>CM060913.1:29976215-31230958 GCA_030737875.1 Allium sativum
GCAATAATTTGACATCACGGATCCAACAAAAGTGGTTTCGTCGAAATCCGAGGTCGTTTGCAAAATTTCAATTTTTAAGGGTCAGAATTCCATAGCGACTATTCTGAATTTTCAACTGGACATATCTTTTGATTCCCGCTATGAAATTTTGATTTTTCGGATTCGTTGGAAAGATGGTCACAATTAGATTCCATTATTTTTGGTTTCACTAAAATCCGGTTTTTTTTGCACCCGGTACATTCATTTGAATTTTGAAATCGAATTATCGAACTACCGCGCCATTTTCAATTCCTTTTATGATTTAAAATAAATATTTATATTCTAACGACAATCTATATAAATATATTCGTTCGAATTCTATTCAAAATTAATTTCTTGTCGTTATTATTTAAAATAATTCATTTTAAATAATCAAAATTCGCTAAAATTGCCAAAATAAAAATTTTAAACTGGCCCAGATTTCCGGGTTATTACAATTTCGACTCAAATCCATTCCAATATAATTATTGGAAATCCTGGTTATTTTCAAAACCATTTCAAATCCAATTTATTTATTTAAAAATAAATAGAATTATAATTCTAGTTCAAAACTAGTTCATTTCGATAAAAATCTATTTTTATCTTTTCAAATATGGAGTTTTTCATCCAAATTCTTCACAAATCATTTCTTATGATTTTACATAAATTATTGATATTTTTAATAATTTTATCAAGGCCCGTACAGTCGATTTCCATCAACGGCCATCAAACTGCACTTACAGCGTCCTTTTCCAAATTTGATTTGGACATAATTCCAAATCCAACCTTTAGAATTCTAATTTCTAATATTCGTTATAAAGCTCTTTTCGATACGAACCCAGCGGTTCCTGTTTTTGGAGAATCCGACAGTCGGATCTCCCGTAATATCCGTTCGAAGTCAATGGTCGAAATTCGCGAACTGTCGCAGCGCGGCGCGTTCTATTGTAATGGCGCGTATTGTAAGGTATAATAATTAAGTTATTAAATTATTTAAATAACGAATATATTAAATAAACGATAGTTGAACGTATAAATTATAATAATTATTATAATCGATCCCGTAACGACGCGGCAATTCGTTATTTGGCGAGTTGAACTTCAACTGAACATACATGATTCATTTTAAGCCGGATTTCTGTGAAACAAGAAACGTTAGGAGCTGGTGGAGTATATCTTTCTAGTGGAAGAGAAAAATCGGGATTTCATCGTGTGGATTTTGATGTATGTCCAAATCAAATTTTAAAATAGTCGCTGTAGAATCGTTTATCGACCGTAACGGTTTATTCGATATAACTAGAGATCGGATTTGTATTTAGACAAGGTTCTTTTGAGACGTAGTGATAAATTAATTTTTAGAATTTTACTGTAATTTTTAATTAATTTAATAAGTGACTTTTTATTTGAAGTATTTCACACCCTGAAATCAACATTTTGAAGTTTCACAATATGAGTCAAACTACCGGTATTATTATATTTCTGGGATCGTGGCGCATTGATTGTCACGATCGTGTAGTTGATCCGGTCGATAGCAGCTCGTAATTAACGAAGTTTTGTAAAATGAGATGACCTAATTCTTTTAAACTCAAAAACAAATATCCTAACTAATGAGTGAACCTAAACAAAAACACCCGCCCTCTTTCTCAGCCACCAATGATACCTAACCTTGTTTATCTATAAATAACCCTTTATAACTTTCTAAAACCTAATTCTCGCAGATACTTTTCATTTGGGGTCAACGAGGGTTAGCCGCTACCCAAAACACTAATGAATGAACAGAACCTCTCAACCTTCCTTCCCTTTTACCATTAAATACGATCAATTAAATCAAGGGACCCAACAACAAACTGGTTTACAATTGCGAGCTCTTCAACCTGGGGTATCGCAATGGAGTCTTACGCCCCTGAGATGGTCTGGATCTGACATTTGAGCAGCGGCAGTCGGGGAAGAGCTGACAGCAAGCGGTGATGAGAGGGCAGACGAGGCTGCTGGCAATCGACGTGGGCTTTAGGACGGTGCTGATGGTGGTATTTGATCGACCGCTAGGGCGATGTTAGAGGCACAGCTGGTGTACGTTGAGAGGTCGAGCGCTTCGTTGTGGTGGAGTGTGTCGTTTGGGGTTACTGAAGTTCAAACGAGAAGTAGCAGCAGTACGAGTTCAACGAGAAACAGTTGACCGGGTTGACCGTCGTTTGGGATGGAGGTGCGAAGTGGATGGTCCGGAGATGAAGGAAATGATCATGGTGGTCTCAGTTTATTTACTGGAAAAGGGGAGAGGAGTATTATAAAGGGTTGGGGTCGGTACATACATATATAGGTGCGAGTTTCAGTAATAATGTGGTAGGGTTTTAGTTGTTAAATGAATGTAGAAGATGAAGTGCTCGGGTCTGTTTCACAGTTGGCCGACAACGCAAGTTTATAAGGGATATTGGGCCACTTTGAGTCCAGAAGCCCAAGTTAAATTAAAAATAAGAGTAAAAGAAGAGCAAGAAAAAGGGCCTAATTAGATTGTTAGTTAGTAATTTTATATTGGTGAATGATGTTCAAGAAAGAGGAAGAGTTGTAGAACAAAGCACAGGGAAAATTATGATGAGGAAATGTACAGTTCGCCCCTGCGAAGCAATGGCAGTGCAGACAAGAGTGGGTCTTGGGCCGGATGAAAAGGAAACTGAAGAAACAAAATCCGAAAGGATCGTGTGGACGGTGGCTACACATTGGAACTGATTAGAAGTCCATCAGAGCTCGTTACAATTTATGGCGAAATAAATTGTCCAACTGAGTCAAATAACGCAAACCGATTATTTAACGGTTAACGCGTCAATGTGAGTAAAACTCACCAACTCTGAACAGTTCTATTTTTATAACGTATTCTTAGAACTGATAAATATTGTCTGTTTGACTGTGTGTTGATTGTTTGATTGAACTGCTAGTCAGTTAGTTGAATTTCTATATTGATTCTGTTTAACAGAATATATCATATAGAACTGAAAGTGATGTTATCTATATTGTTTAACATCTGTGATGCAGGGAAACAGGTTGGAGGAATCCAACTAGATTCCTCAACATTTATTTTACCGTTTTTCATATATTGTGATATATGATGTGTTATGAAATCTGTTATTGATTTCATATGTTTCAATGATACCGATCATTGTTATACGACACGTTAAACACCGTAGGTGATAGTAGAATGTAAAAAAGGAATTTTCAATGTTTATATTGAAAATAAATCTTATTTATAAAATCGATAGGATTTTATAAAATGAAAACATTTATTTATTTAGGAAATAAATAAAGGAACATTTATTTAGATTATAAATAAATTGAATGAAGGAATATTTATTTAAGGAATAAATAAAGGAACACTTGTTCGGAAAATAAATAGAATTATACAAGGATAGATTTAAACACGTGCTTCGCACACGGTATAACACGATATGGATTTAAATGAGATATTAAATAGGAAATCTGTTTTAAACAGATAAATTGAAGTAGATTAATTTATAAATAATGTTTTATAAATTAAATAAATTATTTATCATTGATAAATGGAATATATATAAGTCTGGACTTATATAGAGAAGTAGAAATGTTATTAAAAGGACATTTATAAAGTGAAGAACCGTTACTAAAAGTAAATCTTTATAAATGGATAAACGTTGTAGAAAGTAAATCTTTATCAATGGATAAACGTTGTAAAAAGGAAATCTTTTGAAATGAATAAACGTTAATAAAAGGAGTTAATCGAATTTAGTTATTCGAAATGAGTTATTCGAATAGAGTTAAACAAAGTAATTTGTCAGGTTAACCAAAGCAAGTTAGTCGAGTTAATCAAAGTAATTGGTTAAGTTAACCCAAGTAAATTTGTTAAGATAAACTAATTGGTTAATCGAAGTGAATTAGTTAAGTTAAACTAATTGGTAAATCAAAGTGAATTAGTTGCGTCAAACTAAGTGACTTAGTTAAGTTAAACTAATTGGTAAATCAAAGTGAATTAGTTGCGTCAAACTAAGTGAATTAGTCAAGTTAAACTAATTGGTTAATCGAAGTACATTAGTTGGGTTAATCAAAGTGAATTAGCTGAGTTAAACTAAATAAATCGATTAGAGTTAATCAAAGTGAATTAACTAAGTTAAACTAAATGGATTAGTTCAGTTAATCGAGACAAGTAAATCAAGTTAGGTTAAACCATTTGAGTTAACCAGTTGGGTTAAACCATTTGAGTTAACCAGTTAAAATTTACCAGTTAAAGATAAACAGTTAGAGTTGACCAGTTAAAGATAAACAGTTAAAGTTGACTAGTTAAAGTTGACCAGTTAGAGTTGATCAGTTAGAGTTACTCAGTTAGAGTGACCAGTTAGAGTTATCCAAGTGGAGTTAATCGAGTAGAGTTGCCGAATATCACTTATTCGAAGTAGAGTTATCGAATATAGTATATTCGAGGGAAGAGTAATCGAATATAGTTTATTCGAGTGGAGAAATCAAATGTTATTCATTTGAGAAGAGTTACTGAATATTATTTATTCAAAGAGTAGTTATCGGATATTGGTTATTCGAAGTAAGTTAATCCAAAGGAGTTATTCGAAGTTAGTTAATCCAAAGGAGTTATTCGAAGTTAGTTAATCCAAAGGAGTTATTCGGAGTTAGTTAATCCAAAGGAGTTATTCAAATTTAGTTAATCCAAAGGAGTTTTTCGAAGTTAGTTAACCCAAAGGAGTTAGTCGAAGTTAGTTAATCCAAAGGAGTTAGTCGAAGAGTTAATTGAATATTAGTTATTCAATTTGAGTTAATTGAATGTAGTTATTCGAGAAGAGTTAAATCGAATTTAGTTATTCGAAAGGAGTTAATCAATTTGAGTTAAGTTAATCGATTTGAATTAAGTTGAATCGAAATGGAGTAAATCGATTAGAATTAAGTTAATCGAGTTAGAGTAAATCGAATATGGGTTATTCGAAGGTAAGTTATTCGAATTAGCTATTCGAAGGAGTTAATCAAATGAGTTGATCTAAAGGAGTTAGTCGAATATTAGTTATTCGAATAGAGTTAAAGGAGTTATCGATTTTAGTTTGATCGAAAGGAGTTATCGATTAGTAAATCGAAAGGAGATTTTCGAATATAGCATATTCGAAAGAAAGAGATCGAATATTGTTTATTCGAAAGAGAGAGATTTCGAATATGAGTTATTCGAAGAGAGATAATCGAATATAGGTTATTCGAAGAAGAGTTAATCGAATAGAGATTACTCGAAAGAGAGTTATACGTCGAATTCGATTATAGCGAATTCGGGAAAGTACTATTTACTTTCCAGGGTTTAAATCAAGATTTAGTTATTGATTTAGAAATTAGGTGTCTGTTAAATTATTCGAGTTAGGAGATAAAGTTATAATTTAGGTTAGATATTGCAGAAGTAGGGATTATAACGTTATAGCTATAATCAAACACTGTCATATAAGAAGTAGATTCGTAACCTGAATCCGAGAATTTGCGTAAACAGATGATTGGAAAAAGTGAGTGACGAACTTCATCTATTTCACAGTAAAGGACGTTGTTCAATTAAGGTCTGACAGGTAACTATACCCCAACTTGATTGACTTCAGGATTGACAAAGGAATAGTTGTGGTTCGATCTAAAAGGTTGATTAGGAATAAAGCTAAGGAATAAGCGATAAATGGATTAAGCGAAACGATGTTTTATACAACGTTCATTGGAAATCCGTAAATGAGTTTTGGAAACGTTTTCCAAATATAGTCAGATATGTTTTCTAAACATAGAAAATGAAATGTTTTCATGATAAGAATTTAAGAAATAGAGTTAAGCAAATTCAGAAACTGACTGGAGAGGGTAAGTTGAACGGTTTTCTAAGTGACGATCTGATGTTGGTTTCGACCTTCCGTATTGATACTTAGAGAATTGTTCTCATACTAGTTACAGTTAGGGACTGATAGTTGCGAAATAATAGTGATGTGAAAATAAACTATGGAAATGTTTTCCAATGATTAATAACATATATTTTCTAAATATATGAAATAAGGAAATATGAACATATGATGATTGATCGATCGAATTTTCATTTGGAAATAAGATCGTTGTTTGTACACCGACATGTTTTCATTTGATAGTTGAATCACAGACTATCAAAGTTTTTACCATTTTAACGTTGTTAATATGGAGAGACCGGTTGGATTATTATCCAAAGAACCACTTTGTATTGGCATAAGCGTTGCGAGCAATATATGTCAAAGATAAATTGAAGACGGAGTAAAGTGCAAGGGCTGTTGTATAAGTCTTAGATAACAGTGACTAAGATGGATATACTGAATAGTGCCTTCGGTTTGTCCAGTCCCAGGACAACGTATATGGAAGAAGGTTTGACAGAGTATATCCAATGGATCGCGTAAGTTGATATGTTCAAACGTATTCACGTTTGGTGGCGGAGGAATTCGTTTCTCTTAGCTATATACCCGTGTTATTTTTGGATAAGTCAATTTGTGATTTGGCGGGTATGACGATGTGGCATTCAAAGTGAATGGTGATCAAATGTTCTGAAGATAGACGTAGCTTCTAGCCTCACACCAGGAAGTAACAAAAGTTGGGCTAGGCAGCATGGCTAGTTGGGTCATTCCCAAGCAGGGTGTATTGTCACCGATCTAGGGAATATTCATATTTATACTTCTTTTTGATTTTGTATCTTCGGATGACGGTTTGATGGCCTACAACCGTGGTGGCAATATATTCGCGACACTCAAGCTAAATGAGTGAGCGGTCATGTGTGGCCGGGTTGCAAGACGTTCTTGTTGAACCCTGAGTGTATCACCTCTAGAGTACACTATTCAGAAGGTGCTCCCATACCTTGTCTGTTGGAATCCATTCTCCGATAAGCGCCCTGCGGTTTATGATTTTATACTATGTATGTAGAACGTGAGATGCAAGCGTTTCTGCTAGATTGATACCTATTTGTACTTAGACATTATTATAATATCACAATGATATTGCTTGTCAAAGTTGTTCAGTTACTCATAAGGGAAAAACCCGTTCCGTATTCACGGCGTGGTCTTATGAGATATCCTATACCTGTTTTAAACTATTTTACTCACACCAGTCCTTGTTGCTTGAGCGCTTGGTACGCATGATAGGGGGTTCTCACTTCGCGGTTTGGTGGCGAACGGGAGACTCTTACCTCTACATGTCCCGACAATGTGGGTTGGTCGAGTCGAGAGGCTGGCCGTAAAACAAGGTGCTGGGGTACCTCTGTAAGCCATGGTGGGATGATAGCCCACTGCCATTTCAGCCGTTACAGTTGGTATCAGAGCTTAAGTTAAGTGATTACCTTGGCTCTGTGGCATAACTCGATAGAGATGGGATTAGTAATATCCTAGATTGAGTTTGAGTGTATATATAGGAGCGCGTAATTGTTATTCAATATAAAATGGTTTTATATTGTGGAGACTCATTGGTTTAGTGGCCTATGAATTCTAGTCAATCAGTTGATCCACTGTATCGATAAGGGTTACTAAACGCTCGAATACGATGAACCGTCATGGTATGTTTTGAAAGAGGGTAAATGAAATAATTTTTCCCAAAATATATTTGTTTATAGAAGAAATATATATCTTGAAATTATTATAGTATATTGATTGTGTTGGTTGTTGTTATAATCGAATAAGATTATAAAAGGGTGAAATGGTTATAAATGATGAATCAGAATTCATATGAATGTAATATATGAAAATAGTTTGAATTAAATATGAATTTAAATCAGAATTGGGAATTTAAAATAAGGAAATTTTAAGTTCCTGGGAGATTTTGAAATGTTTTCAAGCAGTGTGAAAAATATTTGAAATGTATTTCAAAATGAAAAGGTTTAAAATGATTTTGAAAAGAAATATACTATTAAACTCACTTGTATCACTGGAAAATAGATTCTGATGATGAATCTAGACATCATCAGTGTTCATTTTCGAGTTCTAAGTGACGGATTACTACCAAAGGTTTTGTTTTTGAATTGTTTTGAGAAAACAAGTTGTTTAGAAATTCAAAGGTTTTGAATTGGCATTATGATTTCAAATTGATTTGAAAGAAACCCAGGAACTTAAGTTCTGGAATTAAAATTTAACTAATGAAGTTAAATAAAATGAGATGGTAAAAATAAATTGAAATTTAACTTGAACCGAGTTAAATAAAATTGAATTGGAATTAGAGATAATCTAGAATGAAACCAAATTGATAAGTCAATAATTTGGAATTTGATATTAGAGTTCGAATGAAATTCGATTTGGTTTGAGGATATAAACTGAGTAGAATGACCATGATATATGCAGAAGTGATAACAGATCAAAAGGATATAATGATACGACCGACAAAAAGGTACCAGTTTATATTATATATGAGTTTGGATTTTATGAGCCGAATTGGCAAGCCGCTTGGCTGTTTGATTTTCTTTTGGGTTGGAGAAGGCCTAGAGAGGTGAGGGGTGGTTTGTCATATTGACCAATACAAAGGGGGTTATGGCAAAAAATTTCGAAAATCCCAGGCGTTAGAACATTCTCATGATTTATGGAAATTCAGTTAGCCAGAATGAATTATTAATTTAATTGAAAATTTAATGGTTCAGTTGAAACTGGAGTTGAGAAGTAAACTAAAAGATATTTGAATCTAGTTAGTAAAGTTGGTAGCATTTTCCTAGCTTAGCAATTTCGAGGACGAAATTATTTTAAGGGGGGAAGTCTGTAATGGCGCGTTTTGTAAGGTATAATAATTAAGTTATTTAATTATTTAAATAACGAATATATTAAATAAACGATAGTTGAACATATAAATTATAATAATTATTATAATTGAGCCCGTAACGACGCGGTAGTTCGTTATTTGGCGAGTTGAACTTCAACTGAATGTACATGATTCATTTTAAGCCGGATTTCTGTGAAACAAGAAACGTTAGGAGCTGGTGGAGTATATCTTTCTAGTGGAAGAGAAAAATCGGGATTTCATCGTGTGGATTTTGATGTATGTCCAAATCAAATTTTAAAATAGTCGCTGTAGAATCGTTTATCGACCGTAACGGTTTATTCGATATAACTAGAGATCGGATTTGAATTTAGACAAGGTTCTTTTGAGACGTAGTGATAAATTAATTTTTAGAATTTTACTGTAATTTTTAATTAATTTAATAAGTGACTTTTTATTTGAAGTATTTCACACCCTGAAATCAACATTTTGAAGTTTCACAATATGAGTCAAACTACCGGTATTATTATATTTCTGGGATCGTGGCGCATTGATTGTCACGATGGTGTAGTTGATCCGGTCGATAGCAGCTCGTAATTAACGAAGTTTTGTAAAATGAGATGACCTAATTCTTTTAAACTCAAAAACAAATATCCTAACTAATGAGTGAACCTAAACAAAAACACCCGCCCTCTTTCTCAGCCACCAATGATACCTAACCTTGTTTATCTATAAATAACCCTTTATAACTTTCTAAAACCTAATTCTCGCAGATACTTTTCATTTGGGGTCAACGAGGGTTAGCCGCTACCCAAAACACTAATGAATGAACAGAACCTCTCAACCTTCCTTCCCTTTTACCATTAAATACGATCAATTAAATCAAGGGACCCAACAACAAACTGGTTTACAATTGCGAGCTCTTCAACCTGGGGTATCGCGATGGAGTCTTACGCCCCTGAGATGGTCTGGATCTGACATTTGAGCAGCGGCGGTCGGGGAAGAACTGACAGCAAGCGGTGATGAGAGGGCAGACGAGGCTGCTGGCAATCGACGTGGGCTTTAGGACGGTGCTGATGGTGGTATTTGATCGACCGCTAGGGCGATGTTAGAGGCACAGCTGGTGTACGTTGAGAGGTCGAGCGGTTCGTTGTGGTGGAGTGTGTCGTTTGGGGTTACTGAAGATCAAACGAGAAGTAGCAGCAGTACGAGTTCAACGAGAAACAGTTGACCGGGTTGACCGTCGTTTGGGATGGAGGTGCGAAGTGGATGGTCCGGAGATGAAGGAAATGATCATGGTGGTCTCAGTTTATTTACTGGAAAAGGGGAGAGGAGTATTATAAAGGGTTGGGGTCGGTACATACATATCCAGGTGCGAGTTTCAGTAATAACGTGGTAGGGTTTTAGTTGTTAAATGAATGTAGAAGATGAAGTGCTCGGGTCTGTTTCACAGTTGGCCAACAACGCAAGTTTATAAGGGATATTGGGCCACTTTGAATCCAGAAGCCCAAGTTAAATTAAAAAGAAGAGTAAAAGAAGATGTAATGGCGCGTTTTGTTAGCTGTCGAATAATTAATTTATTTAATTATTAAATATCGATTGGGCGATATCGATGACTTGAATTAAATAAAATTGAATATTGAATTAAAATAAATAATATAATAATATATTATAATGTCGAAATAATCGGAAATCACCGAATTCACAATACTGTGTGAATTGGATCAGCTAAAATATTTAATTCAGTTTAGAATTGAATTTGAATAACGAATCGATTTAATAATCGACGTTAAAACGTATTAATTATATTATAATTAAAATAGAGCGCGTAACGACGCGACAGTTCGTTATTTGGCGATTTAGACTTCAAGTGGATGTACAGGGTTCGTTTTAAATTGGATTTCTGTGAAACAAGAAACGTGTGGAGCTGGTGGAGTATATCTTTCTAGTGGAAGAGAAAAATCGGGATTTCGTCGTGTAGATTTTGAGATATGTCCAAATCAAATTTCAGAATAGTCGCTATAGAATCGTTTATCGGCCATAACGGTTATTTCAAAATAATTTGATATCAGGTTTGAATATAGACAAGGTTCTTTTGGGAAGTAGTGATAATTTAATTTTTAGAATTTTACTATAATTTTTAATTAATTTAATAAGCAACTTTTTATTTGAAGTATTTCGCACCCTGTATTCAACATTTTGAAGTTTCAAAATATGAGTCCACCTGCCGATATTATTATATTTTTGGGATCGTGGTGCGATACTGGACATGACTGCGTTTTTATCTCTGTCCGTAACAAGCGGTAAATATAATGGAATATTTAATTTAGTGAAGTGTGTATAATTCTTTACCAATCATTTTCCGTGATTTGAAAATATGCCACATCTCCTTTGTTAGTCTCAAGTGTTTGTGTCCTCAAAAGGAGAAGAAAACGTGGAGTGTTCATATCATACATAACTTACCTAACTCAAATTTAACACCTTATATAATCCCTTCAATTTTCTAACCTAATACGTTTTTGGTCCTCAGTAAAACCAAATTATTCCGCCTCCACTTCGAAACAAACGGCAAGAAAGAAAAAAACCAAACTCAATCCAAATAAAATTCTTTAAAATCCTAAAAAACCATATGGTTGAGTTCATAAGGGAGTTTTCTACAAGATGGCGTGAGTTTTAAACAGCTCGACAGTCATTCTGGAGCTCGAAGAAAGTACCCGTGGTAACTAGGGTTTGAGGAAACTGAAATTTTAGTCCTCGATTCGATCTTTGGATATCAGTTTTGGGTTCAGGAATGAAATCCGCACCAAGAGTGCGAGATTGGGGTTGTTCTGTTGCTAGGGGTGTCGCGGCTCTTCCTGTAGCCGACGAAGACGCTAATTCCAAGGGGCCACCGAGTGTGGGTTTAATGGTACAGGGTGGTGGAGGATCGGACGAGGAGGAGGTTGGTGAGTTCGGTTTTTGTTTTTGTTGAGTGTGGAAGTAGCATTGCATTTGAGAACATTCGGAAACGTCTGTGTTGTTCGTGGAGCTCGCGTTCAAAGCGATTGAGGAAGACAACTGTTCATCGTGGACCGGTAAAGTGAGGTAGCGGGCCGGAGGGAAGGAAGTTAAGGCCCATTCATAATTTAAAAATCCAAGTTTTATTTTATTCAAATATGTATATTAAACTGGTAAAATTCATAATTCTCTCGTACGATATCAGAATCACAAACCGTAAGTGGCGTTGGGACCGTATGGACGGGAGCAACACAATGAGATTGACCGGGAGTGAATCCAAGCTCGTTACAATTTATGGCAAAATAAATTGTCCATCTGAATCAACGACAATTATCGTTATTGACGATGATCGCAAAAGGTGAGTAAATCTCACAAACTCTAAACAGTTTTATTTTCACGTTGTATTCTTAGAACTGTTAAAATATTATCTGTTTGACTGGTTGACTGTGTGTTGACTGTTTGATTGAACTGCTAGTCAGTTAGTAGAGATTTTATATATATATTTACGTATATATATAAACCGTTAAATAGTCATATGTTGATTCTGCTATCAGAATATTTCACAGTGAAGTGAAATCGATGTTGTTGTATTGTCTAACATCTGTGGTGCAGGGAAACAGGTTGGAGGAATCCAACTGGATTCCTCAACAGTTATTTTACTGTGATTTTTATATTGTGATATATAATGTGATGTATATAATTTGTGTGATTATGTGTGGTGGGACGATAATTATCGTTGTTATATGGTGTGTTAAATACCATGAGAAATACCAGAATGTAGGAAAGGGGTTTTCAAAGTATATTTTGAAAATAGTTTATTTATATAAAATCAAGGGATTATATATATATATATATATATAAGAAAAAGGATTCTGAATATAAAGGAATATAGTTGGTAAAAACAAATATAAAAGAATTATATTTGTAAATCAAATGCAAGGGGATATATATGTTAATCGAATATAAGGGGATATATTTGTTAATCAAAATATAAAGGAATTATATTCGTTAAAAGAAATATAAAGGATATTTATTTAGAGATTAAATAAATAGAATTAAACTAAAGGAGATATTTATTTGTTAAATAAATAGGAGTTAACCAAGTGAATTGGTCGAGTTAATCGAAGTGAATTAGTTAAGTTAAACTAAGTGAATCGGTTAGAGTAAATCAATGTGAATTAGTTAAGTTAAACTAAGTGGTCAATCGATGTGAATTAGTTAAGTTAAACTAAGTGGTTAATCGAAGTGAATTAGTTAAGTTAACTAAGTGGTTAATTGAAGTGAATTAGTTGAGTTAAACTAAGTGAATCGGTTAGAGTTAATCAATGTGAATTAGTTGAGTTAAAAACTAAGTGAATCGGTTAGAGTTAATCAACGTGAATTAGCTAAGTTAAACTAAGTGGATTAGTTCAGTGAATCGAGACGAGTTAACCAGTTAGGTTAAACCATTTGAGTTAATCAGTTAGAATTGACCAGTTAGAGTTAACCAGTTAGAGTTAACCAGTTAGGTTAAACCATTTGAGTTAATCAGTTAGAATTGACCAGTTAGAGTTAACCAGTTAGAGTTAACCAGTTAGGTTAAACCAGTTAAGTTGACCAGTTAGAGTTATCCAAGTAGAGTTAATCGAGTAGAGTTGTCGAATATCACTTATCCGAAGTAGAGTTATCAAATATAGTATATTCGAGGGAAGAGTAATCGAATATAGTTTATTCGAGTGGAGAAATCAAATGTTATTTGAGAAGAGTTACCGAATATTATTTATTCGAAGAGTAGTTATCGAATATTGGTTATTCGAAGTTAGTTAATCCAAAGGAGTTATTCGAAGTTAGTTAGTCCAAAGGAGTTATTCGAAGTCAGTTAATCCAAAGGAGTTATTCGAAGTTAGTTAATCCAAAGGAGTATTCAAAGTTAGTTAATCCAAAGGAGTTATTCGAAGTTAGTTAATCCAAAGGAGTTATTCGAAGTTAGTTAATCCAAAGGAGTTATTCGAAGTTAGTTAATCCAAAGGAGTTATTCGAAGTTAGTTAATCCAAAGGAGTTATTCGAAGTTAGCTAATCCAAGGAGTTATTCGAAGTTAGTTAATCCAAAGGAGTTAGTCGAAGAGTTAATTGAATATTTGTTATTCAAATTGAGTTAATCGAATGTAGTTATTCGAGAAGAGTTAAATCGAATTTAGTTATTCGAAAGGAGTTAATCAATTTGAGTTAAGTTAATCGATTTGAATTAAGTTGAATCGAAATGGAGTAAATCGATTAGAATTAAGTTAATCGAGTTGGAGTAAATCGAATATTGGTTATTCGAAGGTAAGTTATTCGAATTAGTTATTCGAAGGAGTTAATCAAATGAGTCGATCCAAAGGAGTTATTCGAATTAGTTATTCGAATAGAGTTAAAGGAGTTATCGATTTTAGTTTGATCGAAAGGAGTTATCAATTAGTAAATCGAAAGGAGATTTTCGAATATAGCATATTCGAAAGAAAGAGATCGAATATTGTTTATTCGAAAGAGAGAGATTTCGAATATGAGTTATTCGAAGAGAGATAATCGAATATAGGTTATTCGAAGAAGAGTTAATCAAATAGAAACTACTCGAAAGAGAGTTATACGTCGAATTCGATTATAGCGAATTCAGGAAAGTACTATTTACTTTCCAGGGTTTAAATCAAGATTTAGTTATTGATTTAGAAATTAGGTGTCTGTTAAATTATTCGAGTTAGGAGATAAAGTTATAATTTAGGTTAGATATTGCAGAAGTAGGAATTATAACGTTATAGTTAAAATCAAACGCTGTCATATAAGAAGTGGATTCGTAACCTGAATCCGAGAATTTGCGTAAACAGATGATTGTAAAAAGTGAGTGACGGGCTTCATCTATTTCACAGTAAAGGACGTTGTTCAATTAAGGTCTGAGAGGTAATTATACCCCAACTTGATTGACTTCAGAATTGACAAAGGAATAGTTGTGGTTCGATAGAAAAGGTTGATTTGAAATATAGTTAAGTAATAAGCGATTAATGGATTAAGCGAAACGATGTTTTATACAACGTTCATTGGGAATCCGTAAATGAGTTTTGGGAACGTTTTCCAAATATAATCAGATATGTTTTCTAAACATAGAAAATGAAATGTTTTCATGATAAGAATTTAAGAAATAGAGTTAAGCAAATTTAGAAACTGACTGGAGAGGGTAAGTTGAACGGTTTTCTAAGTGATGATCTGATGTTGGTTTCGACCTTCCGGATTGATACTTAGAGAATTGTTCTCATACTTGTTACAGTTAGGGACTGATAGTTGCGAAATAATAGTGATGTGAAAATAAGCTATGGAAATGTTTTCCAATGATTAATAACATATATTTTCTAAATATATGAAATAAGGAAATATGAACATATGATGATTGATCGATCGAATTCCCATTTGGAAATAAGATCATTGTTTGTACACCGACATGTTTTCATTTGATAGTTGAATCACAGACTATCAAAGTTTTTACCATTTTAACGTTGTTAATATGGAGAGACCGGTTGGATTATTATCTAAAGAACCACTCTGTATTGGCATAAGCGTTGCGAGCAATATCTGCCAAAGATAAATTGAAGACGGAGTAAAGTGCAAGGGCTGTTGTATAAGTCTTAGATAACAGTGACTAAGATGGATATACTGAATAGTGCCTTCGGTTTGTCCAGTCCCAGGACAACGTATATGGAAGAAGGTCTGACAGAGTATATCCAATGGATCGCGTAAGTTGATCTGTTCAAACGTATTCACGTTTGGTGGCGGAGGAATTCGTTTCTCTCAGCTGTATACCCGTGTTATTTTTGGATAAGTCAATTTGTGATTTGGCGGGTATGACGATGTGGCATTCAGAGTAAATGGTGATCAGATGTTCTGAAGATAGACGTAGCCTCTAGCCTCACAACCAGGAAGTAACAAAAGTTGGGCTAGGCAGCATGGCTAGTTGGGTCATCCCCAAGCAGGGTGTATTATCACCGATCTAGTGAATATTCATATTTATACTTCTTTTTGATTCTGTATCTTCGGATGACGGTTTGAAGGCCTACAACCGTGGTGGCAATATATTCGCGACACTCAAGCTAAATGAGTGAGCGGTCATGTGTGGCCGGGTTGCAAGACGTTCTTGTTGAACCCTGAGTGTATCACCTCTAGAGTACACTATTCAGAAGGTGCTCCCATACCTTGTCTGTTGGAATCCATTCTCCGTTAAGCGCCCTGCGGTTTATGATTTTATACTATGTATGTAGAACGTGAGATGCAAGCGTTTCTGCTAGTTGATATCTATTTGTACATAGACATTATTATAATATCAAAAGGTTTTTGATATAAAGATATTTTGGATTCTCATAAGGGAAAAACCCGTTCCGTTATGCGGCGTGGTCTTACGAGATATCGTTTACTTGTTCATATACATGTTTAAATTGTTTTACTCATACCAGTCCCATGACTGACCCGGAGTTTACTTTGTTGTTTTCCCTAAACTCTTGGGTGCCTAAATTTGTACGGGCAGTCAAGTAGTCGGGATTTACAGATATACTTGGAGAGCTTGGAGCAGGAGGCTGCAAGATTTTATAGCTATAGTTATTTCCGCTGTGTTGTAAGTGTTGTACTCTGATAAGTGCTATTGTATATATATAACTGTTTACTTCAAAGTTATGTTATATATTATATGTTATTCGTTCCGCTGTGAGATTCGTGTTACTCTGATGATTCTGATGTTCTTCTTCTTCTTCTATTCTATTAGTTCTATCTTTTCTTTCTCACCTTCTAAATTCTTTCACTAACGTCTCGGAATTTCCGACTCTCGAGGGGTCGGAAATTTCCAGTCGTTACAGAAGAGCAAGAAAAAGGACCTAATTAGATTGTTAGTTAGTAATTTTATATTGGTGAATGATGTTCAAGAAAGAGGAAGAGTTGTAGAACAAAGCACAGGGAAAATTATGATGAGGAAATGTACAGTTCGCCCCTGCGAAGCAATGGCAGTGCAGACAAGAGTGGGTCTTGGGCCGGATGAGAAGGAAACTGAAGAAACAAGATCCGAAAGGATCGTGTGGACGGTGGCTACACATTGGAACTGATTAGAAGTCCATCAGAGCTCGTTACAATTTATGGCGAAATAAATTGTCCAACTGAGTCAAATAACGCAAACCGATTATTTAACGGTTAACGCGTCAATGTGAGTAAAACTCACCAACTCTGAACAGTTCTATTTTTATAACGTATTCTTAGAACTGCTAAATATTGTCTGTTTGAATGTGTGTTGATTGTTTGATTGAACTGCTAGTCAGTTAGTTGAATTTCTATATTGATTCTGTTTAATAGAATATATCATATAGAACTGAAAGTGATGTTATCTATATTGTTTAACATCTGTGATGCAGGGAAACAGGTTGGAGGAATCCAACTAGATTCCTCAACATTTATTTTACCGTTTTTCATATATTGTGATATATGATGTGTTATGAAATCTGTTATTGATTTCATATGTTTGAATGATACCGATCATTGTTATACGACACGTTAAACACCGTAGGTGATACTAGAATGTAAAAAGGGAATTTTCAATGTTTATATTGAAAATAAATCTTACTTATAAAATCGATAGGATTTTATAAAATGAAAACATTTATTTATTTAGGAAATAAATAAAGGAACATTTATTTAGATTATAAATAAATGGAATGAAGGAATATTTATTTAGGGAATAAATAAAGGAACACTTGTTCGGAAAATAAATAGAATTATGCAAGGATAGATTTAAACACGTGCTTCGCACACGGTATAACACGATATGGATTTAAATGAGATATTAAATAGGAAATCTGTTTTAAACAGATAAATTGAAGTAGATTAATTTATAAATAATGTTTTATAAATTAAATAAATTATTTATCATTGATAAATGGAATATATATAAGTCTGGACTTATATAGAGAAGTAGAAACGTTATTAAAAGGACATTTATAAAGTGAAGAACCGTTACTAAAAGTAAATCTTTATAAATGGATAAACGTTGTAGAAAGTAAATATTTATCAATGGATAAACGTTGTAAAAAGGAAATCTTTTGAAATGAATAAACGTTAATAAAAGGAGTTAATCGAATTTAGTTATTCGAAATGAGTTATTCGAAATAGATATTCGAATAGAGTTAAACAAAGTAATTTGTCAGGTTAACCAAAGCAAGTTAGTCGAGTTAATCAAAGTAATTGGTTAAGTTAACCCAAGTAAATTTGTTAAGATAAACTAATTGGTTAATCGAAGTGAATTAGTTAAGTTAAACTAATTGGTAAATCAAAGTGAATTAGTTGCGTCAAACTAAGTGACTTAGTTAAGTTAAACTAATTGGTAAATCAAAGTGAATTAGTTGCGTCAAACTAAGTGAATTAGTCAAGTTAAACTAATTAGTTAATCGAAGTACATTAGTTGGGTTAATCAAAGTGAATTAGCTGAGTTAAACTAAATAAATCGATTAGAGTTAATCAAAGTGAATTAACTAAGTTAAACTAAATGGATTAGTTCAGTTAATCGAGACAAGTAAATCAAGTTAGGTTAAACCATTTGAGTTAACCAGTTAGGTTAAACCATTTGAGTTAACCAGTTAAAATTTACCAGTTAAAGATAAACAGTTAGAGTTGACCAGTTAAAGATAAACAGTTAAAGTTGACCAGTTAAAGTTGACCAGTTAGAGTTGATCAGTTAGAGTTACTCAGTTAGAGTGACCAGTTAGAGTTATCCAAGTGGAGTTAATCGAGTAGAGTTGCCGAATATCACTTATTCGAAGTAGAGTTATCGAATATAGTATATTCGAGGGAAGAGTAATCGAATATAGTTTATTCGAGTGGAGAAATCAAATGTTATTCATTTGAGAAGAGTTACTGAATATTATTTATTCAAAGAGTAGTTATCGGATATTGGTTATTCGAAGTTAGTTAATCCAAAGGAGTTATTCGAAGTTAGTTAATCCAAAGGAGTTATTCGAAGTTAGTTAATCCAAAGGAGTTATTCGGAGTTAGTTAATCCAAAGGAGTTATTCAAAGTTAGTTAATCCAAAGGAGTTTTTCGAAGTTAGTTAACCCAAAGGAGTTAGTCGAAGTTAGTTAATCCAAAGGAGTTAGTCGAAGAGTTAATTGAATATTAGTTATTCAATTTGAGTTAATCGAATGTAGTTATTCGAGAAGAGTTAAATCGAATTTAGTTATTCGAAAGGAGTTAATCAATTTGAGTTAAGTTAATCAATTTGAATTAAGTTGAATCGAAATGGAGTAAATCGATTAGAATTAATTTAATCGAGTTAGAGTAAATCGAATATGGGTTATTCGAAGGTAAGTTATTCGAATTAGCTATTCGAAGGAGTTAATCAAATGAGTTGATCCAAAGGAGTTAGTCGAATATTAGTTATTCGAATAGAGTTAAAGGAGTTATCGATTTTAGTTTGATCGAAAGGAGTTATCGATTAGTAAATCGAAAGGAGATTTTCGAATATAGCATATTCGAAAGAAAGAGATCGAATATTGTTTATTCGAAAGAGAGAGATTTCGAATATGAGTTATTCGAAGAGAGATAATCGAATATAGGTTATTCGAAGAAGAGTTAATCGAATAGAGATTACTCGAAAGAGAGTTATACGTCGAATTCGATTATAGCGAATTCGGGAAAGTACTATTTACTTTCCAGGGTTTAAATCAAGATTTAGTTATTGATTTAGAAATTAGGTGTCTGTTAAATTATTCGAGTTAGGAGATAAAGTTATAATTTAGGTTAGATATTGCAGAAGTAGGGATTATAACGTTATAGCTATAATCAAACACTGTCATATAAGAAGTAGATTCGTAACCTGAATCCGAGAATTTGCGTAAACAGATGATTGGAAAAAGTGAGTGACGAACTTCATCTATTTCACAGTAAAGGACGTTGTTCAATTAAGGTCTGAGAGGTAACTATACCCCAACTTGATTGACTTCAGGATTGACAAAGGAATAGTTGTGGTTCGATCTAAAAGGTTGATTAGGAATAAAGCTAAGGAATAAGCGATAAATGGATTAAGCGAAACGATGTTTTATACAAAGTTCATTGGAAATCCGTAAATGAGTTTTGGAAACGTTTTCCAAATATAGTCAGATATGTTTTCTAAACATAGAAAATGAAATGTTTTCATGATAAGAATTTAAGAAATAGAGTTAAGCAAATTCAGAAACTGACTGGAGAGGGTAAGTTGAACGGTTTTCTAAGTGACGATCTGATGTTGGTTTCGACCTTCCGTATTGATACTTAGAGAATTGTTCTCATACTAGTTACAGTTAGGGACTGATAGTTGCGAAATAATAGTGATGTGAAAATAAACTATGGAAATGTTGTCCAATGATTAATAACATATATTTTCTAAATATATGAAATAAGGAAATATGAACATATGATGATTGATCGATCGAATTTCCATTTGGAAATAAGATCGTTGTTTGTACACCGACATGTTTTCATTTGATAGTTGAATCACAGACTATCAAAGTTTTTACCATTTTAACGTTGTTAATATGGAGAGACCGGTTGGATTATTATCCAAAGAACCACTCTATATTGGCATAAGAGTTGCGAGCAATATATGTCAAAGATAAATTGAAGACGGAGTAAAGTGCAAGGGTTGTTGTATAAGTCTTAGATAACAGTGACTAAGATGGATATACTGAATAGTGCCTTCGGTTTGTCCAGTCCTAGGACAACGTATATGGAAGAAGGTCTGACAGAGTATATCCAATGGATCGCGTAAGTTGATCTGTTCAAACGTATTCACGTTTGGTGGCGGAGGAATTCGTTTCTCTTAGCTATATACCCGTGTTATTTTTGGATAAGTCAATTTGTGATTTGGCGGGTATGACGATGTGGCATTCAAAGTGAATGGTGATCAGATGTTCTGAAGATAGACGTAGCTTCTAGCCTCACACCAGGAAGTAACAAAAGTTGGGCTAGGCAGCATGGCTAGTTGGGTCATTCCCAAGCAGGGTGTATTGTCACCAATCTAGGGAATATTCATATTTATACTTCTTTTTGATTCTGTATCTTCGGATGACGGTTTGATGGCCTACAACCGTGGTGGCAATATATTCGCGACACTCAAGCTAAATGAGTGAGCGGTCATGTGTGGCCGGGTTGCAAGACGTTCTTGTTGAACCCTGAGTGTATCACCTCTAGAGTACACTATTCAGAAGGTGCTCCCATACCTTGTCTGTTGGAATCCATTCTCCGATAAGCGCCCTGCGGTTTATGATTTTATACTATGTATGTAGAACGTGAGATGCAAGCGTTTCTGCTAGATTGATACCTATTTGTACTTAGACATTATTATAATATCACAATGATATTGCTTGTCAAAGTTGTTCAGTTACTCATAAGGGAAAAACCCGTTCCGTATTCACGGCGTGGTCTTATGAGATATCCTATACCTGTTTTAAACTATTTTACTCATACCAGTCCCATGACTGACCCGGAGTTTACTTTGTTGTTTTCCCTAAACTCTTGGGTGCCTAAATTTGTACGGGCAGTCAAGTAGTCGGGATTTACAGAAATACTTGGAGAGCTTGGAGCAGGAGGCTGCAAGATTTTATAGCTATAGTTATTTCCGCTGTGTTGTAAGTGTTGTACTCTAATAAGTGCTATTGTATATATATAACTGTTTACTTCAAAGTTATGTTATATATTATATGTTATTCGTTCCGCTGTGAGATTCGTGTTACTCTGATGATTCTGATGTTCTTCATCTTCTTCTATTCTATTAGTTCTATCTTTTCTTTCTCACCTTCTAAATTCTTTCACTAACGCTCCCGGAATTTCCGACTCTCGAGGAGTCGGAAATTTCCAGCCGTTACATCTATTAAGGCCATTATATTATATATATAATATATGTAATATATACTTTGTCGATTTCCTTTTAAAACGTATTTTATAAATCGTTTTAAATTCATTTTCAAAACGATTTCAACTTCCTTTTCAAATTCAAATCAAAATTGAATTTTCCAATATAAATTCATTTTAAATTCATTTCAAATTGATTTCAATTCAAATCGATTTTCAGTTCAATTTCAATACATTTTAAATTCAATTCAAAACGATTTCAATTCTATTTCAATCTAATTCGAATTTCAATTCTATTCAGTTTAATTTGAATTTCAATTCTATTCAATTCAATTTCAACTTAAGCTGAATTTCTATTCTTTTCAATATAATTCGAATTTCATTTCAAAATATTCGATTTTGAAAGCACTTTTCAATATTCATTATAAAAACGAATATAATCGATATAAATATCGTTCACGTCAAAATGGCGTCAATCTAATCAACACGGCTTCATATGTTTCTATTTTCAAATATTCTATTTCAAATATTTCTTTTTCAAATATTTCTATTTCACAACTGGAATGAGGCCCAATCAATTACCATATAATGTTAATTATATGGATTTTCTACAACACATGTATACAATAACAACGATGAATACTCGACCATCATCCAAAGTGCATTCTACACTGTATAAGCATCAAATATAAATATTTAACGCTCATAACAGTCTGTCAATCAATCGATCGACATACAACTAATTATTGGGATTAGTGTATGTCATATATCATCCCAATACCCATGTGGGGTTTCAAACAATCAAACACAGATTTTATTTGTGCTGTTGGGCGATGTGTAAAATTTATCGTCCCAATCAATATCAGTCAAGTGTGTGTATACAAACAAATCGTCCGATTTGTTTATTTTTATTTCATTCCAAATATACATTAAAAATTCTATTTTTACCTATAAAATATTTTCAACTATATAAATATTTTATTTCATCTCACATCACAACACACAATCAACTACACATCAAAATCAAACAAACAAGCATACAAGCCGTCCATGGTCTGTGGACGACGGGTGTCGGGTGCTACTAAACACCGTCTGCAACCTAGTATATATTTCAACTAGAAAATTGAATTAAAGGTGAGAAGTTCTCACCGAGGGATCCACTCCTCCAGTTTAATTTTCGAATTCCTGAACATCTGGATTCGCCCGCAAGCCAACGTAGTCTTCTCTACGATGTTCTTATATAAAAATCACATTTTATTTCACCGCTATAAAAATCACATTTTTATTTCGCTACATATATAAAGATAATATTTTTATATTCTCTATTATATTGAAATTCTATTTTCAATACACTACTTGTATATAAATAAAAACTCGAATCTTGACATGAATAAAAATCCAAACTTTATGTGAATAAAATATTAACTTTATCTAATAAAAATCTCAACTTTTACACGATAAAGATTTCAGCTTTAATATGATAAAAATCCCAACTTTTTACCATATAAAAATCACAACTTTGATAAGGTAAAAAATCTCTGCTATTTCCTAATAAAAGTTTCAGATTTTCCTTATATAAAATTTCAGATTTTACTTATATAAATCCCATTTTTGTTACATTAAAAACTGATTTTTAAGCTGTGTTTTTAACATATAAAACTGATTTTAAAATTAAATAAAAACTCACCGTTGTATAAATTCGAACCCGCCTAGAATCGGTCATCTTTATCCGATCCAAGCCTTGATGGCATCGCTGGTGATCTTCAGGCTATCGGAGGCGGGAACAGGTGTAGCGCTAGGATTTTTAAATCGAAATGGGGGTGAAATCGTGATGGTCGAGGGAGCTCCACCAGGTGCGGTTCTTGACAGAAGAGGGGAGGAGAGAAGCGGAGGGCGGGGAGGTGCTGAACGGGGCGACGGAGGGAAGCGGTGTCTCGTGTCGTGAGGTGGGTCTCGGGGGTTTCAAAAAGGAGGAGAAGAAGAGGCGAAGGAGCAGGGGATGGAAGAGGGAGGAGACGGAGGACAGGGGGGCTATCGCCGTCGTCGGCGACGGAGGATTTGGTGAGGGAGGGGCACGAGTTTTTCCCGATTTTTTTATTTCTTTTCTGAATTTTTGAAGTCAACGGTAAGGGGAGAGGGAGGTAGTTAAAGGGGAGGGTTATTTATTAATTTATTGATTTAATTTTAATATTAAATCCATAAAGTAACTTTTTCATTCGGACTCGAAACGAAACCCACCGATTATCGTCCCTACCGTATTACCCCCATTCCGAACACAATGGGATATGTGTCGTAAGCTGATTCGATCGTTTCAATCAGTTTTCATCAAAACCAACATATAACCCTATATTTTGAATTTGAACGCGTATTTCAATTTACCGGGGTCACATACTAAATCGAAAAATTCCAGAAAAATATTTTCTCGCTTCGTATCGATGGTACGGTCCTAACAAAACTAATTTCGTCAAATTCTGAGACCGTCTGAAAAATGGCCATTTTCAGGTCGATCGAAATTGACAAAACACGTTTTCCTTTACCACGCTCACATATTGATTCGAAAAATTATGAAAATTGGAATCTAGCAATAACTTGACATCACGGATCCAACAAAAGTGGTTTCGTCGAAATCCGAGGTCGTTTGCAAAGTTTCCATTTTTAAGGGCCAGAATTCCATAGCGACTATTCTGAAAATTCATTTGGACATATCTTTTGATTCCCGCTATGAAATTTTGATTTTTCGGATTCATTGGAAAGATATTCTCAATTATATTATATTATTTTTGATTTTGTTAAATTCCGGTTTATTTTGAACCCTGTACATTCATTTGAAGTTTGAAATCGAATTATTGAACTACCGCGCTATTCTCAATTCCTTTTATAATTTAAAATAAATATTATATTCTAACGACGATCTATATAAATATATATGTTCAAATTATATTCAACATAAATTTTTCGTTGTTTTTATTCAAAATAATCTATTTTAAATATTCAAAATTCATTAAATTGGCCAAAATAAATTTTTTAAATTGGCTCAGATTTCCGGGTTATTACAATCTCCCCCACTTAAAACTTTTCGTACCCGAAAAGGAACGAAGCCGAAAGTTTTTTCATTAATCAACTCAACTTCCAGTATTTTCACTACGGCTTAAGTTCTTCAACTTTTCAGTTAATAAGAACTTTTCAAATTTTTCAAAAATTTGGCTAACACCCTAAATTTTCGAAAAATTTCGCCATAACCTCCCCAGCACCGGGAGCACCTGGAAAATCCCGAAATTGCCATACAGGCCCTCTGGTCTCAAAAAGAAAAAGAAAAAGCCAAGCGGCTAGCCAATCGGCTCATAAAATCATCATCACCCAAACAAAACAGTAAATTATGGTAAACATGTACCTATTTGTCGGGCAAACAATTTTATTCTTCTGCTCTAGCCTCTTTGCTATGACCTGTTCAATGTAAGTACATGTATATGCAAGCAAATGCGACCAAATTTTCAATACAATTCACTATTTGATACAGTTTGGCTAAATGGTTCAACTTTGAACTAATCATCCAATAATCAAACAACATAGTCAGCAATCAATTAGTGAATTATCATTTCGAACACATAATTTTGATATATAGTCAAAAATCACATTTTTGATGCCAAATCACAACAATAGGCCCTATCAAATTTTGGTTCTCACACCAGTCAATAGGAAATATATAGAAATCATACTTTCGAAACTCGAACATGAATACTGATGATGCGATCGCTATAGCGATCATCAGAACCATCTTCAGGCGACTAGAGTGTGATTCTATATTTATCAAGTATATTAAAACTTCGAATACACGTGGATCAGATGTATACACAACGTCTTTATATACTGGATTGTCCAAATTCCATATAAAATAAATAATCAAATACGAATAGTTGAGTTATATTTTCAAAACAAAATTTGTTTTTATTTTCAAAAATATACTCTTCACAGGCGGAAGAACATTTCATTGTATATTACAACAATTCATCAGAATACAAGAATATACAGAGTATAAATGAATATTACATTCGATAAATATCAGAGATTACAATACATTACAGAGCAGCGGAAAATAATACAATACACAACTGAAGGAGATATATGGATACAAAGCTTTCCGGATATCATTCCAGCTGTAAACCAGGATCCTGTGAATATAAATCTGCAAAACTGAAACTACTAGCTGCCCGTGTCGAAATAAGGGCACCCAGAGTTTAGGTTAAAACAATAAACTCCTGGTCAGTCATGGGACTGGTGTGAGAACTAAAACAGTTATAAATCTTTATTTTAAAGTTAGGTAAATAAAGGGACCACGCCGTATAACACGGAACGGGTTTCCTCCCAAGAATAATAGTGCATATAACAACAGCGCAATGCTAAATAAAGAAAAATGAAGCTATTATAAGACCCAGTTCCCATCACACAATGCAACGCAAGCCGGAGGATAAGGTTTTTGCCTTATAATAGACAAGAATGCTTGATACGTTTAAAACAAATCTTTTGATACCGTAACACCCCGTAATTTTATAACATTAAAATTCACAAATTAAAGTATACTTAATTTTTAGAAAAGAATTAAGTGAAATGGGTTGCACAAAGAAATATATATATATTGTTATATATATATATAATAATTAAAAATTAAATAAATAAATATGCGAAAAAGTTCAAAACAGCGAATTGGGAGGGGGAATAACCGAACCGGCCCATTTTTGAGTTCGACCCGAGCTCCGCTGGGTCGACTAGGGGTTAATCCAGGGTGTTTGGCTGTCAACCCGTGGGCTGATTCGCTCAAATGCAGATTTTGCATTTGATTGGTTCTCATGGTTCAGGGTTAATCTAATGGTCCTAAATAACTTCCTACACCTATAAATACATCCTAATGCTAACCCTAAACCTATTTAAAATAGAATAGTTACCGTCATACCATCGCCATGGAAATCAATGGAGCCGCCGCCAACTAAGAAAGAAGAAAAGCAAATTCAATTCTAATTCTCTCAACCCTAAAGCAAAGCAAAACTCTCTCTTTTCTTCTCTAAATTGTGAGTATGATGATCTTAACAATATTGTTATCATTTTAATTAGGTTGAGTTATGAATGGATTATGAGTAGATGATGTGAATTATCATATATGTTGTTGTAAACCCCTTTTGCTATCATGTATATTGTAAATCCAATCTTATGTGATGATGATATCTTATATGTTGTAAATCATGCTATGTTGATGTTATGTATGTTGAAAGTTTCTATGCTAAGTTGTGATGAATCATACATGTTAAAAAGGCCATGATGTTACCATCTATGCTAGTTAGTTCATGTTAATTAAATCATCATGTTTGGGTTATGTTGATCTATATGACAAGTCACATATGCAAGTTAGATTGATTAGAAAAGTTATGAACATATGCCAAGACATCTATTATGACATCTAGAATTATGCTATGACATATGTGATATCCTATGCTAGTTCACACCATCATTATGTTGCCTAAAAACCCCATATGCAAGTTTATGTATAGATTTGGGCTATGATCATATCATGTAAATTGAGACATTTAACAAGTTGACACCTTTTGATCCTTAACATGTGTAGTTTATGCAAGTTTCACCCCTATTATGATTAGATTTATTTTAATTGTCTATATGTTGTGATAATTTATCTTTGTGCTAGGTGTTAGACCATACAAGTCTAGCCTATATTATGCATTGAACAAGCGAACGTATAAACGTGGGGTAGGGGTAATATTAAGGATTTAATATTAAAAAGTTGGGGTGCAATTGATATGATTTTGCATGCCATAAGTGGATGGCCATAATTGAGTCAATTATGGACATCATTAAAAGTTGACTTAATTAATAATTTGAATAGGGAGTTATTAAAACTGGGGTAAAAGATTTTAAGTGTTAATCAATGCTTAGGACACGAGGTTGGACTCGTTTGTGATGTAAACCTGCCCGGACCCGCCCGGCAAATCCAGTGGTCAAAAATGTCAGCCCAATGTGAGAGGTCCTAGGCCTAAACTAAAGCATAACGGTTGTAAAGACACGAGGTTAGACTCTTTTATGGTGTAAGACTGCCCGGACCCGCCTGACAAATCCAGCTGCCATAAATGCCAGTCTAATGTGAGAGGTCTTTATGAGGTTATGGCCTGAATGAATTAAGAAATACTTAACCAGATAAACATGTAAGGTGGGACATGGGGGTTAAGTAGGTGCCTTGGGTGGCATGAGGAATCTAGGGGGTGCCCTTAGTGGCATGTGAAATACGATTAGTAAGACTTAACCAAACACACATGTAAATGAACATGACTAAGAGGGTTAAGTGGGATATACTAGTGACAAGCTTAGGTGGGTAGCTTGTGGGGGCCCATTTCGACCAGTATCCCAAACGTATCTTTGTGGGCTCGACCCACGTCGAGGACGGGACACGCATGCTGGGATCGACTGTAAGAGGCCAAAACGGGGAGCGGTGGCAACGCAAGTCCAACGGGTTTCGTATGCGTGTGTGGACCCGGGCTGGTAGGTAAGACGTTGTTGCATCGTGTAGGTATAAGCCGTGCATTCTCAAGTTGTATCGGGTTGCCACTTTAGGGGAGTGATACACCCCACTGTGGGGCCAACACGGGTATCTACGAGTAGTGAGCCGATCGAAAGTGGGTAGTGGGGTACACCTAGTGGAGATAGGGGAAGACAGCACCTATGTAGTTAGCTAGGGGTACGTAAGGCTATTTATAAAGTTTCTGTGTGAAGCAAGTGGGATCAAACAATAGGGTGACTGGTGTGGTGCAGTGTAGTAATGTGCGGTGCTGTGTAGTAATCGTTCGTTAGTAATTAGGTGTGCCTTTACTGTTATCTTTAACGTTATCTTAAACGCTATCTTTATCTTCCTAAGAGTTCATAGACATTTACTTGTCTTCCAGCTTATGCCTTAGTCTAGTTATTTTGATAATAGTATTGTTAGAATTATCATACTCGCCAGACTTTATGTCTGACCCCCTCTATTTCTATCCTTTTTCCCCCTCCAGGTCCTCAGGTTGGGCCCAGCTCTAGTGGAGTTTGATTGAATTGCTTCAACTCTCTTTGGAAAGCTTGGACCGTTTAAGTAAAGTCCAGCTTGTTATCTTTTTAATGGCTATTTATGTAATGGGATTATGTATTTTGTTTTTATGAAGATGGATATTGTACTTGGTTATGATCTATGGTTTTGTGATGTAACAAACATGTTTAATTTCCGCTGTAATAAAATGAAGTTTTAGATTTCCAAGTACAATTTACTATCTGTCTTGTTGTAATTTTTCTATTCTATATTCGCTTATAACCTCCATGGAAGTTAATGCATTCCCTTCGTGAGTGACATTAATGGACGTGGGGTGTTACACGTGGTATCAGAGCTTAAGGTTACTAGAACAGATAAAAATACTTTAGAAAAATAGTTATTTTTGGAAGAAGTGCTTTCAAAAACATGTTTTAATAAGAGATTTAAAGAGAAAAGTTTTTAAGAAAAAAAAACATAATCCCCAATAGCACATATCTTTATCTTTCGAATTTTCCATTCTGAATCTTTCCTTTTTCGTTTCAGCATGGCTGAAGATCTTAATCTACCCGACGGTGTAACGATACCAGGATGGTATAGGAGGTTATTAGAGGCTAGGGCCGCTGCAGGTCCAGCCAATGTTCCTCCACCTCCAGTTGCACCCGTTCCTCCTCCTCCTCCTCGCGTAGATACTTTTGCAAAGACGTGCAAGGAATTCAATGCTATGGGTGGAAAACCATTTCAAGGGTCAGAAACGTTTGTGGAAGCTAGATATTGGCTTAAGGAGGTGGAAGAATTTCTAGAAATCTTTGAAGTAGAAGAAGGGAGGAGAGTTCGTTTAGCAGCTTGGTTGATGAAGGGAGAGGCCTCGTTTTGGTGGGAGGTCACTAATGGGGAGCGTCCTGTTGACTCTTAGGCGGATTTCAGACGTAGGTTCTAGGCGAAGTTTCTCTCAAGGGCGGAAGAAAATCTATATATGGAAAGGTTCTTGACATTGAAGCAAGGAAGCTCATCAGTGAAAGAATATGTCAATAAATTTAATCAGTTAGCAAGGTTTGGCTGGGACTTAGTGAACACGCCGGAGAAGAAGGCGCTGAGGTTAGTAAATGGCTTGAATGAACCATTGCAAGGGTTGGCTATGACCCACATCCCTATGGGGGCCACCTTTGAGAAGTTAGTAGAAATGACGCTTATGCATGAGGAGAAAAGCGCTAAAGCTGATAAGGCACCCGAGAAGTAGGGGGATCAGAAGAAACCACAATAGCAAAACAAGAAGGGTGGAAAAGACAATAATGGCAAGGGAAAGAAGAAGTGCTTTAACTGTGGAACCCCAGGCCATCATAGCAAGGATTGCCGAAAGAAAAAGAAGACAGGCTGTTTTCATTGTGGCGATGCGGGACATTTAGTAAAGGACTGCCCAAAGAAGGGGCAGAGGGCAGGAGCTACCTCGGGAGGACAGGTGTAGGCTCTTATGGCACTAGGGTAGGCTAGGGGACAAGTTCAGGCTCTCGCGGTCCCACTGCTGCAAGAATGAGGTAGAACCATTTCTGTTGAAAGCTTAGTTTTTCTATTTGATCATCCTGTCCGTACCTTATTCGATTCGGGCGCATCACATTCGTTTATCTCTACAACATTAGTTGAATCACTGCACTTAAACACCAGTTTAGTAGAGGATCCCTTAGTTGTTTCGAATCCAATAGGGGGCTCAGCTTATTTGTCCATGATGTGTTTGGATTTGAAAATTTCCATACTTAGCGTTGAATTTAGATGTGATGCATATGTGTTGGGCTTCACGGGCTATGGGCTAATTTTAGGAATGGATTGGTTATCCAGAAATGGGGCCGTTCTTGATTGTGAAAGGAGAGTAGTTAGGCTCGTGACTCGCCTTGGCAACACTCTCGAAATCTTCTGTAATCCCATAAATTCGGTTATGCTAAGTTATCTAGAATCGCTTGACGCGTCTGAGGAAAATCTACGATCTGTTAGAGTGGTCCGAGAATATTCGGATGTGTTTGAGAGGTGAAGGGCTTGCCTCCGAAGCAGGAGATAGATTTTCGAATATATCTTGTGGATAATGCGAAACCAGTATCTTTGCCAGTACGCCACATGGCTCCACGTGAAAGGAGGGAACTCGGTAAGCAAGTGAAGGAGTTTCTTGAGAAGGGGTTCATAAGACGAAGTATATCGGAGTGGGGTGCTCCAGTAGTATTTGCCACGAAGGCGGATGGGTCCCTTAGACTTTGTGTGGACTATAGAGATCTTAATAAGCTTACTAAGAAGAACAGACACCCACTGCCGAGGATTGACGATCTCTTCGATCAGTTAGTTGGCGCCTCAGTGTTTTCGCAGTTGGACTTAGCCACTGGTTTCCATCAGTTGAGAGTGGCTGAGGGTAGCATTGACAAGACCGCCTTTAGGACTCCGGACGGTTTCTATGAATGGCTAGTGATGCCCTTCGGTTTGACAAACACCCCCGCATACTTTGTTGATTTGATGAGTAGGGTGTTTAGGGAGTACCTTAACAAATTTGTGGTAGTCTTTGTAGATGACATCTTGATCTTTTCTAAGGATGAAGAAGAGCATGCCCTACATCTTAGGGAAGTGTTGGAGACTCTTCGAGCGCATAAGCTTAAAGCTAAATTTTCTAAGTGTTACTTTTGGAGGAAGGATGTACGATTCTTAGGACACGTGGTTTCCAAAGAAGGAATAGCTGTAGATCCCGCGAAGGTGGTAGCCATCCAAGATTGGAAGGTTCCTAAAAATGCTACCGAAGTGAGAAGTTTCTTGGGGTTGGCTGGCTACTATAGGAAGTTTATCAAAGACTTCGCAAAGATATCAGCTCCATTGACACGCTTGACGAAGAAGAACCTAATTTTCACATGGGACGTAGATTGTGATGATGCGTTCCAACGTTTGAAGAGAGCTTTGACTTCAGCCCCAGTCTTAGTATTGCCAGACGGGAGTAAGCCGTTTACCGTTTATACTGACGCTTGTGGGACAGGACTAGGCGCAGTCTTAATGCAAGAGGGCAGGGTAATAGCCTATGATGGAAGGCAGTTGAGAGTGCATGAGAAGAATTACCCCACACATGACCTAGAGTTGGCCACTATTGTTTTCGCGCTTAAGCCTTGGCGTCATTATCTTCTTGGCGAGAAATTCGAACTCTTCACTGACCACAAATCTTTAAAATACCTATTCTCTCAAAAGGACTTGAACTTAAGGCAGCAAAGGTGGATGGAGTTCTTAGCGTTCTACGACTTTGAGATAGCATATACCCCTGGCAAGGGTAACGTTGTGGCCAATGCCTTAAGTAGAAAAAGATTATCCTTAAGTCCTTTGTTTGTTGAGCGGCAAAGTTTAGAATTCATTTCGATATTTGACTTTGGACCTTCCGTTGACTTCGTACCCGGTTTGCTAGCATCCTTGGAAGTCAGACCTATGCTTTTGGGACGGATTGGCGAGGCACAGCGAGACGACCCGTAGTTGGTTGAGTTAGTAGAAAAACTCAAAGGAGGGGAGTCATCAAGCCATCTCCGTAGGTATACCCTAGACGATAAGGGTTGGTTACGTAGGGACGGTAGACTTTGTGTACCAAAAGATGATGACCTAAGGAAGACTATTCTTGACGAAGCACATCATTCGAAGATGACCATTCATCCCGGCGGGGACAAGATGTACAAAGACATGAAGAGAGTTTACTTTTGGGCCGGCATGAAGAAAGATGTGGCCGAGTATGTCGCTAGATGCTTGGTGTGCCAACAAGTAAAAGCAGAGAAAAAGAAACCCGGTGGGTTGCTTCACCCATTGGAGGTTCCACTATGGAAGTGGGAAAGTGTCTCGATGGATTTTGTGGATGGGTTACCGCGATCAAGGATGGGTAATACGGGAATTTGGGTTATAGTAGATAGACTTACTAAAAGCGCCCGTTTCATTCCCGTAAAGAGTAAGAGGACTGCTCCATGGTTAGCTTCCGTATACGTTCGAGAAATAGTTCGTTTGCACGGTGTTCCTTCTAGCATAGTGAGCGACCGCGATCCTATTTCACTAGCGAATTTTGGAGAAGCTTACAAGAGGTGTTAGGGACTCAGTTATGTTTGGGCACCGCATATCATCCTCAGACGGACGGCCAGACCGAGAGGGTGAATCACATTCTAGAGGATCTGTTGAGGCTATGTATCCTAGACTTTGGGGGTACGTGGGAAGAGCATCTTCTATTGGTGGAGTTCGCATATAATAACAGCTTTCAGTCCAGCATTGGTATGGCACCATTCGAAGCTCTTTATGGACGACCTTGTCATTCACCTACATGTTGGTGGGAATCTACGGATAAGCCTTACTTGGGCCTGATATGATTAGGGAGACTTCGGAGAAGATCGACTTGATTCGAAGGAGGATGAAAGCAGCACAGGATAGGTAGAAATCTTATGCGGATAAGAGGAGGACAGATCTCGAGTTTGAAGTTGGGGACATGGTCTTTGTCAAAGTGTCTCCATTACGGAACGTTTTTCGCTTTGGGTCCGTTGGGAAATTAGCACCAAGGTTTGTAGGGCCGTTTCCTATTAAGGAGAAAATTGGACAGATGGCGTATAAAGTGGAGTTGCCCGAGAGACTTAGTGGTGTACACGACGTATTCCATGTGTCACATTTCAGGAAGTGCTTGCACGAGACCGTGGAAGTGGTAGAGCCGAGCTTTCTTAGAGAGGTGGAGATAGAGCGTGATGCGACAATTCGACGAGCTCCTACGCGCATTCTTGGGTCGGAGATCAAGAGGTTGAGGAATCGAGAGGTCAGACTAGTCAAAGTGCAATGGGGAGATGATGAGAGCAACGCTACTTGGGAGACAGAAGAGAAGATGTGTTCACGATACCTTTTTTTTAGGGTATGTCTTTTAATTTCTCCTTTATCGCTTAACTTGTACTTATCTTATCTTTAGTATATCCTCTCGCTAGTATCTTTGACCTTTAGTTAGGATAATCCTATGGTTGAAACATGTGTTTGAGACATGTTATGTATGGTGGATGCAAAGTGGATGCAAGTGTTTGCTAGTGGTGCTCGTGGATGCATATACACACACTTTTAGGCACTAGATCGGCTCGGTCACTTCATATTGCATATTGCATATATATGGATGTATTTAGTAAAATGGATGTATAATGGTTGTATTATCATATAGTTGCTGCATTCGGGTGGATGGTTGTGCACGCATATAGAATTAATATGTATCATTAGGAATCTTTTGCGTACATATTGGACGCATGGCACTATCATGAATTGCACTAAGGAGGTCGACTGAATCAGTAGACCGCCTAATTTTGCATTAGATATGGACATATACACACATTGTGCATATAAACATTAAAGCATTAGAAGCCTTTTAAGGACAATGGATGCTGGTGTTTGATGGTTGAGTAGATGGACGATTAGATGGTAGGATATACATTCTTCTTGACTTGGAGATTTCGGGGACGAAATCCTTTAAGGAGGGGAGAATGTAACACCCCGTAATTTTATAACATTAAAATTCACAAAAGTATACTTAATTTTTAGAAAAGAATTAAGCGAAATGGGTTGCGCAGAGAAATATATATATATTGACATATATATATATAAATTAAAAATTAAATAAATAAATATGCGAAAAAGTTCAAAACAGCGAATTGGGAGGGGAATAACCGAACCGGCCCATTTTTGAGGTCGACCCGAGCTCTGTTGGGCCGACTAGGGGTTAATCCAGGGTGTTTGGCTGTCAACCCGTGGGCCGATTCGCTCAAATGCAGATTTTGCATTTGATTGGTTCTCATGGTTCAGGGTTAATCTAATGGTCCTAAATAACTTCCTACACCTATAAATACATCCTAATGCTAACCCTAAACCTAATTAAAATAGAATAGTTACCGTCATACCATCGCCATGGAAATCAATGGAGCCACCGCCAACTAAGAAAGAAGAAAAGAAAATTCAATTCTAGTTCTCTCAACCCTAAAGCAAAGCAAAACTCTCTCTTTTCTTCTCTAAATTGTGAGTATGATGATCTTAACAAGATTATTATCATTTTAATTAGGTTGAGTTATGAATGGATTATGAGTAGATGATGTGAATTATCATATATGTTGTTGTAAACCCCTGTTGCTATCACGTATATTGTAAATCCAATGTTATGTGATGATGATATATTATATGTTGTAAATCATGCTATGATGATGTTATGTATGTTGAAAGTTTCTATGCTAAGTTGTGATGAATCATACATGTTAAAAAGGCCATGATGTTACCATCTATGCTAGTTAGTTCATATTAATTAAATCATCATGTTTGGGTTATGTTGATCTATATGACAAGTCACATATGCAAGTTAGATTGATTAGAAAAGTTATGAACATATGCCAAGACATCTATTATGACATCTAGAATTATGCTATGACATATGTGATATCCTATGCTAGTTCACACCATCATTATGTTGCCTAAAAACCCCATATGCAAGTTTATGTATAGACTTGGGCTATGATCATATCATGTAAATTGAGACATTTAACAAGTTGACACCTTTTGATCCTTAACATGTGTAGTTTATGCAAGTTTCACCCTATTATGATTAGATTTATTTTAATTGTCTATATGTTGTGATAATTTATCTTTGTGCTAGGTGTTAGACTATACAAGTCTAGCCTGTATTATGCGTTGAACAAGCGAACGTATAAACGTGGGGTATGGGTAATATTAAGGATTTAATATTAAAAAGTTGGGGTGCAATTGATATGATTTTGCATGCCATAAGTGGATGGCCATAATTGAGTCAATTATGGACATCATTAAAAGTTGACTTAATTAATAATTTGAATAGGGAATTATTAAAACTGTGGTAAAAGATTTTAAGTGTTAATCAATGCTTAGGACACGAGGTTGGACTCGTTTGTGACGTAAACCTGCCCGGACCCGCCCTGCAAATCCATTGTTCACAAATGTCAGCCCAATGTGAGAGGTTGTAAGGACCCGTTACTTCCCCGTGAAGGAAAGAGCGGATACTTTGAGAACAACACACAAATGAACGCAGACGGAAGAACATTTCATTGCTATTACAACAATTCCATCAGATACAAGAATATACAGAGTATAAATGAATAAATTACATTCGATAAATATCAGAGATTACAATAAATTACATAGCAGCGAAAAAATAATACAAAGCACAACTGAAGGTGATATACGGATACAGAGCTTTCCCGATATCATTCCAGCTGTAAACCAGGATCCTGTGAATATAAATCTGCAAAACCAAAACTACTAGCTGCCCGTGTCGAAAATAGGGGCACCTAGAGTTCAGGTTAAAACAATAAACTCCAGGTCAGTCATGTGACTGGTGTGAGAACTACAACAGTTATTTGAAGCTTTACTTTAAAAGAGAGTGATTCAAGGGACCATGCCGTATAACACGGAACGGGTTTCCTCCCGAGAATACCAGCGCATAGAATAAACAATGCAATGCTTTTTCGAAAAATGAAGCTATTATAAGACCCAGGTCACATCACACAATGCAACGCAAGCCGGAGGATAGGGTTTTCCCTTATAATGGCCAAACATGCTTGGTACATTTAAAACAAATCATTTGATACTATAATAAGTGTATAGTGTCAAAACATTTCAAATCATAAATATCAATCATAGACGGCATGGGTACCATATATCATGTCGCCATACTAGTTATACAATTAAAACCGCAATACACGTATTGGAAATTGGATTTCCGTCATGAGTCGAGGCAAGGGTTAAGCTCCTCTCCACGTTCGAGACACTCTAGCAAATGTCTCAGGACTACACACTCTGGGTAATCCTGGGATCCTCCAAGGCCGGTCCTCACTTACGTTAGAGGATTAGTTATTCCTGAACACACGTTTCCCGGTCCTTACAGACCTATAATCGAGGCGCCTCGCATTCCAACAACCACATAGGTGAAAAGTATATAAATGTCAGGGCTGGTAAGTCACTGACACCACCATAGCTAGAAAGAAACGTCATGCACTCCTTGGGTCCTTATCCCGTTTTTGACTCATACCGAGGTGTGAGGCTCGCGAATCCACGCTATACACAAAGCTACGCCACAAAGGTCGTGCTTTGATCATCAACCACAAGACTTTTCTTTTCAACAGAAGCCTTGATCCATGCAACTCAACGTGCCACACAGGCAATTCATGCCATGCGATTGATATCTATAGATATATAACCTCTAAGCTCGTACGTCTCAGAGAAGGGCGTTAAGCAAGAGAATAAATTCTCCGCCGCCAAACAGATATATATTTAACAGAAATCAATCAACACAGAATGAAATCCAATGTCAGACACACAATCCATTTACAAGTTCGTTCTGGGTCTGAACGAAACCGGAGGCACTTTCCTCGCATATCCATCCATCTCCAAGTATGTCTGGACGACCACCAACTATTTCCATCCTCTTGGGTGTACAGCCCAATCAGGATCATCAGTAATCATCCAGACGATGTGAAGACTTCCGGTCTTCGACCACCGTCTTCATCTTCGACATATCGTCGAATCAGTTATTCAAAATGGGTATAAACCCGGACTTTCCGAACAACCCGCGTATATTAAAAACAAATGTTACACAAACACAACATACGCCTCATTCCAATTCAGAATATTCTTTTATTCATAAAATCACATTTTTAGGGAAAGGTTCCCATTAATTTTATCCAAGATAAATTCTTTAAAATTTATCATTTAATCTTCCTTTGGATGTCGTTTCAAACGAAATTATGGTTTTCTAAACTAGTCGAGATTAGCGAACCACACCGAAGTAATTATTTATTTTATTTCCCAATCTCAACCTATTCATCCAATGAAGCAAAACTGGTAGTACTCCATATCTAACACCACGGTGTTATCGGTAAAATTAATTACCATTTCACGTTCAAATCTGATTAAAGATTTGACTATCGCTTTAGAGCAAAACTGGTGATACTCCATTCTCGCTCACTTCTAAATTTGATAATTTAGATTATAGATTCACATTTCAACCTAATTGCAGATTCGTTAAAACTCCTTTTACTGGGTTAAAGAACTAGGTGTTATTTAAAATACAGTTCACGACAAACCCAAATCACATTCTATTTATTATCGGGTTAAAGAACTAGTGTTATTTAAAACACAGTTCATGATAAACCCATGAATCAATTCTATTTAATTCAAATCAAATATATTAGGAATTCCGATTATTTAAAACCCCTTTTTAAATCTAATTTATTTATTTAAAAACAAATCGGGTTTTAAATTTTGTTCAAACTAGTTCATTTTGATAAAAATCTATTTTTATCTTTTCAAATATGGAGTTTTTCATCCCAAATTTTCCCAAATCATTTCTTATGATTTTACACAAATTATTGATATTTTTAATAATTTTATCAAGGCCCGTACAGTCGATTTCCATCAACGGCCATCGAACTGCACTTACAGCGACCTTTTTCAAATTTGATTTGGACGTATCTCGAAATCCAACCGTTAGATTTTGAATTTCAAATATTCGTTAGAAAGCTCTTTTCGATAAGAACCCAACGGTTCCGGTTTTAGGAGAATCCGAAGGTCGGATCTCCCGTAATGTCCGTTTGAAATAAATGGTCGAAATTCACGAACTGCCGCGGCGCGGCGCGTTCTATTCAGGCCATTTTATTATATATATAATATATATAATATATATTTCGTCGATTTCCTTTTAAAACGAATTATATAAATAGTTTTGAATTCGTTTCAAAAACATTTTCAACTCAATTCAAATTCAAATCAAAAATTGAATTTTCTATTATAAAACCTTTTTTTCTTTCATTTCTATTTGATTTCCATTCAAATCGATTTTAATTCAATTCGAATTCATTTCGTTTTTAATTCAATTTAAATTCAATTCATTTTCTATTCAATTTGAATTCAATTCGTTTTCTATTCAATTTGAATTCAATTCGTTTTCAATTCAATTTAAATTCAATTCGTTTTCTATTCAATTCGAATTCAAATTGGTTTTCTATTCAATTCAATTCAAATTGGTTTTCTATTCGATTCAAATTCATTTTCTATTCAAATCAAATCCATTATATATTCAATTGAAATCAAATCCGTTATATATTCAATTCGAATCCAATTCGTTTTCAATTCAATTTAAATTCAATTCGTTTTCTATTCAATTCGAATTCAAATTGGTTTTCTATTCAATTCATTTCGAAATCGCTTTATATTCAATTCATTTCGAAACCGTTTTATATTCAATTCATTTCGAAACCGTTTTATATTCAATTCATTTTGAAATTGTTTTATATTCAATTCATTTCATTTCATTTCGAAATCGTTTTATATTCAATTCATTTCGAAATCGTTTTATATTCAATTCATTTCATTTCGAAATCATTTTATATTCAATTCATTTCGAAACCGTTTTATATTCAATTCATTTCGAAATCGTTTTATATTCAATTCATTTCATTTCGAAATCGTTTTATATTCAATTCATTTCGAAACCGTTTTATATTCAATTCATTTCGAAATCGTTTTATATTCAATTCATTTCGAAATCGTTTTATATTCAGTTCATTTCGAAACCGTTTTATATTCAATTCATTTCGAAACCGTTTTATATTCAATTCATTTCAAAATCGTTTTATATTCAATTCATTTCGAAATTATTTTATATTCAATTCTTTTCGAAATCGTTTTCTATTCAATTCATTTCGAAATCGTTTTATATTCAATTCATTTCGAAATCGTCTTATATTCAATTCATTTCGAAATCGTTTTATATTCAATTCATTTCGAAATCGTTTTATATTCAATTCATTTCGAAACAGTTTTATATTCAATTCATTTCGAAATCGTTTTAAAATGAATAAAATCGATATAAATATCGTTCACGTCAAAATGGCGTCAATCTAATCAACACGGCTTCATATATTTCTATTTTCGAATATTCTATTTCAAATATTCCTTTTTCAAATATTTCGATTCCAAATATTTCTATTCCAAATATTTTGTTCAACACATGACTAATCTCAACGGATGAGTACAGTCAACACATGAACCTTTACTTTATAGTGATAAAGATATAAATTTTATTATTAAAATACTTCGTTCAACACATGACTAATCTCAACGGATGAGTACAGTCAACACATGAACCTTTATTTTATAGTGTTCTTTATTTTTCAAATTGGAATGAGGCCCAATCAATTACCATATAAAGTTAATTATATGGATTCCATAAAACACAGGTATATAATAGCATTGAAAAATAATCAACCATCAACCAAAGTGCACTACACTGTATAAGCATCAAATATAGATGTCTAACGCTTATAACAGCCTGTCAATCAATCGATCGACATATTTAATCAATCAGGATGAGTGAACTTCAAATTTCATCCCAACACCCGTGTGGGGCTTCAAACAATCAAACACAGATTTTATTTGTGCAGTTCGGCGATGTGTAAAATTTATCGACCTAATCAACGTCATTCAAATAGGTGTACATAAACAAACCATCTGGTTTGTGAATGAATATTTATTTATTCACATTCACGTTAAAAATTATATTTTTAACGACAAAACATTTAATTCAACCTATGAAAATATTCTATTCAGTTCATTTCTTAAATAAAATGATTTCTTTATTTTTCTAACTTATTTTAGAAAATTTCGGCGGCATAACGGCACGATACTAGAAACGGTACGAGGCCTAGCCTTATCCCCGGTCTAGTGAAGGCCCACGCCATTCACACATCAATCGAATTCACCAAACAACCAAATTCAAATCAAATCATCTAACTAATCTATGCAACCAAACAAACAAGTCCATGGTCTGTGGACGATTGTGTCGGGTGCTACTAAGCACCGTCTACATCCTAGTATATATATATATATAACTAGAAAAAGAAATTGAAAGGTGAGAAATTCTCACAAATAGCTATCCAATCATCTTGACTCTTCTTTGATAGAAATCTTCATCGTTATCGCATCTTCGTCATCTTCGTTGCCCATAGCCACTACATATGTAAAAATCGAATTTTTACTTCGTTGTTCAATATAAAAAAATCGAATTTTTACTTCGCATTTCTATATATAAAAATCGAATTTTTACTTCGCTATTCTATATATAAAAATCGATTTTTTACTATGCTATTCAATATGTAAAAATCAAATTTTTATTATACTATATAGATAAAAATTATATTTTCTCATCGATGTTCATATAGTAAAGATTATATTTTTATCACGCCATTCTTCATATAAAGATTTCGCCTTTTCTAAAATAAAGATTTCACCTTTTCAAATAGAAAGATTTCACCTTTTCAGATAGAAAGATTTCACCTTTTCAAATATATCATTATAAAAATCACATTTTATTTTGCTACTCAATATATAAAAATCGAATTTTTATTTCGCTATTCAATATATAAAAATCGAATTTTTATTTTTCTACACATATAAAGATGATATTTCTAATATTCCTATCATGTAAAAATTATATTTTTAATTCTCTACATAAACAAAAATCATATTTTTACATCTTCTATATAGTAAAGATTATATTTTTAATACTTTAAAAATATAAAAATCATATTCTTACATCTTCTATATAATAAAGATCGAATTTTTATTATCTATATTATATATTTTTTTTTAGCCTTTCTATAATATAAAAATATCGCCTTTTCAACTATAAAAATCTAATCTTTTGCATTTTAAAAATCTAATCTTTTGCATTTTAAAAATCTAATCTTTTGCATTTTAAAAATCTAATCTTTTGTATTTTAAAAATCTAATCTTTTGCATTTTAAAAATCTAATCTTTTGTCAATGCTTAACTATATATAAACTAAAATTAAAATCTTCTTTATTAATTACATTTAATAAATTAAAAACTAAGTATTTAAATTTACCTTTCCACTTTTTCAGCGAAGAGGAGGGTGTCCTGCAGTCGAAGGAGGAGCGGCGGCCTCTGGTGGCGCTGGGACAGCGATGCAAGGCGGCGGCAGGCGTTCGCTTCGGGGGGGCTTCGTCGCGAGGTCGACGCCGCTGGGGGGCTCCGATGCTGGCTACGGCCGATTTCTGGTGGCAGGGGGCTTCGCGATTGGGGGAGGATTTAGGCGTTGCGTCGGTTCTTCGATTGCTGAGGGGAGGCAAGGGTGGCGGAGCAACTGCGAAAGGGGAGGGGCTTCGAACGCGGTGGCGCGCCGCCTGGGGGTAGGCGCGTCGATCCATTTAGGGCATACGTTTTTTTTTTCGTTCTGAAATTATAACGAGAAGGGGGGGCAGAAAGATAAAGGGAGAGAGTTTTATATTATTATATATTTTTTTATTTAATTAATTATGAAAACTTTGACTTTTACATACGACCTCTAAACAAGGCCCACCGCCTGTCATCCATAGCGTTTTACCCCCATTCCGAACACAATGGGATATGTATCTTAGGATGATTCGGCTGTTACAATCAGTTTCCGTTAAATTTACATGTAAATCACTATATTGAATTTTAAACGTACATTTCAAATTACCGGGGTCACATACTAACTAGAAAAATTCCAGAAAAATCTTTTCTGGCTTCGTATTGATGATACGGTCCTAACAAAACTAGTTTCGTCGAATTCTGAGACTGTTGGAAAAATGGCCATTTTTCAGTCGATTAAAATCAACTGAAATGGTCAAACACGTTTTCCTTTGCCACGCTCACATATTGATTCGAAAAATTATGAAATTTGGAATATAGCAATAGTTTGACATCACGGATCCAACAAAAGTGGTTTCGTCGAAATCCGAGGTCGTTTGCAAAATGTCTATTTTTAAGGGCCTGAATTCCATAGCGACTATTCAGAATTTTCAACTGGACAGTCTTTTGATTCCCGCTATGAAATCTTGATTTTCTGGATTCGTTGGAAAGATATTATCAGTTAGATCCTAATGTTTTTGGTTTCACTAAAATCCGGATTGTTTTGCACCCGGTACATTCAATTGAAGTTTGAAATCGAATTATCGAACTACCGCGCCATTTTCAATTCTATTTATAATTATATATAAATATTTATATTCTAACGACGACGTATATAACATATACGTTCGAATTATATTCAAAATAAATTTCTCGCCGATATTATTTAAAATAATTCATTTTAAATATTCAAAATTCGCTAAAATTGCCAAAATAAACATTTTAAACTGGTTCAGATTTTCGGGTTGTTACAGAGGTCCTAGTCCTAAACTAAAGCATAACGGTTGTAAAGACACAAGGTTAGACTCTTTTATGGTGTAAAACTGCCCGGACCCGCCCGACAAATCCAGCTGCCATAAATGCCAGTCTAATGTGAGAGGTCTTTATGAGGTTATGGCCTTAATGAACTAAGAAATACTTAACCAGATAATCATGTAAGGTGGGACATGGGGGTTAAGTAGGTGCCTTGGGTGGCATGAGGAATCTAGGGGGTGCCCTTAGTGGCATGTGAAATACGATTAGTAAGACTTAACCAAACACACATGTAAATGAACATGACTAAGAGGGTTAACTGGACTTAATGACTCCATCGGACCCGGATCGTCCGATCAAACCGAGGCGCCTCGCAACATCAACAACCACATAAGTCAATATCGTCAGGGTGTGTAAAACCACTGACGCCACTTCTAACTAGAAAGAAACGCATGCCCTCCCTGAGGTCCTTCTCCCATTTCTGGTTCATATCAGGTGTGAAGCTCGTGAATTAAACGTTACACGAAGCTATGTCACAAAGGCCGTGCTTTGATCATCAACCACAAGACTTTGCTTTTCAACAGAAGCCTTGATCATTTGCCACTTAGGCATGCCACATAGGCAATTCATTCCATGCGATGGATATCCATCAGTATATAACCCCTGAGATCGTACGTCTCAGAGAAGGGCATTAAGCAAGAGAATAAATTCTCCGCCGCCAAACAGACATATATTTAATAGAAATCAATCACACAGACTGAAATCCAATGTCAGACACACAGTCCATTTACAAGTTCGTTCTGGGTCTGAACGAAACCGGAGGCACCTAGTACCCCGCATATCCATCGATCTCCAAGTACGTCTGGACGATCACCAACTGTTTCCATCTTCTTGGGTGTACATCCCAATCAAGATCATCAGTAATCACCCAAACGACGTGAAGACCTCCGGTCTTCGACCATCGTCTTCATCTTCGACTTATCGTCGTATCAGTTATTCAGAATGGGATAAACCCGGTCTTTCCGAATAACTCGCGTATATAATAAACAAGTGTTACACAAACACAACATACACCTCGTTCCAATTCATCAGTCACTAACCTCAAATTAGCAAGAGGATAATTCCCCAAACATTAACCCCGAAGGCCGAAACCGACATCAGATCAATATCCAGGAAACCATTCATCTTAGCCAACCTACAGTTAGTTTCTAAATTTCACATTCTTAGGGAAAGGTTCCCATTAATTTTATCAAAGATAAATTCTTTTAAATTTATTCTTTAATCTTCCTTTGAATATCATTTCAAACTAGTCGGGATTAACGAACCTTACCGAAGTAATCATTTGTTTTAATTTCCCAATCCCAACATATTCATCCCATGAAGTAAAAATGGTAATACTTCATATCTAACACCACGGTGTTATTGGTAAATTCAATTACCATTTCACGTTCAAATCTAGTTAAAGATTTAACTATCGCCTGGAGTAAAACAGGTGATACCCCATTCTCGATCTTTTCAATCTAATTAAAGATTCATTAAAACTCCACTTAGTTTTAATCTTTAACTGGGTTAAAGAATCAGTGTTATTTAAAACACGGTTCACGATAAACCCCAAAATCACATCACATTTCAATTAGTCCCGAACCGTAAATTAACAAGTGAGCAATTCCCCAAGTATTAACCCCGAAGGCCGAAACCAACATCAGATCAATACCCCAGAAACCATTCAACTTAACTAATCTCCAGTTAGTTTCTGATTTTCTTAACTCCTTTGGGTCCAAGAACAGTATCATTGAAGATACCATCCACGACGACTCAAAATCACATTCTATTAATTATCGGGTTAAAGAACGAGTGTTATTTAAAACACCGTTCACGATAAACCCAAGAATCAATTAGAATTCAATTCCAATTAAATATTATTTAATTGGTACACTTCATTAAATCTAACTAAAAAGATTTAATCTTTTTCTTAATTAGGTTCAAGAACAGTGTTAATGAAGACACCATTCACGACAAACCCAAATCACATTTGATATTCAATACAAGGCTCTGAATAGAAAATATACCGGCATATATTCAATATCAAATTCTACGACCAACAAATATCGTATTGGAAATAATGATATTAATATATCTTTCAAATTCCCATAACAATATCTGTATCATCACGAAATCCAACATCGAAATATTCCGAAGACAATTTCGATTCAAATCAACTCCAATATAATTATTTGAAATCCTGGTTATTTTCAAAACCATTTCAAATCCAATTTATTTATTTAAAAATAAATAGAATTATAATTCTAGTTCAAAACTAGTTCATTTCGACAAAAATCTATTTTTATCTTTTCATATATGGAGTTTCTCATCCCAATTCTTCACAAATCATTTCTTATGATTTTACATAAATTATTGATATTTTTAATAATTTTATCAAGGCTCGTACAGTCAATTTCCATCAACGGCAATCGAACTGCACTTACATCGACCTTTTCCAAATTTGATTTGGACATAATTCCAAATACAACGGTTAGGTTTCTAATTTCTAATATTCGTTATAAAGCTCTTTTTGATACGAGCCCAACGGTTCCTGTTTTAGGAGAATCCGACGGTCGGATCTCCCGTAATATCCGTTCGAAGTCAATGGTCGAAATTCGCGAACTGCCGCAGCGCGACGCGTTCTGTTCAGGTCATTATATTATATATAATATATATTTCGTCGATTTCTTTTTAAAACGTATTTTATAAATCGTTTTAAATTCGTTTTCAAAACGATTTCAACTTCCTTTTCAAATTCAAATCAAAATTAAATTTTCCAATATAAATTCGTTTTAAATTCATTTCAAATTGATTTCAATTCAAATCGATTTTCAGTTCAATTTCAATACGTTTTAAATTCAATTCAAAACGATTTCAATTCTATTTCAATCTAATTCGAATTTCAATTCTATTCAGTTTAATTCGAATTTCAATTCTATTCAATTCAATTTCAACTCAAGCTGAATTTCTATTCTTTTCAATATAATTCGAATTTCATTTCAAAATATTCGATTTTGAAAGCATTTTTCAATATTCATTATAAAAACGAATATAATCGATATAAATATCGTTCACGTCAAAATGACGTCAATCTAATCAACACGGCTTCATATGTTTTTATTTTCAAATATTCTATTTCAAATATTTCTTTTTCAAATATTTCTATTTCAAAACTGGAATGAGGCCCAATCAGTTACCATATAATGTTAATTATATGGATTTTCTACAACACATGTATACAATAACAACGATGAATACTCGACCATCATCCAAAGTGCATTCTACACTGTATAAGCATCAAATATAAATATTTAACGCTCATAACAGTCTGTCAATCAATCGATCGACATACAACTAATTATTGGGATTAGTGTATGTCATATATCATCCCAATACCCGTGTGGGGTTTCAAACAATCAAACACAGATTTTATTTGTGCAGTTGGGCGATGTGTAAAATTAATCGTCCCAATCAATATCAGTCAAGTGTGTGTATACAAACAAATCGTCTGATTTGTTTATTTTTTATTTCATTCCATATACACATTAAAAATTCTATTTTTAACTATAAAATATTTTCAACTATATAAATATTTTATTTCATTTCGCATCACAACACACAATCAACTACACATCAAAATCAAACAAACAAGCATACAAGTCGTCCATGGTCTGTGGACGATGGGTGTCGGGTGCTACTAAACACCATCTGCATCCTATATATTTCAACTAGAAAATTGAATTAAAGGTGAGAAGTTCTCACTGAGGGATCCACTCCTCCAGTTTTATATCCGAATTCCTGAACATCTGGATTCGCCCGCAATGCCAACGCAGTCTTCTCTACGTTGTTCATATATAAAAATCACATTTTATTTCACCGCTATAAAAATCACATTTTTATTTCGCTACATATATAAAGATAATATTTTTATATTCTCTATTATATAGATTCTATTTTCAATACACTACTTGTATATAAATAAAAACCCGAATCTTGATATGAATAAAAATCCAAACTTTATGTGAATAAAAATATTAACTTTATCTAATAAAAATCTCAACTTTTATATGATGAAGATCTTAGCTTTAATATGATAAAAATCCCAACTTTTTATCCTATAAAAATCACAACTTTGATAAGGTAAAAAATCTCATCTTTTTCCTAATAAAAGTTTCAGATTTTACTTATATAAATCCCATTTTTGTTACATTAAAAACTGATTTTTAAGCTATGTTTTTAACATATAAAACTGACTTTAAAATTAAATAAAAACTCACCGCTTTATAAATTCGAACCGGCCTAGAATCGGTCATCTTTATCCGCTCCAAGCCTTGATGGCATCGCTGGTGGTCTTCAGGCTATCGGAGGCGGGTAGAGGTGTAGCGCTAGGGTTTTTAAATCGAAATGGGGGTGAAATCGTGATGGTCGGGGGAGCTCCGCCAGGTGTTGTTCTTGACGGAAGAGGGGAGGAGAGAAGCGGAGGGCAGGGAGGTGCTGAATGGGGCGACGGAGGGAAGCGGTGACTCGTGTTGCGAGGTGGGTCTCAGGTGTTTCAGAAAGGAGGAGAATAAGAGGTGAAGGAGCAGGGGATGGAAGAGGGAGGAGGCAGAGGACAGGGGGGCTATCGCCGTCGTCGGCGACGGAGGATCTGGTGAGGGAGGGGCACCGGTTTTTCCCGATTTTTTTTATTTCTTTTCAGAATTTTTGAAGTCAACGGTAAGGGGAGAGGGAGGTAGTTAAAGGGGAGGGTTATTAATTAATTTATTGATTTAATTTTAATATTAAATCCATAAAGTAACTTTTTCGTTCGGACTTGAAACGAAACCCGTCGACTGTCGTCCCTAGTGTATTACCCCCATTTCGAACACAATGGGATATGTGTCGTAAGCTGATTCGATCGTTTCAATTAGTTTTCATCAAAACCAACATATAACCCTATATTTTGAATTTAAACGCGTATTTCAATTTACCGGGGTCACATACTAACTCGAAAAATTCCAAAAAATGTTTTCTAGCTTCGTATCGATGATACGATCCTAACAGAACTAATTTCGTCAAATTCTGAGACCGTTTGAAAAATGGTCATTTTCAGGTCAATCGAAATTGACAAAACACGTTTTCCTTTACCATGCTCACATATTGATTCGAAAAATTATGAAAATTGGAATCTAGCAATAACTTGACATCGCGGATCCAACAAAAGTGGTTTCATCGAAATCCGAGGTCGTCTGCAAAATTTCTATTTTTAAGGGCCAGAATTCCATAGCGACTATTCTGAAAATTCATTTGGACATATCTTTTGATTCCCGCTATGAAATTTTGATTTTTCAGATTCGTTGGAAAGATATTCCCAATTAGATTCTATTATTTTTTATTTCGTTAAATTCCGGTTTATTTTGAATCCTGTACATTCATTTGAAGTTTGAAATCGAATTATCGAACTACCGCGCCATTTTCAATTCCTTTTATAATTTAAAATAAATATTATATTCTAACGACGATCTATATAAATATATATGTTCGAATTATATTCGACATAAAATTTTCGTTGTTTTTATTTAAAATAATCTATTTTAAATATTCAAAATTCATTAAATTGGCCAAAATAAAAAATTTAAATTGGCTCAGATTTCCGTGTTATTACACAATATTAACAGAATTGGATGGAAGAAACTACGCTGGATTTGTATTGACAAGTTTTATATGCTGGAACTGGTCTAGACAAGACTAGAATCAACAGGAATTTTCTGTTAAATTAAACACATGTTTAATTTAACCGGTAACCGAACCGTTTTGGCGACAACAAAATCAAGGTAAGTTAAACTCATACAGTATTTTTCCCATTTATATTTTATATAAATTGGGTTTTTATTTTGTGTGCTCTGCTTGCTATGGTTGACTGTTTGCTAGTTGTATATCTGTTTATTGATTTAACTTATGAAATTAAACCGTGGTTTAATTTCAGTAAATATCAAATCGTTATTTTAACGATTGGTACCAATAAAGGTAACCTACCTTGTTGGTCACATTTATAAATAAACATGTTTAATGATTTGAAATTGTTTGAACTGATTGAATTGATTGGTTGATTGGTCGATGTTGTTGTTTACTGTATAGAAATTATCAGTTAAATGGAATGATCTGTTTGTGATAACCGTTTGAACACAGGGACGAATAGGTTAGAGGGATCCAACGGGATTCCTTAAATATATTATTTATTTTCATATTATCATATATGAACTGTCATGATTGGTTTATTGATTTTAGTAGAAATCATTGACTGAAAAGTCAACATGTGTTGTTTTTTAACCAATGGACTATATTGGTTGAGTAATCAGCAGTAAATGGCCTAAAAGTAAATCGTTTTGTTTATATTAATTCACCGTCGGGTGAGTCGATGGAGATGAAGTTATAAAATTCATTTTATAACTGGAGATAGATTTTGGAATGTATTATTTTGAATAAAACTTTATTGAAAGGAAATAAATATTTATTATTTAAGTTTATAATCAATTGTAAATTGATTTTTATAAGTAACTTCTGATGTTAATCAGTTTTGTAAACTCATGGATATTTGGATAATTGGTTTGTTAAGAATTTATTTAATGGAATTTATTTAAATTAATTATAATATTAATTAATTTAAAGTTAGAACGAATTGGAATGGGTTAACAAGATTACCGCGCCTTGAGTTGACTAAGTCAACCAGTGTAATTGGAATTGATTTTTAATTAGTTTGATTTGAATTAATCTAATCAAATAGCTTAATGAATACTGTTTAAATTTGAATAAAGATTTTAAAAGGAATTTACTATTTATTTTAGTTAATAAAGAATTTAACTACTGAATTAGTTAATGATTGAAATAATTTATTATTTTGGTTATAGGAATTACTTTTGGAAATTCATTGAAAAGTAATCAAAGTTGAATGAAATCTAGTGAAACGATGAAAGTAGTTTATGAATGCGTTTTATATTTAAACCCGAATCTTTATAACGAAGTTATAAAAGGAATTTTTAAGCGAATATTCTAGTTTAAGATAAATGTTACTTAATTGTTTGGATTAAGCAAAAGGAAATTTAGATAAAAGGGTTTTATAATAAACCAGAGTTATATAAAGGAAATTTGAGGCGTTATATCATTAATTCTAAATTAACGTTACTTAAAAATGGGATTAGGTAAAAGTGGGAAATTGAAATGAGATTTCCAAAGCGGGATATAGTTGAATGGAATTGAAACGGGATTGGTAAAAGTGAATTTGATAGGTGAAATAAATCATAAGAGAAGAACCAATCTGAATTATAAAGTGAAATTCCTTTAAAAGAGGGAGGTGTTAAAAGTGGCGTTTGATAAGAAGTTGCTAATTATTGAATTAAGAAAGAATGTTTATAGCTGAGAAAGATATTTTCATAATGGTAAGAAGGTTTATGAAACCATATTTTGGATAAAATAGTTAAATGGAATTTGATTTGAGTTTGAAATGAAATATTGGTTTTTGGATTACAGCTCGTATCCATCTGAAGATATGAACGTTGTTGATCAAGGTCTGAGAGGTAATTAGAGTACCCCAACTTGAATGACTTCAGGATTATCTAGGATGATATTAGCTGTAATGATAAAAGAGGTTAGTAAATTTTATTATTTCATTAGAGAAATAATAATGCAACGTTTAATGAAAATTGGGAAATATATATATATATATATATAATGAGGTTCGAAAGTGAAAAGGGAAATAAAAAGAGTTACATGAAATTATAACGATACATTCAAGTCAGAAAGAAAACGTAAAGTTGAGTTTTATTCTATCAGAATAAGTATTTGTATTATTTCAAGTAATGAAATTGGTGATATTTCATAATGTCGTTTTACAAGTAATAAGTTAAAATGATTTCCCAATATTATAAATAACGTGGCAAATGTTTGAATGGGAAAATAGACAACTGAATATGATATAGGACTTTCCTAAGTATTGAAAAGAGAATTTGTTAAAGAATAATCTTATGTTAAATAAGAAGCGAGAAAACTATATTTATAATATCGAAAGACTTAAGAGTTTGAATTTACATTTATTTTAACTAAAAGGCCAAGTGATGCTGAATATTGAACCAGTGAACTCGCTGGATTGTCATGTTTGAAACACTGTTTATTTTGATAGTTAAATAACCGACTATCAAATCTGTTCAATACGGTTGTTGGTACGGAAAGACCAGGATTGAATTTAAATTCGAAAACCATTCCGACCAACAAATTCGTGGAGGTATCAAGAGATGATTGAGATGGAGCAATGAAGACCGTAGATCTTCATAAAACGAAAGAACCGCTAAAAATATTTGGTTAGCTCCCAAAGATAAGCTGTTGTTCTGACGTGGTTGAAGTCTAAGGGTTGCAAGGACTTCTCGCTATTGATCCATGGGGTGATTTCTATATTGGATGCAGTAGGAGAGTGCCTTCAGCTCATCCTGTTCCTGGATGGCTTGTGTGGACGAATGTCTGACAGAGTATTTCTTGAAACCAAGTACGTTGATTTTTTACAAATATACCGAGTGGTGGCAAAGAGGGGCACTTCTTTTATACCCAGAGTGTATTTGTGGACGTCAATTAGTGACTTGACGGATTTGACAATGTGGCATTCAAAGTGAAGGGTGGCCAGGTGTTCAAAACATTATAACCTCAAGCCTCACAGCCAGGAAATGACAAAAATCGGGTAGGCAGCATGGCTATGTGGGTCGCTCCCATTAGGGTATATAATCACCTATCTAGAGAAAATCAATTTGCTTCTTAAATCTATTTCGATGCTGTCGCTTTTCAGGAAATGGTGGGTCACACCTGACCATTAGTGATATACATTCGATACACTCAAGCGAAATGGATGGTCGGTCATGTGAGGGCCGGGTTGCAAGACGTTCTTGTTGAACCCAGTGTATTCGCCTCTAGAGATACACTGTCGGAAGGTGGTCCCATACCTTGTCATAGTCGGGATCCAATCTCCAATAAGTGCCCGCGATTTTGACTTTATACTACAAATGTGGAGCGTGAGGTGCAAGCGTTCTACTAGATTCTATTTACTTGTATTTAGACATTATTATAATATCAGAACAAGCATTGATTTCAAAAATGTTTTGGGTTATCGTAAGGTAAAAACCATCTGTATTTATGTGTGGATTTGGTCTTACGATTATCCTTTTCTTTTGAAAGTATTTTAACTTAAGAAATCAGGTTGTGTGATACCCTTAATATTGTGCGAGTTTTTCCCACTCTGGTTCACCAGACTAACCAGGTGTTTTGTAAATGCTCGGGTTAGCCCAGGGTGTACAGGTTCAGGTTATCGAATGCTGTGAAGTCCGGACACGAGCTGGAGATGTTCACACGTATGATATTATATAGCTACTATTCCGCTGTGTGTTGTATATTGGACCAGTTTATTATAACAGTCCCATTGTGTGATGTACTCTGATATTGTATGTATTTTTAAAGCTCTCAGTAAAGATTTATTTCTGTATTATATTTTGTTCCGCCGCGATGTGAGACTCTGGGTTGTGTTGGTTCTTCTTCTTCTTCTATTCTAATGTTTCTTTCTTTCTTATCTCACCCTCTAATTTCTTTCTAATAACTGTCCATTGTTTTCAATGTTTGGGTGGTCGGCATGAGTACAGTAAAGGTATTTATGTCTATTTTCAGGCCGAAAATCCCTGGGTCATTACAGAAACCGAGATAGAACTGCCGGAATACATTGGGATCCATGCCAAATCAATTAGAGTTTAAGATCTGAAATTTATTTATGGCTAAGGCGAATGATTTGCACTTTTATTCACTAATTAAGGCTAATTAGGGGTGATTAGTGATAATTAGCCAAATTATGCATCATAAAAATCTGGAAAAATATGTAGAAATTCTTAAATATTATCTTATGCCTCTATTAGAAATTTGGGTTAATTTGGATTAAATTTGCTAATTATATAGTTAAAACATGATTAGGGGATTAAGGGGAAAGCCATAGATTTAGGTATGTTTAATCCTACATAACACACATTATTGTTGTTTTGATGTTTGTGATTGATTACATATGTTGTTACTGCTTCTTGGAATGTTTTATGATTATATAATGAAGTTAGAATGGTCGAAAACACCATCGTGTTGCGTAATAGCTTGTTAGAAATGGCATAGGAATTCGGAACGGACCGGAGGTGGAGGACCGGGTTGGGTCGTGTATCCCACCCACAAGCCGCTTCATGCGCCCGAACCAAAGCTTGCACCACGAGGCGTCTTATCTGAAACCACGAGTCGATGCATTACGAGCCACCTTTGGTTGAGTAACACAAACTCGATCCTAATGAAGGAAGGAAGGTCGAACCAAAGCTGTTTGCCACCCGAACCGAACCAATGGTCACGAGCCACGATGAGAGCCACGAACCGATGAAAGGATCACGAACCGATCCAAATGGAGGAAGAGCACGAACCATGAACTACTGCTTCACACGAACCAAACCCTAAATAATGGTCACGAACCGAACCCTATTGATTGTCACGAACCGAACCGGTGATGGTTGGAGCACTAAGCACACCCGAACCAAATGGAGACAGAACCGAGAGGAGACCAAAAACCCGAGATGCAAAGGTAGTCCAAATAAGAAGTTAGAACTCAAGATCCAGATGGGAACCAACGAGTTAACTTCATGAGTTAGGCTTTGATGCGGGACATGTGCAATTGGGTTATCGATATCCCTAACTTTGGTTCACCACTAAGAGACGAATTTTAGGTTATGGATCAGTGCAGTGGAGTAGTCATGACTCCAAAGGGCAAATCGATCGTAGCATGGCTATAGATCAGTGCAATGGAGTCGTCATGTTTCTAAAGGTCAAAGTGATCGTAGCAAAGGGTTGTTGACTATGGACCGGTGCAGTGGGGTCGTCATGACCCCAAAGGGGAAAAGTGGTCGTAGTAATGGCAAAAGACTTGGTGATCAAAGTGGTGGATATCGTATGCTTTATGCACTGAGTAAGAGATGTGAGGATGATTGCTATGTTTGATGTCTGCTATCACCACGACATGTGCACTTCCACTTTACACTTTATGCTAGTGTTACCTTAGAGTACTGTACATCTTGTTGGGCTAACTCTTTGGTTGCTGGTCCGGGTTCAGGTATGATTATGTATACCTATTATTATTTTGTTTTGCTAATATCGATCATACCAGACTTTTGTCAGACCCAAAGTTTTATGTCTCTTCTTATTACTCTGGGTGCTCCTAAATGAGCAGACTAGAGGCAGGTTAGGTGGTATGCAGAAGTAGCTGTCCGGAGACAAGCATGAGGCTTCCACATACTATTTACATATATTCTCCCTTTGTTGTTGTTGGTCATTGCTTTGGGCATTAGTAGTGTACCTTTCCTATTTTTCTTTAGAGACAGTATTTTGAAGTTGTAACAATGGTTTGGATCATAAGATGTATTTTGGATTCCGCTACTCTAATGGATATGTTTTAGTTTTCAGCTTATGCATTGTCTCGCCTTTTTTATGTCAAGTTATGTTATTATTATATTTTATCCCATGCGCTGTGCGATATACTACATGTTCTTTGATGATTCATAGTTTCAAATCTCTTTTCCTTTTGCGACCGTCCCGTGCTAATTGGACATCGGTACAACGCATTTTGGGGAAATGTCGGCTGGTGCAGGGCGGGCCATCACACTTGGTATTAGAGCCTAGGTTGCGTAGTTAACCTAGGGGAAGACATTAGGGAGAGATAGTATACGTATATGAGAGCGCGTATTTGTGATATTTTGGTTTTCAAAACTATATATATATATACTATTAATATATCTTAGGATGAAGTCACACTGCACTGGCACCAATAAGGAGATAGTTAATCATTTTTCTCTTTACAAATTGAAAGATGACCCGAAATACGAGGAGTACGTGGTCAGGGGCCAATAGTAGGAATGTCTCTGATATGAGGATGATGTTTACTACCTTCATGCGAGAGATGCTTTGTGTAACGACCCGTATTTTAGCGATATAATAATTAATTTATTTAATTATTTAAATAGTGATATAGAGAATTAAACGGTTGTTTAATTAAATAATATTGAATATTTAATTAATATTAATAATAGAATAATATATTTAATTTTTGAAATAATCAGGAAAAGTGAATTGACAATATAATGTGAACAGGACAATTCAAAGTATTAAATTCAGCTTAGAATCGAATTAGAATGACGAATATATTATTTGAATGATAGTTTGAACATATAATTATATTATAATTATAATCGAGCTCGAAATGGCGTGACAGTTCGCTATTTGGCGATTCGAACTTTAAACGAATATACAGAAGCCGTTTTAAATCGGATTTCTATGAAACAAGAAACCTTAGGAGCTAGTGAAGTATATTTTTCTGATGGAAGAGAAAAATTGGGATTTCGTCGTGTAGATTTTGATTTATGTCCAAATCAAATTTTAGAAAAAGTCGCTGTGGAATTCCTTTATAATTTATATCGATTTATTTATATTATAAAAGGAATTTAATATAAATCGAATATCAATATAACTGGGAACTTTGAAATATCGAGCTATAAGTCCAGATAGGAATATTTTAGCGCTATATGATATCATATATGAATATATATATGTATATATGATAATATTAATTTATTAATATTTAATTTAATTATTTTTAAATATATTAATATTTAAAATGGATTATTTGGAGCTTTAAAAATAGGTAGTTTTTCATACGACCTCCAAATTCGACGAAACCAATTTTGTTGGATTCGTAACGTCAAATTACTGTTAGATTTCAATTTCTGTGATTTTTGAATTCAGTATGTGGCCGTACGGGATTTTAATGTTAAAGACAGTCGATAATTTGACCTTTAAAAATACGTTGTGTGAGCGAACGAAGTAGGATTTCGACGAAACCAGTTTCTTCGGGACTGTAATGTCGAACTGTAGCTGCATATCCATTTTCGTGATTTTTGGGTATCGTATGTGATCACAGGTATTTTAGAGGACGAATACAATCAGCAATTGCTTAAAAATAAATATAATATTCCAATAAAAAAATATCCTATATATACCCTAACTTTCTCCTAAAACTTAAACACAATTTCTACGGTCAAACAAAATTTTCCGCCTTCACTTTCTTTATTTCAACGTGAAAGCGAATCAAAGAAGAAATTCTAGAAATTCAAAACAAAAGTTATAAATCACTAAATTGGTATTTTTGGAATGAAGAGAGGAAGAGCTTCCACCCAGCACCGTTCGTATAGGGTGCGATCGAATTTTCTGAGATGCCATTTTCGAACAGTGGAGCTATGGTTACAGATCGGTTCAAATACAAACTTCGATTCACGAAATAGAGTTCAAATTTGGGTTTAGCATTGAAAACTACACCTGTATGTCTTTTTTTGGTGATTACGGTTTGAAATAATGTAGCGACAATTAGCTGATGAGCGTGGAGCTGTAGCTCGAACATGATGTAAACGACGGAGTCGAACCCGTGATGGTGATGGCCAGATGAAAAGGGTTCGAAGAGGAGTACGATGGTGGTTTTGATTTAAATTTCGGTGAAGTGGTGATGTGGGATTTTGGTGGGGAAAGTTCGGCCACCTTTTAGAGGAGCGGAGCGAATTTTCTGGGTTGGGGAAGAAGGGATGTTCGGTCTGGACTGTTACAAGGGAGATTGGTCGGGTTGTTGAGGTGAAGCCCAAATCTATTTATAAAGGAAGTTAAGTTTAGAATTTTATTTAAAAATGTATAACTTCGTCATACGGTATCAAAATTCAGCGAAACAAGATTCGTTGGGATCGTACAGACGACACCTACACAACGGAACTGACTGGGAATGGATTGAACCTCGTTACAATTTATAGCGAAATAAATTGTCCGTCTGAATCAAGTAATGGTTATCTTTATTAACGATGATCGTCCAATGTGAGTAAAACTCACCAACTTTGAACAATTATAATTTTATAACATATTCTTAGAACTGATAATTATCTGTTGTTGATGTGTGTTAACTGTTTGTTTGAATTGCTTGTGTATTGGTTGAAATTATAGATAATGATATATGTATATAAATCGTTAATCAAATGTTGATTCTGTTTAGCAGAATATTTCATATTGAAATGAAATCGATGTTAATTATGTTGTTTAACATCTGTGATGCAGGGAAATAGGTTGGAGGAATCCAATTGGATTCTTCCACATTTATTTTACTGTTTTTCATATATTGTAATATATGATGTGATATATAATCTGTTGTTGATTATGTGTGTTTGAATGATATCGATCATGGTTATTTGATATTTTAAATACCGTAAGAAATACTAGGATGTAAAAAGGGGGAATTTCAAAGTATATTTGAAAATAAATTATTTATATAAAATCAATGGATTTTATATATAAAAGGAAAAGGACTTTATAAAAGAAATTAAATATAAAATCAAATGAAATCCAAAAGGAGATATTTGTAAAACACTTACAAATGAAATCGAAAAGGAGATATTTGTAAAACACTTACAAATGGAATCGAAAAGGAAATATTTATTTGTTAAATAAATAGAAAGATAAAGGAAATATTTTTTTGTGAAATAAATAGAAAGATAAAGGAAATATTTATTTGTTAAATAAATAGAAAAGAAAATAGGGATATTTACTAGGGAAATAAATAGAAAGAATAAAGAAATATTTATTTAGGAAATAAATAAAGATAGAAAGGAAATATTTGAAACCATTTACAAATAGAATTAAAAAGGAAATGTTTATTTAGAACATAAATAGAGTTAGAAATGGGATTTATTGGGAAATCAAAAAGAATGTCATTTAAAGAAATATTTGGTAAATGAATGGAATTTTACATCAGAAAAGTTTAGACCCATGCTTCGCACACGAGTATAACATGATATGGGTATAAAGGAAAGAGTTTAAATAGAATCTGTTTTAAATGATAGATTGAGAAGATTAATTTGTCAATAATATTTTATAAATTAAATTAAATATTTATCATTGGATAAATAGAATATATAAGTCAAGACTTATATAGAGAAGTAAGAATCGATTTCAACATCGATATTTGAAACTGGATATGGAAGTAGAGTTAATCAAAATGTGTTAATCAAATAGAGTTAGAGTTAATCGATTACGTTAAATAACTCGAGAAGGAGTAAATCGATAAGAGTTAATCGAATTATAGTTAATCGATTAGAGTTAGAATTAATCGATTAGAGTTAGAGTAAATTGATTAGAGTTAACCGGTTAGGGTTAACCAGATAGAGTTAACCAGTTAGAATTAACTAGTTAGAGTTAATCAGTTAGAGTTAACCACTTAGAGTTAATCAATTAGAGTTAATCGATTAGAGTTAGAGTTAACCAGTTAGAGTTAACCAGTTAGAGTTAATCAGTTAGAGTTAATCAATTAGAGTTAAATCGAACTAGAATTATTCGAATAAGGTTAATCGAACAAGAGTTAATCGAATATTACTTATTCGAAGAAGTTAATCGAATATTAGTTTATTCGAAAGGAGATATCGAATATTAGTTATTTGAATAAAGTTAAAAGGAGATATCGAATATTAGTTATTCAAATAAAGTTAAAGGGAGTTATCGATTTTAGTTTAATCGAAAGGAGTTATCGATTTTAGTTTAATCAAAAGGAGTTATCGAATATTAGTTATTCGAAAGGCGTTATCGAATAGATATTTATTCAAAAGAGAGTTACATAAGGAAGTTTGTTAAAGATTTAAAAGATAAACTTTGACTATTTCGAAGTTAAAACATTGTTCAGTTAAGGTCTGAGAGGTAATTATACCCCAACTTGATTGACTTCCTTCTTAACTAAGGAATGGTAAGGTTTAATAGTGAATGATGGTTAAGTGAATTTGGTTAATGAGTGAAATGGTTGGTGTTGGTATAGCGATGTTTATTTAAACATCTGTTCAAATCCAATAAAGGAGTTTTGGAAATGTTATCCAAATAAGAATCAGAAATGTTTTCTGATAATAAAAAACAAGAAATGGGATAGATATGGAAATGTTTTCCAGTGATTGATAACGTATATTTTCTAAACTTAGAAAATAATAATTTACAAATATATGGAAGCGGGAAATAAGGAAATTAATAAATTAATGTTAAATTAATTTAAAGGGGTTAAATGTGGATTATTGTTTGATCGACAGAATTTCCATATGGAAATAATATCATTCTTTGCACACGTGTTCTTCTTTGATAGTTAAATCACAGAATATCAAAGTTTAGACCATTTTTCCTTCGTCAATACGGATAGACCGGTTGGATTCTTATCTAAAGAACCACTCCGTATGGGCGTTAGCATTTCGAATCAAATAGATCGAAGACAAATTGAAGATGGAGTAAAGTGCAGGGGCTATTGTATAAGTCCTAGGTAGAGATTGCCTAGGATGGGTGTACAGAATAGTGCCTTTGGTTTGTCCAGTCCCAGGACAACTTTAATGGACGAATGTTTGACAGAGTATATATGGTAGATCGCATAAGTTGATCATTTCAAATGTATTTACTTTGCTGGCGGAGGATTTCGTTTCTCTTAGCTTATACCCATGGTATTTTTGGGGAAATCAATTTGTGATTTGACGGGTATGATGATGTGGCATTCAAAGTAAATGAAGACGTGATCTGTATAGAGATACGTTATAACCTCAAGCCTCATCAACTGGGAAATGACAGAAATCAGGCAGCAACATGGCTAAGTGGTTCGCAACCAAGTAGGGTATTTTGTCACCATCTAGAGAATATTCATATTTGTTACTTCTTTCAATTCTGTATCTCCCGGGAATGGTTATGTTGGTTTACCAACTGTAAGGTGACAATATATTCGATACACTCAAGCGAAATGAGTGGTCGGTCATGTGTGGCCGAGTTACAAGATGTTCTTGTTGAACTCCAGTGTATCGCTTCTAGAGTACGCTGAGTGGAAGGTGGATCCATACCTTGTCATAGTTGGAATCCATTCCCCAAAAAAGAGCCCGCTGTTTTGATTGTATATTATATATGTGGAACGTTAGATGCAAGCGTTTCCACTAGATGATTATTATATTGTGGCTGATAGACATTATAATAATATCAACGGTTTTTGATATAAAGATTATTTGGATTCTCATAAGGGAAAAACCCGTTCCGTTATACGGTGTGGTCTTATGAGATATCGTTTAATGTCTCAAACTATTTTAAACTGTTTTACTTATACCAGTCCCATGACTGACCCGGATTTTATTTTGTTTTGTTTCGCCTGAACTCTTGGGTGCCCAATTTTGTATGGGCAGTCAAGTAGTTAGGATTTACAGATATATTTGGAGAGCTGGAGCAGGAGGCTTTAGAATTATATAGCTATGGTTATTTCCGCTATGTTGTACTTTGGAAATGATATGTATATTCAAGTACAGATTTATATTTCAAAGTTATGTTATATACTATATGTTATTCGTTCCGCTGTGAGGTTCATGTTACTCTGATGTTGTGTTGTTCTTCTTCTTCTTCTATTTTAAGTTTCTATCTTATCTATTCTCACCCTCTAATTACTTTCATGGACTATCCGGTGTTTTCGATCCTTGGATGTTCTATATGTGTTGTATATCAGATAACCAAGATCGACTTTTTCCGGGATGTTACACTTGGTATCAGAGCTGGTTGCTTAATTGGTACGTCTGATAGGGGTTTCTTGCTTCGTGATTTGGCGGCGAACGGGAGACTCTTACCCCTACAGATCCTGCAATATAGCGGGTTCGTCGAGTCGCGAGGCTGGTTGTAAAAGCAGTTCTGAGGTATCTTTGTAGTGCCACGCTGGGAGGTTAACCCAGGGTTGATGGTTGCAATGCCTAGACCCATTACAGTTGGTGTCAGAGCAAAGGTTAAGTAATTACCTTGGCTCTGTTGCGTGACTCAGTAGAGATGGGGTTAGTAATACCCTCGGTTGAGTTGAGTGTATATATACGAGTGAACGTATTTGTTATTTGGTATAAAAATGGTTTTATATTGTGGAGATTTATTGGTTGAGTTGTTTATGGGTTCTAGTCGATTAGTTAGATCCACTGTATCGGTAGGGTTTATAAACACTCGAATACGATGGGTTGACACGATATGTTTTGAAAACAGGGTAAATGAAAATAATTTAACCCAAATATATTTTGATATAGAGAAGATATATATTGGAATTATAATATATTGGATATACTGGTTGTTATTATAATCGAGTAAGATTATAAATTAAATGGTTATGTAAACAACCAATCAGAATTCATATAAGTGAAATACGTGGAATCAGATGAATTAAATCTGAAGTTAAAATCAGAATTGAAATTAAAACCCTGGAAATTGGAAAGGTGTTTGTAAATGGATTTGAATTGAATATAGGAGAAATTTAAAATCCTGGGAGATTTTAAATTATTTTGAGAATGGTATTTTGAAAAGATTTCAAAATGGAAGGGTTTAGAAATGGTTTTAAAAAGTGATATAGTATTGAACTCACTTCGATCACTGGGAAATAACTCTGATGATGATGGCCACATCATCAGTGTCATTTTTGAGTTTGTAAGTGACGGATTACTACCAAAGATTTTGTTTTTGAATTGTTTTGAGGAAAGCAAGTTGTTTTGAATCCTAAAAAGGGATATCTGGTTTTAGAAAAGCTAAACTATTTAAAATTCCCTAGAAAGGATTCTTTGAATTAAGACAAATTAAAAAGGAATTTGCGAAAGCAAATAGAAATTGAATTAAAGCCAGTAAACTGGAAATTAAATTAGAATATAATGATATCGAGTAAGTGTATTGGAATGGTGAGTTAAGGGTTTGGAATCGAGAATGAAACTCAATATTGAAATGAAATTCGACTTTGGTATAAGTGAACGATTTGGTTTGAGAATGAATTGATTGGAGTTTGGTTGGGATAACATTGGTATATGCTGAATTAACAATAAATGGAAGTGATAAACTTGATATGCCTGACAAAAAGGTACCAGTTTATATTTATGTTGGTATGAGATTTATGAGCCGAATTGGCAAGCCGCTTGGCTGTTTGATTTTCTTTTGGGTTGGAGAAGGCCCAGAGAGGCAAGTTGGAGTTTGAGCTATTGACCAGTACAAAGGAGGTGCTGGCGAAATTTTTCGAAAAGTTAAGGTGTTAGCAAATTTTCATGATTTTTGAAAATTTTCATTGATAGGAATAAATTAATAATTTAATTGAAATTAAATTGGTTCAGTTGGAACTGAAGTTAGGAAGTGAACAAATAAGTTCTAATCCAGTTGATAGTGTTTGTTTTCTTCCTTAGAAATTTCGAGGACGAAATTATTTTAAGTGGGGAAGAATGTAACGACCCGTATTTTAGCGATATAATAATTAATTAATTTAATTACTTAAATAGTGATATAGAGAATTAAATGGTTTTTTAATTAAATAATATTGAATATTTAATTAATATAAATAATAGAATAATATATTTAATTTCTGAAATAATCAGAAATAGTGAATTGACAATATAATGTGAACTGGATAATTCAAAGTATTTAATTCAGCTTAGAATTGAATTAGAATGACGAATATATTATTTGAGAGACAATTTGAACGTATAATTGTATTATAACTATAATCGAGCTCGAAATGGCGCGGCAGTTCGCGATTTGGTGATTCGAACTTTAAACGAATATATAGAAGCCGTTTTAAATCGGATTTCTATGAAACAAGAAACGTTAGGAGCTGGTGAAGTATATTTTTCTAATGGAAGAGAAAAATCGGGATTTCGTCATGTAGATTTTGATTTATGTCCAAATCAAATTTTAGAAGAAGTCATTGTGGAATTCCTTTATAAATTAAATCGATTTATTTATATTATAAAAGGAATTTAATATAAATCGAATATCAATATAACTGAGAACTTTGAAATATCGAGCTATAAGTCCAGATAGGAATATTTTAGAGCTGTATGATATCGTATATGAATATATATACAATAATATTAATTTATTAATATTTAATTTAATTATTTTTAAATATATTAATGTTTAAAATGGATTATTTAGAGCTTTAAAAATAGCCAATTTTTCATAAGACCTCCAAGTTCGACGAAACCAATTTTGTTGGATTCGTAACGTCAAATTATTATTAGATTTCAATTTCCGTGATTTTTGAAGTTAGTATGTGGCCGTACGGGATTTTAATGTGAAATACAGTTGATAATTTAACCTTTAAAAATGCGCTGTGTGAGCTAACGTAGTCGGAATTAGAAGAAACCAGTTTCGTTAGGACTGTAATGTCGAACTGTAGCTGCATGTCCATTTTCGTGATTTTTGGGTATCATATGCGATCACAGGAATTTTAGAGGACGAATACAATCAGCGTTTGCTTAAAAATAAATATAATATTCGAATAAAAAAATATCCTATATATACCCTAACTTTCTCCAAAACCCTAAACACAATTTCAATGGTCAAACAAATTTTTCTACCTCCACTTTCTTTATTTCAACGTGAAAACGAATCAAAGAAGAAATTTTAGAAATTCAAAAAAAAGTTATAAATCACTAAATTGGTGTTTTTGGACTCAAGAGAGGATGAGTTTCCACCCAGCACCATTCGTATAGGGTGCGATTGAATTTTCTGAGGTGCCATTTTTGAACAGTGGAGCTAGGGTTACAGATCGGTTCAAATACAAACTTCGATTCACGAAATAGAGTTCGAATTTGGGTTTAGCATCGAAAACCGCACCTATATGTTTTTTTTGGTGATTACGGTTTGAAATAATGTAGCGACCTTTAGATGATGAGCGTGAAACTGTAGCTCGAACATGATGCAAACGATGGAGTCGAACCCATGTTGGTGATGGACAGATGAAGGAGGGTTCAAAGAGGAGTACGATGGTGGTTTTGATTTTAATTTCGGTGAAGTGGTGATGTGGGATTTTGGTGGTGAAAGTTCGACGACCTTTTATAGGAGCGGAGCGAGTTTTCTGGGTTGGGGAAGAAGGGATGTTCGGTCTGGACTGTTACAACAGAGATGGGCTGGGTTGTTGAGGTGAAGACCAAATCTATTTATAAAGGAAGTTACGTTTAGTTTAGAATTTTATTTAAAAATGTATAACTTCGTCATACAGTATCAGAATTCAGCGAAACAAGATTCGTTGGGATTGTATAGACGGCGCCTACACAATGGAACTGACTGGGAGTGGATTGAAGCTTGTTACAATTTATAGCGAAATAAATTGTCCGTCTGAATCAAGCAATGGTTATCGTTATTAACGATGATCGTCCAATGTGAGTAAAACTCACCAACTCTGAACGGTCATATTTTTGTAACGTATTCTTAGAACTGATAATTATCTATTGATTGATGTGTGTTAACTGTTTGGTTGAATTGCTTGTGTATTGGTTGAAATTATAGATAACGATATATTTATATAAATCGTTAATCAAATGTTGATTCTGTTTAGCAGAATATTTCATATTGAAATGAAATCGATGATAATTATGTTGTTTAACATTTGTGATGCAGGGAAACAGGTTGGAGGAATCCAACTTTACTCCTCGACATTGATTTTACTGTTTTTCGTATATTGTAATATATGATGTGATATATAATCTGTTGTTAATTATGTGTGTTTGAATGATATCGGTTATGGTTATTTGGTATTTTAAATACCGTAAGAAATACTGGGATGTAAAAAGGGGGATTTTCAAAGTATATTTGAAAATAAATTATTTATATAAAATCAATGGATTTTATATATAAAAGGAAACAGGATTTTATAAAAGTGATTAATTATAAAATCAAATGAAATCGAAAAGGAGATATTTGTAAAACACTTACAAATGAAATCCAAAAGGAGATATTTGTAAAACACTTACAAATGGAATCGAAAAGGAAATATTTATTTGTTAAATAAATAGAAAGATAAAGGAAATATTTATTTGTTAAATAAATAGAAAGATAAAGGAAATATTTATTTGTTAAATAAATAGAAAAGAAAAAGGGGATATTTATTAGGGAAATAAATAGAAAGAATAAAGAAATATTCATTTAGGAAATAAATAAGGATAGAAAGGAAATAATTGTAAACCATTTACAAATAGAATTAAAAAGGAAATGTTTATTTAGAAAATAAATAGAGTTAAGAAAGGGATTTATTGGGAAATGAAAAAGAATGTCATATAAGGAAATATTTGGCAAATGAATGGAATTTTACATCAGGAAAGTTTAGAACCGTGCTTCGCACACGATTATAACATGATATGGGTTTAAAGCAAAGAGTTTAAATAGATTCTGTTCTAACCGATAGCTTGGTTTTCCTGTTAAGGTTGAAGGCTTAACTTCGTCCCTTTGATTTGATTTGTTTTATGCTTTCCGAAGTCTTTTGTGATTGGGTATCCTCCCATAGCCTCTTCATTTCAAGTAGTTTTTGTTCTAGGACCTTTATCCTTTCGGCATTCTCGTCTACAGAACTTGGGTTTAGAAGTTGTATTTGGATTGGGGGTTTGCCTGCTCCTACAGCATTTAGGCCGAATGACGGGTATATATCTCCTTCTACATTGGTAACCTCTTTGGATGTTCGATTGCTTCTTCATTGAACTTAATCGCTTTGTTGATTTGACGGGGATCTAGGTGTGCCATTGAGTTCGGGAGGTTCCTTTGTTTCTGAATATATGTGATAGGGTTCCATTTCAAAAGCTATTTGGATTGAATTCTCTTCAATTGACCTCCTAGTAGCATCAATCTGCAAAGTTAAGTATAATGCTTGCAATTCATCATCTTTTCCTTTAGCTAAAGTTGGAGTTGTTAGGGAATGTGGAATGCGGATCATAAGGAAAAACAAACACTAAAGGGGGTGAATTTTGTTTATTAGGAATTTATGAAAATCTTAAACTTAATTGATCTATTATATGAATCACACAATGATTATCACATCAGATATGATCACAAATACAAAAACAATCAAAGACACAGAAATTGAAGAATATAAAATGCAGAAAAGGAAAGAACACACCGGATTTTATACTGGTTCGGATTACTCCTACGTCCATCTCACGCAAAGTCGGATTATGCAGTATTTTATTATTATCAATATCCATGTACAACACCGTTGATTTCACGGCTACACGGTTAACACCGCTCCAAACACCCTTGATTTCACAGCTCTAACGTTAACACCGCTCCCTTTCCTTGATTTCAGGGCTACAAGGAACACACCCTTTCCTAAACACTTCCCAAATGATTACAATAGCCCTATAACTCTTCAATAGCACTACCGAATTAATAGTAATAGATACAGATTGAGAAGAAGTATGATATAATTTGAGTAGAAATCGGTAAAGCATAAGTGTAGAAATCAAGAAAATAATCTATATTAATGGTGGTAAGTAAAGAAATGAAGATGGAGAAGAAAGAATGATTAAAAATCTGAATTCAACCCCTAGTTATAATCTCTTAAAGTTTGCAATGTTTCTGAAATGTTTCAAATAGTGAAAAGACACTTCCTTTCAAAATTAAAATACGACAGTTATATGTCGACATATCTAATTATGTATGTTGACATATGTATAATATTTAAAAAAAAACTATTTTTCAAGTGTTTAAACATATATATTATTTTGGAAATTCTTGAATCAAAACTTAGTAACCTAAATGAATATTCTAAAGTGTAAAATCGTATGAAAACACAATAATATATTATATAAACATATTTGTAAAGTTATAAGATTTAAAGACTATAAAACTATATATATTATAAACTTATATATATATTAAAACTTTATAGACATATATGTTTGAAATCATAAGTAAGATAATAGTTTGAAATCATTTAGAAAATAATCTAAAATTAGGATTTGAATTTTGAAAACAGAATTTGAAATTTGAAAATCAGAATTTGAACCTGGAGTGCTATTCAGAATCTTACATATAAACTAGATTCAATTACTATATTTTTCTTGAAACTATGATATCTTGGTAACTCAAGATTCTTGAATCTCTTTTGAATCCGGAATCTCTTGGCACTCTAAAAACTGTACAATCTTCAGTACTTAAGTTTTGTAAATAACCCCAACATATATTTATATATGTATATATATTCTAGATAGAAATGTTAGTATGTATTTTATAATCAATTAATATTGATAATTGAAATAAGGTTGTTGTCATCAAAACTTCATTCTTCAGCAGTCTCCCCCTTTTTGATGATGACTACCTTGATTTACAAAATATTCATACCAGTTTAAACTTTTTGATCTGGTCCTTCGAATACTCCCCCTTTCACCATGAATCCAACACACTCCTTAAACTAAGCCTAATTAATCCTTATTTTATAATTTCTCCCCCTTTGTCATCAACAAAAAGAACCTCTAAATATAATCCCCCTAAATCTATACCATAAATAACTTATATATATCTATCTATTCTAAGGTTATAATATTTGATTCTATACTAAAGTACTTAATATACATGACTCCCCCTAAAATCATGCCTATAATATATAATATCCTATATAACTATTCTAATACTTATTCTGAAATTTATGAAAGCTAGATAGAAAATGAATGTTGTATGAGCTAAACAATTTAGTCATTATTTTACAAGCCAATCAATACAAACCATACAAATTACAATGTTTTACGAGTATACGAATATACTATAATTGTACGTATTACACCGCATGTACGAATTAAATGATAAATTAAACGTTTAATGCTTCTTGATGATTCGGGATTTGGGAAATTTGGATAATGGAGAAAGAATTCCCCGTTTTTCTCAATTATATTCCCTTCTCTATCGAAGAATACTTCGCCAACGCAAATGACTTGGTCTTCTTCATCCATGCCTTCAGTTTGTGGCTCTTCCTCCTCCTCTTCGACTATATCTTCCTCTTTCATTGCTTCTTGTTCCACCATTTGATTATCATCTTCGATGATAATTGGATTAGTGTGGTTATCCATAACAAAATTTTGTAGATTTCTCATGATTCTTCCTTATTTCACATGCTCTTGATTCATCCTTATTTGTAAAACTTGGATTTCAGCGAGAATTTGTAGTACATTCTCCATTTTCTCCTCCAATTTCATCACACAAGCGAGGTGGTGGGTTGAAACGGACCTTCGGATGGTACGGGGGACGAATCAGAATTGATTTGATTATTATAGTTATTGTAGGCCATTTTTTATTTGATTTAGAGTTTGTTTAGAAATGAAATGAGAAGATGAAGAAGAAAATTCGAAATAAGAAGTTTAAATAGATGTTGTAACTAACTTTTGGTGGTAATTAATTTTTGAAATCTGGCAGTTATATGTCGATATGTCAAAAAATGTATGTCGATATATATGTATTTTAATTTTAATTTTTACTTTATTATATATATATTAATATATTTAATTACCCTAATTCACTTAATGAACAAATACCTAATTCTCTTCTAAATTTGTTAAACATTGCTTCGTTTAATGGTTTTGTTAATATATCTTTTTTTTTCTGTTTCCATAAATTCGAGTGAAATTTTCTCTTTACTTACGTTATCTCTTAGAAGATGATGTCATATATCAATATGTTTAGTTCTTGAATGATGAGTTGGGTTTTTAGATATATTTACAGTGCTTGTAATATCACAGTATATTTGTGATTTATTTACATTTATCCAAAATCTTTTAAAATTTGCTGCATACATATTACATATGAACAAGCCAACGCAACAAATATATATTCTGCTTTAGTTGTTGACAGAGATACTGTATTTTTCTTTTTACTAAACCAAGAAACTCGTGAATGTCCTAAGAAATGACATGTTCCACTTGTGCTTTTATGATCGGATTTACATCCTACATAATAAGCGTCGCAATAAGATATTAAATCAAATGAATCATCCTTAGGATAAAATAATCCCAAATTTAGTGTATGTTTTACATATCTTAGAATACGTTTTATGACTTTTAAATGATTTTCTTTAGGTTGTGATTGATATCTTGCACAGAGACATACACTATGCATTATATCTGGTCTACTAGTAGTTATATATAATAATGATCCTATCATACCTCTATATAATTATTTATCAACGTCTTTTGACGTATCATCCTTACTTAATGCTATATTAGTTGCCATTGGTGTTAGTCTCCCATTAGTTTTTGCTAAATTATATTTATCAATTAAATATCTTGCGTATTTTTCTTGATTAATAAATATTCCATTCTTTAATTGACGAATTTGTAAGCTTGAGAAGAATGTTAGTTCTCACATATTACTCATCTCAAATTCTTGGGTCATAATATCTGAAAATTCTTTATTCATTTTATTATTTGTTGACACGAGGATTATATCATCAACATATATTTGTACTAATTAAATATCATTATTATTTCTTTTAATAAAAAGTGTATTATCTATTTTACCAATTTCGAAGTTAGATTGTAATAAATAATTTCTTAATCTATCATACCAAGCTCTAGGGGCATGTTTTAATCCATATAGAGATTTCTTTAATATATATACGTGTCTGGAAAATTATCATCTTCGAAAAGAGGTGGTTGCTTTACATATACGTCTTCTTTAACATATCCGTTTAGAAAAGCACTTTTAACATCCATTTTAAATAATTTGAAATTATTATGATTAGCAAAGGCTAATAATATTCTAATTGCTTATAATCTTGCTACGGGGGCAAACGTTTCATTATAATCTATTCCATCTTCTTGAGTATAACCTTGTGCTACTAATTGTGCCTTATTTCTTATGACCTCACATGTTCATTCATTTTATTTTTATAAACCCATTTATTTCCAATAACAGTTTTATCCTCTTGTCTACGAACAAGTTCCCATACATCTTTCCTGGTAAATTGATTCAATTCGTCTTGCATAGCAAGAATCCACGAATCATCGGATGATGCTTCCTTTGGATTCTTAGGTTCAATAGTTGAAATAAAAGCTGAATTACTCATATTATTTAATTGGTTTCTAGTTCTAACAACATATTCAATATCTCCTAAGATATTTTCTATGGGATGATCTCTTATTAATTTAATTCTTCTATTTGGTTGATTATTTTCATTATTTGTTTCATTAATCTCATCTTCACATTCATCTTCGTTGTTTTGTGTTATATTCTTATAGTTTTCGTCAAAGGATACATTTAAGGTTTCTTTTTTTAGTATTATTTATTAAATTAAAAACTCTAAATGATTTACTTCTCTTTTAGTATCCAATAAATATTCTTTTATCAGATTTAAAGTCAAATTTGTCTAAATTTTCTTTAGTATCAAGAATAAAACATTTATTTCCAAATATTTTAAATATGATACTTTTGGTTTCTTATCATAGAAAATTTTATGTGGCGTTTTATGAGTCAAGGGTCTTATTAATATTCTATTTAATATATGACAAGCTTTTGCAACTGCCTCAACCCAAAAGTTCCTCAGTAAGTTACTATCTGATAACATGGTTCCCGCGCAATCTTGTATTGACCAATTTTTACGTTAAACTACTCCGTTTTGTTGAGGGTTATAAAAATTATGGGTAATCCCCTTTTTATTTATTACAAATTTTTTCAAAATTTTCATTTTGGAACTCTCTACCGTGCTCACTACGTATCGTTTGGATTTTTAAAAATAATAAATTTTGAATTCTTTTAGCAAAGGTTTTAAACTGATCAAAAACTTCATTTTTATTTTTAAGAAATAACGTCTATGTGAATCTAGAAAAATCATCGATTATTATGTAAACATATTTGTTATGATTTATTGATTGAGTTTGGGATGGACCATGTAACACCCCATGTTCATTAATGTCACTCACAAAGGGAATGCATTAACTTCTATGGAGCGTTTTAAGTGAGTATAGAACAGAAACTTAACTAGAAGACAAATATAAACAGTACTTGAAAAATTAAAAACTTTATTTCATTGCAACGGAAAATACATATGTTTGATTACATCATAAAAACCAGAGCCAAGTACATAATATCCATCTTGACTAAATTAAAGTACATAAATTGAAAGACATAATCCCCAATACAAAATAGCCATAAATAAAAGAGAGGCTGAACTTTACTTCAGCGATCCAAGCAATCTTCTAAAAGAAAGAAGCATAGCTGTCCAAAATCAAGCTCCACTGGTTCTAGTTCCAACCTGAGCACCTTGGGGGGGGGGGAGGAGGAAGGAAAGAGGAGGAAACAAAGGGGGTCAGACATAAAGTCTGGTGAGTGAGATAACTTTAATAATATAATCACCAAAGTAACTAGGCTAAGGTATAAGTTGGAAAATCAGGAAATGACCATGAACCATTGAGTATGGCAGAGTAAACAAGGAAACAGGATGAACAACGATATCGTTAAAGCGTACCTAACCCACTGTAAGATAATTACTAAACTACACCAACACTATGAGATAATTGCTATACTGCACCACCACTAGTATACTGCACCACCACTAGTCACCCTAAGGTTAATCCCGCCTAAGAACTTAATAATGATATTGGTAGTTTCGTACACCCCTAGCTTCCTTCATAGGTGCCGCTTGCCCCTATCTCCACTAGGTGTACCCACTACCCCCAAGCGATCGGCTCCCTAACTCGTAGATACCCATGCTGGTCCCACAGTGTGGTTTATCACTCCCCAAAGTGGCAACCCAATACTACCAGAGATGCACGACTTATACCTACATGATGCAACAACGTCTTACCTACCAGCCCGGGCCCACACACGCACATGAACTCGTTGGACTTGCGTTGCCACCGCTAACCCGTTTTGGCCTCTTACAGTCAAGCCCAGTACGCGTGTCCCATCCTCGACTTGGGTCGAGCCCACAGAGATACTCATGGATTACTGGTTGAAATGGGCCCCCATTACTTGACACAAGCTATCCACCTAAGCCTGGTCCCCTCTAGCACATCCTACTTTACCCTTTCCTTATTCATGTTCACTTACATGTTTCAAATTTTGGTTAAGTGTTTATAATCGTGTTTCAAATGCCACCCAAGGCACCCACTAGATTCCACATGCAACCCAAGGCACCCACTTAACCCCCTCATGTCCCACTACATGTTTATCTGGTTAAGTGTTTCTTAATTCATTAATACTGTAACCTCGTAAAGATCTCCCACATTAGACTGACACTTATGGCAGCTGGATTTGCCGGGCAGGTTCGTGCAGTCTTACACCATAAACGAGCCTAACCTCGTGTCTTTACAACTGTTACGCATTTAATTTATGCCTAAGACCTCCCACATTGGACTGGCATTTGTGGCAGCTAGATTTGTCGGGCGGGTCCGGGCAGTCTTACACCACAAAAGAGCCTAACCTCGTGTATTAGACGATTAATTACACCTAGTTAGTCATTCCCCAATTTGAAATACTTTCCCTACTCAAATTATCAAAAAATCCAAATTTAACTATTGCCATAATTGACTCAATTATGTCCATCTATTTATGGTATATAAAATCATACCAGTTTTCATCACAAATTTATTTTATGCCTTTTAAGGCATTTATGCCAATTAAATTTTTTAATATTATCCCCTTTTACCCCACATTGTACGTTCGTTCGTTTAACGTAAAATATACGTTAGACTCGAATAGTCTAACTCATGGAATAAAGAGAAAACATCACAACATATAATTAAAACTAGATCTAAACATAAGGGGTGAACTTGCATGTGTGAATGATGTTCTACATCTAAAACTTGCATAGGCCAAAGTTACAACTTGCATAAAATTATATATGTCATAAATCCAAATCTAAAGGTGTGAACTTGTTTAGATAATGCTCACAAACTTGCATAAATCATGTATGTCATAGATCTACATCTAAAGGTGTAAACTTGCATAGGCAGTAACCAAAAACATGCATAACATGATTCATATTCAAACACATATATTCATATAAACTTGCATATGTGATTTATGCAACATAACAATGGTATAAACTTACATGTAAACTAGCATGTAGAATTTGGCATATAACTCACACATGTCATAGCCTAAATTTAGATCTAAAATAGATGCCATGAAGCATATAAGGTTATATATAATTTTCACCAACTTGCATATGATTCATGTCTTAATTGAAAAAAAAATCTAAACTTGCATACATACTTATGATTTATCATATGAATCAACATACCCAAACTAACATATGAACAACATGGTGATTCGATTATACATAAGCCAACCATAAAATTACAACATAGATGATCACAACTTTACAAGATAGCATCATAGAATATACAACATAAACCTCACAATTTTACTACATGAATAATAACATGCGGTCAATAATTCACATCATATCCAAATAGTCCACATCATAACTCAATCCAATTAATTTGCTAATTATTTTATTAAAATTATCGAACTCATGATTCAGAGGAGGTCTTGAATTCTGAATTCTGAGTTCTGAAGTTTTAATAGCTTTCCCTTGAAGAAGATTCATTGTTAAAGTTGAAAAGGATTGATTTAGACTAGCTTTCTTCCTCTCTAATTGGTGGCGGCTATGCTGAGTTGCTAGGTGACGGCATGGAGGCCATGAATCTAATTTTTTTTTTTTTTTTTTTTGATTTTAGAGTTTGATTCTAGAGGTGTTTTTATAGAGTTTAGGATTAATTTAGGCCATCCGATCAACCTAGAAGCAACCTGAACCATCCAAACAAGATAGGGTGACACCTCAGCCCTAATGGCTCAGCACAGTGTATTAAATGTTCATTTTTTTCTATAATATACATATTTCTTATTTATGAAAAATTCCATAGGTAAATTATTCCCATTTTAATTATGCCATAACTATATTTTTAATTATGCTCACAATTAATGGTATAATAAATATACCATTTCATGAACCAATCTATGCTATGTAATTTTCATGTTTATCCTTCATATTTATATGTAAATTATAAATCTATTATTGTTAATTAAATATTCTCCCTTTTACCGTATTCATTAATTACCCATATACAAATATCCATTTATACATGCATGAATCTTTCTTACCTTTAATTTGTCATAAAAGCCAATCAGAGAAGGCCACATAAAAAAACAATCATTGACAACCAAAAATGCGCCACGTACGCCACATGATGCGTACACGTCATATATATATATATATATATATATATATATATATGTGTGTGTGTGTGTGTGTGTGTGTGTATTTTCTATACAAATATATTTTCGTTTTCTTTTTATCTATCTTCCTAATTACCCGTTTTCACACTAAACCACCTTTTGAACTGCGTTCACACTAAGCCATTTTAAGTCGTTCCCCTAAAACAAAAATATGGCGCTGGCAGGGATCGAACTCTGTACCCCTTGTATGCAAGTCACGTGTTCCAACCAAATGAGCCACTAAGTCTTTTGCTTACAAACCTTAGAACAATGCTGAACATTTATTCTTTTCTCACTCTTTAATTTAGTTGATTTGATTATTCAAAAACTCAAGGTGTTACAGACCAAATAGACCATATAAGCTAACTCTAATGGTTTCAAGGTTGTAATTTCCTCTTTTGATTTAAATGAACTCCTTTTCAATTTTCTGAATAGATAAGCATCATATAAATTATTTACCTTAAATTTCATTTTGGGTAATCCTCTAATTTAATCTAACTTTGAAATCCTTGAAATATGTCTGAAATTTATATGACCAAATCTCTTATGCCAAATCCAAGAATCACTTGTATTAGCCATAAGACATAGGTTATCATCAGAAATTTTCATACTTAATATATATATATATATATATGTTTTTTCTATCTCCTTCGAATATTACTTTGAGTCTCTATCTTTAATAAAGCATTTATCTTTTTCAAAATTCATTTTATAGCCTTTATCGCAAAGTTGACTTATACTTAGTAGGTTATGTTTTAGATTCCTAACTAATAAAACGTCAGAAATAGCAGGAGTTTTAGAATTACCGACATTTCCAATGCCAACTATATATCCTTTAGGTTATCCCGAAGTTGACCATTCCTCTATCTTCATGTGCTAGATTACTTAGTAATTTTGGATTTCCCGTCATATGTCTTGAACAACCACTGTCCAATATCCATTTGTCCTTTTTGATTTCCACCATTTGACTATCAGAATTTGAATTCTCAACAACCATGTTACAGTCCTTTTCAAAATTTGAATTTCTATTAGCTATGTAACACATCTTTTCCTGTTTTGGACAATACTATAGTAGATCACTTGAATTTTAAACATAAATGGATGCAGACTCTTTAAACATAGATGCAATGCATGTATTAAGACAAGTGTTGTAAACCGTTTCAAAATTTTCCATTTAATATTTTCAAAAATTAGATTATGAACTTTTTGAGAACCTTGCTCTGATACCAATTGTTAGGGAATGCGGAATGCAAATCTTAAGACAAAAAAACACTAGAGGGGTTGAGTAGTGTCTATAAATAATTTTGAAAATCTTAAACTTAATCGATCTACTATATGAGTCACAAAATGATTATTACACCAGAGATGATCACAAACAAAGAAACAATCACAGACACAGAAATAGACAAATATAAAACACAGAAAAGGAATGAACACGTCGGATATTATACTGGTTCGGATTATTCCTACTTCTAACCCACGCAACGCTGGATTGCGCAGAGTTTTATTATTATCAATATCCAAGTACAACACACTTGATTTCACGGCTACAAGGTTAACACCACTCTAAACACCCTTGATTTCACGGCTACAAGGTTAATACCGCTCCTTTCCTTGATTTCAGGGCTACAAGGAACACACCCTTTGCAAAACACTTCCTAAATGATTACAACAACCCTATAACTCTTTAATAACACTTCCAAATTGATAGTAGTAGATAGAGATTGAGAAGAGAAGAAGTTTGATATAATTTGAGTAGAAATCGATAAAGTATAAGTGTAGAAATCAAGAAAATATTGTATATTAATGGTGGTAAGTAGAGGAGTGAAGATGGAGAAGAAAGAATGATTAAAAATTCGAATTTAGCCCCTATTTATAGTGTCCCAAAGTTTGCAATGTTTCTGAAACATTTCAAATAGTGAAAAACACTTCCTTTGAAAATTAAAATATGATAGCAATATGTCGACATGTCTAATTATGTATGTCGATGTTAGACCAAAAAGTGGTTCTAACACCCAATTGACTAATAATTCTAGATAAAATGAAATAAAAAGCAAGAAGAACACAAGATTTATAGTGGTTCGGCGATAACGAGCCTAAGTCCACATTATACTTCTTTGATTGATGAACTAATCACAAATACAATGGAAATAACCATTCAATTCTTACTAGTACAGTCAATAATCATTCTAAATTCGTAGGATTATACTCAAAGAGTTTGGGTACAATCCGAAATAAACAAAGGAATGTAGTTAGTGATGAAGCTTAAGTGGATAGAGTGCCAAAAAGATGCTTTAAAATGGAGTGTTGTGGTGTATTTATAGGCATAAATCATGGTCGGGTCGAATTCCATGTGGGTCCCATCCCGCAAATCTCGGGTTCGGGTGCTTCATGATGAAGACAACACACAAGTGACGTAGGCAAGTGGGAGATAACCTCTCTGGGTTTATAGGAACATGGTGTGTAACTGATGCAGTCTCGGGCGGTGGTTCGGATCAGAGTATTGGATGGTGGTTCGGAACGAATATCAGTGAGCCGGTCCGATATAGGACTAGTCATCTGAAATTGGCTTATGGGTTCATGTGCAGAAGAGAATGGGTCCGGGTACGGGGGTCCCAACCGATCCTGAGGCCTGTTTCCTACATGCTTTATTCTCGAGTGTATCCGTCAATTGATTCCTTAACTTTGTATAGCCTGATCCAAAAAATAGCCTAACATTTTTCACCCTCGAAGTATGTTTTCATTGGAGATGAAGCGTGCTTAGAAATTTCAACTTGTCTGTTCCTGAATCAGTGTAATCAGCAATTGTGTCTTTCGGTAGAGCGTGACGCTTTATGAAGTCGTGTTTTCTGATTCTTGTGCTACGCCTATAAATATAGGATCCAACTCGAGATTATTTCCTTTGTGTTTCAATATACTGGAGCTTTTATTCATGAAGTAAATGAGTTTCCAGGTAAAATCTCCAACTTTCCTTATATTTTTATGTGCCCTTAAATAACTTCTTTAACTTTGCCTACGTATATATGTGCACATGAACTAAGTCAAAATTTCCTGCTGTAGACCGAATCGGAACATTCCGATCTGACAGAACTTGAACGAAAATTTTGGACCATTTCTACTCTTGGGCTTATGGACCGAATGCAGCCATCACATCAGGAACACGAACAACCACTGTAGCATGATATATATGCTCTGAAGCTCTCTTTCCTTCTTTAATTCCTCTTTTCGAATAAATTTCCCCCAAATCGAAAACAAGAAAACCCTAATTCCTCTTTTCCTTTTTGCTAATTTTATTTTGATTTCAAAAGCTGAACATAGGTAGGCTCAAATCTGTTTATTTTGTATTATTAGATCTTCAATTTTGTAAAGACAATCTTCAGATCTACACATTAATTCACGTTGTCTTTTCCAAATTGATAGCGAATCTTCCATCGAGGTCATTACACCCATCGCCATCGATGGTGATGTCTTCATCGCCTCAAAGCGACGGTGATGGTGAGCTTTGCTTGACGTTGAGGAATTCGGTGCAAGTGTTTGCGTGACTCAATCTATGGGGTAATGTACTGGAGGAAGGAGATGGAGAATGGGGAAGGATAAGAGCAGGTCAAGGAAAAAAGAGGAAGAAGGCGATGGGGAGTCAGAAAGAATAGGGACGGTTCAGGTTGGTACAATTGTTCTTGAAGAAGATTCTGATAATGCTTGAGTAGGAGGGAGGATCGGTTCGGTTCTGTGCTCACCAAACCGATCGGGCAAGGCTTCATAGGTTGCCGATCTGAGCTATTCTGATGAAGTTGTTTAAGGCTTTCTGACTTGATCCATTTCCGAAGTATACAAAGACCTCCGAGCCGACCTGGTGTTCTCCCACATATATCCCCGAACCGACCCGATTCCTTTACCTACCTATTTCCGACCTGATCTGGTGCTCTTACCATGGAACTTGTGCACAACCAGACTGTACCATAATTAAAGCTAAGGCCTTAATAATGTGAACTTATGGCACACAACTTTATGAATAGCTTAACCAAAACCAGATACAACTTATAAACTTGTGGATAGTTAGGATAGAGCCTTTTACACTAGATTTTCTAAACATAACGAACACACAATTACTTCATCACTCTTCACTTTGCTTTCTTTTCATCTTACTTTACATTGTCTTCTTTTAGTATTGCACACACCTGCATAGTTTAGTTCACACATCACGGATAATTACACTATAATCTTTGCTATCTCTTAGATAGTACAACGATCATGTCTTGAAAATGTTCAACTAGATTGGCAAAGAGACAACAAGCTGCTGGGCCATCTGAAAATCCCAACCTCGAAGGTGATTCATCTACTTCGAACCTAGACTGGGATAGCAAAGGCTCGGACTACGAGATAGAAATTCATGGAAGTGCAGAATATTTTGGAAGTGAAGTTTCTGTAGTTGAAGAAGAGGAATGAGGATTAGGAGACAATCGCGCTCCTAATGAATTTGAGAGTGCAACGATCTTAGAAGCACCTACAGACACTGTTCAGTCGACGATGGATGATCCAAACTTAGATGCCTATGTTTAAAACATGGAATTCTTTGGAAAGATACCAAAGTGGCTTCTGAAACGGACAGGCCTCTAAATCCACCCGAAGGATACATGGAGATTAGCCGGTTGATGTGCATTTTTAGGGCCATTACTCCTTTCTCACCATTCATCGTCGATTTTCTAAGACGAATTCGAATTGCCCTCATGCAACTCCATCCTAATGCTTACGCCTACCTATACACATTGTATATCGCTTAAAGGGAAATACTGGGGATAGAGCTCACTTTCGAAGACACATGCTTCTTCTACAATTTCAAACATCTAAAAAAACATACTCCATCTTTCATGTACTTCGAGTCTGTGCCAAAAAAGAAGATTATCGATGAATCGTTTTGCAGTAATGTAGGTGATGTGAAGACCAAATGGTTCTACATCAAGAAGCAACCGGGATGCACTAGGCAGTGGCTCAAGTCAAGTAAGCTTTAGATTCCGATATTATAACATTAATTATTTCCATAGATGCACTAACTTATCTAATTATTTTGCAGTTGCTAATCCGAAAAAGGAGGTGCATCAAGTGTTTTTGGACCGCATGAACTGCCTGCTTAATGGTGACCAAAAACTACTAACCATCAGAGAATGTCTAGTAGATGACTACCTCCATCGCCATCATCTACTTGTCATGACTCGGAGCATAGGCCACGAGGAAGGTCCTTACGTATACGTATCCTCGGTCGAGGCACAGGATGAAACTTTAGTAGAGAAGGGAGAGAGTTCGAAAGGTCAAGAACTCGTAGGATACATCCAAGAATTGTAATTAGGAGATAAAGAAACAACAGAGGAGGTGGATCCAACTATGCCCTGAAAGAGCCCTTCTCCTATGCCAATTTAGGACGATGTACTAGTGAATATACCCGCCCGGGATAGGCATCAGTACGTTACTCCTGAGGACGCTGCTACTCCCGAAAGATGAACTTCTCCCAAGACGCCACTGATAGCCAACTCTCAAGTTGAAGACTCTCTTATAAACGAGTCCATATATCAGGGTTTCGGGAGGCTTCCCCTTCCCAACGACATTTACACTTCACAAGATTTTGGAATAGATTATTTCCTTCCCACTTGCGAGGAAGATGTTACTCCTGTGAAAGCCGAGAAACTGCATAAACAGGCCTAACTCTGGGCTCTGGTTCATTGAGGGGATCACTAAGGATATATACACTACACTTGCACTACACATCACAACACTCGTATACCATATTAACTCTGGTTCTAATGTTTACTTGTGTCGTTTTGAAGGAAAAATGATGTGCTACCGCTACCCTCTCAGAGATGTTCGCTCAAGTATGCCCAGATTCGACTCTGAAACAGAACACGATTGGGATGATGGTCGCGATAGAGATATCAAGAGACATCAATTCCAACCATCCATATTCTTCATGTTCTCATTCTCCTCTTCGGTCAGATACTAATAAGCATAGTAGCCATCAGAACCGTCGTGAAGGAGATAAATCACTTCCCAAGGTTACAACTCCTCCGAAGGAAAAACATCATCAGGAAAGGCCACCTCAAAAGCATTCCGACGCACTAACAAAACCAAAGCTTTTGAAAAAGGGTAAGAGAAAGGTATAACAACCCTTATACCTACTTAATGACGCCAGTTGAACTATCAATAACAAAGCATGTGACACTTTACTCCGAAAATAAAGAAAAATTGATGTAACGCCCCACCGTGATTAACAAAGAGAATTACAAAGTAGTTCTATCTGCTAATGCAGAGAATAGGGATTGTTGGGGGCAACCAACTATACCTTTTCTTAACTATCTACTGTGCATGTCGACAATTGCTATCTATTTTTTTTCAACTTAAGTGGATCAACATATCCAATAAATAATTAAAACAAGCTATAGATGGCTATGGATCTATCAAAACAAAATACCTCATCTAAATGGATATCTATATCGCCACAGAACAACTACAAATATACTTACGTTTACTTATACAATGATACATCACAATATAATACAAAAATACAATGAAGTGGTATGATAACCACTCAATATACAAGAGGCACACAAAAACAGTTCGATAACATCTCATAAGGAAGCTATCAATCTCAAGAGAAAAACTCGATCCCATAAAGAAGCTTCATGAAACAACTAAGAGCCAAAAGGGAGACTGATACCTGAAATAAACTCGGTCTGACTCGAGTAAAAACACACGGGTCAAGCCAGCTAAATTCATCGATTAAATAGAAGACCTGGTAATGAGATGTAAAGGAAAGATATGGTTTCCTTTTACTCAAAGGATTTCATTCCATGACAATGATTCACATTATAAGAAGGAATGATATCTCTTCTAGAGAGAAAGAGGAAAAATCTAGGATATGTTCACACTAAAGTGACATAATTGAAACTTAATAAAAGAGATTTCAACTTGTAGAGCCTTAAAAGTAAGACCCAGTCAAACTCACTTTCGCCTTATGTCAATGGTGGTATAATGGAATGTGGATAAATAATTAAAAAGAACTAGATATCTTCCTAGAAGAAACATTAAGACATCTATATACATCAAGGAAAAGTATTCTTCGCATATAGAAACAAATGCAATGAATATGCCTTACCTCATCGGCATGTTCTCAAGTATCATCAAGGGAAATATAAAAGTCAATCATAATAGAAGCATCATACTTATTAATATCTCCTCTCATCGATATGAATATAAATAAATCATAAATCCATCGTTAAAACTCAACATATAAGATTCTCATAACCAGTTATACCTCATCTCAACTGTATGAATATAAATACATCATAAATCCATCATTAAAACTCAACCTGTAAGAACTTTCATAACCATTTATACCTCATCTCACCAATGTAAATCTAAGCACATCTTAAATCCAGCAGAAATCTAAAACTCATTTTTTATATAGAAATCATCATAATAGAACTTGCATGGAGTTCAAAACTTCTAATTCAAAATCATTATGAAACCATCAATTTAATTAAGCCTTCATCTTTCTTGAGGCAGTAATAAACATCATCATATAATGGTGAAATCAAAAGATTTAAAACATCATGAGAAACTGCACGTGCATTACATCTTGACTATTACTATATTTTTTGTTACCATACATTGTGATGACTAGGGACACAAACACCATCATCATCGTGACGACTATAGTCGAGAACATCGTGATGCCCCAAAGTCACAAAAACCCGAGTAATAAACACCATGGTGATTGGAGTAACACACATCGTGATCATCGTGATGGCTATAGTCAAAAACAACATGATGACTCCAATCGAGTACTCGGCCATAGTACTAGTAATCATCATGAATGTGTATCAACCTCTCGGATATGAACCCATAAGGCATCAACGTATGTCCCATACCATATGTTCGCACCTAACGGTTTACTAGCATTAGTCGTTGCCACCTTAGAAAACATCATCAAATGTACACTGCCTCATCTTGTCGGCGAGTGCAAAGACACCAAACTCGTCGCATCTTTCTCCCTTTTTGATGAGTACTAAGTGGCAATCTAACTTGTCTCATCTCATCGACAAGTAAAAATCCATCATAAACATCAAAACATCATAAGTTCATAAACATCGTGAATCCATAAACATCAAAACATCATGAATTTATCATATAATAGCTTACCTCATCTCATTGGTAAGCTTACATTACATCATGTTTGGTTCATCATCAAGCATACTCCAATTGAGTATTTCTAGAACCAATGGCCTTCGCCAAAATTTGGCATCATCTCAAAACATCGCACCAAAAGGGTTTCGATCGTACAAGTCCGATATTAAGCGATAAAGTAAAAACACATGTCACGTAGCTTGTATTTTTACTAAATCATTTAATTCTCATTCTTATACACCGAAATTCTTGAAAATAACCTAAAATATATTTAGAATAATTTTGTAGAGAGAATAGGATTTTTAACAACTTTTAGGTACTGTTTTTTGTATAAGCTTTATAAGGAAAACCCATATTAAAATAGGTTATCTACTTTTAAAATAATAAACAATATTAATAATTGATTAAAGATACTATAAAATGACATAAAAACTTTTATTTTCCAAATCATGATTTTTAAGAAATTTTCCAAATTTTATTTGAAATTAAAACCATCAAAATATTCAAACATTGATATTTACCGATATTTAAATTTAAATAAAATTTAAATTCAGAATATCTTCAAAACTGAGACAATCCATTATCGGATATCATGGTTACAAAATCAACCATCAAACTTTTGAATTCAAATATCGATTAACTCAAATGTAGCAGCAAAGAAAAATGAAAAATGCGGCAAATTGAAACGTCAAAACAAAAATCTTGTTTTTAGCCAACTTTGACCATATGTTCAGGTTATCGAAACCATCCAGAAATTAATGAAATTTTGTAGTAATAAACATTAGTATATGTACAAAAACATACTAACATTTGACTGCATTTCGCTGTGAAATGAAGAAGATAAATGCTTAAAAAATGACACTTTCTAGGCATAAAATGAACTATGCTAAAATCCTAGTTTTTAGTCAATTTTGAGGATTTTTTTAGCATAAAAAATCCACCTAGAAATTAATGAAATATTTATGTAACAAAGTTTAACATATGGAATATGACATATTAAATATTTGGAGCAATTCGCTACAATTTGAAGGAGTTATGATATTTCGAACATAGCACTTTTAAGCGAACAAAACAGAAAAAGATTTTTTTAGCAGATTTGAACCAACAATTTTTCATGTCAAAAAAATCCAAAATTCAATGAAAATTTTCATAAATATAATACATCATGAATACTACAACATATCAAAAACTGGGAGTAATTCGCTGCAAATCGAAGAAGTTACGATGGCTCAAAGTTGAGCCTTCGCTGTGCTTGCACAGCTGAAACGACAAGATGATAATCTAAATATTTCTCTATAGATTAACACAACAGAGCACAGAACCATTACCGAGATTATAAAGCGTGATTTAAACTCACCTTGATTATCAGCAAGAATTACCATTAATTTGAGAACAAATGAAGCTTTCCTTCTATCAAGATCTTGAAGCAACAAGGAAAATGACATGCAATCCAATTCAATCAAAACAGGTCAGATTTACATCCCTAGTGCAGTTAGAATTTAATATAGAAAAACTGCATATTTTCAAATGAAATTTTAAATGAAGGTGTGTATATGAGTTGAGAGAAACATATCCAAATTTCTAATTTTTTTTATTTTTCTGCAATTACTTATGAATTTTCTACTAATCTGCATTTTCAGGCCAGATCCAATCCGAAAATTGCTTGAGGAAAGAGAACGTTTGATAGCTCAAAACTAAACCAATTGCCACGAAAATTGGCGGAGAGGTGCTGGAATGCGTTAACAACAACATATATAAATTTGAGAATTTTTGGGATTCTTTTTGATTTTTTAGGATTTTTAAAATAGCTAGGTTCTGGCCATTGTTTCGAAAATTTTGAGTTTTTCTCTATAATGATTTCTCCAGGAAGAAGGAAGAATGTATGTACCACTTTACTCAGAAGCTTCTAGTAATGGGTTAATGGATCTTAACATACCCAAATATCCCATTTCCCATAATTAACCAATTTTAGTTATTATATGAGTATGTTCACTCATTTGTACATAACGCATTCATTACAAATCCTTTTTAAATGAAACCAATTGTATTATGTTTATTTTAGCAAAACGAACACGTTAACAACAACAAAATTTTATTTTCAACATTTAATAATTTTAAATTTTAAATTCTAAATCCTTTATTTAAATAATATTTGACAATATTGTCATTTAGGGCCAAAAGAATCACTAATTTGACATATTTTCATCATATAAAAATTATCTACTTTCAAAACTTATACAAAGGTGTTTTTGCACGTTTAAAATACTGAAACATCATTTTCGCATAAAATTACACCATTAAATTTCATTTACTTCTCATTTGTCCTTTTATTTTGCAATAGAAGGCCATTATTTGAATAAAATTCCAATATTACCAAATTGACTCAATTTAATTATCATCTTTGTTTACTCCCATCACAAATCACTAATAAAGCATTTGAAACTTTATTTCTCCATAAGATTCTTACATTTATTAATTATTCCTCAAATGAACATTTTAAAATCCCAATTTATTGCCATTTACTATATAAAATTATAACCGCCGTTATATTTTAATATAACAGGTAATCACCAGAAATTGGGTTGTTACAAACTTCCTCCCTTAATAAAATTGCGTCCTCGCGATTTCCGGAGATAAGTTTGTTGCTTAACTTCTTAATTTCTTCATTCAAAGGAAAGCTAGGCAAACACGAAATCGAAATTTCCTCATTTCTTATTCAAGATGAAGGAAAAGATGAAGGTAAATGCTTGATAATTCTTTAAATTTCTCCAAACGTCTATATAGGATAAGCGGTTTTTAGAATTTTTCCAAGTGACATCTCAAAATTTTGAAGGTGCCTCACCTTTGGAAAAGAACACAAAGGCAAAATACCTCTCAAAATAAATCTAAAAAGAAAGATTCCTCAAAATTTCTCGAATGAGGTTGAGATTCCACTAAACTTCATCCAAATCTCAAGACATTAAAAAGATTAACAACCCAAATTTTCCATATCCCACAATGGAAAAACTACTATAATGGAAGAAAGAACACCAAGAAGGACAAAGAAACTCAAGAGAAGGTGGTTTCTTCATAAGCCACTAACCTCAATGACCGTAAAAATGCAAGTCATTGGATTATCTCCCTAAGGAAATAGAAGCACAAAGAAGATATAAAAAAAATTGAATATTTACTTCCTTTTTTTTAAGTTGAAAAATTCATTACTTAGAAAAAAAATCTCAATTTTTCTTTATTACAAAAGTTCTTGATCTTCTAATACAACTTCTATATTAGAAGTAATTTTAATTCTTATATTCTCTTACTTCATAAGATTAATTCCACATATAATTCTTTTGAGTCTATCCCAAAATAAAGTTTGAAATCTCATATTTCAAAATTTCTAAAAAATACATAAGTCATTCAACGTAATTTTTGGGACCTTGAGTCTTTAAGATATGATATTTTTAAAATATTATGAACTATATTTATCATGTTTGATTGTCTCATCCTAGCATTTATGAAATTCCTATCGATGACGTTGATCAAACGCATCGACCAGAATTTTGAAACACTCGATGAACTACCCAAGATGAATGCAAATCATTTTCTATAAAATAAATTCTTTCTTATAGTTATCAATTCATTTCTTATCTTAAAAATAAAATAAAATACAAAAAGAAATCAATGAGATATTCTCAAAATGCTCAATTAAAAAAATTGATAGAATAACTCGAATGTTCGTCATTTGCACGGTATAACTAACTATCAGGAGGATCTCTATAGTACGAAATATGGCATAAACCATATTATCTCCCATCACTCATGGTCTATGGAAGTTGACAAAAGGTCAAGTAAGAGTAATAACCCAACACCTCACATAGAACGAAAGAAGCCTATGAGTTATAAAATAAAAGCTAAGCATCGACTTCAAAATTGAAGAGCTGATCCAAATACGAAGATCATTACTCCAAACGAATAATGTTATGAAGCATATCCACATATAAAAATCCAAGGGAAACATGGCTATCTGAAAGGCCACAGACAAACAATACAACATATTATCTCATTTCCTTAGTGAAGATTCCCAAGAAAGAATGAACGAAAAAGACTTCAGCGACAAAAATGAGGACAACAAATTGTTCGATTGACCAGTGGGTGATGAACTCAAATGAATTCTAACAAGAAGGTCATCATGAGTAAATCTTGAAATATTTATCATCACTATCTCAACAAATAAAAATGAGGTCGAGGGTTGTTGAGCTACAAGCAACATTACTAGAAAACGAATACAAATCAAAGGATTAGGGTATCAAAATAAAGTATCTTATGGAACGTCGAATGGGTTTTTAGCAACACTTAAACCACTCATCTCAACATGAAAAATTCTATAAAGATTCTAGATAGAAAATTTCCATGCTAATATGCATGAAAAGATGAATCATAAGAACACATCCCTTGATTTCTAAAATAAAATCAAATCCTGCGGATTCTTTTGATCGAATTCGCAATTCTCAGAGACACCTCAAGATAAACGTCTAAGATCATCCATAACATCTTGGATATGGATGAGTGATGGGATTTCCAGAGTAATTCCATTGAACAATTCCTAAAATAAGATGTCACGACTTAATTTAGGGCACTACGGAATAAATATATTCTTAGACGTGTCCCAAACTATAAACCCAACGAATCAAAGAGGGACTTGAATCCAAAGATGAAGGATTAGTAATACCCGTACTGTATTTGGATGTATCGTTATATATGTTATCAAATTTTATCCTGAATCCTCGCTCTGATACCATGAAGTAACGCCCCACCCTGAGACCTACATTAACAAAGAGAATTTCCATCTTCTAATGCAGAGAATAGGGCTTGTTGGGGGAGACCAACTATACCTTGTCTTAACTATGTACTGGACATGTTGACAATTGCTATCTATTTTTTTTCAACTTAAGTGGATAGACATATCCAATAAAAAATTAAAACAAGCTATAAATGGCTATGGATCTATCAGAACAAAATACCTCATTTAAATGGATATCTATACAATAGAACAGCTACAAATATACTTCCATTTACTTATACAATGATACATCACAATATAATACAAATACTACAATGAAGTGTTACCATAACCACTCATTATACAAGAGGCAAAAAAAATAATTCGATAACATCTCATAAGGAAGCTATCAATCTCAAGAGAAAAACTCGATCCCATAAACAAGCTTCATGAAAAAATAAGAGCCAAAAGGGATACTGGTACCTGAAACAAACTTGGTCTGACCCAAGTGAAAACACCCGGGTCAGGCTAACTAAATTCATCAGTTAAATAGAACAACTAGTAATGAGAAGTAAAGGAAAGATATGGTGTTCTTTTACTCAAAGGATACCATTCCATAACAATGACTCACATTATAAGGAGGAATGATATCACTTTTAGAGAAAAAGAAGAAATATCTAAGATATGGTCACACTCAAGTGATATAATCGAAACTTAATAAAAGAGATTTCAGCAAGTAGAGTCTTAAAAGTAAGACTCAATCAAGCCCGCTTTCGCCTTATATCAATGGTGATATAATGGAATTTGGATAAATACTTAAAAGAACTAAATATCTTCCTAGAAGAAAAATCAAGACATCTATATACATCAAGGAAAAGTATTCTTCACATATAGAAACAAATGCAATGAATATGCCTCATCTCATTGGCATATTCTCAAGTATCATCAAGGGAAATATAAAACTCAATCATAATAGAAGCATCATACTTATTCATATCCCACTCATCAATATGAATATAAATAAATCATAAATCCATCGTTAAAACTCAACATATAAGATTCTCATAACCATTAATACCTCATCTCAACTATATGAATATAAATACATCATAAGTCCATCATTAAAACTCAACATATAAGAACATTCATAACCATTTATACCTCATCTCACCAATATAAATCTAAGCATATCTTAAATTCAGCTGAAATCTCAAACTCTTTTTTTATATAGAAATCATCATAATAGAACTTGCATAGAGTACAAAACTTCTAATTCAAAGCATTTAAAACATCATGTGAAACTGGATGTGCATTACATCTTAAATAGTATTATACTTTGTAGTACCATACATCGTAATAACTAGGGACACAGACACCATCATCATCATGACGACTATTGCCAAGAACATCTTGATGCCCCAAAGTCACAAAAACCCAAGTAATAAACATCATGGTGATTGGAGTCACAAACATCGTGATCATCGTGATGGCTATAGTCAAAAACATCATGATGACTCCAATCGAGCACTCGGCCATAGTACTAGTAATCATCTTGAATGTGTCTCAACCTCTCGGATAGGAACCCATAAGGCATCAACGTATGTTCTATACCATACATTCGCACCTAACAGTTTACTAGCTGTTAGTCGTTGCCACATTTGAAAACATCATCAAATATACAATGCCTCATCTTGTCTGCAAGTGTAAAGATAACAAATTTGTCTCATCTTTCTCTCTTTCTGACAAGTACTAAGTGGCAATCTAACTTGTCTCATCTCATCGACAAGTAAAGATCCATCATAAACATCATAAATTCATGAACATCATGATCCATAAACATCAAAACATCATGAATTTATCATATAATGGCTTACCTCATCTCATTGGTAAGCTTACATTACATCGTGGTTGGTTCATCATCGAGCATACTCCAATTGAGTAGTTCTAGAACCAATGGCCTTCGCCAAAATTTGGCATCATCTTAAAACATCGCATCAAAAGGGTTTCTATCGTACAAGTCCGATATTAAGCGATAAAATAAAAACATATGTCCAATACCATGTAATTTTACTAAATCGTTTAATTCTCATTCTTATACACCGAAATTCATGAAAATAACCTAAAATATATTTAGAATAATTTTGTAGAGAAAATAGGATTTTCAACAACTTTTAGGAATTGTGTTTTTATATAAGCTTCATAAGGAAAACCCATATTAAAATAGGTTATCTACTTTTAAAATAACAAACAATATTAATAATTAATTAAAGATCCTTTCAAATGACATAAAAAATATTTATTTTCCAAATCATGATTTTTAAGAAAATTTCCAAATTTTATTTGAAACTAAAACAATTAAAACCATCAAAATCTTCAAACATTGATATTTACCGATATTTAAATTTAAATTTAAATTCAAAATGTAACACCCCACGTCCATTAATGTCACTCACAAAGGGAATGCATTAATTACCATGGAGTGTATTTGGTGTATAGAACAGAATATAACAAGACATATATAAATAATGGTACCTGGAAATTTTAAAACAACTTTTATTGCAGCAGAGAAATAGTTTGATTACAGCAACTTCATAAACCAAGTACACTTAATATCCATCTTGATAAATTGTTTCAGAGTACATAAAATAAAAATCATATACCCCAACACAAGTAGCCATAAAAGAGATGAGCTGAACTTTACTTTCTGCAATCCAATCACTTCCAAAAGAGAGAGAAAGAGATCTGAGATCAAGCTCCACTAGTACTAGTCCCACGCTGAGAACCTTGGGGGGGGGAGAAAAGAGGTGAAAACAAGGGGGTCAGACATAAAGTCTGGCGAGTATAATAACTTTAACAATATAATTATTAAAGTAACCAGAATAAGGCATAAACTGGTAAGATAAGATACGACCATGAAACAAGTGGGCATGACAAAGCAAATAAGAGGAATATTCTGGCGTTAATCTCGTTCCTAATCACTATAGGATAATTACTATACTGTACCACCACTAGTCATCCTAAAAGTTGATCCCGCCTATAGAACTTAATAATGATAATGGTAGTTTCGTGTACCCCTAGCTGCCTTCATAGGTGTCGTCTTCCCCTATCTCCACTAGTTGTACCCAGTACCCCCATTCGATCGGCTCCCTAACTCGTAGATACCCGTACTGGTCCCACAGTGGGGTGTATCACTCCCCAAAGTGGCAACCCGATACCACCAAAGATGCACGGCTTATATCTACAAGATGCAACAATGTCTTACCTACCAGCCTGGGCCCATGCACGCACATGACCCCGTTGGACTTGCGTTGCCACCGCTAACCCGTTTTGACCTGTTACAATCCAATCCAGTAAGCGTGTCCTATCCTCGACTTGGGTCGAGCTCACAAAGATACTTAATGGGTTACTGGTTTGAAAAGGGCCCCCATGCTTAACACAAGCCATCCACCCATGCTTGGTCCCCATTAAGGTTTCCCCACTTAACCCCATTCTTATTCATGTCTTCTTACATGTTTCAATCTTGGTTAAGTGCATCTAATCGTATTTCACATGCCATCCAAGGCACCCACTTAATTACACATGCCACCCAAGGCACCCACTTAATCCCCCATGTCCCACCACATGTTTATCTAGTTAAGTGTTACTTAATTCATTAGAACCGTAACCTTGTAAAGACCTCCCACATTAGGCTGACATTTGCGGTAGCTGGATTTGCCGGGCTGGTCCGGGCAGTCTTATACCGCAAACGAGCCTAATCTCGTGTCTTTACAATTGTTACGCATTTAATTTGTGCCTTTGACCTCTCACATTAGACTGGCATTTTCGGCTGTTGGATTTGCCGGGCGGGTCCGGGCAGTCTTACACCACAAAAGAGTCTAACCTCGTGTCTTAGGCGGTTAATTATTACATATCTTTATTTAACCCCCAAACTGGATTAATATCCATATTCAAACTTGTCAATAAATTCCAAATTTATTTATGTCCATAATTGTCTCTTAAAATTATGTCCATAAATACCAATTATGCCAATTAATGTCTCAAATTAATTATATGCCTTTTAAGGCCATTTTATGCCAATTCACAATTTATGTATATTCAATATTATCCCATCATCCCCACGCTATTCGTACGTTTTCATATGATATATGTTAGACTCGCAAATAGTCTAACTTATAAAAAGAAAAACAACATCACATAAGACATAAAATAAATCTAAGGATCATGACATAAGATTACATAGCCAATAACTTGCATATGAATTTCATTCAAACTAGCATATGATACAAAACTAGCATAGGTAATAGGCATAAACTTGCATAACTTATGTACTGCTATAGATCCAAACATAAGTGTGTGAACTTGCATATGGATCTAAACATAAAGATGCAAACTTGCATATAGATCTAAACATAAAGATGTAAACTTGCATATGGATCTAAACATAAAGATGTAAACTTGCATATGGGTCTTAACATAAAGATGTAAACTTTCGTATGGATCTAGACATAAAGGTTAATGTCACATAACCTAGCATGCATATACATGTCTCACATATATTTTAACAACCCAAACTTGCATAAGACTCATACATGAATATATGATCCAATCATCACAAACTTGCATAAGATATATGATTCAACTTGCATAAGATTCACATAAGAACTAACATTGAAACGACCCAAACTTCCCCGTGAAGAAAAGCCGGATTGCTTTGAGAACAACACACATCAGAACACAAAACAGAAGAACATTTTATTGCTGTTACAACAATTACATCAGAGTACAAGAATTTTCCAAAGTATGAATAATAATATACATTGGAAATACAATAATATCAGAGTTTAAATTACATATAAATAGCAGCGGAAAAATAATACAAAACACAACTGAAAGAAATACATGGATACAGAGCCTTTCGAATATCGCTCCAGCTGTAGACCAGGATCCTGTGAATATAATATCTGCAAACCAAAACTACTAGCTGCCCGTGTGGAAAATATGGGCACTCAGAGTTTAGGTTAAAACAATAAACTCTAGGTCAGTCATGGGACTGGTATGAGAACTCAAAATAGTTATTAACTTTAATTTTTAAAGTTAGGTAAATCAAGGGACCACGCCACTTTCGCGGAACGGGTTTCCTCCCAAGAATACCAGTGCATAAAACAACGAAATGCTTTTTAGAAAAATGAAACCGTTATAAGACTCAATCCCTTGCACGTACGCCGAAGGATAGAGTTTTTCCTTATAATGGTCAAAAATGCTTAATACGTGAAATTCATCTTTTATACTATGAGTGCACAGTGTAGAAAACAATTTCGAATATAAAAGTATCAAAATTAGGTGGCATAATATGTTATGTAAGCGGCATAATATGTTATGTCACCATATAAGTACACAACTAAAAACTGTAAGATCGTATTGGAAAATTGGATTCCATCATGATGGCTACTGATTCGAAAGATCAATCGCGAATGTATTTCCATGGCTTACCTCTCGGCAAGAGAAAACACCGAAATACATATACTACGCACTTTGGATGAGCAGTAATCTGATCTATCCTCATGAGATTCGGCTGAAATGACCTATCCCACTTCTAGGGTGGAGCGACCACCGTAGCCCATCGGCCGACCCCAAATCCGTATAAAGTATATTGGTCAAACCGAACATTATCAAACAAATCGTTCACCATCATACCGTCGTGTGTGAGGCCCGCGAAGTCACGTTGTATCCAAAGCGGCGCTATATAAAAGCTATGTTTTGGTCTTCATCCACAAGGCTCTGCTTTTCAATAAAAGCCTTGATCATATGCATCTTAGCATGCCACATTATCAGACCATACCATATCATTGATTCATCTACCGATATATAACAGGGTGTTAAGCAAGAGAATAAATTCTCTGCCACCAAATAGTTATATATTAAATAGAGATCAACGAATACAATATAAAGGAATACAATGTCAGACATACAATCCATTTATTAGTCCGTTCTGGGCCTGAACGAAACCATATCCGGTAGATCTCCAAATACGTCTGAATGATCACCAATTTTTCCCTCATTTTGGGTGTACGGTCCAATCAAGATATCAATAATCATCCATTCGATATGGAAATTTCCCGGTCTTCAATAACCGTCTTTATCATCAATCTTCAATCGTCGTATGAATTATTCAGAATGGGTTAAACCCTGTCTTTCTGAATAATTTGCGTAATTTAAAATCATGTGCTTTAAAACACAACCAACTCCTCATTCCAATCAAGAGTATTCTTTGATTTTAATTTAAACCAAATTAAGGTTTATTCAATTAGTCGGGATTAACGCCTTACCGAAGTAATCATTAATTAATATCCTATTCCCAACCTACACAACCCATGGAGTAAACTGGTGGTACTCCATATCTAACACCCAATGTGTTACGGTAAACATAATTACCGTTTTATCGATCAAATCTAATTAAAGATTTAACTACCGCTTGGAGTAAAACTAGTGGTACTCCATTATCGTTTATTTCTTGAATTAAGTAAATTTAATTACTTTTATCCTCATTCAATCCAATTAAAGATTTATTAAAACTATATTTAGTTTTAATCTTCAAGAATTATTATTTAATGATTATTTAACTTTCAAGAAACAATCTTGCCTTTAACTGGGTTAAAGAACAAATGTTGCCTAAAACATCAATCACAATAAACCCAAAATCGTATTTCAATTTAATATGTTAAATTGAAACTTCTCTTTAGAATATTTCACTAAATCTTAGTTAAAATATTTATGAATTACCAATCTAAATTTCACTGTCAATCGGGTTTAAAGAACTAATGTCATTTAAAAACATTGTTCGCAATTAACCCAAAAGTCAGTTTCACTTAATTTCAATTATGTTTAATAATTGGAAATCTTATTTAAATCTTAATTAAAAGATATATTCTTTCCCAAATGGGTTTAAGAACAGTGTTATCTAAGACACTATTCACGACAAATCCAAATTTTAATCTGATATTAAATATCATGCTTTGAATAGAAATTATATCGATTTATGTTCAATATCAAATTCTGAAAATTAACGTATATCAAATTGGGAATAACGATATTAATGTCTTCCAAATTCCCATAATAATATCCGTATAATCACAAAATCCAATACTGAAATAATCCGAAGATTATTTCCATTCAAATCCATTCCAATATATGTACCGGAAAATCTTGGTTTTATTAAAACCACTTTAATCCTTTTATTTATTTTAATTAATTTATTAAAATAAACAAATCACTCATTCTTTTACATTGAAACGTATATTTACATTAAAATGAATCTTTTTCATTCTTTTGAAACAAATTAACTAAAAAAAAAGTATTCTTTCTAATGTAATCAATCTTAGATAAAAATGAAATCTTTTTAGTTCAACCTTTATTACATTGAAAAATGTAATATTTTCATTTCAGTCTTTATTACGTTGGAAAATGTAATGTTTTCATTTCAACTTTATTACATTGAAAAATGTAATACTTTCATTTCAACTTTATTTTCACTTCAGTCTTTATTACATTGAAAAATGTAATATTTTCATTTCAACTTTATTACATTGAAAAATGTAATATTTTCCTTTCAAACTTTATTCTAAAATGTTTATAAATTCGTTCATAAAACGACTCCAACTTTTATTCCAATTTTAAATCCAAATTGAATATTCTATCTATTATCATATTAAAATAATATTATTTCCAAAATATTTCTTTTTGGAATTAGCTCTTTAAAACATGCATTATAAAATGTATAAAATAAATCGATAAACACGTTCGGGTTAAAATGGTGTTGCTATTTAAAACAGATTAAATAGCTCAATCCATTATCTTATTCATTTATATTTTACACTGGGCCAGACCTCCCACATTTAGCCTACGACTTGTGGATGCTGGATATGCCGGTTGGTTCCGGGCAGACTTATCCCACAAGTTGGGCTTAACCTCGTGTCCTGGCCCAATTCGTATTTGCGCACTTGGACCTCTCACATTAGGCCCAACATTTGTGGCTACTGGATAAGCCGGTTGGATCCGGGCAGACTTCCACCACAAATGTGACCTAACCTCGTGCCCAAGTACAATTATAATTTTATAATTATAAATAACTTTTCTAAAACGCACTCTTTGAAAATACCCTTTCCATTAAAGAATCTAAATTTTAAATATTCTTTAATTCTAAAATGACGTGATTTCAAATGTCTTAACTTACCTTTCAATCTTTATAAATGTCTGAATTTTCCATATTATTATAACAATTAATAATAATCTTCCCAAACTGTCTTATTTTGAAATCAAATCTATTTATTGCTACATAATGACGAATAAATGTAATCTTTCCAAAACGTTCAAATTTCGAAATCAAACTTTCTTATCTTAAAATATGGACAGTAAATATGTAATCTTTATAATTAAATCTCCTTTATTATAACTTTTAAACAACAAAGATATAATCTATTTAAATCAACGCCAATTAATTCCATTAATTGAGTATAAATTAAAATATTCATTAATTCTAAATTGATAACAATAATATTAATCTTTTCAAAATGTTCAGTTTTGCAACAAATCTTCTTAATTTAACATGTTGACAATTAAAAAGGGTATCTTTTTTATTCTAATCTTTTATTTTAATTTTTTTTACTAATAAAAATGTTATCTTTCCAATTCACTCTTTTTATTGTAACTTTGACAATACGTACCTTCCCATTTGAAAACATGGAAACCATCCTTTGGTTCTTTTAATTGAATACTGGATTATAATATTCTTTAACTCAAAATTGGAATGAGACTCACACAATTTCCATGTAATTTAATTACACAGATTTCAAACATTGCACTTATTCCATAATAATGTCAACCATTCACATAACAGCTAAAGTGCAATTTACACTAAACACAAGGGTGATGTGTAGTCAAATATCAACCCAAGACCCGTGTGGGGTTTCAGCCAACACATAATTTTGTGCACTTGGGCGAGGTGTAAAATAATCGTCCCAATCAACAACAACAAGTCAAGTAACTTGTCAATGGCAGTGTAACATCATTTTAAATTATCATAAATAATAAATCATTAGTTTAACCTGTTGAATATTTTCAATTTCAAACATAACATGACATGACATCCAAATCCGCAATCCGTTCAACAAACAATTACTTCCATCACCAATAATTTATTTACATTTAATTATAAAAATAAATAACTATTCGAAAATTGAGTGAGCAAAAGAGTTCTCACCTTTGCCGGCTTTAAATGACGGTTCAGACCCAATTTTAGCCCAAAATTCAACATGCTCCAAATTGGACAAAATTACTGCTCGCTCGAAGCTCTTGACATAGCGATCTCAACGGATTCAGTTTCATACAATTTCGATAACGTGACAAAAAGTTATGCACTTGCGAAGTTAACAAATCGATTAAAATAATATTTAAATTTGTAAAAATTAACCAAAATTTCAGTTTTCTCCAAATTGGACAAATTTGGTGTCCACGCGAAGCTCTCATCGCCACGATCACAGCAGACCTGAAATCGTCAAATTTCGATCTCGTATGTAAAAGATATTGCATTACGAACATAGAACATAAATGTTTCGCGTTTAAGCCCCTAACCTTTTTTTTCAAACAGCACCCTAAAGTTAAAATGCTCCCCACGGCCAAACCGTAAGTCGTAATTGCACGAAACCAGCGCCATTCTCTCCGGCTTCTCCCCCTCTTTCCACGGCTGGTGGTCCCCCCCTTCAATTCGCCACGTGGGGCCCACGATCTACAGATGAACGGAAAAGTACAGTTTCTGTTCATCTTGGTGCTGCGGGCGCCTCGGTGCTCTAAATGCCCCCAAATTATTACAGTAGCTTGGTCTCGACCTCCCGAACAACTTCTCTGTTTGTCACTTCGCCTGAAAATGCACGGATTGGCGGGAAATTGCTCATCTTTGCGACTGTCCTATTTTCAGCACCCCTCCAATAAAATTGACATTCCGGCCAACTCCGACCACCTGAGACCATGCCACCACCGCCAAAAGAACCGTATGGTTCCCCTCTACCTCTGCCTGAAGTCGATCGACCTAACTCTCTTCGTGGGGCCCGCAATAGCCAAAAAACGAAAATATGACTGCTGCCTTTGGATTGAGATTCCGGCGAATTCGTGCGACGATAAATCTTGAATTTTTCGTGGTAGATAGAGGATAAGAAGATGAACAAAACCCAGAAAGTGTTTGGTCTGATTTGGTTTGGATTGAGAGTTATAAATTGTTTTGTTTTCAGGGGCTTATTTGCAAAGAATTATTTAGAGTGGAGGCCATGAAAATGAAGAAGGAGAAGGTGGATGGTAGGTTTAGGGTTATGATTCAGCTAATGGCTGAGGAAAAGATATTTTATACGGGGTTAAGAATGTTATTAGGCCCAATTACCCTTTTATGTATTTATTTATACAATTTGCACCCATTTTCATATTCTAAAAATTCGTGTTAACACCTACGAATTCCAATTTTTATGAAAATTGAAACATAAATATTTCTTGACATTATGGATTCAAAGAAACTGGTTTCGTTAAATTCCGAGTCCGTATGAATAAATTATGAATCTTTAAAGTCTGAAAATTGACCGTTTTTCACTGTAAAATTAATAACGACCACATACTGACTCCAAAAATTACGAATTTTGGAATCTAGTATTAATTTAATATTCCCGATCCAACAAAAGTGGTATCGTCAAAAACGGAGGTCGTTTGCAAAATTTCCATTTTTAAGGCGTATATATTTAATATTAAAAATACATTTTTAAATCAATAATTTCCGAAACTCGAAATATATAAGTGTTTATACTTTTTCAATGCAGAAACATCATTTTGAACTCAATGGAAGTGGTTTCAAGTCTAAATTCATTCGTATGTAAAAATTAGCGTTTTGGGCGATATATATTATATATAAATCCATAGCGTTTTCTTGAAAATTTAATTTTGTCATAACTTACAAATTATAAACTGGAATCTTGATTTCTAAAATTCATTAGAAAGATATTGTCAATACGGTCCTAGCATTTCTTGTTTCGTCCAATTTCGATTTATAATTAATTTTATATAATTTCTCAAAGTTTAAAATCGAATTCTGAAATTACCGCGCCATTTCAGGCTCGAAATATAATTAATATAATTTTTAACTTTAATAAAATAAATTTTTAATCATTATTATTTAAAATAAATTATTTTAAATATCCAAAATCCATTAAATTAACCAAAAATAATATTTTATTTCTGTTCCAAAATTCCGGGTTGTTACAATCTCCCCCACTTAAAATCTTTTCGTCCTCGAAAAGGAATTGAGAAAAACGTTGTTCAACTAATCAACTCAATTTTCAATCTTAATAAATTTTCAATTCAGTTCAATATTAAATTCCGATTTAACTAAGTTTATCATTCTTTAATATATTGGTCTTATTAATTATCATTCCAATAGTTTTGTTAGTTAAACTAATTACCAAACATCACAACCAGCAATCAATTAGGTGATTAACTTTTCAAATAAATATAGCTTTTATATATAGTCAAAAATCATATTTCAGTGCAATTTACAGCAATAAGCCCTAACTAAATTTTTGGTTCTCACACCAATCAATTGGAAATATATAGATATCCCACTTTTGAAAACTCGAACATAAACACTGATGACGCTAGCAATCATCAGAATCATCTCCGGGCGACTAGAGTGTGATTCTATATCCATCCAGTATATCTGAGACTTCAAATACACGTTGATCAGACGTATATTAAAATCTCTATATGCCGGATAGTCCAAATCAAAATAATTTAGTATACAAATACGTATAATAAGGTTTAAATTTTTCAAAACAAAGTTTATATTCATTTTTAAAATTAATACTCTTCACATTCGTTCTAGGATACTACTGATCCCATCTCTAACGAGTCATTCTTATTGGATATTACTAATCCAATCTCTGATGAATCTTTTGTTCGGTTCTAATGTGTTTTGTTCTTGAGCTCTGTAAACCAAAGCTCTGATACCAAATGAAACGACCCAAACTTCCCCGTAAAGAAAAGCCGGATTGCTTTGAGAAAAACACACATCAGAACACAAAACAGAAGAACATTTTATTGTTGTTACAACAATTACATCAGAGTACAAGAATTTTCCAGAGTATGAATAATAATATACATTGGAAATACAATAATATCAGAGTTTAAATTACATTTAAATAGCAGCGGAAAAATAATACAAAACACAACTGAAAGAAATACACGGATACAGAGCCTTCCGAATATCGCTCCAGCTGTAGACCAGGATCCTGTGAATATAATATCTGCAAACCAAAACTACTAGCTGTCCGTGTGGAAAATATGGGCACCCAGAGTTTAGGTTAAAATAATAAACTCCAGGTCAGTCATGGGACTGGTATGAGAACTCAAAACAGTTATTAACATTAATTTTTAAAGTTAGATAAATCAAGGGACTACGCCACTTTCGCGGAACGGGTTTCCTCCCAAGAATACCAGTGCATAAAACAACGAAATGCTTTTTAGAAAAATGAAACCGTTATAAGACTCAATCCCTTGCACGTACGCCGAAGGATAGAGTTTTTCCTTATAATGGTCAAAAATGCTTAATACGCGAAATTCATCTTTTATACTATGAGTGCACAGTGTAGAAAACAATTTCGAATATAAAAGTATCAAAATTAGGTGGCATAATATGTTATGTAAGCGGCATAATATGTTATGTCACCATATAAGTATACAACTAAAAACCGTAAGATCGTATTGGAAAATTGGATTCCATCATGATGGCTACTGATTCGAAAGATCAATCGCGAATGTATCTCCACGGCTTACGTCTCGGCAAGAGAAAACACCGAAATACATATATTACGCACTTTGGATGAGAAGTAATCTGATCTATCCTCATGAGATTCGGCTGAAATGACCTATCCCACTTTTAGTGTGGAGCGACCACCCTAGCCCATCGGCCGACCCCAAATCCGTATAAAGTATATTGGTCAAACCGAACATTATCAAACAAATCGTTCACCATCATACCGTGGTGTGTGAGGCCCGCGAAGTCACGTTGTATCCAAAGCGGCGCTATATAAAAGCTATGCTTTGGTCTTCATCCACAAGGCTCTGCTATTCAATAAAAGCCTTGATCATATGCATCTTAGCATGCCACATTATCAGACCATACCATATCATTGATTCATCTATCGATATATAACAGGGTGTTAAGCAAGAGAATAAATTCTCCGCCACCAAACAGCTATATATTAAATAGAGATCAACGAATACAATATACAGGAATACAATGTCAGACACACAATCCATTTATCAGTCCGTTCTGGGTGTGAACGAAACCATATCCGGTAGATCTCCAAATACGTCTGAATGATCACCAATTTTTCCCTCATTTTGGGTGTACGGTCCAATCAAGATATCAATAATCATCCATTCGATATGGAAATTTCCCGGTCTTCAATAACCGTCTTTATCATCGATCTTCAATCGTCGTATGAATTATTCAGAATGGGTTAAACCCGGTCTTTCTGAATAATTTGCGTAATTTAAAATCATGTGCTTTAAAACACAACCAACTCCTCATTCCAATCAAGAGTATTCTTTGATTTTAATTTAAACCAAATTAAGGTTTATTCAATTAGTCGGGATTAACGCCTTACCGAAGTAATCATTAATTAATATCCTATTCCCAACCTACACAACCCATGGAGTAAACTGGTGGTACTCCATATCTAACACCCAATGTGTTACGGTAAACTTAATTACCGTTTTATCGATCAAATCTAATTAAAGATTTAACTACCGCTTGGAGTAAAACTAGTGGTACTCCATTATCGTTTATTTCTTGAATTAAGTAAATTTAATTACTTTTATCCTCATTTAATCCAATTAAAGATTTATTAAAACTATATTTAGTTTTAATCTCCAAGAATCATTATTTAATGATTATTTAACTTTCAAGAAACAATCTTGCCTTTAACTGGGTTAAAGAACAAATGTTGCCTAAAACAGAGTTCACAATAAACCCAAAATCGTATTTCAATTTAATATGTTAAATTGAAACTTCTCTTTAGAATATTTCACTAAATCTTAGTTAAAATATTTATGAATTACCAATCTAAATTTCACTGTCAATCGGGTTTAAAGAACTAATGTCATTTAAAAACATTGTTCGCAATTAACCCAAAAGTCAGTTTCACTTAATTTCAATTATGTTCAATAATTGGAAATCTTATTTAAATCTTAATTAAAAGATTTATTCTTTGCCAAATGGGTTTAAGAACGGTGTTATCTAAGACACTATTCACGATAAACCCAAATTTTAATCTGATATTAAATATCATGCTTTGAATAGAAATTATATCGATTTATGTTCAATATCAAATTCTGAAAATTAACGTATATCAAATTGGGAATAACGATATTAATATCTTCCAAATTCCCACAATAATATCCGTATAATCACAAAATCCAATACTGAAATAATCCGAAGATTATTTCCATTCAAATCCATTCCAATATATGTACTAGAAAATCTTGGTTTTATTAAAACCACTTTAATCCTTTTATTTATTTTAATTAATTTATTAAAATAAACAAATCACTCATTCTTTTACATTGAAACGTATATTTACATTAAAATGAATCATTTTCATTCTTTTGAAACAAATTAACTAAAAAAAAAAGTATTCTTTCTAATGTAATCAATCTTAAATAAAAATGAAATCTTTTTAGTTCAACCTTTATTACATTGAAAAATGTAATATTTTCATTTCAATCTTTATTACGTTGGAAAATGTAATGTTTTCATTTCAACTTTATAACATTGGAAAATGTAATACTTTCATTTCAACTTTATTTTCAATTCAGTCTTTGTTACATTGAAAAATGTAATATTTTCATTTCAACTTTATTACATTGAAAAATGTAATATTTTCCTTTCAAACTTTACTCTAAAATGTTTATAAATTCGCTTATAAAACGATTCCAACTTTTATTTCAATTTTAAATCCAAATTGAATATTCTATCTATTATCATATTAAAATAATATTATTTCCAAAATATTTCTTTTTGGAATTAGCTCTTTAAAACATGCATTATAAAATGTATAAAATAAATCGATAAACACGTTCGGGTTAAAATGGTGTTGCTATTTAAAACAGATTAAATAGCTCAATCCATTATCTTATTCATTTATATTTTACACTGGGCCAGACCTCCCACATTTAGCCTTCGACTTGTGGATGGTGGATATGCCGGTTGGTTCCGGGCAGACTTATCCCACTAGTTGGGCTTAACCTCGTGTCATGGCCCAATTCGTATTTGCGCACTTGGACCTCTCACATTAGGCCCAACATTTGTGGCTACTGGATAAGCCGGTTGGTTCCGGGCAGACTTCCACCACAAATGTGACCTAACCTCGTGCCCAAGTACAATTATAATTAACTTTTCTAAAACGCACTCTTTGAAAATATCCTTTCCATTAAAGAATCTAAATTTTAAATATTCTTTAATTCTAAAATGACGTGATTTCAAATGTCTTAACTTACCTTTCAAATCTTTATAAATGTCTGAACTTTCCATATTATTATAACAATTAATAATAATCTTCCCAAAATGTCTTATTTTGAAATCAAATCTATTTATTGCTACACAATGACGAATAAATGTAATCTTTCCAAAACGTTCAAATTTCGAAATCAAACTTTCTTATCTTAACATGTGGACAGTAAATATGTAATCTTTATAATTAAATCTCCTTTATTATAACTTTTAAACAATAAAGATATAATCTATTTAAATCAACGCCAATTAATTCCATTAATTGAGTATAAATTAAAATATTCATTAATTCAAAATTGATAACAATAATATTAATCTTTTCAAAATGTTCAGTTTTGCAACAAATCTTCTTAATTTAACATGTTGACAATTAAAAAGGGTATCTTTTTAATTCTAATCTTTTATTGTAATTTTTTTTACTAATAAAAATGTTATCTTTCCAATTCACTCTTTTTACTGTAACTTTGACAATACGTACCTTCCCATTTGAAAACATGGAAACCACCCTTTGGTTCTTTTAATTGAATACTGGATTATAATATTCTTTAACTCAAAATTGGAATGAGACTCACACAATTTCCATGTAATTTAATTACACGGATTTCAAACATTGCACTTATTCCATAATAATGTCAACCATTCACATAACAGCCAAAGTGCAATTTACACTAAACACAAGGGTGATGTGTAGTCAAATATCAACCCAAGACCCGTGTGGGGTTTCAGCCAATACATAATTTTTTGCACTTGGGCGAGGTGTAAAATAATCGTCCCAATCAACATCAACAAGTCAAGTAACTTGTCAATGGCAGTGTAACATCATTTTAAATTATCATAAATAATAAATCATTAGTTTAACTTGTTGAATATTTTCAATTTCAAACATAACATGACATGACATCCAAATCCACAATCCGTTCAACAAACAATTACTTCCATCACCAATAATTTATTTTCATTTAATTATAAAAATAAATAACTATTCGAAAATTGAGTGAGCAAAAGAGTTCTCACCTTTGCCGGCTTTAAATGACGGTTCGGGCCCTATTTTAGCCCAAAATTCAACATGCTCCAAATTGGACAAAATTACTGCTCGCTCGAAGCTCTTGACATAACGATCTCAACGGATTCAGTTTCATGCAATTTCGATAACGTGACAAAAAGTTATGCACTTGCGAAGTTAACAAATCGATTAAAATAATATTTAAATTTGTAAAAATTACCCAAAATTTCAATTTTCTCCAAATTGGACAAATTTGGTGTCCACGCGAAGCTCTCATCTCCACGATCACAGCAGACCTGAAATCGTCAAATTTCGATCTCGTATGTAAAAGATATTGCATTACGAACATAGAACATAAATGTTTCGCGTTTAAGCCCCTAACCTTTTTTTTCAAACAGCACCCTGAACTTAAAATGCTCGCCACGGCCAAACCGTAAGTCGGAATTGCACGAAACCAGCGCCATTCTCTCCGGCTTCTCCCCCTCTTTCCACGGCTGGTGGTCACCCCTTCAATTCGCCACGTGGGGCCCACGATCTGCAGATGAACGGAAAAGTACAGTTTTTGTTCATCTTGGTGCTGCGGGCGCCTCGGTGCTCTAAATGCCCCCAAATTTTTACAGTAGCTTGGTCTCGACCTCCCGAACAACTTCTCTGTTTGTCACTTCGCCTGAAAATGCACGGATTGGCGGGAAATTGCTCATCTTTGCGACTGTCCTGTTTTCAGCACCCCTCCAATAAATTTGACATTCCGGCCAACTCCGACCACCTGAGACCATGCCACCACCGCCAAAAGAACCGTATGGTTCCCCTCTACCTCTTCCTGAAGTCGATCGACCTAACTCTCTTCGTGGGGCCCGCAGTAGCCAAAAAACGAAAATATGGCTGCTGCCTTTGGATTGAGATTCCGGCGAATCTGTGCGACGATAGGTCTTGAATTTTTCGTGGTAGATAGAGGATAAGAAGATGAACAAAACCCAGAAAGTGTTTGGTCTGATTTGGTTTGGATTGAGAGTTATAAATTGTTTTGTTTTCAGGGGCTTATTTGCAAAGAATTATTTAGAGTGGAGGCCATGAAAATGAAGAGGGAGAAGGTGGCTGGTAGGTTTAGGGTTATGATTCAGGCTGAGGAAAAGATATTTTATATGGGGTTAAGAATGTTATTAGGCCCAATTACCCTTTTATGTATTTATTTATACAATTTGCACCCATTTTCATATTCTAAAAATTCGTGTTAACACCTACGAATTCCAATTTTTATGAAAATTGAAACATAAATATTTCTTGACATTATGGATTCAAAGAAACTGGTTTCGTTAAATTCTGAGTCCGTGTGAATAAATTATGAATCTTTAAAGTCTGAAAATTGACCGTTTTTCACTGTAAAATTAATAACGACCACATACTGACTCCAAAAATTACGAATTTTGGAATCTAGTAATAATTTAATATTACCGATCCAACAAAGTGGTCTCGTCAAAAACGGAGGTCGTTTGCAAAATTTCCACTTTTAAGGCGTATATATTTAATATTAAAAATACATTTTTAAATCAATAATTTCCGAAACTCGAAATATATAAGTGTTTATACTTTTTCAATGCAGAAACATCATTTTGAACTCAATGGAAGTGGTTTCAAGTCTAAATTCATTCGTATGTAAAAATTAGCGTTTTGGGCCATATATATTATGTATAAATCCATAGCGTTTTCCTGAAAATTTAATTTTGTCATAACTTACAAATTATAAACTGGAATCTTGATTTCTAAAATTCATTAGAAAGATATTGTCAATACGGTCCTAGCATTTCTTGTTTCGTCCAATTTCGATTTATAATTAATTTTATATAATTTCTCAAAGTTTAAAATCGAATTCTGAAATTACCGCGCCATTTCAGGCTCGAAATATAATTAATATAATTTTTAACTTTAATAAAATAAATTTTTAATCATTATTATTTAAAATATCCAAAATCCATTAAATTAACCAAAAATAATATTTTATTTCTGTTCCAAAATTCCGGGTTGTTACAAACATATGATCCAACTTTCATAAGACTAACATAAGACTCAACACCACAAACATACATATAATTTATATCACATGATTCAAAATCATATTCTCATAATCCCAGTTATATTATATCATAACTAAATTAATTATTTTGTGAAAGCTATCATACTCACGATTAAAAAGAAGTCTTGTTTTTCTGGGATTTATATTCTGAAACTGATTTGCTCGCCTTTGATGTAGGCTAATCGTTATTTAGATTTGATTTGATTTGATTTTGATTCAAGCTTCTATCTTGCTTTAGGGTAGAAAGTGTACGGAAGCAACTCTAGGTCCTCCATTGACGACATGGCGGCTCTTGTTATGAATTAATGTGATCAGGGTTAGGGGTTTAGGAGTGTTTTTATAGAAGTTTTATTTAATAAGAGCCGTCGGATTAACCTAGGGATAACCAGAACCATCAGGACCACTCAGATGCCACATCAGCTCTTAGGGCGAATCTGGCCACGGCTTGACAGCCTAACACCCTGGATCGACTCCTAGTAGACCCAACGAGGCTCGGGTCGACTCCAAAAATGGTGCGGTTCGGCTATTCCCCCTCCCGATTCGCTGTTTTGATTTTTTTTTGAATATTATATAAATATATATATATTTCTCTCATATGCATACAAACTTCAAGGCTTAATAACTTCTTCATAAGTCATCCGTTTTATGCAAACCAAATGTCTATCTTGACCAAAAATTTTGAGACGAACATAATAGCGCAACCCATTTCACTTAATTCTTCTTCTAAAAATTAAGTAAACTTTAATTTGTGAATTTTAATGTTATAAAATTACGGGGTGTTACATTCTCCACTCCTTAAAGGATTTCGTCCCCAAAATCTCTAAGTTAAGAAGAATGTATCCTACCAACCAATCATCCATCTACTCAACCATCATCCACAAGCATCCATTGTACTTAAAGAAATTTCTAATGCTATATGAACTTGTGCAAAAATGTGTGTATATGTTCTTTATCTAATGCAAAGATCAGGCGATCCACTGATTCAGTTGACCTCCTTAATGCAAATCATGATAGTGTCATGCGTCCATTATATATGCGAAAGAATCCTATCGACAAATATTATTTCTACATGTGTGCACAACCAATCATCAAAATGCAGCATCCATATGATAATACAACCATTATACATCCATTAATTAAGATATTCACACACATTTATATGCAACATGAAGGTGATTGAGCCGATCTAGTGCCTAATGTGTGTGTACATGCATCCACGAGCAACCACTAGCAACCACTTGCATCCATTTGCATCCACCAAACATAACATGTCTCAAACACATGTTTGCAACCATAGGGTTCTTCCTAACTAAAGATCGAAGATGTCATCGCAAAGATAATACTAAATGATAGGACAAGTGTCAACAAAGCGGTAGAAAAAGGAGAAATTAAAACATACCCTAAAAAAGGAAAGGGTACAACATACGCATCTTATCTTCCGTCTCCCAAGTCGCGTCTCTTTGATCATCTCCTCATTGCACTTTGACCAACTTGACCTCTTTGTTGTGAAGCTTTTTGACCTCCAATCCGAGAATGCATGTAGGAGCTCGTCTGATCGTGGCATTGCGCACTACTTCCACTTCTTCGAGCGTGCTCGGCTCTTCCACTTCCGCCGTATCGTGCAAACACTTACGCAAATGTGAAACGTGAAACACGTCATGAACTCCGCTGAGCTTCTCTGGTAACTTTACTCTATATGCCATTTGCCCAATCCTCTCTGTAATTGGAAAGGGTCCTACGAACCTTGGTGCCAACTTCCCTACTGATCCAAAGCGGACTATGTTTCTCAACGGTGACACCTTAACAAAAACCATGTCCCCAACATCGAACTCAAGATCGGTTCGTCTCCTATCAGAGTATGACTTCTGTCAGTCCTATGCCATCTTCATTTGCCGTCGAATCAGGTCTATCTTCTCCGAAGTCTCCCTAATCATGTCGGGTCGAAGCAAAACCTTGTCCGTGGATTCCCACCAACAAGTAGGTGATTGGCATGGTCGTCCATAAAGAGCCTCAAAAGGTGTCATGCCAATGCTAGCTTGAAAACTATTATTATAGGCGAACTCCACTAGTGGAAGATGTTCTTCCCATGTTCCTCCAAAGTCTAGAATGCATAGCCTTAGAGGTCTTCTAGAATCCGGTTTACTCTCTCGATCTGGCCGTCTGTCTGAGGATGATAAGCGGTACTTAAGCATAATTGCGTTCCAACCGCCTCTTGTAAGGTTTTCCAAAATTCACTCGTGAAAATGGGATCTCTGTTGCTCACAATGCTAGAGGGTATGCCGGGCAAACAGACTATCTCTCGAAGCTAAACGGATGCTAACCATGCAGCGGTCCTTCTACTTTTAACGGGAATAAAATGGGCACTTTTAGTAAGTTGGTCTACAATTACCCAAATCCCTGTATTACCCTTCCTTGATCTTGGTAACCCATCTACAAAATCCATGGAATTGCTTTCCCATTTCCAAGCGGAATCTCTAAAGGATGGAGCAAACCTCTGGGCTACTTTTGCTCCGCCTTGACTTGCTGGCACACTAAGCATCTAGCAACGAACTTGGCCACGTCCTTCTTCATTCCGGCCCAAAAGAAAACTCACTTCATATCCCTATACATCTTATCACCATCGGGATGTATGGTCATCTTAGAGCGATGTGAGTCTTCAAGAATTGCCTTCTTCAAACTCTCGTCTTGTGGTACGCAAAGTCTTCCATCTCTACATAGCAAACCTCTCTCATCTATAGCAGATCTATTTAGATGACTCGAGGACTCCCCTTCTATAAGATTGCCTACTATCTCAACCAATTATGGGTCATTTCGCTGTGCCTCTCCAACTCAACCCAATAGTGTCGGTTGCACCTCTAACGATGCCAATAATCCGGGTACATAATTGACAGAGGGTCTGAAGTCAAAGGAAGATATATACTCCAAACTATGCTGCCCTACGAACAAAGGATTTAATGTTAACTTCTTTTTTACTGAAGGCGTCAGCTACAATGTTACCCTTGACAGGGGTATATGCGATCTCAAAATCGTAGGATGCCAAGAACTCCATCCATGTCTGTTGCATCAAGTTTAGGTCCTTCTGAGAGAATAAGTAGTTTAGTGACTTATGGTCTGTATACAACTCAAACCTCTCGCCAAGCAAATAATGACGCCATGAATTAAGCGCAGAAACTATGGCCGCCAACTCTAAACCGTGGGTAGGGTAATTTTTCTCGTGGGCTTTCAACTGCCTTCCACCATAACATATAACCCTTCCCTCTTGCATTAAAATTGCGCCAAACCCTGTCCCGCAAGCATCGGTATATACAGTGAATGTCTTACTCCTGTCTGGAAAAACTAAAACTGGAGCGGTTGTCAAAGCCCTCTTCAGACATTGGAAAGCATCGTCACAGTCAACGTCCTAAGTAAAAGTCAAATTCTTCTTCGTTAATCGAGTGAAAGGGTCTGATATCTTCGCGAAGTCCTTAATGAACTTCCTATAAAAGCCAGCCAGCCCTAAAAAGCTTCTTACTTCTGTTGCGTTCTTAGGAGTTTTCCAATCTTGGATTGCCACCACCTTGGCGGGATCCACAGCTATCCCTTCCTTAGAGAGCACGTGTCATAAGAACCTCACTTCTTTTCTCAAAAAATGGCACTTGGAGAACTTAGCTTTTAATTGATGCGCTCGTAGGGTCTCTTAGACTTCCCTAAGATGTAGGGCATGCTCTTCTTCATTTTTAGAGAAAACCAGAATATCCTCTACAAAGACTACCACAAACTTATTTAGAAACTCCCTAAACACCCTACTCATTAAGTCAACAAATTATGTGGGTGCATTCGTCAAACCAAACGGCATGACGAGCCACTCAAAGAAACTGTCAGGAGTTCTAAAGGCAGTCTTATCAATGCTATCTTCAGCCACCCTTAGCTGATGAAACCCTGTAGCTAAATCCAATTGCAAGAAAACTGAAGCACCCACCAACTGATCGAATAAATCGTCCATCCTCGGCAATGGGTGCTTGTTCTTCTTTGTTAGCTTATTCATCTCTCTATAGTCCATGCACAATCTATGTGAACCATCAGCTTTTGTAGCAGAAACGACTGGAGCACCCCACTCCGAAATACTTCTTATGAACCCCTTCTCAAGAAATTCTCTCACTTGCTTACTGAGTTCTCTTCTCTCTCTCGGATCCTTGTGGCGCACTGGTAATGCAACTGGCTTTTCATTATCTACTAGATATATTCGAAAGTCTATCTCGCGCCTTGGGGGTAAACCTCGAACTTCATTGAAGACGTCACTATATTCATGGAACACATGAACAGATTTCAAATCATCATTGGATGCGTCTAGGGATTCTAGGTAGCTAAGCATTACCGGACCTCTAGGGTCACAAGAAATATCAAGGGTCCTTCCACAACGAATCAACAATCTAACTACCCTTCTTTCACAAGCTAGGATGGCACCGTATCTAGCTAGCCAATCCATACCTAGAATCAAGCCGTAGCCCATGAAGCCAAAAATAAAGGTGTTGCATTCAAACCCAACGCCCAAGATAGACACTCTCAAATCCCGACAAATCATAGAAAGATGAGCCGAACCACCAATAGGATTTGAGACTACTATGGGATCCGTAACTAGGCTAGTATTTAGGTGCAGTGTTTCAACTAATGAAGCAGCTACAAACGAGTGTGAAGCGCCAGAGTCAAACAAAGTACGAACAGGATGATCAAACAGAAAAAATAATCTTTTAATGGAAATGTTTCTACCTCTCTCCTGTCCTGGTGCCGTGAGAGCCTGAATCTGCCCTCTCGTCTGCCCTGGTGCCATCAGAGCCTGAAGTTGCCCTCCAAAAGTTCTTTTCCCTTGCCCCTGTTTCCTTGGGCAGTCCTTAACTAGATGACCTGCCTCTCCGCAGTGGAAACAACCAGTCTTCTTCTTTTTCCTACAGTGTTTACTCAGATGGCCTGGTGTCTCACAATTAAAGCACTTCTTTTTCCTTTGCCATTATTGTTCTTCTCGCATTTCTTGTTTTGTTGCTATGGTTTCTTTTGGTCCCCTTTCTTCTCCAGTGCCTTATTAGCATTAGCACCTTTCTCTTCCTCATGCATAAGCGCCATGTCAACCAATTTCTCAAAGTTAGCCCCCATAGGATTGTGGGTCATAGCTAACCCATGTAGTGGCTCATTCAAACCCTTAACGAACCCTAGGGCCTTCTTCCTAGGTGTGTTTACCTATTCCAAGGAAAATCTCGCCAACTGATTGAACTTGTTGGCGTACTCCTTTACTGATAAATCACCTTGCTTCAACGCCAAGAATATTTCCATGTATAAATTCTCTTCTGCTCGTGAGAGAAACTTCATTTCGAACCTACACTTGAAATCCATCCATGTCCCCACCGGACGCATTCCGTTCATGACTTCCCACCAAAACAAGGCTTTGTCTTTCATTAACCAAGCAGCCAATTGGACCTTCCTTCCATCTTCTACTTCGAAAATACCAAATAGATCTTCCACCTCCTTAAGCCAATTTTGAGCTTCAACAAACGTCTCTGATCCGTGAAAAGATTTCCCGCCCATTACTCTAAAATCTTTGCATATCTTTGCAAATGTATCAACACGGGGAGGAGGAGGAGGAGCATTTGCTGGGCCTGCGACATTGGCCCTAGCTTCCAGATACCTTCTAAACCATCCTAGTATCCGTATCCCTTCGGGTATCTCAGGAATTCCAGACATGCTGAATAGAAAATAAAGAGATTCAAAACGAAGAATTCAAAAGAAAGATACATGGCTCTTGGGGGTTATGTTTTTAAAACAAACTTTTCTCTTGAAAATACTTTCCTTAAAAAATACTTTTTAAAGTCTTTCTTTATAAAATGCTTTTTGAAAAATAGTTTTTCAAAATTCATATCTGGTCTAGAAACCTTCAGCTCTGATACCACGTGTAACACCCCACGTCCATTAATGTCACTCACAAAGGAAATGCATTAACTTCCATGGAGCGTATTTAGTGTATAGAATAGAATATAATAAGATAGATATAAATAATGGTACTTAAAATTTTAAAACAACTTTTATTGCAGTGGAGAAATAGTTTGATTACAACAACTTCATAAACCATGTACACTTAATATTCATCTTGATAAATTGTTTTAGAGTACATAAAATAAAAAGCATAAACCCCCACACAAGTAGCCATAAAAGAGATGAGCCGAACTTTACTTTCAGCAATCCAAGCACTTCCAAAAGAGAGAGAAAGAGATACGAGATCAAGCTCCACTAGCACTAGCCCCACCCTGAGAATCTGGGGGGGGGGGAGAAGAAGAAAAGAAGCGAAACCAAGGGGGTTAGACATAAAGTCTGGCAAGTATAATAACTTTAATAATATAATTATTAAAGTAGCTAGTATAAGGCATAAACTGGTAAGATAAGATATGACCATGAAACAAGTGGGCATGACAAAGTAAATAAGAGGAATATTCTGGCGTTAATCTCATTCCTAATAACTATAGGATAATTACTATACTGCACCACCACTAGTCACCCTAAAAGTTGATCCCGCCTACAGTACTTAATAATGATAATGGTAGTTTCGTGTACCCCTAGCTGCCTTCATAGGTGCCGTTTGCCCCTATCTCCACTAATTGTACCCACTACCCCCATTCGATCGGATCCTTAACTCGTAGATACTCGTGCTAGTCCCACAGTGGGGTGTATCACTCCCAAAAGTGACAAATCGATACCACAAAAGATGCACGGCTTATATCTGCACGATGCAACAACGTCTTACCTACAAGCCCGAGCCCACGCACGCACATGACCCCGTTGGACTTGCGTTGCCATTGCTAACCCGTTTTGACCTCTTACAATCAAATCCAGTAAGCGTGTCCCGTCCTCGAATTGGGTCGAGCTCACAAAGATACTTAATGGGTTACTGGTTTGAAAAGGGCCCCCATGCTTAACACAAGCCATCCACCCATGCTTGGTCCCCACTAAGGTTTTCCCACTTAACCCCATTCTTATTAATGTCTTCTTACATGTTTCAATCTTGGTTAAGTGCATCTAATCGTATTTCACATGCCACCCAAGGCACCCACTTAATTTCACATGCCACCTAAGGCACCCACTAAATCCACCATGTCCCACCACATGTTTATCTGGTTAAGTGTTACTTAATTCATTAGAACCATAACCTTGTAAAGACCTCCCACATTAGACTGACATTTGCGGTTGCTGGATTTGTCGGGCGGGTCCGGGCAGTCTTATACCGCAAACGAGCCTAACCTCGTGTCTTTACAATTGTTATACATTTAATTCGTGCCTTTGACACATTAGACCATCATTTGTGGCAGTTGGATTTGCCGGGCGGGTCCGGGCAGTCTTACAACACAGAGTCTAACCTCGTGTCTTAGGTGGTTAATTATTACACATCTTTATTTAACCCCAAATTGGATTGATATCCCTATTCAAATTTGTCAATAAATTCCAAATTTATTTATGTCCGTAATTTTCTCTTAAAATTATGTCTATAATTGCCGATTATACCAATTAATGTCTCAAATTAATTATATGCCTTTTAAGGCCATTTTATGCCAATTCACAATTTATGTATATTCCATACTATCCCATCATACCCACACTATTCGTATATTTTCATATGACATTTGTTAGACTCTCAAATAGTCTAACTTATAAAAAGAGAAAACAACATCACATAACACATAAAAAAGATCTAAGGATCATGACATAAGATTACATAGCCAATAACTTGCATATGAATTTCATTCAAACTAGCATATGATACAAAACTAGCATAGGTAATGGGCATAAACATGCATAACTTATGTACTTCTATAGTTCCAAACATAAAGGTGTGAACTTGCATACGGATCTAAACATAAAGATGTAAACTTGCATATAGATCTAAACATAAAGATGTAAACCTGCATATAGATCTAAACATAAAGATATAAACTTGCATATGGGTCTAAACATAAATATGTAAACTGGTAAATGGATCTAGACATAAAGGTTAATGTCACATAAACTAGCATATGCATATACATGTCTCACATATATTTTAACAACCCAAACTTGCATAAGATTCATACATGAATATATGATCCAATCATCACAAACTTGCATAAGATATATGATTCAACTTGCATAAGATTCACATAAGAACTAACATATGATCCAACTTGCATAAGACTAACATATGATTCAACACCACAAACATACATAGAATTTACATCACATGATTCAAAATCATATTCTCATAATCCCAATTATATCTTATCATAATTAAATTAATTAATTATTTTGTGAAAGCTATCATACTCACAATTAAAAAGAATAGTCTTGTCTTTTTGGGATCTATATTCTGAAACTGATTTGCTCGCCTTTGATGTAGACTAATCATTATTTAGATTTGATTTGATTTTGATTCAAACTTCTATCTTGCTTTAGGTTTGAAAGTGTATGGCGACTACTCTAGGTTCTCCATTGACGGCATGGAGGCTCTTGTTATGAATTAATGTGATTAGGGTTAGGGGTTTAGGAGTGTTTTTATAGAAGTTTAATTTAATAGGAGCCGTCGGATTAACCTAGGGATAACCAGAACCATCAGGACCACTCAGATGCCACATCAGCCCTTAGGGCGAATCGGGCCACAGGTTGACATTCAAACTCCCTGGATCGACCCCTAATCGACCCAATGAGGCTCGGGTTGACTCCAAAAATGGTGTGGTTCGGCTATTCCCCCTCCCGATTCGTTGTTTTGAACTTTTTTGAATATTATATATATATATATATATATATATATATATATATATATATTTCTCTCATATGCATACAAACTTCAAAGCTTAATAACTTCTTCATAAGTTATTCATTTTATGCAAACCAAATGTCTATCTTAACCTAAGATTTTGAGACAAACAAAATAGCGCAACCCATTTCACTTAATTCTTCTTCTGAAAATTAAGTATACTTTAATTTGTGAATTTTAATGTTATAAAATTACGGGGTGTTACACAAAATATCTTCAAAACTGAGACAATCCATTATCGAATATCATGGTTTCAAAATCCATCATCAAACTTTTCAATCCAAATATCGGTTAACTCAAATGTAGCGGCGAAGAATAAAAAAAAATGCTGCAAATTGAAACGTTAAAAAAAAAATCTTGTTTTTAGCCAACTTTGACGATATGTTCAGATTATCAAAACCACCCAGAAATTAATGAAATTTTGTAGTAATAAACATTAGTATATGTACAAAAACATATTAAAATTTGACATCATTTCTCTGTGAAATGAAGAAGATACACGTTTTCAAAAATAACACTTTTTAGACATAAAATGAATTATGCTAAAAATCTTGTTTTTAGTCAACTTTAAGGATTTGTTTAGCATAACAAATCCATCCAGAAATTAATGAAATTTTTATATAACAAACTATAACACATGGAATACAACATATTAAAATTTTTAAGCAATTCGCTGCAATTTGAAGGAGTTATGGTATTTTCGAACCTAGCACTTTTAATCGAACAAAATAGAAAAAGTTTTTTTTTTGCTGATTTGAACCAACGATTTTTCATGTCAATACAATCCGAAATTCAATGAAAATTTTCAGAAATATAATACATCATGAATACTACAACATATCAAAAAACTGGGACTAATTCACTGCAAATCAATGAAGTTACGATGGCTCAAAGTTGAGCCTTCGTTGTGCTTGCACAGCTGAAACAACAAGATGATAATCTGCAAATTTCTCTATAGATTAACACAACAGAGCACAAAACCATTACTGAGATTAGAAAGCATGAGTTAAGCTCACCTTGATTTTCAACAAGAATTACCATGAATTTGACAACAAATGAAGCTTTCCTTCTATCAAGATCTTGAAGCAACAAGTAAAATGACATGCAATCCAATTCAATCAAAACAGGTCAGATTTTCTTCCCTAGTGCAGTCAGAATTTAATATAGCAAAACTACATATTTTCAAATGAAATTTTAAGTGAAGGTGTGTATATGAGTTTACAAATTTTGAATTTTTTGATTTTTCTACAATTACTTATGAATTTTCTACTAACCTGCGTTTTCAGGCCAAATCCAATCCAAAAATTGCTTGAGGAAAGAGGACGTTTGATACCTCAATACTAAACCAATTGCCACAAAATTGGAGGAGGGGTGCTGGAATGTGTTAATAACAACATATATAAATTTGAGAACTTTTGGGATTTTATTTGATTTTTAAGGATTTTTAGAATAGCTAGGGTTTTGGCCATTGTTTCGAAAATTTTGAGTTTTTCTCTATAATGATTTCTCCATGAAGAAGGAAGAATGTGTTTACCACTCTACTCAAGGAAAAAATAGACTTGGTGGATAAGAAGTATAAGGAAATGTGTAAGTATTCACGGAATCTTTCTAAGATTATTCGAGATTTATTAATCGATATAGGTCACATGAAAGAAATGGCTGATTATGATGAGAACATCTTGAAGGACACAGAGAGAGAGGTTGAGGATGCACAGGCTAAGCTTTCTCTTGCACAACGCGATGTTGACAACTATAAGAAACAACAGGAAGAACTAAAACAGCGCTGCCATACCGAACTTGAATCTCATAGCCAGGAACACATAGATTTGAAGAAACAGATTGATGGTACTAAATCCGAGAGCATTGAGGAAAATTCAGCCCGTGCTCACCTTGAGCAGGAGAAGAAGGAGTTAGCGAAGAAGAATGTTGATCTGGAGGCCAGGCTAATGGAGATTTAATCAAGAGCAGTTCTAGCTGAGGGGAACGCGAGTATTGCCATCAAGTTTGCTGAGGATGCTAATGTTCAACTCGCTGATGCCTAGAGGGAGTTGGATGACTACAATGAGCTTATTGTTGAATTCTTCGCGCAAGTGATCCATTATTGGGAAATTTCCTGGATCCAGGTTTATCCAATGACTTTGGTTTACGTGTGGGATCAGGTTATTAAATGGGATAAAAAACAGTTTAAGGTGGATGCCATTGATGAGGAAAAACTCGTGGATAAATACTTAAAAGGTGAAGAGCTAGAACGCTTGGTTGAACGGCGTAGACTTGTTGCTACTGCTATGGAGGAGGAGATACGCCAAATTAAGGGAAAAAATGTTATCGAAGCCGGTTCTTCTTCTGCTGCCTCTGGGGTACTGAAGCAGAGGGATATGATCCCGAGAATATAGGACTCCCTAAGGCAGCACTCCTAACTCCAACTACTGAGACAATTTCAGAAACTCCTGCTGCTCATGCTGAAGATTCATATGAAGCTATCTCCACCTTTTCACCTCAATTTGTTAGAGCTATTTCAACTTTTTTTCATATTGTTGGGCAAACGATCGAAGAACCCCAGCTTTACCCTGAGCTAATAACCATTGCTTCTAGTTCTTTAGATGCAAATCCTGTTGAGAAGGCCAAGGAGAAATAGGGAGAGGTCACAGATGCAAAGTCTGCCAAGACGACCGAGGAGAAACAAGAAGAGGTCACTAATAAAGCTATCATGCTATCTAGTACCGAGACTCCCAAGGAAGGAGACATGATAGATGCTCTAAAGGATGATGGTGCGAATGATGGAAACGAGGGAGATGGTGACGTTGTCGTAACTAGAGGCTTGGGATAAGCTGATGACATAACTTTGGCTGAGATGAAGGCAAAGACTGATGCTCTTTTGTAAGCTAAAGCCAAAGAAGAAAAGCCCCTGAATGTCAACCCCCTTCAAGCGATTGCTCCTCAGTCAGGACTTGGTTTTCAAGCTTTCTACCCGATCAATAACTGGAAGTTTAGCTCACAAGTCCCCTACTGATCTAAGTGCACCTCCTATAGAAAAAATGAGAAAGAAACATATCCTAACTGAAGCTGAGCGAGAGGAGAAAGGTAGGCTCAAAGCTGCTAAAATGACCAAAGTCTCCTCAAAGCCTAAGTGAAATGTAGTTCAACCCTTTTCATTTTGTTTTCCACTAGCCTGTTGTTGTAACGAGTGCGACCCTCGCGTCTTTTGATTTGTCTCCTTGTATAAACCTACACTCATGTAAATAAAGTAGTTTATTTCCATGCAATATCAAATATCTACAAGTTTGTTATTTATTTCAATCAAGTGCATCAATAGTCAAAACATTATTAATTTAATTAACATATGATAAGTTACATCACAAATCAAATAAAAAGTCCCATACAAGCTTCCCTGCAAAAAATAACTTGTGCAATATAAAATCATTGCTAAGCTAAGTAAAAAACGACAGGGAGTGTGATGTGCATGATGTGTATGCCCCCAATCAATCTTGAACAACATGCCTGACCAGGGCTTGTTCGAGATTGATTAGGTTTGACATTTGACTGCCCCCAGTCCTCTAGTGGGGAAAGGATCCTTTTTCATCGGCACTTGTTTTTAGCTCCTTTATACTCTACTGACGTATGCCCACGTTAGATTATGGTCAAGGTAGTCGTTAATCGTGGTGCACCATCACACCTTAGAGAAATCATCTTCCCGTCCATTATACTCTCTCTCTCGAATCATGAGAGTTAGAGTATGGAACGTCGTCTTCCTGTCCTTTATACTCTCTCTCGAATTGTGAGAGTTAGAGTTTGGGACGTTGTTTTCCCATCCTTTGTATTTATCATGCAAACGGTCGTTCCGTTCGCTCTAGCTTTCCTTCTACACCCTATTCTTTAGGGAAGATCTCACCAACTCGAGTGCCGATGTCGCTCTCAGTTCTAATTCAAGTTGTATATTCTAAGCCCATAACAAAACAATCACAGGACATAAAGAATTAAATGTGATAAAGGTAAATGACACGCAATAATTTATAGTGGTTCAGCTAAATCATTGCCTACATCCACTTTATAATCTTTTGTTTATATCAACTAGACCATTCTAGGTAAGTCGTGCCTTTGTACATAGTTTACAAAACAAAAGAAACAATACAATCTTAAGTCAAATAGTGCCGTAAGTGTTGGGCATTCCACGTTCCGGGGATTTCATCACCATCTATAGTCGTCATCTTGGAAGCTCCTTTGTCAAGTTTCTATTGAATGGCGTACCGTGCTTCCCATTTTGGACCCAGGTGGATGGGGAGTCGGGAAGACACGTTTTAAGACTAAGTCTCCAGGTTCAAAAGTCCGGGGTGGAAGATTCCTGTTGTAATATCGAGCAACTTACTGTCGGTGCCTCGAGGCGCGTAAGTTTACTTCATTTCTATTTTCCTCATTCTTGTCTAAAGATTCGAGGAGACGTGCTTTTTTCGTCATTGGATCATAGTATGTTGTCCTGTGAGAGGGAACTTCTAATTCCATTGGAAAGACTACTTCTGATCCGAATGAAAGCGAGAAGGGAGTATGACCAGTCGTTGATTTGTAGGTCGTTATGTTGGCCTACAGTGCTAGGGGCAATTCATCAACACACATGGCTTTTGCTTGCTTCAATCGCTTCTTAAGAATGGACTTGATAATCTTGTTCACTGCTTCGACCTTCCCATTCGATTGCGGATGAGCCACTGCGGTGTATCGCTTCTCGATCTTGTATTTTTGGTACAAATCTTTAAACTCAGTGCTATCGAACTAGGTTCCGTTATCAGTTATAATGGTTTTGGAAATTCCAAATCAAAAAATTATAATCTTGACCACAAAATTAATCACCCGCATTGTCGTTATCGTAGTTAATGGTTCGGCTTCTGCCGATTTTGTAAAGTAATCTATGGCTACGATTGCATATTTTGCTCCACCTTTAAGGATTGGAAGACTTCTAATGATGTCTATGCCCCCACACAGAGAACGGCTATGGACTCACCATTGACTTAAGTTGACTAGGGGGTGCTCTAGGAATTTTTTCAATTTCTGGCATTGATCGCAAGATCGCTACTAATCAGTTCCATCCCGATTTATTGTCGACCAGAAGTAGCCATATCACAATATTTTCTTTGCCAGTATTTGACCTCCAGTGTGATCTCCACACTCACCTTCATACACTTATTTTAGTACAAGCTTGATGTCATCGTGTGCTATACATCAGAGCAAAGGCATTGAAAATCCCTGACGATAAAGAACTTCATCTTGCATGACATATCTTGCAGAATTATGAACAACGGCCCGTCTCTCATTATTTTTTGCCGGGAATCCATTTTACAGGAAGTTCTTTATTGGCATCATCCATGACCCTTTTCTGGTTCAGTTTCTAGCACCAAATCCACTTCTATCTCGTCGATGCTCGGGGACCCTAGTACCTTGATCGGGACTATCTTCATTTCCTCTGGATTGTCAAAACTTGCCAACTTGGCTAACCTATCCGCTTTCTGATTTTCTTCTCGTGGAATATGAGTTATGCTATAATGCTCTAAGTTGTTTAGTAACTCCTCTACTGTTTCTAGGTAACTAACAAGTCAAGGTTCCTTAGCCTGAAACTCCTTCCGAACCTAGAAAACGAAAATTTTATAATCACAGAAAAAGTTCAATGTTGTTACTCCCAATTCCTTAGCAATTTTCAACCCGACAATTAGGGCCTTGTATTCGAAATCATTGTTGGTTATGGGAAATTCCAACCGCCAAGTAAAGTACATTGATCGTCCTTCACGAGTCGTCAAAACAACTCCAGCGCCAGATTGTCGATCATTTTTGGCTCCATCAGTGTGTAATTTCCAGGGGCTAAATTCTAAATTCTGTTCTGTGGGGCTAACTTTTTCATCTAACACATTCTCATCAGGGATCGTGAATTCAGCGATGAAGTCGACTAATGCCTGCCCCCTTAGTGATCTTCTAGGTTGAAAGCTTAGGTTGAACTGGCTTAGTTCGATATTCCATTTAAACAATCGTCCAGATGCTTCAGGTCATTGTAGAACCTGTAGGAGTGGTTTATCGGTATATACAACAATTAGATGAGCCTCAAAATAATGGCGGAGTTTTCCAGAACAACCAATAGGCTATAAGTAAATTTTTCTATCTTCAGATAGTTGCACTCTACTGCCACCAACTTCTAGCTCAAATAATATACTGGTCTTTGAACTTCGTATTCCTCGTGAACCAGAGCTAAACAGATGGTATGAGATGACACTACCAAATATACAAATAAATAGTTATGGTTTACTGGTTCAGACAGTATTGGGGGTTTTTCTAGGAGATCCAGTAAATTTTGAAAAGCTTCTACGCAATCTATGATCCACTCAAAATTGTCCTTCCCACGTTATATCAAATCGAAAAAGGATCGCAATTGTCTGTGGCCTTAGAAATAAACCTGCTTGGTGCTGCGACCTTTCCTACCAAACTTTGAACATCTTTGATCTTTTGTGGTTCTTCAATATTCCTGATTGCAGCAATTTGATCGGAGTTAATATCGATTCAGCAGAACTGACTATGAAGCCCAGAAATTTTCCTGATGCAACCTCGAATGAGCATTTCAGAGAATTCAGCTTCATTCCATATCGTCAAAGGATAGTGAATATTTCTGCTAAGTTTGTTGTGTGCTCGGATGATATCTTTGACTTTATGAGCATATCGTCCACATAAACTTCCATCTATTCCCAGTCTGGTTGTAAAACATCCGATTCACTAAGAGCTGGTAGGTGGCACCAACATTCTTTAATTCAAAAGGCATCACCACATAGCAATACAACCCCAAGTTCGTGATAAAACTTGTGTGTTCCTTATCTGGTACATGCATCGGAATATGGTTGTACCCTGAATAGGCATCCATGAAAGAGAGAAGTTCATGTCCTACCGTTGAGTCTACCAACTTGTCAGTCCTGGGGAGTGGGAAGATATCCTTGCCTTGTTTAAATCAGAAAAGTCAATACATGCTCACCACTTCCCATTAGATTTCTTGACTAGGACGGGGTTTGAAATCCAGTCACGATACGTCAAATCTCTGGTGAATCCATTCTCTCTTAACTTCTCTACTTCTTCTTTCAAGGCGGCGGCCTCTTTGGGCCTAGCATTCGCCTCTTTTTTCACAGGGGGATGCTTCGGGTTTATGCTTAGCGAATGGCTCATAACTGAAGGAGAGATCCCACACGTATCAGCATGAGTCCTGGCAAACACATGCAAGTTTGCTTTCAAATCGTCTGTTAATTCCCTCGTCTGGGAGGAATCCAAGTGAGTTCCAATCTTCAAGACCTTTGTTGGGTCGTCATCACCGATCGAAATGTCTATGGTTGCTTTATTAGGCGTTCCCTTCCTGCTCCGTGGCTCTTCGTCCTCTTTAGGATCGATGTCGTCAAGCAGGTAGTCAGGTGACTCCCTCGACGACATTTTCTTTACTTGCAACGCTGAGCCCTCCTCTGCAGGAGAGGAAGCATTCTTGAGATACATGTCTTTTCCATTGTGCAACATCTTTAGTTCTTCCATATAACAAGCTATCCAAGTGACCTGGTCGTTGCGAACCATTCCCACCCTGACTTCAGTTGGGAATTTCAACAACAGGCACCAGGGTGCAATATTGGCCCTAAATTCTACAATGGTCGGCCGACCTACGAATACATTGTAAGGCGAGTCATTGTCCATTAGCACGAATGGGAGGATCCTTGCTCTTCGGCGATCTCCCTCTCCTATTTCTACAGATAACTCCACCATACCAATTAGAGCTGTGGATGATCTGTTATAGCCACATATCCAGCCTCCACATGGCTTTAAATCTTTCATCTCTAGCTTCATTTGATCAAATGTTTTATTAAACAAGATGATGAAAGAACTCCTGCTATCCACAAGGACTTTCTTAACTAATGCAGATGCAATAATGGTAGTTATCACCAATGGATTGGTGTTAGGCGCTCCGACTCCAATACTCTCTCTATCTCAAAAGATAACATCATCCATTGTTGTCTTTAACATCCCTCAGATAGTGACACTCATTCGTAGAGTGGCCATAGGTTTCATGAAACAGGCAGAATTTTCTAGTTTTACCATCTTTTTCGGTCGAATCCCTGGACAGAGGTTTCTCATATTGGACAACGTTATATGTATCCAAGTAGATATTCTCCAACATGTCACTTAGCCGTGTATAATTTTCAAAAGTCTAAAATCAAGGTCTCTTTCTAGAGTCGTTCCTCCGATTCCTATTTCTTTTGCCACCGTTCCCGCCTTGGCGATCATTTCCTTCATTCTTCTTACTGACATTTACTTCGATTTTTCCTGCGTTGTCTTCGGACTGCTTGATGGCAACATTTCTCTAAATGTCCTCCCTGGGAGCTCCGTTATACTTTCTCTTTCGGTTGGCATATATTTATTCTCATCCCGGACAAATATTTGCCTCCTCATAGAACAACTCCCAAGTTAATGGCGGCTTTCTAGCCAAGTATCCCCCGAAGTCAGTTTTTATATGAACTCCATCTATTAATGACAACAGGATAGTCTGTTCATGTGGGTCACTCTTGTAACACCCTATATTTCTACAACATTAAAAGAAAATAAATTAAAGAATAATTAGTTTAATATTAAGAATTAAGGGAAATGGACTACGTCATTGCGTCCGTCTCAAAATTATGGTCAAGATAGACACCAGGTTTGCATAAAACGGATAACGTATGACAAAGTTATGGACGGTAGAAGTTTGGCGTAAAGAGTAGGAATTCCCAGCGCACTTGACAAGTGCATCAATGTATTTTTGCACTGGCGCACCTGTAAAGTGTGCCCATGTAAGTTTTTGGGCATCCGGACCCAAGTGGGTGTCGACCTGTGGCCCGACTCATCCTAGTGCTGATGTAGCGGTCGAATTCTGGAGGCTGGCAGCTATAAATATGCCCTCATATCTCTTGTTTTCTCATACTAAAAACAATGGAGGCCAGATGCCGTAAGTGCCTGAACTTGATCTAATTCTTTCTTCTTCTACAAATCAAGTTTAAAAGATTCAAGTGTTTCAACTATAGATCTGAGATTCAAGACCAACAATTTCTTTTCTATCTTCTAAAATCCAAACACGGTGAGTTAGTTACTTTTAGATTTAAATGATTAAAAGTAAATGTGATATGACCGTGATTTGGATTTGTTATAAATCATGAATCTATGGCATCCTTGAATCTTAAATATTATCATGTTAGATCTACCTTTGTAGATCTAATTCGTTTATGGTTAATTTATCATGTCATGTTAGATCTACCTTTATAGATCTAATTCGTTTGTTGTTAATTTATCATGTCATGCTTGATCTACCTTTATAGATCTAATTCGTTTGTGGTTAATTTATCATGTCATGCTAGATCTACCTTTATAGATCTAATTCGTTTGTGGTTAATTTATCATGTCATGCTAGATCTACCTTTATAGATCTAATTCACTTGTGGTTAATTTATTATGTCATATTTGTGGATCTTAAACATTGTCATGCTATATCTACCCTTATAAATCTAATTCGCTTGTGGTTAATTTATCATGTCACATTTGCGAATCTTAAACTTTACCTATCATGTGGTTATTAATTTAGATCTATCATTAATTGGAAATATGAATCCTTATTTATTCAAGCCTATTATGACATCCTTAGAACGTTAGATGTAGTTTTATCATCACATGCTCACTAGATCTATTTTTATATGTCCACCTTATCACTATGCCAATTACATGTTTATGTCACTTTTGTTAAAATAATCACTATTGTCATCTTTCCCTTTTATTATTTGTGGCTAGGCTACTTTCTAGCCTAGACATGACGCCAAATATATGCAAATGCGTTAGTTAGGGAACGGGGGAAAACATTAGAATTGGCATAACTTGAATTACAACTATGAATTTGGACATATAATCCATCATGAATTATTTGGGTAAATGGGCATGAACACCTATAAAGACATAGGTAAAATTAATTGGTTAATAACTAAAATGCCTAGGATTATAGTAACTAGAAATTTGTAACTACACTTATGAAACGAGGTTAGATTGCATTTGTGGCAGAAGTCTGCCCAGACCCGACCGGCATATCCAGCAACTGCAAATGTTGAATCTAATGTGAGAGGTCTGATTGCACAAATATGAGATGGGATGCAACAACCCATATTTTTATAACATGTTAAAACCGTAAATCAAGGCAAAATTAAATTTTAAAATAAGAATCAGGGGAAACGGGTTGCGCCATTGCGTTCGTCTCGAAATTCTGCTTCGAAACGAGTCTGAGTTTTCGAGAAACGAAGTCCGTATGAAGGAGATATAACCCTCTGAAGTTTCAAGGATTTTCAGAACAGAAAAACAGCTCGAATTCAAATTTGAAATTCGAATTCAAACCGTAGCGCAGACTGGGCGGGAATTTTCCTGCCCAGGACCAGGTCTACCTCGGGGTCGACACTATGGTCGACCTCCCAGGGACCAGGTCGACCCTGTGGTCGACCTGTGGGTCGACCTGGTGCCAAAAACCAGTTTTGAGCCTGGGTTCATTCTGATGTATCTGGTCTCGTTTTCAGTCTAGATTCGCCCGCCTAATCCTATATAAACAGCCCCCTAGCCCCATTCTCTTTACACCATTCTTCTCTCCTTATGCTTCCTCTGAAATAATAGAAATAAATAAATAAAATAATGGCGTCGCTACTCTGCTGGGATCAAAACTAGAACTAGTGCATCTTCTTCCAAATCTGAATAAGATTAAAAGAGAACAACTGCAACTCTTCTTCTATAGTCCAACCAAGGCAAGTGCAGCTATTTTCTAATATGAAATTTAATCATGTTCTTGACATAATTATAAAACTGAATCTGGGACTAGGCCCTTTTTCTATTTATCAGATCTATTCCTCTGTTTTATTATTCTGTTTGTTTTGTATTTCTTCCTCCTTTCTTTCTTTTTGTTTGATAGCCATGCTACCATGAGCCTGAGCCAAGTCTCATAAGAGATGAACACATAAACGCTAAATTTGGGAAGAATATTGAATGAGGCATATTTGGGCAAAATCGATTTGTAACTAATTTGAGGACACAACGCATGTTGTAAATCTGGACATAAATTTGAGACATATTGCATAAGATGATCTATGACTTGGAAGAAGAGGATTATAGTGACATAGAACATAAAGGACATATTTCATAATTTAAGATCTGGATCTGGGCAAATTAAATCAAATAGTTTGTCATTTGGAAGTAGGAAAATTAATTTGCATACGACTTAGGTGTAAAAACATATATTATGATTTGATGACTATTAAGCGTGAATACACCTAAGTAAGGGGGTCTTTTGGATATGTGACATGCATTGTAATCAATGGCTATATTTGGCATAATTTATATGTGAATCACGACTAGGATTTCTGGAGAATATTCTGAACTATGCAAGTTTAACTAAAATTTGGGACATACGTTAAATGGTGGGTTATAAACATAATTTGGGCATATAAGTTTAGGCTTACTTTATGAATTAGGCAAGATATGTGAACAGGACTTTAAGGAATGTTTACATCGGCTAAAACTGTTATCTGCTTAATATGCTAAATTTGCCTAATCTGCTAAATCTGTTACCTGTTTAATCTGTTGAATTGCCTAAACTGTTAAATATGTTGAATCGCCTAATCTGCTAATTATGCCTAATCTGCTAAATCTGTTGAGTTTCCTAATCTGCTAAATCTGTTGAACTGCCTGAGTTGCTAAATCTATTAAATCTATTGAAAAGCCGAATGATTGTAATTTGTGTATGAAAATCCGTAGGTTCGATTTAAGATTGAGTAAAACATGTTGATTGGATTAATCTGTTGCGACTTGGAAAGAGGTCAAATCTGTTAAATTGACAAAATAAGTCTGATATTTGTATAATTTGTAATGGAATAAACTGGTTATAATAAAAATGTTGAGACACGAGGTTAGACTCATGTTTGTGGTAGAAGCCTGCCCGGACCCAACCGGCTTAACCAGCAACCGCAAACTACTAGTCTAATGTGAGAGGTCGTAGGCATAACTAAAATATGCTTAGACATGAGGTTAGGTCTTGCTTTTGGCAGAAGTCTTCCTGGAACCGCCCGGCTTATCCAACGGCCACAAGCTACCGACCTAACGTGAGAGGTCTGCGTATTAATATTTAATTAATGCAATTCTGAGATAATTATGAATTCTAAAACGTGTTGGGTGGATAGGGCTAAACCAACTGGACTGATGAATTAATAAACCTGTTTCGTGAATCTGTAGGCCCAATACAAAGTTAGACAATCTGTAAGTCTGTTAAAACTATACATCTGATCCGTTAGTCTGAAAACCTGTTGACTTGATTTTCTGATCTGTGAACTAGTTGATCTAAACTTTGTAGGTCTGAAAATTTGTAAACAAGTTAATCTGAAATCCATTAGTCTAGGGACACAAGGTTAGGAGGGAAAATACTTGTGTCATCTGTTGTTTGGGACCCATATTAGCCAGTAACCCTTTCTGGTATCAAAACTATGACCTAACAGTAGGTAGGGTCTGGGCATGCTTACTAAACTAATTATAAGCGGTTCATTCTGATAATGGCGAGGGGTGTTGATGGTGCGTTCCAACCGGGTCATGTGTGTGCATGGATCCCGGTCTGCCTCTGAGGATGTAAGACGTCGTGACATCTGTAAATAGGTCTATGTCATTCAAAGGTTGCCACTTTAGGGAGGGATACACCCTTCTGTGGGGCTGGCATAGGATATTTATATATTAGGGAGCCAATCGCTTGGGGTAGATTTAGGGTACACTTAGTTCTGTCTGTTTCCGTTGGGGTACAATTTATTTCTGTTAGGAGGTAACACTTGTCTGTTTCTGCGTGGTACCGTCTGTTGCGGTGGTAAAGGCCCATTTACTAGTGTACACCTAATTCTAACATTCTGTTTCCATTGGGATTATTCTGTTTCCGTCTCTGATTCAATTTATGTACCTTCTGTCTATTGGGGGGTTAAAGGCCCATTACTGGCATTCTGCTTATATATAGATTATTCTTTTCCGTTTCTGTTTCAGTTTAGACATTAGGGTAACACCTAATCCTGTTATACTAGTATTAGTGTAGAGAAGTAAGATATAAGTAAGAAGCATAACTTGGACTATATCATTCTTTTTCTTCTTTTTAGCTTAAGTATACCAGTTAATCCTGTTGTTGTTGTCTCTTATCCAGCTTTATTTTCATGTCATGATATTATTATCTATTCATATGCTGAAAGTCACTGGACTTGCCAGACTTTATGTCTGACCTTGCTTGTTTACTCCCCTTTTCTTTCGTTTCCCCCCTTGTTTTTAGGGTGGAAATATAGGAGCTTGATTCGGATTTTCTCTGCTTGAAGTATCGCTTGGCCTTGGCTCTATCTTTCCATGGCAGTTTACGTTGGGGATTACGACTTTAAAAACTATGCATTCTGAAGGCTTTTGTACAAGACCGATATTTTGTACTTGAATTCTGATATTGTGATTTGAAAAGATGTAACCTAACTTATTTTGGTTTCTGTTGCAATAAAGTTATAAAATTTTCAAGTACTGTTTTATCTGTCTTGTAAATTTCTGTTCTATCTACTAAAATGCTCCATCAAAGTTAAGGCATTCTCTTTGTAAGTGACCTTAACGGAGGTGGGGTGTTACACTTGGTATCAGAGCTGAAGGTTACCAGATTTGATAAAAAGTTTTGGAAAACTATTTTCAAAAAGGTTTTTAAAAAGGAAGTATTTTCAAAAGTAGAGTTTATTTCAAAAAACATAATCCCAAAAGCCATAGCCTATCTTTCTATTCTTTGTTTTGAATCTTTCCTTTTTCATTCGTTTCAGCATGTCTGGGGATCTTAACCTTCCGTAGGGCGTACTGATACCTGGCTGGTTCAGGAGGTACCTAGAAGCTAGGGCTAATGATGCGGGCCCAACAAACACCCTCCTCCCCCAGGTGCAGCGGTTCCTCCTCCTCCTCCGCGCGTGAATACTTTCTCGAAGATATGTAGAGACTTTCGAGCCATGGGTGGGAAGAACTTTAATGGAACTGAATCCTTCATGGAAGCAAGGAACCGGCTCAAAAAAATGAGGATTTGTTCGTTATCTTCGAGGTGGACGATAGGCAGAAGATACAGTTGGCGGTATGGTTGCTTAAGGACGGAGCTTCTTTTTGGTGGGAGGTCACAAATGGAGAGCGTCCGGTAGAGAGGTGGATGGATTTTAGGCATAGGTTCGAGACGAAATTTCTCTCACGAGCAGAAGAGGGTCTATACGTAGAAAGGTTCTTGGCGTTGAAGCAGGGGAATTTATCAGTTTGAGAGTACGTCAACAAGTTTAATCAATTGGCAAGATTTGGCTTAGAATTGGTAAATACACCGCATAAGAAGGCACTAAGATTTGCTAAAGGTTTGAATGAGCCGCTACATGGATTGGCGATGTCCCACATTCCTATGGGGGCAACCTTCGAAAAATTGGTGGATATGGCGTTAATGCATGAAGAGGAAGCCGAAAGTAAAAAGAAAGAGGAAAAGCCGGAAGGACCACAGAACAAGAAGGCGAGGCCCAAAAAGGAAACACAAAAGAAGGATGAGAAGACTGAAGATAGGAAGGAGAAGAAGTGCTTTACTTGTAGAAGCTCGACCCATCTGAACAAGGATTGCAGGAAAAGGAAGGGCACTTGCTTCAACTGTGGAGAAATGGGGCACTTCACAATGGACTGCCCAAAGAAATGGGGGTAAGGGCAGAGGGCAGAACCCACTTCTAGAGGACAGGCGAATGCTCAATTGACTGGTAGACAGGGTAGAAATAAGAAAATTTATGTAGAACGTTTAATTTCCTTATCTGATTGAGGAGTTAAAAACTCTTTCTGATTCTGGTATTTTGATTCTGTAATTGAAACTCAGCACTTTAATATTAGTCTTGTTTTTGGTTCCGTTGTAGTCTCAGACCCCATGAGGGTTACGACTCATCTATTTGTGATAAGTTGGGGTTTGAGGGCATCTGTGTTGGGTGTTAAGTTGACCATGACGCATACATTCTGAGTTTTTATCAGGCTTAGTTTCCTAAGAATCATTTGGTAATCTGATATGTATCAGTAGTCTGTAGGTTTCTGAAAAGGATAGGAGTTTTTACTCAAAGTGTGAAATAGATTTCCAGTTGGGCATTTGTTTAATGGGAGTAATTTTCTGAGTGTTAATCTGATGTTGATTTCGGTCTTCGTGGTTGATACTTAGGGAGTTATTCTCTTAAACCGATATCTAATGGGAACCTAGCTTTAGTTTTAATTATACTTGCTTATATCACTCGACTTTATCCTTCGACCTTTAGGTAGAAACTAATGGGTGTAAACATGTGTTTGAGACATGTTATGTTTGATGGTTGCAAGTGGATGCAAGTGGTTGCGAGTGATTGCTTATGGATGCATATACACACACTAGGCATGAGATCGGCTCAAAAACACTCTCATACTGCATATGGATGTGTGTGCATTTTTTTTAAAAAATTTTTATGGATGCAAAATGGTTGACTCAACACATGGATGTTGCATATGAATGAACGGTTGTGCACTCATATTGAAATGATATGTATCAAATAGGAAAATTGCATACATGTTGGACTCGTGGCACTGGCATAATTCGCATTAAGGAGGTCAACTGAATCAGTGGATCGCCTGATCTTTGCATTAGATAAGTACATATACATACACTCTTGCATAAGTTCATATAGCATTAGAAATCTTTTAAGGATAATGGTTGCTTGTGGAAGATGGTTGAGTAGATGGATGATTGAATGTAGGATGCATTCTTCTTAACTTGAAGATTTCAGGGACGAAATCCTTTAAGGAGGGGAGAATGTAACAACCCGTATTTTTATAACATGTTAAAACCGTAAATCAAGGGAGAATTAAATTTTAAAATAAGAATCAGGGGAAACGAGCTGTGCCATTGCGTTCGTCTCAAAATTCTGCTTGGAAACGAGTCCGAGTTTTCGAGAAACGGAGTCTGTATGAGGGAGATATGTCCCTCCGAAGTTTCAAGGATTTTCAGAACAGAAAAACGACTCGAATTCGAATTCAAAATTCGAATTCAAACCCCAGTGCAGACTGGGTGGGAATTTTCTCGCCTAGGACCAGGTCGACCTGGGGATCGACACTATGGTCGACCTCCCAGGGACCAGGTCAACCCTATGGTCGACATGGGGGTCGACCTGGTGCCAAAACCCAGTTTCGAGCCTGGGTTCATTCTGATGTATCTGGTCTCGTTTTCAGTCTAGATTCGCCCGCCTAATCCTATATAAACAGCACCCTAGCCCCATTCTCTTTACACCATTCTTCTCTCCTTATGCTTCCTCTGAAATAATAGAAATAAATAAATAAAATAATGGCGTCGCTACTCTGCTGGGATCAAAACTAGAACCAGTGCATCTTCTTCCAAATCTGAGTAAGATTAAAAGAGAGCTGCTGCAACTCTTCTTCTATAATCCAACCAAGGCAAGTGCAGTTATTTTCCGATATGAAATTTAATCAAGATCTTGACATAATTATAAAACTGAATCTGAGACTAGGCCCTTTTTCTATTTATCAGATCTATTCCTCTATTTTATTATTCTGTTTGTTCTGTATTTCTTCCTCCTTTCTTTCTTTTTGTTTGATAGCCAGGCCACCTCGAGCCTGAGCCAAAGCTCATAAGAGATGAACACATAAACGCTAAATTTGGGAAGAATATTGAATGAGGCATATTTGGAAAAAATCGATTTGTAACTAATTTGAGGACACAACGCATGTTATAAATCTGGACATAAATTTGAGACAAATTGCATAAGATGATCTATGACTTGGAAGAAGAGGATTATAGTGACTTAGAACATAAAGGACATATTTCATAATTTAAGATCTGGATCTGGGCAAATTAAATGTGATATTTTGTCATTTGGAAGTAGGAGAATTAATTTGCACATGACTTAGGTGTAAAAACCTATATTAAGATTTGATGACTATTAAGTGTGAATACACCTAAGTGGTGGGGGGCTTTTGGATATGTGACATGCATTGTAATCAATGGCTATATTTGGCATAATTTATATGTGAATCACAACTAGGGTTTCTGGAGAATATTCTGAACTATGCAAGTTTAACTAAAATTTGGGACATATGTTATATGGTGGATTATGACCATAATTTGGGCATATAAGTTTAGGCTTACTTTATGAATTAGGCAAGATATGTGAATAGGACTTTAAGGAATGTTTAAATCGGCTAAAACTGTTACCTGCTTAATATGTTAAATTTGCCTAATCTGCTAAATCTGTTACCTGTTTAATCTGTTGAATTGCCTAAACTGTTAAATATGTTGAATCGCCTAATCTGCTAATTATGCCTTATATATTAAATCTGTTGAGTTGCCTAATTTGCTAAATCTGTTGAACCGCCTAAGCTGCTAAATCTGTTAAATCTGTTGAAAAGCCGAATGATTGTAATTTGTGTATGAAAATGCGTAGGCTCGATCTAAGATTGAGTAAAACATGTTAATTTGATTAATCTTCTACGACTTGAAAAGAGGTCAAATCTATTAAATTGACATAATTAGTCTGATATTTGTATAATTTGTAATTGAATAAACTGGTTTTAATAAAAATGCTGAGACACGAGGTTAGACTCATGTTTGCGTTAGAAGCCTGCCCAGACCCAACTGGCTTAACCAGCAACCGCAAACTGCTAGTCTAATGTGAGAGGTCGTAGGCATAACTAAAATATGCTTAGACACGAGGTTACGTCTGGCTTGTGGCAGAAGTCTGCTCGGAACCGCATGCCTTATCCAATAGCCACAAGCTACCGACCTAATGTGAGAGGTCTGCGCATTAATATTTAATTAATGCAAATATGAGATAATTTTGATGTCTAAAACGTGTTGGGTGGATAGGGCAAAACCAACTGGACTGATGAATTAATAAACCTTTTTCGTGAATCTGTAGTTCCAATACAAATTTAGATAATATGTAAGTCTGTTAAAACTATACATCTGATCCGTTAGTCTGAAAACCTGTTGACTTGATTTTCTGATCTGTGAACTAGTTGATTTGAATTCTATAGGTCTGAAAATTTGTAAACAAGTTAATCTGAAATCCATCAGTTTGGGGACATAAGGTTAGGAGGTAAAATACTTGTGTCATCTGTTGTTTGGGAACCATATTAGTCAGTAACCCTTTCTGGTATCAAAACTATGACCCAACAGTAGGTAAGGTCCGGGCACGTTTACTGAACTAATTATAAGCGGTTCATTCTGATAATGGCGAGGGGTGTTGATGGTGCGTTCCAACCGGGTCATGTGCGTGCATGGATCCCGGTCTGCCTCTGAGGATGTAAGACGCCGTGACACCTGTAAATAGGTCTGTATCATTCAAAGGTTGCCACTTTACGGAGTGATACACCCTTCTGTGGGGCTGGTACAAGATATTTATGTATTAGGGAGCCGATCGCTTGGGGTAGATTTAGGGTACACTTAGTTATGTATGTTTCCGTTGGGGTACCGTCTGTTTCTGTTGGGTGGTAACACCTATCTGTTTCTGCGTGGTACCGTTTGTTGGGGTGGTAAAGGCCAATTTACTAGTGTACACCTAATTCTAACATTATGTTTCCGTAGGGATTATTCTTTTTCCGTCTCTGATTCCGTTTATGTAAATTTTGTCTGTTAGGGTGGTAAAGGCCCATTACTGGCATTCTGTTTGTGTATAGATTATTCTATTCCGTTTCTGTTTCAGTTTAGACATTAGGGTAACACCTAATCCTGTTATACTAGTATTAGTGCAGAGAAGTAAGATATAAGTAAGAAGCATAACTTGGACTATATCATTCTTTTTCTTCTGTTTAGCTTAAGTATACCAGTTAATCCTGTTGTTGTTGTCTCTTATCCAGCTTTATTTTCATGTCATGATATTATTATCTGTTCATATGCTGAAAGTCACTGGACTTGCCAGACTTTATGTCTGACCTTGCTTGTTTACGCCCCTTTTCTTTCGTTTCCCCCCTTGTTTTTAGGGTGGAAATATAGGAGCTTGATTCGGATTTTCTCTGCTTGAAGTATCGCTTGGCCTTGGCTCTATCTTTCCATGGCAGTTTACGTTGGGGATTACGACTTTAAAAACTATGCATTCTGAAGGCTTTTGTACAAGACCGATATTTTGTACTTGAATTATGATATTGTGATTTGAAAAGATGTAACCAAACTTATTTCGGTTTCTGTTGTATAAAGTTATAAAATTTTCAAGTACTGTTTTATCTTTCTTGTAAATTTTTGTTTTGTGTACTAAAATGCTCCATCAAAGTTAAGGCATTCCCTTTGTGAATGACCTTAACGGAGGTGGGGTGTAACATGGGATAAGACATGAGGTTAGGTCCAACTTGTGGAAGAAGTCTTCCCTGACTCGACCGGCATATCTAGCATCCACAAGTTTTAGGCCTAATGTGGGAGGTCTAGCCATTATAACCATAAATGGACATGGTAATGAATTGGAATAACCAAGGAATGATAGTAACCTATTATCATTAATAACTTTAATGTTATATAATAGGTAGGCTTTTCCTAGGGACAAGTGGAAATTATAACAAATATTATAATAAAAAGGAAAGAAAGCTTATTAGAAAACCTTAGTTAAAAAAACTAAGTTAATATGTGAACAACGTCAAGTTGTAGTCATATGTTAAATAGGAAACTAGTTAACTAAGGAGTATACTTAATTAAATATTAAGTAAAACATGTTATTGTAATTATGGATTCAGACAATGAATAATACAAAGGGATTGTAAGATTACTTCCGTTAATTACAATCCAGTGGTGAAGATTACTTTTGTTAATTACAATCTAAAGAATAACATGTAATGGGGCTTATTAATGAACTTAAATGGATTAAGTTATATTTATATGAAATTAATAAGCAAGTGAAACTTTGGAAAGTGAAAAGCAGTCAATGTGAATGGGGATAACCTTTTAGTCTGTAATACTTATCCTAGTTTAATCCATAAGGGATTGTATGAATATAAACTAAAGTTGGGGTTACGTAAATTTGGTTGAACAGTGGGTGGGTTAAATAAATCTGTAAGGGTGGGTAATATTTACATATAGGCTTGCAAACTTAACCTGATAAGGTTATGTAATTAAAGACACCTAGTGGTATACATAACTGACGGAAATAATAAAGTTACGCAATTAAAGACACCTTTTAGGGTAAGCATAACTTGTAGAAATGATAGGGGTATGCAATTAAAGACACCTAGTGGTATACATAGCCAACGAAAACCTAGTGGGGGATACAAGAAAAAGGGGAGAACTTGTATCATATTGTGTGGGACCCGTTTCAGCCAGTAAACAAGAGTATGTATCAAACATGTACTCCGAATTAGGTCGAAGAAGGGGCACGCTTACTAGACTGATTGCAAGAGATCCAAAATTAGAGGATGGTGTGGTTGGCGCAAAACGACCGGGCCATGTGCGTGCATGAGCCGGGCAGAGGGGGATAAGACGACCGTGACACCGGTAGATATGGGATTGTGCATATCAGCGAAGGGTTGCCACTTTAGGACATGGTACATCCTTTGGTGGGGCCGGCACAAAGTATCTACGCGGATTAGGGAACCGATCGATTAGGGTAGTAGTTAGGGTACATCTAGACTCTGGTAAGTTTAGGAGTCCGTTATTAGGGCTACCTGTGGATTGTATGGGGTTAAAACCTCTTACTAGAAAAACACCTAAGTCTACCATCTTGTTCATGTTGGGGATCATCTCATTATAGTTATACAAGTAGTAGTGCAGAGTAATCATTAAGGAAGCATATACACCCAATCTTGTTTATCTTGTCATAGCTTCCTTCTATGTATTTATCTCTCTTATCCACTTTATATGCCTGTCATGCTACTTTTATTCATTTACTTGCTAAAAGTAACGAGACTCGCCAGACTTTATGTCTAGCCCTTTTTGTTTCCTCTTCTTTCTTCCGTTTCCCCTTTAGGTTATCCAGGAGGGAATTCTCCGGTTTAGTAAAGATTCTGCCATCGTTTTGCTTGGAGCTGCTAGATGTACTGCTCAAACTTCCATCATTGCTACTATGGCTATGTTTTCACATGGGGATTATGCTTCTTCTATTTTGTACTCTAATGTTTAAGAATAAGACAGATGTTTTAACGATGAAATGGGTTTCATGTATTTCAGATAAGGGATGTTTTAACTATGCTACTTTATGATAAATATATTTTTTATTTCCGCTGCTTTTTTTATGTCTGTCTTGTAATATTTCTTTCTATCTATAACGCTTTACGAAACTTAATGCATTCCCTTTGTGAGTGACATCAACGAACGTAGGGTGTCACACTTGGTATCAAAGCTTAAGGTTACCAGATTGGATAAAATTTTTGAAAACTATTTTCAAAATGGTTTTAGAAGAATACATTTTCAAAAGAAAAGTCAATTTTGAAAAACATATTCCCCAAAGCCATAGTAAATATCTCTCGATTCTCTGCTTAATTCCTTTTTCTTTTTTGTCGAGGAACCATTCCTTCCCAAATGGTGTCCTCATTGCGGCATGGTTTCGTAGGCATGTTAAGACTTCGACACATGTCAAAGGGAAATGAAGTGCCTAACCTCCATCTGTAGCCATAGTAGTTTCACCTATGGCTAATTTTCTCAAGCTTCGTAAGTATTTCCATGCGATGGAGGCAACTTTCAAGAGACTAGTTAGCTTGTTACACAAATATGGTAAAAAGGAGAATAAGGGAGTTAGGGCCAAGGAGCGCAGCCCAAGGATAAGAAAAATGATGGCCTAGGAAGGGAACACAAATAAAGTTGAAAAAATAGTTGAGGTGGAGGAAACAAAAACAAGAAAGTATGGCCCAAGAAGGGATAACAAAAGAAGGGCGGAAAGAACGACAAGGATAAGTATAAGAGGAAGTGCCATGATTGTGGGCGAGGGAGTCACTTGGTCAAGGACTACAAGAAGAGGAAGAATGCTTGCTTCAGTTGTGGAGAGACTGGACACTTTTCTAGGAGTGCAAAAAGAAGCCAGGACAAGGTTAAAGGGAAGGGACTTCTAGAGGCAGATTCATGCTCTCGCGACTAGTGCTTCAGATAGAGGTAGGAAAGTTTCTGTGGAAGGTTTGATTTCTTTTTCCAATAAACCTGTTAGAATTCTTTTTTATTTTTGTGCTTTACATTCGTTTAAATCTAGTTCTGGTGTTGAATCTCTACACTTAAATACTAGTATGGTAGTGGATCCCGTAGTTGTCTCAAACCCCATTGGTGGTTCGGCTCTTTTATCTATGATTTGTCGGGGTTTGAGAATATCTGTGTTAGGCGTCGAGTTTGAATGCGACGCATATGTGCTTGGTTTTATGGGCTATGGTTTGATTCTAGGGTTGGATTGGTTAACCATATATGGTGCCATTCTAGATTGTGAGAGGAGGGTCGTTAGACTTTTGACTTGCCATGGGAGGACCCTCGAGATTTCGTGCGACCCCCAAATGTCTGTTATGCTTATTTTCCTAGAGTCTCTTGATGCATCTATAGATGATTTGCAATTTGTTCCAATAGTCCGAGATTATTCTGATGTTTTTGATGAGGTACAGGGTTTATCTCCGAGGCGCGAGATTGATTTACGTATATACTTGGTAGACAATGCAAAGCCAGTTGCATTGCCTATGCGCCATATGGCTCCAAGAGAAACAAGGGAGCTCAGCAAATAAGTAGGGGAGCTACTTGAGAAAGTGTTTTTTTTTTGGATTGGGATGAAGAAAGTCGTAGCAGAGTTTGTTTCTCAATTCTGATTTGCCAGCAAGTGAAAGTTGGGAAAAGGAAGCCCGGTGGTTTGCTTCATCCTTCAGAGGTCCCGCAGTGGAATTGGGAGAGCGTCTCCATGGATTTCATAGATGGTTTTCCTAGATCAACGAAGGGCAATACCAGCATTTGGGTGGTAGTAGATAGACTACTAGGAGCGCCCATTTCATTCCCGCTAAGAGCAAGAGGACGGTAGCATGGTTGGTAGCAGTTTACGTTAGTGAGATATTCCATCTTTATGGAGTACCTTCCGGCATCGTGATCGATCGTGAACCCATCTTCGCCAGTGAATTTTGGAGGAGCTTGCAAAAAGCATTAGGTACACAGTTGTGTTTGAACACCGCTTATGATCCTTAGACAGATGGGTAGACGAAGAGGGTGAACAGAGTTCTAGAGGATCTTTTGAGGTTGTGTATCCTAGACCTCGGTGGGACTTGGCAACAATACCTTCCTTTAGTAGAGTTTACCTACAACAATAGTCATCAAGCAAGCATTGGCATGGAACTCTTCGAAGCATTATATTAATGTCCCTATAGACCACCGACTCGTTGGTGGGGGACTATAGAAAGACTTTTACATGGATCAGAGGTTTAGAAGCTATGCAAATGAGAAGTCAAGTTGAGGAAGGTCCAGTGGCCAAACAACCAAGAGGATGCGACTTGGGAGACCGAAGACAAGATTCTTGCTTCATACCCTTTTCTTTTCAAGGGCATGTTCCTAAATTCTTTCTCCAAAGCTTTTATCCATGTTTGTTACTATCATTTGAATATATCCCATAGATTAAATCTTCGACCTTTAGGTAGGAATCCCATGATTGTAAACATGTGTTTGAGTCATGTTATGTTTGATGGATGCAAGTGGTTGCTCATGGGTGCATATACACACATTAGGCACTAGATCGGCTCAAATCACTCTCATAATGCAAATGGATGTGTGTGCATTTTTCTTTTTCTTCATGGATGAAAATAGATGTATCATCATATGGATGTTGCTTTTGGATGGATGATTTTGCACACATATAGAACTTACATGATATAATAGGACTATCTGCAAACATGTTGGATTCATGACACTAACATACATTGCATTAAGGAGGTCAACTTAATCAGTGGACCGCCTGATCTTTCACATTAGTGTTTGGACATATACACACACCTTTGCATATGTTCATATAAGCATTAGAAAATTTTAAGGACAATGGATGTCTATGATTAGTGGATGAGTAGATGGATGAAGGATGGTAGGACAGATTCTTCTTAACTTGGAGATTTCGGGGACGAAATCCATTGAGTAAGGGAGAATGTAACACCCCGTATTTCTATAACATTAAAGAGAATAAATTAAAGAACAATTAATTTAATATTAAAAATTAAGGGAAACAGACACGTCATTCCATCCGTCTCGAAATTCTGGTCAAGATAGACACCTAGTTTGCGTAAAATGGATAACGTATGAAGAAGTTATGGACGGTAGAAGTTTAGCGTAAAGAGCAGGAATTCCCTGTGCACTTGACAAGTGCGCCAATGTATTTTTGCATTGGCACACCTGTAAAGTGCACCCATGTAAGTTTTTGGGCATCTGGAACCAAGTGGGTGTCAACCCGTGGCCCGATTCACCCTAGGGCTGATGTGGCAGTCGATTTCTGGAGGCTAGCAGCTATAAATATACCCTCATATCTCTTGTTTTCTTAGACTAAAAACAATGGAGGCCAGATGCCATCAATGCCTGAACTTAATCTTATCCTTTCTTCTTCTACAAATCAAGTTTAAAAGATTCAAGCGTTTCAACTATAGATCTGAGATTAAACACCAACAATTTCTTTTCTATCTTCTAAAATCCAAACACGATGAGTTAGTTACTTTTAGATTAAATGATTAAAAGTAAACGTGATATGACTATGATTTGGATTTGCTATAAATCACGAATCTATGACATCCTTGAATCTTAAATATTATCATGTTAGATCTACCTTTATACATCTAATTCGCTTGTGGTTATTTTATCATGTCATGTTAGATCTACTTTGCTTGTTTTTAATTTATCATGTCATGTTAGATCTACCTTTATATATATTTCATCACGTTATGTTAGATCTACTTCGCTTGTGGTTAATTTATCATGTCATGTTAGATCTGCCTTTATACATCTAATTCGTTTGTGGTTAATTTATCATGTCATGCTAGATCTACCTTTATAGATCTAATTCGTTTGTGGTTAATTTATCATGTCATGCAAGATTACCTTTATAAATCTAATTCACTTGTGGTTAATTTATCATGTAACGTTTGTATATCTTAAACATTGTCATGCTAGAATACCTTTATAGATCTAATTCTCTTGTGGTTAATTTATTATGTTACATTTGTGGATCTTAAACTTTACCTATCATGTGGTGATTGATTTAGATCTATCATTAATTAGAAATATGAACCTTATTTATTCATGCCTATTATGACATCGTTAGTAAGTTCTAGTTTTATTATCACATGCTCACTAGATCTATTTTAATATATCCACCTTAACAATATGCCAATTACATGTTTATGTCACTTTAGTTAAAAAAAATCACTATTGTCATCTTTCCCTTTCGTTGCTTATGTCTAGGCTACTTTCTAGCCTAGCCATGACGCCAAAAATATGCAAATGCGTTAGTTAGGGAATGGGGGAAAACATTAGAATTGGCATAACTTGAATGACAAGTATGAATTTGGACATATAATCCATCATGAATATAATTGGGTAAATGGGCGTGAACACCTATGAAGACATAGGCATAATTAATTGGTTAATAATTAAAGTGCCTAGGATTACAGTAATTAGAAAACTGTAACTGCACTTATGACACGACGTTAGATTGCATTTATGGTAGAAGTCTGCCCGAACCCGACTGACATATCCAGCAACCGCAAATGTTGAATCTAATGTGAGGGGTCTAAGTACAAAAATATGAGATGGGCTAAGACACGAGGGTAGGCCCAACTTATGGAAGAAGTCTGTCTGGACCCGACCGACATATCCAGCATCCACAAGTTGTAGGCCTAATGTGGGAGGTCTAGCCCATTATAACCATAAATGGACATGGTAATGAATTGGAATAAACAAGGAATGATAGTAACCTATTATCATTAATTACTCTAATGTTATATAATAGGTAGGCTTGTCCTAGGGATAAGTGGAAATTATAACAAATGTTATAATAAAAAGGAAAGAAAGCTTATTAGAAAACCTTAATTAAGAAAACTAAGTTAATAAGTGAACAACGTCAAGTTGTAGTGATATGTTAAATAGGAAACAGGTGAATTGAGAAGGAGTATACTTAATTAAATATTAAGTAAAACAAATCAATAATACAAAGAGATTGTATGATTACTTCCATTAATTACAATCCAGGGGTGAAAGATTGTAAGATTACTTTTGTTAATTACAATCTAAAGAATAACATGTAATGGGGCTTATTAATGAACTTAAGTGGATTAAGTTATATTTATATGATATTAATAAGCAAGTGAAACTTTGGAAAGTGAAAAGCAGCCAATGTGAATGGGGATAACCCGTTAGTCTGTAATACTTAATCTAGTTGAATCCATAAGCGATTGTATGAATATAAACTAAAGTTGGGGTTAAGTAAATTTGGTTGAACAATGGGTGGGTTAAGTAAATCTGAGGGGGTGGGTAATATTTACATATAGGCCCACAAACTTAACCTGATAAGGTTATGTAATTAAAGACACCTAGTGGTATACATAGCCGATGGAAATAGTAAAGTTATGTAATTAGAGACACCTTTTAGGGAAAGTATAACTTGTAGAAATGTTAGTGTTATGTAATTAAAGACACCCAGTGGTATACATAGCCAATGAGAACCTAGTGGGAGATACAAGACAAAGGGGAGAGCTTGTATCATATTGTGTGGGACCCGTTTTAGCTAGTAACCCGGAGTAGGTATCAAACATGTACTCCGAAATTGGTCGGAGAAGGGGCACGCTTACTGGACTGATTGTAAGAGATCCAAACGTGGAGGACGTTGTGGGCGGCGCAAACCCACCGGGTCATGTGCGTGCATGAGTCAGGCAGAGGGGATAAGACGACTGTGACACCGGTAGATATGGGGCTGTGCATATCAGCGAAGGGTTGCCACATTAGGATGTGATACTTCCTACGGTGGGGCCGACATAGAGTACCTACGCGGATTAGGGAGCCAATCGATTATGGTAGTAGTTAGGGTACATCTAGACTCTGGTAAGCTTAGGAGTTCGTTATTGGGGATTCCTGCGGATTGTATGGGGTTAAAACCTCTCACCAGAAGTACGCCTAAGTCTACCATCTTGTACATGTTGGGATCATCTCATTCTGGTTATACTAGTAGTAGTGCTGAGTAATCATTAAGGAAGCGTATACACCCTATCCTGTTTATCTTATCATACCTGCCTCTTATATAGTTATCTCTCTTATCCACTTTATATGTCTGCCATGCTACTTTTATTTATTTACTTGCTAAAAGTAACTAGACTCGCCATAATTTATGTCTGACCCTTTTTGTTTCCTTTTCTTTCTTCCGTTTCCCCCAGGTTCTCATGGACGGAATTCTCAAGCTTAGTCAAGATTCTGCTATCGTCTTGCTTGGAGCTTCTAGATGTACTTCTCAAGCTTCTGTCTTCACTACTGTGGCTATGTTTTCACTTGGGGATTTTGCTTTTTCTATTTTGTACTCTGATGTTTAAGAATAAGACAAATGCTTTAACGATGAAATGGTTTTCATGTATTTCAGATAAGGGATGTTTTGACTATGTTACTTTATGATAAATAAAGTTTTTATTTCCGCTGCTATTTTTATGTCTGTCTTCTAATATTTCTGCTTTTGTTTACCTATATCGCTTCACGAAACTTAATGCATTCCCTTTTGAGTGACATTAACGGACGTGAGGTGTCACAAATCACCTCTGTGACTGCCAGATTGAAATGACCCAAGTCTGATTTTAAAGTCTCCCTAAGAGCTTGTTTGATTAGAGACAACTTTTAGATTTTCGGGCCTGGATTTGGAATTGAGTCATGAAACTTTCACTTAACTCTTTAAAACCAGAAATTGGCCGAGGAGGGAGTCAAGTGAACCACATCAATGCGACGTCTTCTGGGTGTATCGGTAAAGCCTTACATTTCATGACGTCAGTTGATGCTGCGACATTCATGTACCATAAATACCTCATCAAATGTTGTCTCGGATTGGTTCTCCCTTCATACCGATCCATTTTAGGCAAGTTGAAACCTCTGGGGAACTTGAAATCAATAATATCATCAGTGAAAGGGGTGTGGCTACGATTAATTCCCTAATCCTCATTGGTGTAATATCAACTATCAGCCATAATATGGCGTACCATTACCTCTACTTCAGCATTGGTTAATGTTGGTTTAGGATCCTCACTTCTGGTCCTCTTAATATATCTAGTTTCCACATCGGGCGATGTCCTTCGATCCCTGATAGCACTGAATTCCCTTGCCCTCTATGATCCCAGTCATTCATAGGACGAGTGGGGTGGAGGAGTTGTCGTTGAGTAGGGTTTGTGATGTTAAGATCCCTGGGAAGATCACGGGATCCTTGCATCGACAGCGACATTGGTTCTCTCAAACTAGGATCATCAGGTCACAAGACACGGGTTGCGTCTTCGCGGGATCCCAATGATCCAAATGTCGTTCGCTTAATGTCCTCGGCCTTTCATACAACCTTCTATGACGTAGGTGTATTTCTTCTGAAGAAGATGAATGATCTGTAGCGAGGTGATGAGTCAGAGAGGATGTTATCTTCTTGTGAAGCTCATTTATCTACTTACGCATGGCTTGCATAGCGATACTTTCACGTCTCTGGACCTCCAAAGCATCATTAGTTCTATCCAACATATCAAGAAGGCAAGAGAAATCCATGTGTGAGACGGGTGTATAGGCAAAGGGCTGATCATTAGTTGACGTGGCTGGAATTGGAGCATTTGTGTAATAACCCAGATTTTTAGAAGCAATTTAAATTTTTTATTTTAGCAATTTTAATGAATTTTGTATATTTAAAATGTTTTATTTTAAATAGTAACGACTATAAATTTATTTTAAATCAAAGTTAGAACATATAAATTTATATTGATTATAAATAGAGTTTGAAATGGCACGATAGTTTGAAAATTCGATTCTAAACTTTAACTGAATGTATAGAATTCAAAATAAATCGGATTTCAGTAAAACAGAAACGTTGGAATCTATTTAATTATATCTTTCTAACGAATGTGAAAAACTGAAATTTCATAATATAAATTGAAAGTTATGTCTAGTTTAAAATTTAAAATATTCACTATGGAATATATATATATATATATTTATATTTTAATATTATATATAGCCCTTAGAAATAGCCATTTTGCAAATGACCTCTGTTTTCGATGAAACCACTTTTGTTGGATTCGGAATGTCAAATTATTGCTAGATTCCAATTTTCATAATTTTTGGAATTAATATGTGAGCGTGGAAAAAGAAAAGCGCGTTTGATAATTTCAATTTGAATTTAATCGACTGGAAAATGGCCATTTTTCAAACGGCCTCCAAATTCGATGAAATTAGGTTTGTTAGGACCGTATCATCAAAATATAGCTAGATTTATTTTTTGGGAATTTTTGGTGTCAGTATGTGGCCCTGGTAAATTAAAATGTACGTTTAAATTAAATATATATTGATTTACATTTTAACTTTGACGAAAGCTAATTAAAACAGTAGAATTGGCTTACGAAACATATCCCGTTGTGTTCGAAATGGGGGCATTCGGCTAGGGTCTATAGTAGTTGGGTTCGATTTGAATTGCGGATTGATAAACATGTATATTGGAATTAAATAAATTAAATAATAATATATAGGTATAAATACACTTCATGCAGTCAAACCCTATTTAATTTCCTACCGTAGTCAACCTGGATGAAAAATCGCACCTCTCTCCTCTGATATGAATGAACGATATTTTCCATCCTTCCTCCGATTAAATTATTCAATCCATTGATAAATTAAATAAATCTTCAATGTGAAAAACCTCCAACATTTCAAGCTCCATCACCTGACCAGGTATGATCCGAAATTGAGCAGCATGGTGGTGTAATTTTAGCCTCAAGGGGTGTGAGGTCAGAAGGGCTTTTGCGGCGCTGGGGTGCTCCGGGTTCACCGCCGTTCAAGGCGAGGGGAGGAGATGATCTAGGGCGCCGAAGGCGGTCAACTAATTGGGGTCGACGGTCTAAAGGATGGTTTTAGGATCGAGGTTCGTTCAAAGTTCACAAGAGCAGGAAGAAGAGAAAACAATGAGGTTATTTATTTATTTATATAAATATCATTCAGTAAAAATGTGTATTTTTAAATGTATATAGCATAATAAAAATGTATTATTTTTAAATGAAATAGCTTTGTTATAAAAATATGATTTTTATATATAATAACATGGTATAAAAAAAATGTTTTTTATTATATATATAGCGTTATAAAAATATGATTTTTATATATAAGAACATTGTATAAAAATATGATTTTTATTATATATATAGCATTATAAAAATATGATATTTATATATAAGAACATCATCATATAAAAGCACAATTTTTATTATATATGTAGCATTATAAAAATTTGTTTTTTATTATATATATAACATTATAAAAATGTGATTTTTTTAAATATAAATAGCATTTTTTTAAAATGTGATTTTTAATAAACCGCGTGAAACAGATTACGTTGGAATCACAGTGAAGAACACTACGCGATGGAACCGACTGGAAGCGAACAGAATCCAAAACGTCCAATAAAGAATGAAGGAGTGGAAACCGAAGGTGAGAACTCTTTCTCACTCAAATTATTTTATAGTTAAATAAATACTAGGATGTAGACGGGGCTTAGTAGCCCAGACACCATTTATTGTACAAACCATGATTGTTTGTTTGGATTGTATTATGAAAATTTGGTTGTGTTAAAAATTGATTGTGAATAAAATGTTTAAACAATCAAAATATCATTTTTATTGTATAAAGGAACTAAATAAAATATTCATGCATTGAATAAAATATTTGAACAATAAAAATATCATTTATATTGAATGTATAAACTATATAAAATAGTCAGGTAATGAAAATAAATATTCATTTACAAATCGGACGATTTGTTTATGTACACCCATTTAAATGACATTGATTGGGATGTTAAATTTTACACATCGCCCAACTGCACAAATAAAATTTGTATTTGTTGGTTGAAACCCCACACAGGTATTGGATAATATTTGACGTACACTAATCCCAATTGTTTAGTGGTATGTCAATCGATTGATTGACAGACTGTTGTAAGCGTTAATTATTTATATTTAATTCTTATGCAGTTGTGTAATGCACTCTGGATGGTGGGTGATTGATTATCATTGTTGTTGATACATGTGTTGTATGAAATACATATAAACAACATTATATGGTAATTGATTGTGTCTGATTCCAATTCAGGAATAACGAATATTTTAAAGTAACAAATATTTTAAAATAATATCCAGTAAAGGATTAAAATGTGAAACTAATGTCCGATTTTGGATGGACACGAAATTATTGAAATATGTGAAGCAGTGTTGATTAGATTTGTGCCATTTTACCCCGAACGATATTTATATCGATTTTATTCATTTTTATAATGAATACCGAAAAGAAAATGATTTCAAAATATGATATTTTGAAAATATCATCATTTAAATATTCTAATGATAAGGATAATTCAATTTTGATTTAGAATTGAAATGAAAGTGGGAATCTATGACGGCCCACCCCACACAAGCCGACATTTCAATGAAAGTGCGTTGTGCCAATGTTCAACCAGCACGGGACGATCGCCACAGAAAGGAAAAGAATGGAATTTGATGCTAGAACTACCTAAGGAACATGTAGCATGTCTCACAGCGTATGGAATAAAATATAATAATAACATAACTTTGACATAAAACAAGTGAGACAGTGTACAAGCTGAAACTAAATCATCATAGCAGCGGAAAATCCAAAATACAACTTATGTTCCACATCATCATTATTACAACCTTTAAAACTGTCTCGAAAGCAAAATAAGAAAGGTACACTACTAATGCCCAAAGTAGTGACCAACAACGACACAAGGAGAATATATAGAGAATAACACGTGTAAGCCTCCTGCTCGTCTCCGGACAACTACTTGTGCCCAACCAACTAACATGTCTCTAGTCTGCCCGTTTTAGAGCACCTTGAGTAATAAGAAGAGACACAAAACTCTAGGTCAGACAAAAGTCTGGTATGAGCGATAAGCAACAAAAAAGAACAATAACAAGTATAATCCAATCATACCTAAACCTAGACCTGCAACCAAAGTTTTAGCACAACAATATGTACAGTACTCTAAGGTAATACTAACATAAAGTGTAAATGAGGGTGGGGTCATGGTTGTAGCAAACATCAAACAAAGCAATCATCCTCACATCTCTCCCTCGGTGCGTAAAGCATACAATTTCTACCACTTTGATCACCCATTTCTTTGTTACGATCACTCTTCCCCCATGAAGTAACAACGACCCCACTACACTGGTCCATAGCCATAAATCTGTCTCTCAGTGGTGAGTCAAAGCTATAGGTATCGATAACCCCTTAGCACACATCCCGCAGCAAAGTCCAATCATGAAGTCAACTCGTTGGTTCCCGTCTGGATCCTGAGTTCTGACTTCTAATTTGAACATCCTTTGCATCTCGGGTTTTGGTCATCATCACCCCGGTTTGACCTCCATTCGGTTTGTGATCATCATATAGGCTTGGGTCCTCCATCGGTTAGTGAGTAGCTCCAGTTCGTGGCCTCCAAGCGGTCCGAGTAGTGGTCAGCCCAACGGTTCGGGTCAGACTTGTCTACTCAGGTTGTTCCGTTCACTTCCTCTTCTTGCGGTTGGGTTTGGAGTAGCACCCTGATTCAGATCGTGACACTCTACTGGGATCGGTTCGTGATGCCCTTCCTATAGCGGTCTGGACCATGAGCTTCTGGTCGGTTCGGAGCTTCTAGTTCGTGGGCTCTTCAAGTGAATGGCTCGGGGTCGTGGAGTGCTCCACGAGCGGGTCGGAGAAGGTGAGCACGATCGGTTCGGTTCGGATATAGGCGATCCGATGCGATTCCTGCATATTTTCCAACGACTGTTTTACGCCACACGACGGCGTTTTCGACCATGTTAACTGTTCTATGCAATCACAAATCATACCAAACAGTAATAGAAACATGTATAACCATCCACAAACAACAAAACAACAGTTTAATATGTTTATACGGATCAAACATAACCAAAAACCCATGTTTTTCCCTTAATCCCCCTTAATCATGTTTAAGCATACAATTAGCAAAACATATCCAAATTAAGCCAAATTTTTATCAGATCCCTAAAATAATATTTTATAATTTTACAAATTTTTCCAGATTTTTCTGAGCTATAATTTCGCTAATTATCACTATTCACCCCTAATTAGCTGTAATTAGTGAAAAACAATGCAAATCTCTCACCTTAGCCAAAAATATAATCTTAGATCTGAAACTCTATTGTTATGGCATGGATTCCAATGTATTCCAGCAGCCCAATCTTTGATTTGACGCTAATCCGCCTTGATTTGGTATTGATTTGCTTAATTAGTGATTAAGAATGACAAAAATGGTGTTTTGGGAGCGATTTACAAGATGGAGGCCAATGCCAGAGCTCAAGGGAGGTTTGTGGCGGCTGGAAAAATGAATAGTAACCATTCTCTAACTCATCTCAGCCCTCCCATAACTCTAATCTCGAAATGGGTTATGAGCTTTGCTGCTAATCACTCTAATTAGGCCCGGTTATGCTGTTTTTCACCTTTTAAACCTTTTTTCAGCCATATCTCCCAAACGTTAAGTCCGTTTGGCTAGTGTGACCACTCTGCGGAAAGGTAAACCATCATTCGGATCCAATGGAAGTGGTTTCAGGTCAAAATTCCTTACCAATCAAAAGTAATGGCCGAAACAAGATTTGCTAGGGGCAAAACGATCATATAAAAATTGGCAAAAATCATGAACATGGGGAATGACCCCAATAATCGTTCCCTAAAGTTACATGACCATACGACTTCCTATGTGAATGAGATAATTATTCTATGATCCTTCGATACGTAGAATGTGGGTCGTTACATTCTCCCCCCTTATGAAATTTCTCCCCCGAAATTCCTTAACTAAGAAACAAGCAAAGGATCCCACATGCCTATCAACCTTTCACAACAATCAAACATACAAAAACAAACAAACAAGCCTATCCTAGCATGTGGAAAACTAAGTTGCAAATAAAATCTTACCAGACAAAGAGTTCTGGATACGTCTTCATAATGCTCTCCTCTGTCTCCCAAGTACAGTCGTTCTCATTCCCCCTACTGAACATTGACTAAATTCACCGCTTTCCTTCGAAGCTGCTTCGTATTGTGCTTGTCAATATGAATTGGCTTGCAGTTCCCAACCGCCTCGGGTTCTACTTCGACATCATCCAACTGATCCAGTGAAATAGCCACATCCGGGTCGTGCACGAATTTCCTTAACTGGGAAACATGGAATATGTCATGAACTCCCACCATCTTCTCTGGTAATTCAACTTTGTATGCCAAATTCCCAACTTGCTCACGAACTGGGAATGGACCAACAAATCTTCGTGCTAACTTGCCTCTCCTACCAAATCGAATCACGCTCTTTAGTAGAGAAATCATGAAAACATCAAGTCGCCAACGTAGAATTTTAATTCTCTTCTCTCTTATCGGCATAACTCTTATGCCTATCTTGGGAATCCTTCATTTGCTGTTGAATGATCTTAATCTTGTCTGAAATTTCTCTTATCACATCTGGTCCAAGCACAAACTTCTCACCAGTTTCTAGCCAACATGACAGTGAGTTGCACGGTTTTCCGTACAAAGCTTCAAATGGAGCCATACCAATAATAGATTGATAACTATTATCATATGCGAATCCAACTAGATGCAAATGGTCATCCCATGATCCACCAAAATTCCAATATACAAGCTCTTAAGAGAACTTCTAATACTCGATTCACCCTCTCTGTTTGACTATCGGTTCCAGGATGATATGCTGTACTGAGATGTAATTCTGATCCTAAATCCTCTTGTAAGCTCTTCCAAAACTCACCAGTAAATAATGGATCTCGGTCACTCACAATGCCTTTGGGTACTCCATGAAATCTCACTACCCACTTCATATACAGTTTTACTAACTTAGCTGTCGTTCTATTTGACTTGACTGGTATAAACCTTACACTCTTGGTTAATTGATCCACAATCACCCAAATAATGTCATGTCCCGATCTAATCCTCGGTAAACCATCTATTAAATCCATCAACTTATTCCCAATTCCATTCGGTAATTTTCAACGGTTGTAACAAACCAATAGGCTTCCTTTTGCTCAGCTTTAACTAACTGGCAATTTAAACTATTTGAGATAGACTTCCCAACGTCTCTCTTCATCCCTTCCCAGTAGTAGGCCTGCTTCATGTCTCGATACATTTTGTTACTACCGGGATACATAGTCAGTCTTGAGTGATGACATTCTCTAAGAACTTCATCTCTCCATCCATTGACATTGGGTACAACCAGTTTATCATCCTTTCGAAGCCATCCTTCTCTATCTGGTCCACACTTGCTCATCTCCTTGTTATCGACATCCATTTCTACCTTGGAGTTGATTTCCAATAGGTTAGGATCGTTCCTCTGACTGGAACCAATCCGCTCAATCAAAGTCGGTCTGGTCTTCTAACTTGCTAACATTTCTGGATCCAATCCATACTACGACTGAGATCATATCCCATGATATGCTCCAGCTGCTTAAACATAGCATTTAAACTGTCATGTCTCCTATTCAATGCATCAGCTATCGCACCTAGTCTGGTAGCACAGGCATCCATGTATGTCGTCATCTCTTTATTCTTTATTACCATAATCCTACAGGTGATAGTCTACCCAAGGGAACAAGAATAGGGACAAACATAGCAACCATAGCATCCATCAAACATATCATATCTATCACCTGCTAAAGCTATACACACGTCGATACCTACTTGACTGGTCCAACCAATCCCAAGGCTAAAGGAAGTCCCACCTCCATACATACGTCGATACCTACTTGACCGGTCCAACCAATCCCAAAGACAGTGGAAGCCCTGCCTCCATACGGACTACCGTACGTCCAATGTACATTTATCCTCCAAGGATAACTAGATCACGTCCAACGGATCTAAGGTAACGGGCGTCCCCAGATACCCCTGCTTCGAGTCTGCGTAGAACACTCTAAGTATCAACGATTTCTTAGTGCTCTCATCAGAAGAGCTACCCACTTACTCTTACCCAGTCTCGAGTATCCACTGCTGACAAATCTCAAGTCCAACATGAGTCATCTCCCTATTCGTTGCATCTCCAAGATCAACGAACAACCATTTTTCTTCTACGAGTTCAAGTCCAACTTGAATCGTCCTAACCTTCGTTGCATCTCCACGATTAACAAACACATCTTATCCTTTTACAAGTTCGAGTCTGACTTGAATTGTCCTAAACAAGACATTACCTTGCAGCTTCCTCAAGTCCCACTCGAGTCATCTCCTAGCCCTATCGAATCCAATTTGGGGAAGTCCATACCATTGAACAATGTTATCATGTCATGGCTGCACATTACTCCTCGAGTAAGCCGAGATATCATTCAATGGAAATCACAACTACTTATCTCTCATGCAAATCATCCTAGTTGAACTCGACATTCCACAAGCAAAAGCCCCAAAGGCCTAAAACAATATCAGACAAGCAATCAAGGAACATCTCCTTCGAATTCAGACAATCTACATGAGATGATACTAACAAAGCAACTAAGCAGTAACAAGCAAACATATATCCATAACTCAATAAGACCACATTACAACAAACATGCAAAGGCTAGTCGAGCCACCGATCGGGTTCGTAACAACTAAAGGTCTATTGACAATCTCGAGTTCCAATCCCAACTTACCTACCAGGTCACTAGATATGAAGGAATGGGATGCCTTTGCTATCAACAAAACTAGGACATAAACATCATAAATAGAAAGCATACCTTGAATAATAATGCGCTTTCCCTTCTTCGTCGTAGTTGGGGCATTCAACGAAGAAGGAACAACATTGATAGCATATGCTTTCACAATCTGCTTCTCTTTAGGGGTTTGCGGGCAATTATCCTTGTGATGTCCCACTTGGCTGTAATCCAAGCACTTCCTTTCCCCAGGCTTTTCCTGACAATCTCTAGCATAGTGGCCCTTCTTGCCACAACTAAAGCACTCTTTATCTTTCTTGTCCTTCTATTCTAACCACCCTTGGTTTGATCCTGTTTTCTCTTATACAGAGACTCCTTCTTACCTCCACCGCTTGCTTGTGGCTTTGGTTCCTCTGTAGATGCAATAGCAACATCGGCCTTTGACATAGGGTATAGACTCTCCGATCTCAATGCTTTCCTTACTATAGACTCGAACGTCTCGTCGGTGTGGTTTATCAGCCTTTCCCCTAAGTACTCGTCTAAGCGGGTTATGAACTTCTCATTCTTCTTCTCGGTCGTGTCGATAAGAGACAATCCATACTTCGGTAAAGTATCGAACTCAGAAATATATTCTGAGACTGCCCTACCATTCTGCTTAAGCACCAAAAATTTCCTAAACAATTCATATTTGTGAGCAGTTGGAATGAATTTTCGCTGAAACGAGTCATAAACTGATTCCAAGTAAGTTGATCTTCAGGAGTAGCTGCTTCAATAGCATTCCACTAATTATATGCTCGTCCTTGAAGCTGACGCGATGCTAACTTTCTCTTAATGGCATCATTGATCCCTAAGTCCTCGAAGAAGTGCTCATAACTATCCAACCAATCTTGAACATCTGTAGCCGACTCTGTTCTGTGGAATGGTTTCCCACCAAGACTAGTGTAGTCCTTACAAAGCTTGGCGAAATCGGCTCTAGGCGCATGCACCACTATACCACCACCATTTGTAGCATTAGGAACTGCCCTCTGAACATCTCTCAGCATCTCTCTCATGAAGTCAGTGAACATCGTCCTCATATCAGAATCATTCCCATTATTAGCTCCTCTACCAGTACCCCTCATATGTCGGCTCATCGTTCAATCTGTAAGGAGGAAACGATTAACCATCTCTTCAGTGGTGCAAGTGCAGTGCGATTCCATCCTTAGATATACTAATAGTATATATATATAGCTTTTGAAAACCAAAATATCACAAATACGCGCTCTCATATACGTATACTATCTCTCCCTGGTGTCTTTCCCTTGGTTAACTACGCAACCGAGCTCTGATACCAAATGTGACGGCCCGCCCCGCACTTGCCGAAATTTCAATGAAAATGCGTTGTGCTAATGTCTAACCAGCACGGGATGGTCGCCAACGAAAGGAAAAGAATGGAATTTGAAGCTAGAACTACCAATGGAACATGTAGAATGTCTCACAGCCTATGGAATAAAATATAATAATAACATAACTTTGACATAAAATAGGTGAGACAGTGCATAAGATGAAACTAAACCATCATAGCAGCGGAAAATCCAAAATACAGCTTATGTTCCACATCACATTATTAAAACCTTTAAAACTGTCTCAAAAGAAAAATAAGAAAGGTACATTAATAATGCCCAAATTAGTGACCAGCAGCGACACAGGGAGAATATATAGAGAATAGCACGTGTAAGCCTCCTGCTCGTCTCCGGACAGATACTCGTGCACAACCAGCTAACCTATCTCTAGTCTGCCCGTATAAGAGCACCCAGAGTAATAAGAAGAGACATAAAACTCTGGTTCAGACAAAAGTATGGTATGAGCGATAAGCAACAAAACAGAACAATAACAGGTATAATCCAATCATACCCGAACCTAGACCTGCAACCAAAGAGTTAGCACAACAAAATGTACAATACTCTAAGGTAACACTAAAATAAAGTGTAAATGGGGGTAGGGTCATGGTGGTAGCAAACATCAAACATAGCAATCATCCTCACATCTCTCACTCAGTGCGTAAAGCATATGATTTCTACCACTTTGATCACCCAATTCTTTGCTAAGATCACTTTGCCCCCATGGAGTCACAATGGCCCCACTGCACTAATCCATAGCCATTAATCCGTCTCTTAGTGGTGAGTCAAAGCTATACGTATCGATAACCCCTTAGCACATATCCCACTGCAAAGTCCAATCATGAATCAGCTCGTTGGTTCCCGTCTGGATCCTGAGTTCTGACTTCTAATTTGAACTACCTTTGCATCTCAGGTTTTGGTCATCATCACCCCAATTTGACCTCCATTCAGTTTGTGATCATCATATAGGCTCGGGTCCTCCATCGGTTCGTGAGTAGCTTCGGTTCGTGGCCTCCAAGCGTTCCGGGTTGTGGTCACCCCATTGGTTCGGGTCGGACTTGTCTACTCAAGTTGTTCCATGCACTTCCTCTTCTGGCGGTTTGGTTCAAGGTAGCACCCTGATTTGGATCGTGACACTCTACTAGGATCGGTTCGTGATGCCCTTCCTCTAGCAGTTTGGATCGTGAGCTTCTGGTCGGTTCAGAGCTTCTAGTTCGTGGGTTCTTTAAGTGAGCTGGCCGGAGTCGTGGAGTGCTCCATAAGCGTCGTAGAAGGTTAGCACGATTGGTTCAGTTCGGATATAGGCGATCTAATCCGATTCCTGCATATTTTCCAGCGATTGTTTTACGTCACACAAAGACGTTTTCCGCCATGTTAAATGTTCTATGCTATCACAAATCATACTAAATAGTAATAGCAACATGTATAATTATCCACAAACAGCAAAACAATAATTTAATATGTTTATATGGATCAAACATAACCAAAAACCCATGTTTTCCCCTTTGTCCCCCTTAATCATGTTTAAGCATACAATTAGCAAAACTTATTGTAACAACCTGTATTTTTATAACATATTAAAACAAGAAATCAAGCAAGAATTAAATTTTAAATTCAGAATCAGGGGAAACGGGTTATGGCATTGCGTTCCTTTCGAAATTTTACATGAAATAGAGTCCGAGTTTTCGAAAATCGGAGTCCGGATGAAGAAGTAATGGCATGTACAAGTTTCAGCAGTTTTCAGGAAGACTGGACCAGGGGGTCGACCATAGGGTCGACCATATGGTCGACCATAAGGTCGACGTACCCCCTAGGTCGACCATAGTGTTGACCCCCCCACCTTACAGGTCGACCTGGTTGGTCTGGTTTGACCCAGAACTCATTTTTGAAGCCTGAGACGTGTTTTGACGGTCCGGATTGATTCTAGGGTAAATCTAAGGGCCTAAACTAGTTGCTACACCTATAAAAAAACACCCTTAGACCTAACCTAATTCATATCAAATCATTCTTACACCATTATGCTGCTAAAATACCTCTTGATCATGGCTGCTGTCTCTAATCAATTTCTTAAGCTTTCATACACAATCCAATTCGAAGATTTAAGCTTCTACAATGATTCAAGACAATAAATCAACAACGTTCTATGACAAATTCAGTTCCTAATTCACTAGCCATGCTTTGTAAGTGCTAATTACTTTTCGATTTAAACATTTAATTATAATATGGACATGAAATAAAGTGGAATTGGATCTAAGTATGTTTATCTAATCAGAACTATTTCTGTTGCTTCTTGAATCTTGAGTTTTTGAGACTATCTATCTTTATTCTCATGTTAAGTTCATGATCTATTCAGCCTGTTGTAAATCAGTTTTCTCAATTCATGTTGATATTATTATCAAGTTGTAATCTTCATGCCTATGATGATGTTTTTCTCTCTGATCTTATTTTTATGCAAAATTCTATCTTCCCCTATTTATTTTCTATTGATGAACCTAGGTCAATTTCGGACCTAGGCCTAAACTACGATATACGTGCGATGGTATACGGGGGAAATATTGGAATATTGCTGATATACACGTAAATGTGTATATTTTATCCGCTTATTTATCTTATTTTCCCTTTAAAATAATTGATACTTTGTGTTTATAGCTGTATTTTCAGATTGTTGACAAGAAGCATGGTTTAGAGCATTTTACAGTTGTTTACAATTGTCTAATTTGTTCGCAAACAATTGCCTAGTGGAATATATGTGTTTGGTGGAATCGAAGGCATAATATGAAAATTTGATGTTTGGGGATAATTTACCATTAACATGAAACTTGATATTTGGGTATTGTCATTATAATGGTAATTGCAAGAATGGGGATTGGCATATATAATTTGACATTGATCTTGATATATATAATTTGATATGGATCTTGATACATATATATAATTTGACATGGATCTTGATATATGTAATTTGGCTAGAACTTGTTATGAGTAAATTGGTGTAAACGTAGTATACATGTAATTTTGGGTATAAAACTTGATCTATGTAAATTGGGCATAGCTTTGTAAACATGTAAATCATGAATCTTGACATATGTAAAGCTGCATGAAACTTGGTATATGTATAAATTGGCATAAAGTTGGCATACATGAAAAACGACATGAATTGAACATATGTAAATTTGGTAGGAATTGGGCACATGTAAAATTTACATGTAATCTAGAACTTGGGCATATGTTAATTATGTAAAATTTGGAGTTGAAACATATATGATAATTTATGACTAGGTAGAGGTTTAATATGAACACGCCTAAGTTGGGTTTTGGGTAATTGGCATGTATTGTAAATAAAAGGCTATAACTTGGCATAACCTTATAGTGAATTATGATAATAATTTGGGAACATGTTTTTGGGGCAAAAACGTGAATCATGAACATTTCTATATGTTAAACGCATGAAATGATATTGGGGTTTTGGGTGGAATACGACCATTAATGAACCTTTGACACGATGTTAGACTCGGTTTGTGGTGTAAACCTGCCCGGAACCGCCCGACAAATCCAGTAGCCGCAAAGTGTCAGTCTAATGTGAGAGGTCGAAGGCAAAATTGTAGGCGTAACAATTTATGACACGAGGTTAGACCCAGTTTGTGGTATAAATCTGCCCGGAACCTCCTGGCAAATCTAGTGGCCATAAAATGCACGGTCTAATGTGAGAGGTCATGATTCGTTCGTCATAATGAATGAATTAAGGAATACTAACCATAATAAGACGTGGGTATCGTTAGAGGGTTAGGTGGGATGACATGGAAATTTGACATGTAAATATGGACCTAACCGGTATGAGTTAAGAACATGTAAAACTAATAAATGTAGGCTCAACCAATATGATATGAATGGGTAGGTTAAGTAACGTGGCTAGGCTAATGACACTTAACTGTTATAACTTGACTAGCGGATGGGTTGGGCTAACTTGAATAGGTTGATAACACCCAACCGATATAACCTGATGCGTGGTAAGGTTAAGTAACAACAGAGGGTAACACTTAACCGTCACAATCTGATAAGTAGGTGGGCTAAGTCAATATACTTAACAAATTTAACACGATGATTTGATAGGGTTAAGTCATGAACCGCTTGAATATACTTAACCAATTGGACACAATGATTTGATAGGGTTAAGTCATGAACCGCTTGAATATACTTAACCAATTTGACACGATGACTTGATAGGGTTAAGTCATAAATCTCTTGAATATACTTAACCAACTTGACACATGATTCGTAGGGCTAAGTCATGAACTTGAACGACAACACTTAGCCAATTTGACATGACACGTAGACGTGTTAAGTCATGAACTTGAATGACAAAACTTAACCAACTTGACATGCTAGACCGATGAGGTTAAGTCTCGAATTTAAATGACAACACTTAACCTACTAGACGGAAACCCTAGTTACGCGGTCCGTTTCAGCACTAACCCACTAGATGTATCATGGTACCCTGGAACTAGGCAGGGTGGGGCACGATTACTGGGCTGATTGTAAGCGACCAGAATGACGGCTGTGTGGGTGGGCCAGTGTAGATTCTAACGGAGTGCGGGCGTGCACACACTCTGGAGAAGAAAAAGCAGGCATTGGGCATCAGTAGGTTTATCTGTGCGTGCTTGATTCGTGTCGATGGTTGGCACCATAGGGCTTGATACACCCTATGGTGGACCTAGCACAGGTGACTATATTTCGTGATTGGGTCGTATGACACAGACACATGAACGAGCTAGGACTTGTAGGGAGCTGATCAATTAATATATCGTTACGTGGAATTCATTAGGTATCATAATCCCTAGTGGTCCTAGGTGGCATAAATCCTAATCGAATCTAGAAAACGTTCAATAGGTAGCATAATCCCTAGTGGCCCTAGGTGGCATAAATCCTAGTTGAACACGCGATAGCTTATGATAAGGAAACCTAGCCAGAACAAGGGTTGCGGTCCTAACGATTTCAAGAATGGTGGCACTACATTGAAGTAGTATAGAAATACATGATGAAACCCATACGACATACGGCAAGGGACTATACATATACATGGAAAGGATGATACGGGTTGGGATACCAGTACAGTTGGTGTAGAGAATTTAGGAAATCAGCAAATAGATATCGTTTTAATGGTGAAGCAGAGAAATCTTGCGATGCTTGATAGAAATCGTGCGAAACTATACTTAGTTCATCCTGAATGGGAACCTTGCAATGTTATACATGATTGAAATCCTATGATGTTATTCTTAGTTATCGTGCATGTAGCTTATCTTGTCACCATGCTTATGTTTACTTTCAGTTTATTCATGCCATGTTATCTTTACCTGTTTTTATGCTGAAAGTCACTAGGACTTACTCAGTCTTTATGACTGACCCAATTTGTTTCGCCTCTTTTTCTTCCGTCCCCCCCCCCCCCCCGGTTCACAGGGTGGAAACACAGCTTAGTTCGGATCTTACCCAGCTCCAAGGCTATTTCATGAAGGCTTGGATTGCTCTTGGCTATGGCTTGCTTTGATGCTTTATTGTGGAATGATATATAACTATGGTTTCATGTTTCTTTACAATTGCAAGACAGATTTCAATGGAATGGATTTTTAATAGCATTTTGATGTAAATGGCTTTAGACCTTTCTAGATTTTAAAGCAATGAAATTTGGTTCCTCTTCCGCTATTTTATATGTTCTGTCTTGTAATATTTCTGTGTATGTTTACCTAGATAATGCTCCACCAAAGCTAGTGCATTCCCTTTGTGAGTGACCCTAGTAGAGGTGGGATGTTACACTTATCCAAATTAGCCGAAATTTTTATCAGAGCCCTAAAATAATATTTTAGAATTTGACAATTTTTTCCAGATTTTTCCAAGCCATAATTTCGCTAATTATCACTAATCACCACTAATTGGCCGTAATTAGTGAAAAACAATGCAAAACACTCACCTTAGCCACAAATATAATCTTAGTTTTGAAACTCTACTGTTATGGCATGGATCCCAATGTATTTCCGCAGCCCATTCTTGGATTTGACGCTAATCCGCCTTGATTTGGTGTTGATTTGCTTAATTAGTGATTAAGAATGACAAAAATGGTGTTTTGGGAGGGATTTAGAAGATAGAGGCCATTGCTAGAGCTCAAGGGAGGTTTGTGGTGGCTGGAAAAATAAATAGGAACCATTCTCTAACTCATTTCATCCCTCCCATAACCCTAATCCCGAAATGGGTTATGGGCTTAGCTGCTAATCACTATAATAGGCCCAGTTAAGCTGTTTTTCACCTTCTAAACCTTGTTTCAGCCATATCTTCCAAAATGTAAGTCCGTTTGTCTCATGTGACCACTCTATGAAAAGGTAAACCATCATTCAGATCCAATGGAAGTGGTTTTAGGTCAAAATTCCTTACCAATCAAAAGTTATGGTCGAAACAAGATCAGCTAGGGGCAAAATGGTCATATAAAAATCGGCAAAAATCATGAACATGGGGATTGACCCTAATAGTCGTTCCCCAAAGTTACATGACCATACGACTTCGTATGTGAAAGAGATAAATATTCTACGATCCTTCGATGCGTAAAATGCGGGTCATTACAAAATCATTTTAAAATGAATTTATTAAGATTTATAAAATACGTTTTAAATGGAAATCGATGAAATATATATAATATTCATATGTACATATTTGTGTGTGTGTATATATATATATATGTATATATAATGGCCTGAATAGAACACACCGCGCAGCGATCGTTCGTGAATTTCGACCATTGATTTCGTGTTGACATTACGGGAGATTCGACCGTCGGATTCTCCTAAAACCAAAACCGTTGGGTTCGTAACGAAAAGAGATTTCCAATGAATTTATGTGATTTAAATTTGAACGATTGGATTTGGAATTATGTCCAAATCAAATTTGGAAAAGGTCGCTATGGATGAAGTATGTTAGCCGTTATTGGAAACTGACTGTACGGGCCTTAATAAAATTATTAAAAATATTAATAATTTGTGAAAAATCATAATTAATGATTTGGAAAGAATTTGGATGAAAAATTCTATGGTTGTAAAGATAAAAATATATTTTTATCAAAATGAACTAGTTAATAATTAGAATGATAATCCAATGTTTTTAAATAAATAAATTGGATTTGTGAATGGTTTTAATCTAACCAGAATTTTCCAGTGTATAAACTGGAATGGATTTGAATAGGAATAATCTTCGTGATATTTCAATATTGGATTCCGTGACTATACGGATATTGTGGAAGAATTTGGAAGATAAATATATATCGTTATTCCCCATACGATATATGTTGGTTTCGGAATTTGACATTGAATATAAGCCGATATAATTTTTGTTCAGAGCCTTATATTTAATATCAAATTGGATTTTGGGTTTGTCGTGAATGGTGTCTTCAGTAGCACTGTTCTTGAAACTCCGTGTGAAAAGAATAAATCTTTTAGTTAAGATTATTAGAATTTCCAGTAATATTTAGTAATTGGAAAAAAATGGAATGTGATTTTGGGTTTATTGTGAATGGTGTTTTAAATGATATTTGTTCTTTAACTCAAATTAACAGCGAAATTTGATTTGGAATTTTTAAATCTTTTAATTAATATTTAATGAAAATTTAATTAAAATTTTCCAAATTAAATTTTTCCAATTTAATAAAATAAATTGGAAATGAATGGAATTTGATGTGGTAATAATCGAAGTGAGCTTCTATGGAGGAAGACTATTACTACATATGGAATTTAAAAGGCTTTGCCATTATCCCTTTTATATTTTTAGTCGGTTCAGAAATTGATATCGATTATATATTGATCTATTTCCCATAAAGATTCCATAATTAATGGAATGTGATTGTGGGGTTTAATGTGAACTGCGTTTTAAATGACATTAATTCTTTAACCCAGTTAAAGACAGGATTGTTGGAAGATTAAAACTAAGTGAAGTTTTAATGAATCTTTAATTAGATTGAAATGTATATTATCAAATTTGGGAAAACGATTGAGAATGGAGTATCATCAGTTTTACTCTGGGCGATAGTTAAATCTTTAGTTAGATATTGACCTGAAATTGTAATTATGTAACACCCCGAATTTGTAACGACACTAAAGGAGGATAAATTAAATAATAATTAATTCAATATTTAGAATTAGAGTAAACGAACTACACCAGTCTCGAAATTCTACTCAAGATAGACACTTGGTTTACTTAAAACTGACACCGTATGAGGAAGTTATGAGGGTTTTAAGTTTGTATATGCGCAGAAAAATTATATACAAACGTAAGAGTCAGAGATGAGTCAAGGGTAAGTTAGAATTTTATCCAGAAAAGTTCGAATTTGAAAAAATTCATCGGAGCGGCAAAATTCCCGCTCTAGGGGGTCGACCCCCTAGAGGGGTGTCGACTCAGGGGTCGACCCACCCACAGGGATGTCGACACCCCTAGGGCTGAGGTGGCAGTCGGTTTCAGAGGGCTATGCAGCTATAAATACGTGCTCAAATCTATTATTTTCGTCATTGGAAGTCATGGAGGCCATATGCTGTTGGAGTGCGAACTAAATCGTTCTCTACAACTAGATACTATGCAAATCAAATTCAGAATTCAAGATCCATTCTTTCTCAATCCTCTAGACCTAACGCAGTGAGTTTCTAGATTACTTTTAGGTTTAGATAAATGGAAGTGAATTTTGAAAGACTGTAAATTGGTATGTTGTAAAACATGATTCTGTGCTAGTATTAAACCCTATACTATGTCATGATAGATCTATTTCCATAGATCTAATATAATTGTGGTTATTCAATTATGTGTTTATGTGGATCTTGACTTGTAACTATATTATGGTGAATGTACATCTATTGGATAGTTGTAACATTGGCTAGATCTAGTTCTTTATGTAAATCACCTTTCACCTGTCATATTGTGATTAGTTCAAATATGTTGTAAACTTGACATATGAAGCCATTTTTAGATCTAAACATGTTGCTATGTCACCCTAATTATGATATGATCTAAATAGTTGGACTAAATCTCATTATGTTGCTTTTACATCGTAGTTGCCACAAGTTCATCAATTTTATGTCCACCTTGTTATGATGAAAATTACATGTCCACTCACCTTGTTATCATGTTAAGTTTATGTGTATGCCAGGACATGTTGAAAACTATCATCCTTTGTCATATTACCTTTTTCATTGTTACGGCTAGGATGCTTTATAATCTAGATGCCGCCAAAATACGTGTGAATACTTTAGTTAGGAAATGGAGAAAAGGATTTATAATTGGCATAATTTATGTAATATTGGACATATAATTTAAATAGTGAAACGTAGAAATAATCACCTATAATGAAATAGGTAGATTTGAGTAAAAGTGGAATATTTAGTAATTACAATTAGGAATTGTAGTTGCACTTATGACGCGAGGTTAGGTTGCGTTAATGGCGGAAGTCTGCCCGGACCCGACCAGCATATCCAGCAGCCACTAATGCTGAACCTAATGTGAGAGGTCTAAGTGCGCAAATATGAATCGGGCTAAGATACGAGGTTAGGCCCAAATGTGGAATAAGACTGCTCGGACCCGACCGGCATATCCAGTATACACACGTTGTAGGCTTAATGCGGGAGGTCTATCCTATTGTAACCTTATATGGACATGGTATTGAATTGGACTATTTAACCTAATTCAATCCATAAGGATTGTATGATTATGAACTTAAGTTAAGGTTAAGTAAAATTGGATGGGTAGTAGGTGGGTTAAGTAAATTAGAAGGGGTGGGTAATATTTACATATAGGCCCACGGACTTAACCAAATAAGGTTATGTAATTAATGAAATCTAGTGGTATACATAACCGGTGGATTATGTAATAAAGTTATGTAATTAAAGGCACCCTTTAGGGTAAGCATAACTGGTATAGGGCTACGTAATTAAAAACACCTACGGGTATACATAGTGAAAAACCTAGTGGGGATACAAGACAAGGGGAGGAGCTTGTATCATATTGTGTGGGACCAATTTTAGTCAGTAACCCGGAGTTGGTATTGAGTAAATAACTCCATACTAGGCAGAGAAGGGGCACACTTACTGATTTATTATAAGAGATCCAAACAAGAAGGATGGTTTGGGCGGCGCAAACCGACCAGGCCATGTGCGTGCATGAGCTAGGCAGAAGGGGATAAGACGATTGTGACACCAGTAGGTATGGTTATGCACACCTTATTGGTTGCCACTTTAGGAAGTGATATCTCCTACTGTGGGGCTAGCATATGATATCTATAGGGTAGGGATCCGATCAATTAGGGTAGTTGTTAGGATACACTCGGACGTATGCCCTAGGTCTACCAACTTAGAGTGGAAGGGATCATTCCATTTTAGTTGTACTAGTAGTAGTGCAGAGTAATCATTAGTGAGGCACATACACTTTATCTTGCTTACCTTGTCAGACCTGCCATTTATGTAGTGATCTCTCTTATCCACTTATATGCCTATCATGTTACTTTTATTTATTTACTGGCTAAAAGTAACTAGACTCACCAGACTTTATGTCTGACCCTTTTTGTTTCCCATTCTTTCTTCCGTTCGTCCCCCCTAGGTTCTCTGGGAGGAAACAATCAGGCTTAGTCGGGATGAAATCCTTTGAGTAGGGGAGAATGTAACACCCTGAATTTGTACTGAACTAAAGGAGGATAAATTAAATAATAATTAATTTAATATTCAAAATAAGAGGAAATGGACTACATCATTGCATCCGTCTCAAAATTCTGGTCATGGTAGACACATAGTTTGCAAAAAACGGACAACGTACGAGGAAGTTATGAGGGTTTTAAGTTTGTATATGTGCAGATAAATTATATACATACGCAAGAGACAAAGATGAGTCAAATCTGAGTCAGAATTCTGTCTAGAATGGTTCGAATTTGAAAAATTCGTATGAGCTGCAAAATTCCCACTCTAGGGGGTCGACCCCCTAGAGTGGTGTCGACCTAGGGGTCGACCCACCCACAGGGGTGTCGACACCCCTAGGGCTGAGGTGGCAGTCGGTTTCAGAGGGCTCTGCAGCTATAAATACGTGCTCAGGTCTCTTATTTTCTTCATTGGAAATCATGGAGGCCATATGCAACTGGAGTGCGAACTAAACCGTTTTCTACAACTACATACTTTGCAAATCAAATTCATAATTCAAGATCCGTTCTTTGCCAATCCTCTAAACCTAACACTGTGAGCTTCTAGATTACTTTTAGGTTTAGATAAATGAAAGTGAATTGTTAAAGACTGTAAATTGGATAGGTTGTAAAACATGATTCTATGCTAGAATTAAATCCTATACTATGTCATGACAGATTTATTTCCCTAGATCTAATATAATTGTGGTTATTCTATTATGTGTTTATGTGGACCTTGACTTGTAACTATATTATGGTGAATGTACATCTATTGGACAGTTGTAACATTGGCTAGATCTAGTTCTTTATGTAAATCACCTTTCACCTGTCATATTGTGATTAGTTTTAATATGTTGTAAACTTGACATGTGAAGCCATTTTTTGATCTAAACATGTTGCTATGTCACGTTAATTATGCTAAGATCTAAATAGTTGGACTAAATCTCATTATGTTGCTTTAACATCGTAGTTGCCACAAGTTCATTAGTTTTATGTCCACCTTGTTTTGATGAAAATTACATGTCCACTCACCTTGTTATCATGTTAAGTTTATGTATATGCCAAGACATGTTGAAAACTATCGTCCTTTGTCATATTCCCTTTTTCAGTGTTATGGTTCGGCTGCTTTATAGCCTAGATGCCACCAAAATACGTATGAATACGTTAGTTACGGAAACAGGGAAAAGGGATTTATAATTAGCATAATTTATGTAATATTGGACATACAATTCAAATAGGGAAACATAGAAATAATCACCTATAATGACATAGGTAGATTTGAATAAAAAATGAAATATTTAGTAATTACAATTAGGAATTGTAATTGCATTTATGACACGAGGTTAGGTTGCAATATTAACGGAAGTCTGCCCGGACCCGACCGGCATATCCAGCAGCCACTAATGCTGAACCTAATGTGAGAGGTCTAAGTGCGCAAATAGGAATCGGGCTAAGACGCATGGTTAGGCCCAACTGTGGAATAAGACTACCCAGACCCGACCGGCATATCCAGCATCCACACGTTGTAGGCCTAATGTGGGAGGTCTAGTCCATTATAACCTTAATTGGACATATTATTGAATTGGACTTCTTAACCTAATTAATCGATAAGGATTTCATGGTTACGAACTTAAGTTAGGGTTAAGTAAAATTCGATGGGTAGTGGGTGGGTTAAGTAAATTAAAGAGGGTGGGTGTTATTTACATATAGGCCCACGAACTTAACATAGTAAGGTTATATAATTAAAGACACCTAGTGGTATACATAACCGGTGGATTATGTAATAAAGTTATGTAATTAAAGACACCCTTTAGGGTAAGCATAACTGGTATAGGCCTACGTAATTAAAAACACCTAAGTGTACACATAGTCAGTGAAAAACCTAGTGGGGATACAAGACAAGGAGGAGAGCTTGTATCATATTGTATGGGACCCATTTAATTCAGTAACCCGGAGTTGCTATCAAGTAAAGAATTCTGTACTAGGCAGAGAAGGGGCACGCTTACTGATTGATTATAAGAGATCCAAACGAGACGAATGACATTGGCGGCGCAAATCGACCGGGCCATGTGCATGCATGAGCCGGGCAGAAAAGGATAAGACGATCGTGACACCAGTAGGTATGGTTGTGCACACCTTATTGGTTGCCACTTTAGGAAGTGATACCTCGTACTGTGGGGGCTAGCATAGGATATCTACAGGGTTGGGAGTCGATCGATAAGGCAGTGGTTAGGGTACACTCAGAAGTATGCCCTAGGTCTACCAACTTAGAGTCGAAGGGATCATTCCATTTTAGTTATACTAGTAATAGTGCAGAGTAATCATTAGTGAGGCACATACACTTTATCTTGCTTACCTTGTCGCACCTGCCGTGTATGTAGTGATCTATCTTGTCCACTTTATATGCCTATCATGTTACTTTTATTTATTTCTTGTCTAAAAGTAACTAGACATGCCAAACAATATGTCTGACCCTTTTTGTTTCTCCTTTTTTCATCCGTCCCCCCCCCCCCCCCAGGTTCTTAGGGACGAAACACTCATTCTTAGTCAGGACTCAGATATCATCTTGCTAGGAGCTACATCTGAAGTATGGCTCAAATTCTTGTCTCTACTATGGCTTAACTCTTTAAATTATGGAATTATGATTTTATATTCTTATGTACTCTGATGATGCAAGACAGAAGTTGTTTTATTGTAATGGTTTTTGTGACTTATGGTATTATGGACCACGGCGTTATGATTTATGATAGAAATAAAAATTTAAAATTTCCACTGCTATCTTATTTATATCTGCCTGGTAACTATTCTATGTCTGTTTACCTATAACACTTCACGAAACTTATTGCATTCCCTTAGTAATTGAAATTAACGGAAGTAGGGTGTCATGCTTGGAATCAGAGCTGAAGGTTACTAGATTAGATAAAAGTGTTTGGAAATTATTTTCAAAAGAAAATTTTGTTTTGAAAAACATTCCCCAAAAAGCCATATGTAGTATTCTTCGGTCCTTTATCCCAATTTCTTCCTTTCCCTTTTTTCAGCATGCCTGGGGAACAAAACACCCATAATACCCCAGAGGGCGTGACAATACCCGGATGGTTCCGTAGGTATTTGGAGGCCACAGTACCTACCGAAGGCCAAGAAAATGTTCCTCCCCCGGCTGCACTAATTATTCCTCTTCCCTCTCCAAGAGTTGATAACTTTTCCAAGATCTGCAAAGACTTCCGAGCCATGGGAGGAAGGCCATTCCATTGGAATGAGACATTCGTAGAAGCTTGGAATTAGCTTAAGGAGACCGAGGACTTATTCGTAATCTTTTAAGTGGAGGATCAAAGAATGATTCAATTAGCTGCTTGGCTATTAAAAGACAAAGCCTCATTTTGCTGGGAAGTCACCCAAGCTGGACGTCCGGTGGAAACTTGGGAAGATTTTAGATAGAGGTTCGAAAGGAAATTTCTTTCCCAAGCTGAGAGAAGCATACAAATGGAGAGGTTCTTAGCACTCAAACAAGGAAATTTGATGGTAAAGTAGTATGTGAACAAGTTCAATCGGCTGGCTAGGTTCGGGTTAGAGTTGGTGGATACACCGCACAAAAAGACTTTGCGATTTGCTAAAGGGCTAAATGAGCCTCTGCATGGTTTATTTATGTCCCATATTCCAATGGGGGCCACCTTTGAAAAGCTTGTTGATATGGCACTAATGCATGAGGAGGACAAGGGAGAAGGGAAGGAAATAAAAATTGAGGGGACATCGCAGAATAATAAGGGTAAGCAGCAGCAACAACAATAACAGAAGAAGAAAGGATGGAAAGATGACAAAGGCAAGGATAAGAGAAAATGTTATAATTGTGGGAAGGAGGGTTACTTGATCAAAGATTATAAGAGAAGGAAGGACGATTGCTTTAATTACGGAGAGGTCGGACACTTCTCTAAAGAGTGCCCGAAGAAACAGGGATCGCAGGGACAAGATCAAAGACCAGGGACTTCTAGAGGATAGGTGCATGCTCTCATGATCAGTTGTAACACCCCACACCCGCTATGGTCACTCGCTAGGGGAATGCCATAACATCGGTGGAGTATTTTAGGTGAATATAGAACAGAAAAATTACAGCAAGACAGATATAAGTAATACTTGAAATTTTAAAACCTCATTTCAATTGCAGCGCAAAGTAAAACATGTTTGGTTACATCACAAAACCATAATAAGAGTCAAGTACAACATATCCATCCTGATAAATAAAAATACATAATCCCAATACATGAACTGATAGCCATAAAAGAAAAGGGTAAGCTGAGCTCTACATCTAGGGTCCAAGCTCCAAGAGAGTAATAAAAGCAACCTGATCAAAGCCCACTCGTGCTGGGCCCACTTTGAGAACCTGAGGGTTGGAAAAAAAAGATAAAAACAACGGGGTCAGATATAAGTCTGAGCGAGTCCTATAACCTTAACAATACAATCATTAAAGTAATTAGGGTATGATATAAACAAGGTACGGTACCTCTGGGGATAATGGGATAATGACTACACTAAGTAGCCAACTAAACACAGGATGTACTAAGATGACCGAAAAGACGCATTTACCCACCCAAGGATAATTACTACACTGCACCACCCCAGATCTACCCACCCAAGGGTAATCCCTACACTGCACCACACCAGTTCTACCCACCCAAGGGTAATTCCTACTTAAAGGTTGATCCCACTAAGTGTACTTAGTAATTTTTAATAGTAGTTTCGTGTAACCCTAGCTGACTACATAGGTGCCGTCTGCCCCTATCTCCGCTAGGTGTACCCACTACTCCCCAAGCGATGGGCTCCCTAACGTAGATACCCGTGCTGGCCCCACAGTGGGGTGTATCACTCCCCAAAGTGGCAACCCGATAATCAATGGTGCACGGCTTATACCTACACGATGCAACAACGTCTTACCTACCAGCCCGGGTCCACACACGCATATGAAACCCATTGGACTCGCGTTGCCACCGCTACCCCGTTTTGGCCTCTTATAGTCAAGCCCAGTACGCGTGTCCCGTCCTCGACATGGGTCGAGCACAATAAGATACATATGGGTTACTGGTTGAAATGGGCCCCCACAAGCTACTACTTAAGCTTGTCATTTTATCTAGTGCATCCCACTTAACCCCTCATGCCCACTTACATGTTAAGGTTTGGTTAAGTCATCTAATCATATTTCAATTGCCACTCAAGGCCCCCACAAGCTACTACTTAAGCTTGTCATTTAATCATATTTCAATTGCCACTTAAGGCCCTCACAAGCTACTACTTAAGCTTGTCATTTAATCATATTTCAATTGCCACTTAAGGCCCCCTACAAGCTACTACTTAAGCTTGTCATTTAATCATATTTCAATTGCCACTTAAGGCCCCCTACAAGCTACTACTTAAGCTTGTCATTTAATCATATTTCAATTGCCACTTAAGGCACCCACTAGATTTCCACATGCCACCCAAGGCACTTACTTGATTCCCACATGCCACCCAAGGCACTTACTTAACCCTTTAATCATGTTTAATTACATGTTCCACTTTGGTTAAGTATTCTAATCGTATTTTTTATTGCCACCCAAGGCAACCCACTAGTTTCCTCATGCCACCCAAGGCACCCCCACTAGTTACTACATGCCACAAAAGGCACCCACTTAACCCCTCATGCCTCACTACATGCTAATTTGGTTAAGTGTTTCTTAATTAATTAAGATCGTAACCTTTGTAAAGACCTCTCACATTAGACTGTCTTTTATGGCAGCTGGATATGCCGGTTGGTTCCGGGCAGCCTTACACCATAACAGAGTCTAACCTCGTGTCTTTACACTTGTCACGTATTTAGTTTGTGACTAAGACCTCTCACATTGGGCCAATCATTTGTAGCCGCTGGATTTGCCGGTCGGTTCCGGGCAGTCTTATGCTACAAAAGGGTCCAACCTCGTGTCTGAGTCGATTAATTACACCTAATTAATCACCCCCATAATTTGTATTAATTATCCCTAATTAATTACAAATATTTAAGAATATGGGTAGACCTAACTCAATAGGTAAATTCCCAATTCCATAATATGGGTAGACCTAACTTAATAGGTAAATTCCCAACTCCATAATATGGATAGACCTAACTCAATAGGTAAATTCCCAATTATGTCCATTCACTTTACGGTATGCTTAATCATACCCATTTCACACCATTTTATTAACATGCATATTAACCCCATCATTCCCCACGTAATTCGTTCTCATAACATGACATAATAAAGGGAAGATTCATCACAAATGCCATGGGTTTAACCAACATAGCATATAACTTTATCATGGGTTTAAAAGGTGTCAACTTGCATATATGAGCATACATTAAAACCAACTAGCATTTAACCCAAACTTGCATGAAGCACATATGTCACAAAGGGGGTAACTTGCATATGATTCTTATGTCATACAAAGGTGTGAACTTGCATAGCATATCACATGTTAACTTGCATATACCCAAACACATAACTGGCATAACATGTAACATATGAACTTGCATATAATCATGCACATAACTTGCATTACATGTTACATATGAACTTGCATATAACCTCACATATAGCTTGCATAACATGTTACATATGATCTTGCATATAATCTCACATATAGCTTGCATAACATGTTACATATAAACTTGCATATAATCTCACATATAGCTTGCATAACATGTTACATATGAACTTGCATATAATCTCACATATAGCTTGCATAACATGTTACTTATCAATCAATGTTCAACTTAGTGTTTTGCATAATGAGCATCATAAAACATAGCATTGAACTTGCATAACATATAGCATAAAACTTTCAAAACACACAACATACACTATACTAACTTGCATAAACACATTGATCCACAAACATAGCATATCTTATCATATCCTATCATAATCAATTTAACAATTGATTATTAAGGCAATAGAACTCACCACTAAACTCCAATAAGCAAACCCTTGCCAAAAATCACCCAAAAACTCTAGCCTTGAAAATAAAGCTTGCAACTTGATGATGAATGCAAGCTAATGATCACTCATACAACTTAAAAATGCTTGTATGAACATGAAAGCCTTCATAGAAATAGTTTAGAAATAGGATGGAGGCTAGGGTTTTGAGTGGAGGCCATGATCATAGAAAATTTTGGCATAGTTTAGTTAGGAGATAGGATTATGATCATTTAGGGCTAGCTTAGGGTCTTATTTATAGGATTAGGCAAGTGTTTTAGGCCATTAGATTAACCCTAAATTAGATTAGGGCCATCAGATCTCGGAATCTTCCAGAAACCAGCCCCAAAATACTGCCCAAACACTAAAATGGTGCACCAGGCCAAACTGGCCGAGCACCCCCTGTCGACACCCAAGTCGACAGGGCTGTCGACTTGGTCCTAGCCAAGTCGACTACCCAGTCGACAGGGCTGTCGACTTGGGTAGCTAGGCGGGAATTTTCCCGCCTGCGCCCTAATGGCCCCAATTTCGGAATTTGAACCTGAATTTTAAATCTGTTTTGAACTTTGAATTTTCTGTAAACTTCATTGGGCCATAACTGGGCCATACGGACTCCGATTCTCGAAAACTCGGACTCTATTTCGCGTATTTTTCCTAGACGAACGAAATGACGCAGCCCGTTTCCCCCAATTCTCACATCTGAGATTATTTATTCTGCAATTAGTGAATTTTAGCATTAACTGAAATTCGGGGTGTTACATTCTCCCCTCCTTAAAGGATTTCGTCCCCGAAATCTCTAAGCTAAGGAGAATGCATATCCTACCATCCAAACAACCATCTACTCAATCCATCAAACACGGGCATCCATTGTCCTTAAATCAATTTCTAATGATGTATGAGCATATGCAAAAAGTGTGTGTATATGTTCCCTATCTAATGTATGAACATATGCAAACCATGATAGTGCCATGCATCGAATATGTATGCGAGAGAACCCTATCGACACATACTATATCTACATGAGTGCACAACCATTCACCAAAATGCATCATCCATATGATAACACAACCATTATACATCCATAAATATAGCTACCTACACACAATTATATGCAATATGCAATATGAAGTGATTGAGCCGATCTAGTGTCTAGAGTGTGTGTATATGCATCCATGAGAAACCACTAGCAAACACTTGCATCCACATGCATCCATCAATCATAACATGTCTCAAACACATGTTTCATCCATAGGTTTACCCTATCTAAAGGTCAAAGGCACTAACAAGAGGACATACTAAAGATAAGATAAGTACTAGACAAACGATAAAGGAGAAGTATACCCTCAAAAGGAATGGGTATAATGAACGCATTTTCACTTCCATCTCCCAAGTAGTGTTGCTCTCATCTTCTCCCCATTGCACTTTGACTAGTTGAACCTCCCTGTTTCTCAACCTCTTAGTTTCTGACCCAAGGATGCGTGTAGGAGCTCGTCGAATAGTCGCATCACGCTCTATCTCTACTTTTCTAAGCAAGCTCGGCTCTACCACCTCTGCGGTCTCATGTAGGCACTTCCTCAAATGTGACACATGGAATACATCATGTACACTACTAAGTCTGTCGGGCAACTCCACTAATGGAAGATGCTCTTCCCATGTACCTCCAAAATCCAAGATACATAGCCTCAAAAGGTTTTCTAAAATACGATTCACCCTCTCGGTCTGGCCGTCCGTCTGAGGATGATATGCGGTACTCAAACACAACTGAGTCCCTACCGCCTTTTGCAAACTCTTCCAAAACTCGCTAGTGAAGATAGGATCTCGATCGCTCACAATACTGGAAGGTACATCACGCAATCTAACAATCTCTCGAATGTAAACTGAAGCTAGCCATGGAGCAGTCCTCTTACTCTTCACGGGTATGAAATGGGCGTTCTTAGTAAGTCTGTCTACCACAACCCAAATTCCCGTATTACCCTTCCTCGATCTCGGTAATCCATCGAGACACTATCCCACTTCCATAGCGGAACTTCCAATGGGTGAAGGAACCCACCGGGTTTATTCTGCTCCGCTTTCAATTGTTGGCACACCAAGCATCGAGCGACATACTCGGCCACATCTTTCTTCATACCGGCCCAAATGAAAACTCGCTTCGTGTCTTGGTACATCTTGTCCCCACCGGGATGAATGGTCATCTCCGACCGATGTGCATCATCAAGTATAGCCTTCCTCAAACCCTCGTTTTGCGGTACACAAAGTCTACCGTCTCTACGCAACCACCCCTTACCATCTAGGGTGTACCTACTCAAATGGCTGGACGACTCCCCCTCCTCATGAGCTTCTCTACTAACTCAACCACTGTGGGTCGTCTCGCTGCGCTCCGCCAATCCGCCCCAAAAGAGTAGGCCTAACCTCCAAGGAGGCTAGCAAACCGGGTACAAAGTCAATGGAAGGTCTAAAGTCAAACATAGTAATAAACTCTGAGCTCCGTCGTTCACCGAACAATGAACTCGAGGACAACCTTTTTCTACTTAAGGCGTCCGCTACCACGTTACCCTTGCCATGGGTATACGCTATCTCAAACTCATAGGATGCTAAGAATCCCATCCACTTTTGTTGTCCTAAGACAATTGCGCTCACAGAGTCTCCAACACTTCCCTAAGATGTAGGGCATGCTTTTCTCCACTTTTAGAGAAAACTAGGATATTACCCCATCCAAAATCCTCCCAACTGTCCATCTCTCACGCAGACCATCCTAGTCGAACTTGACATCCCCCAAGTGCAAGCCCCAAAGGCCTAAACCAATATCAGACAAACACCCAAGGGATACCTCCTTCGAACTCAGACGACCTACGTGAGATGATACTAGTAAAAACGGCTAAATAATTAAACCCCTGTCCAACTTTGGATGTCCTCGCCAGTCTCGCTCGAAAACCACCGTTTATCCCATAACTGGCTTTGCTCAGCCTATTGAGCACATACGAAAACTTATTTCGCTCCTAGAAAAGACCAAGATGTCATTTACAAAGACCATCACGAACTTATTTAGGTACTCCCTGAACACCCTTCTCATCAAATCAACATGCGGGGGCGTTCGTTAAACCAAATGGCATCACCAGCCACTCATAAAAACCATCCGGAGTCCTAAAGGCAGTCCTCTCTATACTATCCTTAGCCACTCTCAACTGACGAAACCCCGTGGCTAAGTCCAACTGCGAAAATACTGAGGCGCCAACTAACTGATCCAAGAGATCATCAATCCTCGGCAATGGGTGTCTATTCTTCTTTGTGAGTTTATTTAGTCCTCTTTAGCCTACACAAAGTCTGAGGGACCCATCCTCCTTCGTGGCAAAAACTACTGGAGCACCCCACTCCGATATACTTCGTCTTATGAACCCCTTCTCAAGCAAATCGCCTACTTGCTTATGGAGTTCCCTCCTCTCACGAGGAGCCATGTGGCACACTGGCCAAGATACTGGTTTGACATTGTCTACCAGATATATTCGGAAGTCAACCTCCCGCTCCGGAGGTAAGCCCTTCACCTCCTCAAACACATCCGAGTATTCCCGGACCACTCTAACAGATCGCAAACTCTCGACCGACGTGTCAAGCGATTCTAGATAACTTAGCATAACAGATTCCATGGGATTACAAGAGATCTCGAGAGTGTTACCTAAGCGGGTCATAAGCCTAACAACTCTCCCTTCAAAATCAAGAACGGCACCCCTACTGGATAACCAGTCCATGCCCAAAACAACCCATAGCCCGTGAAGCTCAAAAAGCATCACATCTAAACTCAACGCTAAGTATAGAAACTTTCAAACCCAAACACATCATGGAGCCCCAATTGGGTTTGAAACAACTAAGGGATCATCTACTAAACTGGTGTCTAAGTGCAGTGACTCAACTAACAATGATGAGATAAACGAACTCGATGCGTCAGAATCAAATAAAGTTCGAACCGGATAATAAAGAAATCCAAATTCCAACCTAGACGGTCCTATCCCCATCTCGTACCCTAGCCGTGAGGGAATACAACTACCCTCCAGGAGATTCCGTACCTTGCCCTTGCCCCTTTGGACAACCCTAATAAGGTGTCCTATTCCTCCTAAAAGGATAACTACTCGCCTTCTTCTTCCCATTCTCCACTCGTAACCTCCCACCAATGAGGTTTCATCCTTCATTAACCAAACAACCATTTGGGCCTTCCTCCCATTGTCTATCTAATAGGTACCTACTAGTCCTCCTCCTTCTCGAACCAACTTCTAATCCGACTAACGTCTAAGTCCCTTGAAGTGGTTTTCCATTCTTATCTATCTTAGATAGATCATCTATACACGGAGGGGAAACTCAAAACGAGAGAGGAAGAGATTCAAAACGGAGAATTCGAAAGATAAAGATATGGCTATCGGGGATTATGCCTTTCTTTCAAAAACTTTTCTCTTAAAGACATGTTTTTGAAAATACTCCTTTCAAAAATATTCTTAGAAAATAGTTTTTCTAAAAATTTTATCTGTTCTGGTAACCTTAAGCTCTGATACCATGTGTAACACCCCACACCCGCTATGGTCACTCGCTAGGGGAATGCCATAACATCGGTGGAGTATTTTAGGTGAATATAGAACAGAAAAATTACAGCAAGACAGATATAAGTAATACTTGAAAATTTAAAACCTCATTTCAATTGCAGCGCAAAGTAAAACATGTTTGGTTACATCACAAAACCATAATAAGAGTCAAGTACAACATATCCATCCTGATAAATAAAAATACATAATCCCAATACATGAACTGATAGCCATAAAAGAAAAGGGTAAGCTGAGCTCTACATCTAGGGTCCAAGCTCCAAGAGAGTAATAAAAGCAACCTGATCAAAGCCCACTCGTGCTGGGCCCACTCTGAGAACCTGAGGGTTGGAAAAAAAAGATAAAAACAACGGGGTCAGACATAAGTCTGAGCGAGTCCTATAACCTTAACAATACAATCATTAAAGTAATTAGGGTATGATATAAACAAGGTACGGTACCTCTGGGGATAATGGGATAATGACTACACTAAGTAGCCAACTAAACACAGGATGTACTAAGATGACCGAAAAGACGCATTTACCCACCCAAGGATAATTACTACACTGCACCACCCCAGATCTACCCACCCAAGGGTAATCCCTACACTGCACCATACCAGTTCTACCCACCCAAGGGTAATTCCTACTTAAAGGTTGATCCCACTAAGTGTACTTAGTAATTTTTAATAGTAGTTTCGTGTACCCCTAGCTGACTACATAGGTGCCGTCTGCCCCTATCTCCGCTAGGTGTACCCATTACTCCCCAAGCGATCGGCTCCCTAACGTAGATACCCGTGCTGGCCCCACAGTGGGGTGTATCACTCCCCAAAGTGGCAACCCTATAATCAATGGTGCACGGCTTATACCTACACGATGCAACAATGTCTTACCTACCAGCCCGGGTCCACACACGCATATGAAACCCGTTGGACTCGCGTTGCCACCGCTACCCCGTTTTGGCCTCTTATAGTCAAGCCCAGTACGCGTGTCCGGTCCTCGACATGGGTCGAGCCCAATAAGATACATATGGGTTACTGGTTGAAATGGACCCCCACAAGCTACTACTTAAGCTTGTCATTTTATCTAGTGCATCCCACTTAACCCCTCATGCCCACTTACATGTTAAGGTTTGGTTAAGTCATCTAATCATATTTCAATTGCCACTCAAGGCCCCCACAAGCTACTACTTAAGCTTGTCATTTAATCATATTTCAATTGCCACTTAAGGCCCCCACAAGCTACTACTTAAGCTTGTCATTTAATCATATTTCAATTGCCACTTAAGGCCCCCTACAAGCTACTACTTAAGCTTGTCATTTAATCATATTTCAATTGCCACTTAAGGCCCCCTACAAGCTACTACTTAAGCTTGTCATTTAATCATATTTCAATTGCCACTTAAGGCACCCACTAGATTTCCACATGCCACCCAAGGCACTTACTTGATTCCCACATGCCACCCAAGGCACTTACTTAACCCTTTCTTTAATCATGTTTAATTACATGTTCCACTTTGGTTAAGTATTCTAATCGTATTTTCTATTGCCACCCAAGGCAACCCACTAGTTTCCTCATGCCACCCAAGGCACCCCCACTAGTTACTACATGCCACCCAAGGCACCCACTTAACCCCTCATGCCTCACTACATGCTAATTTGGTTAAGTGTTTCTTAATTAATTAAGATCGTAACCTTTGTAAAGACCTCTCACATTAGACTGTCTTTTATGGCAGCTGGATATGCCGGTTGGTTCCGGGCAGCCTTACACCATAACAGAGTCTAACCTCGTGTCTTTACATTTGTCACGTATTTAGTTTGTGACTAAGACCTCTCACATTGGGCCAATCATTTGTAGCTGCTGGATTTGCCGGTCGGTTCCGGGCAGTCTTATGCTACAAAAGGGTCCAACCTCGTGTCTGAGTCGATTAATTACACCTAATTAATCACCCCCATAATTTGTATTAATTATCCCTAATTAATTACAAATATTTAAGAATATGGGTAGACCTAACTCAATAGGTAAATTCCCAATTCCATAATATGGGTAGACCTAACTTAATAGGTAAATTCCCAACTCCATAATATGGGTAGACCTAACTCAATAGGTAAATTCCCAATTATGTCCATTCACTTTACGGTATGCTTAATCATACCCATTTCACACCATTTTATTAACATGCATATTAACCCCATCGTTCCCCACGTAATTCGTTCTCATAACATGACATAATAAAGGGTAGATTCATCAAAAATGCCATGGGTTTAACCAACATAGCATATAACTTTATCATGGGATTAAAAGGTGTCAACTTGCATATATGAGCATACATTAAACCCAACTAGCATTTAACCCAAACTTGCATGAAGCACATATGTCACAAAGGGGGTAAGTTGCATATGATTCTTATGTCATACAAAAGTGTGAACTTGCATATCATATCACATGTTAACTTGCATATACCAAAACACATAACTTGCATAACATGTAACATATGAACTTGCATATAATCATGCACATAACTTGCATTACATGTTACATATGAACTTTCATATAATCTCACATATAGCTTGCATAACATGTTACATATGATCTTGCATATAATCTCACATATAGCTTGCATAACATGTTACATATAAACTTGCATATAATCTCACATATAGCTTGCATAACATGTTACATATGAACTTGCATATAATCTCACATATAGCTTGCATAACATGTTACATATCAATCAATGTTCAACTTAGTGTTTTGCATAATGAGCATCATAAAACATAGCATTGAACTTGCATAACATATAGCATAAAACTTTCAAAACACACAACATACACTATACTAACTTGCATAAACACATTGATCCACAAACATAGCATATCTTATCATATCCTATCATAATCAATTTAACAATTGATTATTAAGGCAATAGAACTCACCACTAAACTCCAATAAGCAAACCCTTGCCAAAAATCACCCAAAAACTCTAGCCTTGAAAATAAAGCTTGCAACTTGATGATGAATGCAAGCTAATGATCACTCATACAACTTAAAAATGCTTGTATGAACATGAAAGCCTTCATAGAAATAGTTTAGAAATAGGATGGAGGCTAGGGTTTTGAGTGGAGGCCATGATCATAGAAAATTTTGGCATAGTTTAGTTAGGAGATAGGATTATGATCATTTAGGGCTAGCTTAGGGTCTTATTTATAGGATTAGGCAAGTGTTTTAGGCCATTAGATTAACCCTAAATTAGATTAGGGCCATCAGATCTCGGAAACTTCCAGAAACCAGCCCCAAAACACAGCCCAAACACTAAAATGGTGCACCAGGCCAAACTGGTGGAGCACCCCCTGTCGACACCCAAGTCGACAGGGCTGTCGACTTGGTCCTAGCCAAGTCGACTACCCAGTCGACAGGGCTGTCGACTTGGGTAGCTAGGCGGGAATTTTCCCACCCGTGCCCTAATGGCCCCAATTTCGGAATTTGAACCTGAATTTTAAATCTGTTTTGAACTGTGAATTTTCTGTAAACTTAATTGGGCCATAACTGGGCAATACGGACTCCGATTCTCGAAAACTCGGACTCTATTTCGCGTATTTTTCCGAGAGGAACGAAATGACGCAGCCCGTTTCCCCCAATTCTCACATCTGAGATTATTTATTTTGCAATTAGTGAATTTTAGCATTAACTGAAATTCGGGGTGTTACATCAGTGCTCCTGAAAGAGGTAGAAAAAATTCCTTAGAAAGTTTAGTTTCTTTTCCAAACCATCCATTTAGAACACTTTTTGATTCTAGCGCTTCACACTTGTTTATATCCAGTTCTGTGGTTGAATCTCTGCACTTAATTACTAGTATGGTAGTAGATCCCGTAGTTGTTTCAAACCCCATTGGTAGTTTGGCTCATTTATCGATGATTTTTCAGGGTTTGAAAATATTTGTGTTATGCATCGAGTTTGAATTCGATGCGTATGTGATCGGGTTTATGGGCTATAGGTTGATTCTAGGAATGGATTGGCTTAACATGTATGGGCCATTCTGGATTATGAGAAGAGGGTTGTTAGACTCCTGACATGTCATGAGAAGGCCCTCGAAGTTTCTTGTGACCCCCAAGGGTCTGTTATGCTTAGCTTCCTAGAGTCTCTAGATGTATCCATAGATGATTTGCAATCTGTTCCAGTGGTTTGAGATTATTCCGATGTTTTTGATGAGTTTTGGGGTTTACCTCTAAGGCACGAGATTGACTTCCACATATATCTAGTGGACAATGCAAATCTAGTTGCATTACCACTGCGCCATATGGCTCCAAGGGAAAGGAGGGAGCTGAGTAAGCATGTAGGGGAGCTACCAGAGAAAGGGTTTATCGGACGAAGCATATCAGAATGGGGTGCTCCAGTAGTACTCGCAACTAAAACGGATGGTTCACTTCATTTGTGTGTTGACCATAGAGAATTGAATAAGCTCACCAATAAGAATAGGCACCCACTTCCGAGGATTGATGATTTATTTGATCATCTTATTGGTGCCTCGGTATTTTCTTAGTTGGACTTGGCTTCTAGGTTTCATCAGTTGAGGGTGGCTGAGGACATCAGAGACAAGACTACTTTCAGAACTCCGGGCGGTTTCTTTGAATGGCTAGTTATGCCTTTTGGGTTGACAAATGCACCCGCTTATTTTGTTGATTTAATGAGTAGGGTGTTTCGGGAGTTCCTAAACAAATTTGTTGTAGTCTTTGTTGATGATATTTTGATCTTCTCCAAGAATGAAGAAGAGCATGCCCAACATTTTAGAGAAGTTTTGAAAACTCTCTGTAACCATCAGCTTAAGGAAAAGTTCTCCAAATGCCATTTTTGGAGAAAAGATGTGAGATTCTTGGGGCATGTAGCCTCCAAAGAAGGAATAACTGTATATCCCGCAAAGGTGGTTACAGGGCAAGATTGGTAGATTCCTAAAAATGCAACCGAGGTGAGAAGATTTCTTGTGTTGGCAGGTTATTACAGGAAGTTCATTAAGGACTTCGGGAGGATATCAGCCCTCTCACCAGGCTGACAAAGAAGAATTTGACACTCATGGGGACATAGACTATGACATTGCTTTCCAACGACTAAAAAGGGCTCTGACAACAACTCCATTCTTGACCTTTCCTGATGGTAGTAAAGTGTTTATTGTTTACACTAATGCATGTGGTACAGGGCTTGGTGCGGTTCTGATGCAAGAAGGGAAAGTAATATGTTATCAGGGTAGATAGTGAAGAGTTCATGAGAAGAACTACCCCACCCATGATCTAGAGCTAGCTGCCATAGTATTCGCATTGAAGACATGACGTCATTATTTACCTGGAGAAAAGTTCAAGTTATACACCGATAATAAATCTTTCAGGTATCTTTTCTCACATAAGGTTCTCAACTTAAGGCAACAACGATGGATGGAGTTCTTAGATTCATATGATTTTGAGATTACTTATACACTAGGTAAGGGTAATGTGGTGGTAGACGCACTTAGTAGGCAGAGGGTGGCCCTGAGTCCGGTGTTTGTGTAGAGAAAGAACTTGGAGTTCATATCAGCTTTTGATCTTAGACCCTCCATCGAGGTTTTGCCTGATTTGTTTGCATCCTTGGAGATACGACCAACTCTTATGGATCAGATAGGATCTTGCAATAAGGTGACCCACAGATTCTAAACATCATGGATAAGCTCATAAGAGGGGATACTTCTAGTCACCTCAGTAGATATGCAATAGATGAAAAGGGGTGGTTGCGACGAGATGGAAGGCTTTGTGTTCCTAAAACTGGAAGCTTGATAAAGGTAGTCCTAGAAGAAGCCCACCATTCTATGATGGCTATTCATCCAGGTGGTGACACGATGTATAGAGACATGAAGAGGGATTTCCTTTGGGCTGGGATGAAGAAAGATGTGGCCAAATTTGTTTCTCAATGTTTAGTTTTCCAGCATGTCAAAGCTGATCAAAAGAAGCCAGATGGACTACTTTATCCGTTGGAGGTTCCGCACTGGAAATGAGAGAGCATCTCAATGGATTTTATAGATGCTTTGCCTTGATCGAGGAAGGGTAACACTGGTATTTGGGTGGTAGTGGATAGACTCACTAAGAGCGCTCATTTTATTCTGGTTAAGAGTATGAGGACGACATCATGGTTGGCAGCAATTTATGTTCGTGAGGTAGTTCATCTTCATGGAATACCTTTCAGCATCGTAAGCGATTGTGATCCCATCTTTACCAGCGAATTTTGGAGGAGTTTGCAAGAAGAATTAGGTACACAGTTGTGTTTGAGCACCGCTAATCATCCTCAGACCGATGGGTAGACGGAGATGGTGAACAAAATTCTTGATGATCTTTTAAGACTGTGTATCCTGGACTTCGTAGGGACTTGGGAAGAGCATCTACCTTTAGTAGAGTTTGCCTATAATAATAGTTATCAAGCCAGTATCGGCATGGCACCCTTCGAAGTATTGTATGGACGACCCTATAGATCGCCATCTTGTCGGTGGGAATCTATAGAAAGATTATTACTTGGACCAGATATGGTTAGGGAAATGTACGAGAAGATTGACCTTATTCGACGGTGGATGAAGATAGCTCAAGATAGGCAGAAGTCCTATGTAGACAAGAGAAGAACTGACATCGAATTCGAAGTGGGAGACTTGGTTTTTATCAAAGTATCACTTTTTAAGGAATGCGGTTTGCTTCAGATCAGTAGGGAAGTTGGCACCTAGGTTTGTGGGACCATTTCCCATAACCGAGAGGATTAACCAAATGACCTACCGAGTAAAGCTCCCAGAAAATCTATCCGGTGTTCATGATGTTTTCCACATCTCCCATCTGCGGAAGTGCTTACATGACATAATAGAAGTGGTTGAGCCAAGTATGTTGGAAGAAGTCAAAGTGGAACGGGAGCGACAGTCATACGTGTCCCTACCCGTTGTTAGCCCACTTTGTGAACTGGGCAACACAAAGTCAAGATGTGAAACATTGAAAAACTTGGGAAGCACTGAAGCGGGTCGGATCGAAGCAGTGTAGCGGTTCGGATCGGATAAAGTTTGCTGTTCAGATCGGTGAACTATTGCTGTTGGAATCAGAGAGGCACGGCTGTTCGGATCGGAGAGCAACCTACTTCTAGTTGGATCGGAGAGCTACCTGCTATGAAGACAGATCGGAACGAAGTGAAAGAGAACGAAGACATAGCCTTGGGACAAAACCGGATCGGATCGGATACCCCGATCCGAACCCCTCCTGTACACTCTTCCGATCCGAACCCATCTTCCACGTCATTCTCCTGCATGATCGCCAAGTTATTCGGAGCGGCTATGACCAGTTCCTACCTACAACATCCACTGCTTTGATGCGTTGTCAACACAGAAATCCATCCGAACCCGAGGCTAATGGGATGGATGACACGTGGCTCTGATCCGGATCGGGTTCTGAGCGAATTTTCACCTATAAATACCCTGTCTGGGGACAAAGAAAAGGATCTTTTTTCTGGCACTTTGAGAGTTCAACCACCTTCATAACCCGAATTCCAGCACTCCCGAAAATCCAAATCTTCTTTCATTATTTGTTTTTCAACAATTGAGTGAATGTAAGTGAGTTGTGAGAGATATTCAGTGAATATTTCATTGTAATTGCAACTACATCATTGAAAATAGTGAAAGACAAGTGGACGTAGGCATTTCTTCGCCGAACCACTATAAATCCTGTGTGTTCATTTTACTTTTGATCTTATTTCATTCTGCTTTTAGTCAATTTGGGTGTTAGAACCACTTTTTTGTCTAACATTTTGGTGCTTTCACTGAGAACCATCTGAATTCTTTGTTTTTCGGGATTATCGTTCTACTTTTTTGGACCGTTGAGTTCAAAGAAGTTAATCCTCAAGTTTTGACGTTTTTGGATATTTGTTGAATTGATTGTTGAAGAACCATGGCTAAAGGAAAAGGCAAAGAAGTTCAATCTGGTCAAGGAAATGGAGTTGGCGAAGATCAGCAAAATGCGGTCGTGACAAGGTCTCGTGGGCAGAGCTCAGCAGCAGGACGAACCGATACAGGAATCCCGAACCGCCTTCATGGGGAGAGCTCCGATCCGATCCGGGTAGGAGATTCTGAAGCAGTGCATTCCCCCAACCTGAACCGACCCGAGCAACTTGCCCTACACCGACCCGACCTGGCTTTCCAGCTCCGACCCGAACAGGCTTCCTAGCTCCGACCCGACCCGATTTCCCATCTCCGAACCGACCCGTCACTTGTTGATGTTGGAAACTCTACTGGAGCCCCTACAAATGCTCCAATTCCGGCCACCAGGGTCAATGATCAGGTCAATCCATCCGTGCCCATTACTCAAGGAGATTTCTCACGCCTACTTGACATGCTTGAGAGTACTAGGGAGGCTATGAAAATCCACGAGCGCACCAATCTCATGATGCAGGAAAATATGAGACTCATGAGCAGGGAGATTAGCGAACTCCGTAGGCAGAGAACTCCATCCCCGGTTCGCTACACACCAATGGACCAGTCTTCATCTTCCGAGGAAGAGCGGCTCCGTGAACGAAGGCCACTCGAACGACCTCAGAATTTGGAGCAGCTGACGTTCGGATCTTTGGGGTCTCACGAGGATATTGCACGAGAACTAGGAAACAATGATCCCACTCGTGGGCAAAGGCTCCAGTCCCCTCCTCCCGAGATCGACCGGGAGCGTAGGGAACGGAGTAGAGCAGAAGCAGCTCAAAGAAGAAGGGCATCTCCTGAACAAGAGCCCAGAAGGAACCCGGATACCAGGGCCAGGGAACTTGAACGGCCCCTAACTAATGCTGATGTACGGGCAATGGTACGCTAGATTATGTCCGAGAGCCGGAACTATACCAATGAAGATTATGGCATTGAGCGAAGCCATACTCCTTTCACTGAAGACATCCTCGACTTTCAGTTTCCCCGGCGTTTTAACCTTCCACAGATGGATAAGTACAATGGGAGAACTGATCCGGGACAGCATTTGATGCTATACTCGTGGCTCATGAATGCTGCTGCTACTCCTGATGCAGTGAAGTGTAAAGCATTCCCGATCTATTTAGAAGATATGGCGTTGTTCTGGTTTACCCGACTTCCCCCTCGTTCGGTTTCGAATTATAGGGAACTGAGCGAACGTTTTATGAATCAGTTCCGACTCCATACCCGAAAGTCCAAAAGTGTTATTGAATTATCAAGAATTAAGCAGGCGCCAGGAGAGTCTTTGAGGTCATATCTTGACCGTTTTAACTTGGCTGTGACTGAAGTTAGTGACCCGCATGAGCCCACCATTTTGATGGCATTAAAGGAAGGAGTCGATCCTGAATCTGAGTTTGGAGATTACCTTTCTGGGAAGACACCCTCCACGAGAGAGATATTCTATGAAAAGGCCGATATTTATTTAAGACGAGAGGAGGCCAGGTCAAACCGAAAGAGAAAGTCTGAAGCGGCTTCAAAAGAAAATGTTCAGAGTAACGTCGCCGTGAAGCAGTCTGGGGAAAGTTCCAGAAAAGTTGAAGTGAATGTGGGAAACAAGAGTGGAAATGACAATTTTGGAAACGGGGGCAACAACAATAACCGTAATGCGAACGGTAACAGATGAAATAGAAATAGGGTAAGTGATCCTAGCAAAAGACCCCGATTCCAGACTTATTGAGAATTATACTCCATTGAACGACACTCTGGAGAACATTTACTTGGATACGTACAACGTTTTGCAATATAAAAGACCACCACCTCGTGACTCGACAGAGAAAGAAATGGCAACTGGGAAGTTTTGTTTGTTTCATGGAACTCATGGGCATTCAACCAATGAATGTCGGCATTTGAGAGATGCGATTGAGAAGCTGCTACGCGAAGGGAAACTGGATGAATATAAGGTTGCCCCGAGGGACAGGGGGCAAGGAGAGCAGGCTCCAAAACAGATTCAATCTGCTCCCAAGCCTACAGCGTAGCAGAAAGGCAAGGGAATTGTTATCAACTCCATAGTGGGTGGACCTCACCCAACAATCCGTAGTTTTAGAGCAATGGATCAGTATGTAAATGCTGCCAAGCACGTAGATGTGAATGAAGGTGATTTGGAAGATATCGCCCCCATAAAACAACAGAAGACAATGTTTGACGACATGGTGTTCCGCAGCAGAGATAATACTGGGATCCAATCACCCACTGATGATCCGTTTGTCATTACTACCACCATTGGACCGGCCTTGGTTCGTAAGGTGTTAGTAGACAACGGAAGTTCTATTAATATTATATTTAAAAAGTCATTCGATCAGATGAAGCTTGAATCTGAAGATTTGAAGCCGTGTGAAGGATGGATCAGAGGCTTCAACGGGGCGTCAACAGCTCCCATGGGGTACATAGAATTGCCCGTGACCTTGGGGCAAGGAGAACGCCGAAGAGTGCGGATGCTTCAATTCGTAGTGTTGGACGTAGATTCGCCTTATAATGCATTTTTGGGAAGGCCTTCCCTTGCTGAATTATGGGCTTGCATCGCCCCTTGGTGTTTATTGCTTAAGTTCCCAACTGAAGCCGGAACTGGAGTAATGAGAGGGGATCAAGTTTCCGGACGGGCCTGCTATGTTGCCGAATTAAAGATGTTGATGAAAGGACTTAACATCGAGAGTAAAGATGTCTCGCCTCCCCCAAAGGGGGGCTCGACATACCAATTAGAGAAATCGACCCCGAAGGAGTTGCCTAAAGGAACGCCTGAAGACCTGGATCCCAGAAAAGATGAGGAACCAGAGACTAGAAATGCAACTCCTAATGAAGCGACAGTGGAAATTCCCGTTGATGAAGCTGATCCAACAAGAGTTTTGAAGATTGGGTCTCAATTGGATCCACGTCGGGCCAAAGAACTAAAGGATTTCCTGAAGGCGAACTTGGACGTGTTTGCCTGGACCCACGCTGACATGTGTGGGATATCGCCATCCATCATAAGTCACTCACTAAATGTAAACCCAAAACATCCGCCTGTGAAGCAAAAGAGACGTATGCTGGGCCCAGAGAGGTCGGCTGCTCTCAAAGAAGAAGTGGAGAAGCTGAAACAGAACGGATTTATTCGAGATTCGACATATCCCGACTGGATATCGAATCCCGTCTTAGTAAAGAAGCCGAATGGAAAGTGGCGGACTTGCATTGATTTTTCAGATTTGAACAAAGCTTGCCCAAAAGATAGTTTCCCACTTCCCAGGATTGACCAGCTTGTAGATTCGACAGCAGGTCATGAACTTCTTTCTTTCATGGACGCATATTCTGGGTACAACCAAATTCCTATGCACGTGCCAGATCAAGAGCATACGAGCTTCATTACAAATTTGGGATTATATTGCTATGTTGTGATGCCATTCGGATTGAAAAACGCCAGAGCCACTTATCAGCGCTTGGTGAACAGAATGTTTTATAATCAAATAAGGAAGACTATGAAAGTTTATGTAGATGATATGCTTGTCAAATCGAAACAGTCCTCCAGCCATACGCAAGACTTGGCAGAAATGTTTGGTATCCTACGAAAGTATCGGATGAAGTTGAATCCTTTGAAATGCTCATTTGGAGTGGCATCGGGAAAGTTCCTAGGCTTCATTGTGAGCTCCCGAGGAATTGAAATCAATCCCAGCCAAATAGCAGCGATTAGAAACATTGAAGAGCCGAAGAGAATTAAAGACGTCCAAAATCTTGCGGGGAAAGTAGCTGCGTTGAGTAGGTTTATCTCCAAAGCCACGGACAAATGCGTCCCATTTTTTGATTTGATTAAAAGGGGAAAGAAGAACTTCGAGTGGACTCCGGACTGTGTTGAGGCCTTTCGAAATTTATTGGAATTGCTAGAAAAACCACCGATTTTGTCAAAACCGGTGGATCACGAAGAGTTATTTGTTTACTTGGCAGTTTCGGCTCATGCCGTTAGCACAGCCTTGGTTCGAGAAGAAGACAAAGTGCAAAGGCCAGTATATTATGTAAGCAAGAAATTGGCAGCGGCAGAACACAACTACCCAAAGATTGAGAAGCTCGCTTACAGCCTCCTAATCGCATCCCGAAAACTTCGTCACTATTTCCAAGCTCATCCAATAACCATATACACTGACCAGCCGCTGAGGCAGGTGTTGCAGAGACCCGAAGCATCGGGAAGGTTGATCAAATGGAATATAGAATTAAGTCAGTTTGATTTAAATTTTCAGCCACGAAGGTCGATAAGGGGGCAAGCTCTGGCAGACTTTATAGCAGAGTTCACTATCCCAGAGGAGGAAGTGATCAACGACAAAGTGGTCAAGTCCGAAGATGAGTTAAAGATAGATCTATGGAAGCTATACACAGATGGAGCCAAGAACGACTGAAGGTCTGGAGCTGGAATCGTCTTAGTCACTCCTGAAGGACAGTCATTATATTACGCTCTACGATTAGAATTTTCGGCGACTAACAATGACTCTGAATACGAAGCCCTGATTGCCGGGCTGAAGCTTGCTAAAGACCTCGGAATAAGAATGTTGGACATATTCTGTGACTCCAAAATCATTGTTTGCCAAGTGCGAGAGGAATTTGTGGCTCGGGGACCTCGACTTATCACCTACCTCGGGAAAGTGAGAGAGCTATTAAGCAACCTGGAGCAGTACAGTATAACACATATCCCAAGAGCCGAAAACCAGAAGGCGGACAGGCTGGCAAAGCTAGCTAGTTCCGACAAACCAGAAGAGACCGAAATAATTCCAATTGAAACGTTGGAATCGCCAAGCTTTGAGTCGATTGAAATTGAGTTCGCTTTCGAAGCGGAACCGGAGAAGGAGTCGTGGATGACCCCAATTAATAACTTCCTTAAGAATGGGACACTCCCATCAAAGAAGAGTGAGAAAAGGGCTATAGTTCGCAAGGCTACCAGATATGTCATGCAAGATGATACTCTTTATAGGCAAGGATTTTCTATGCCCCTGTTACGATGTATAGCACACGACGACATCAAACGTGTACTAAGAGAAGTGCACGAAGGTGAGTGTGGAAATCACACAGGAGGTCAGACTTTAGCGAAAAAGATATTGCGATATGGATACTTCTGGCTCACAATTAATAAAGATGCAGCTGATTACTCACGACGCTGCGATAAGTGCCAGAGATTCGCCAAAATCCCCAGAGCACCGTCGACCCAACTCAAATCAATGGTGAGTCCTTGGCCATTTTCCACATGGGGAATTGATATCATCGGAGTTCTACCGATTGCTAAAGGAGGAGCGAAATATGCAATAGTCGCTGTGGACTATTTTACGAAGTGGGTGGAAGCTGAGCCCTTGACCAAAATCACGGCAAGAAAGGTGATAAGTTTCGTGGTTAGAAATATTATATGCCGATTCGGGATCCCAAGGACCATTATAACTGACAACGGAACCCAGTTTGATGGTACTGAATTCAGAAATTTCTGCCAGAAGTATAAGATCGACAAGCGATACACTGCGGTTCCTTATCCGCAGTCGAACGGGCAAGTTGAGGCAATAAATAAAGTAATAAAATCCATCCTCAAGAAACGGTTAGAGCGCGCAAAGGCAAAATGGGTTGACGAATTGCCCCTAGCTTTATGGGCATATCGAACAACATTCAGGACGGCTACCGGTCATAACCCTTTCTCTCTCTCTCTTTTGGTTCAGAATCAGTAATTCCAGTAGAGCTTGAAGTTCCTTCCCACAGGGTGACGTATTACGACCCGATGACGAATCGGGCACTCTTACTCGAGTCTCTTGATGAAATCGAAGAAAAAAGGGACGAAGCGGATTTGCATGCAGCAAGACATCGACGTCAGATTGCACGCTATTACGACAAAAAAGTTCGCCTTAGGACTTTTGAACCAGGAGATTTGGTGCTAAAGAGAGTCTTTCCATCCCTTCCTCACCTCGGTCCAAAGTGGGAAGGACCCTTTGTCATCCAATGGAAACTTGAAAAAGGAACCTTCAAGTTAACGACCGTAGATGGCGAAGAAGTCCCTAGGGCATGGAATGCCCAACACTTGATGCGGTATTTGGATTAGAAATGTTGTACTCTTTGTTATTTTTCTTATGAACTCTGTAATAAGGCACGACTTGCCTTGGGAAAATCTGATGATATGAATAAAGGACTATAAAGTGGATGTAGGCTACGACTTAGCCGAACCACTATAAAAATATCGTGTGTTATTTACTTTTATGCATTATATATATACATTCATCGACTATTCTGTTGTGATTATGGAATATAAGATGATTCAAAACCTGAAAAGGTTGAAAACAGTTTAAACATAAGAAAAAGCACAACGACTATTTGTGCGACAAGACATAAAAGAATGAGAAAACGACATTCTTAACTCTAACTCTCCAGAGAGAGAGAGAGAGTATAAAAGCGTCTCCGACTGAGCGCTGAGAAAGAGATCCTTCCCCGCTGAAAGACCGGGGGGTGAATAGATTGCTGAGCTCGAACTCTAACTCTCCAGAGAGAGAGAGAGTATAAAAGGATGGGAAGACGACGTCCTCTGAGGCGTGAAGATGCACCCAGACAAGAGACCGCCTCAGTAAGAACTCTAACCTGAGTATAAGACAGGAGAGTATAAAAGAAATGCCAGAAAAAACGACAGGCATTGACGACACAGAAAATGCTATCCCGTCAGAAAATCGGGAGCATTCAGATTACTTGATTAAGCCTTAAATTACTTTTTGAGATTGACTGGGGGCATATATGTATACACATATTTCCTCCCTCCGTAACTTCATTTCATAACTATAGTAAGACATGCATTTTTATATAAGTACAGAACTACTGACAAATAGACATTACAGAAAATGAATTATTTTTTATTTACGAATGAATGAATTTGTACAGGAAAACAACCAAAAAGAAGGTGTAAGAGCCACCCTTACAGCAGCAATTATTGATTTACCAAATACTAAAACAATGCAAGGCAACCCACTATTTAGATTTTGAGTGAGGCTTGGACTTCTTGGCGGCTTTCTCCGCATCCTTTGCCTCTTTCTCGGCCTCCGTCAAGATGCGCTTTGATTTTTTCTTTCCCGAATGTAACGTACCGCCTTTTTGACCGCTTCAAATTGGTGATTAACCAAACTTAAAACGTCCAAATCGACGGATCGTTATTAGCTTATAGAGTTTAAAGACAAAATCAACACAGAAATATAGAATAACTCAATAACAACAATTTAACAGCAAAATAAAACTTCTATATATAAATCAGAATTTTGATACAACATTTTTTTCTATACAGCGGAATTTGAAAATATACTTTCAATACAAAGGAAAATGTTAATGTTTTTAAAATCTTCAGAGTGCGCCGTGTTTGGAATCCCCAGCTTTTTGCCAATCCTCAAATCCTGTGTTGTAATCTTTAAATCTGTATTGCTCGGGTCCGACCCGAGCGTTCCATGCAAAACATAAAACACTCGAGTCAGGATTAATCATTTTTCAAGTAAATTAACTTCAATAGAAACTGAAATAAAATAATTTATCCTAACATCAATTGTAACGGTTGTGGAGTATCTATTCTTATCAATGGACAGCGCCCGTTCAATATCAGTTTGGATTTAAGTATAGGACAACCCCATATTAGTTATATTTCGGTAGTATCTGTGCTTTATCCGTTTTTCATATCAATGTGTACATACAAGAATTTGGCACACATGTAAGCAAGCAAGGAACCAAGACCAACCAGCCAACAACAATACATCAAAAACAGTTTCAGCAAACCAATTTCAGCTTTCCTCTCCATATTTTTCATGGATTACATATTCAGTCCTTTGTTATATAGGGTAGTAATTTAGATTTCCGAAGCATTAGATAACCAATTGACAGATTTTGAATGTAACATTTCATAATGGATAATGCAACATTTTCTACAAGACAGTCCTACACCAAAAACCATTCAAGAATAAATTAGCTGGTTTTTTATTAATTATTATTTCCATTTTCTTCTTTCTTCCCTTTATTTTCTCATTGAACCAAGACACTCCTAAATGTGTGCATTGGACAGGTACACCCAGTGTAATTTAAAACCTACAGGAGTTCAAACTATAGAAGGGAGGTTTTCAACCTTTCACTCATATACCCATGGCTATAGCGCATGTTAGATAGAATTAACAATACTTGGTTATGCCCTGTCTGTCTTGCAAAAGCAAGAACAGCGCCACTACATCAATGAGAACACTCATACTGTCAACATTTACTAGGTACACCATGTTCCCCAGATCACACATATCAGCCCATGCTCCTAGTTTAGGTATCCATAATGGACTATCAACTTTTGCAAATCAGTAGTGTATCAGCTTACCAAATGGCATATCAGTTTTTAATAACATGACAGGTTTCAGCACGTAACATGAACAGTTTCAGCATATGACATGAACAGTTTTCAGCATATTCAGGTGTATACATGCAATACAAGGGAAACTCAAAGCTAAAGCAAAAGAGAGCACTCACTCTGGAATATACTTTGACAGCCAAAGGATTTAATAAATTCATCCAAAAATTTACTGCATATTTTGCTAAGCACTCTAGCAAATGATAAACAGATCATTCATTTGTCCCATTTTAATTGGTAAGCTACTATACCTTTCCTTTCCATATAAATACCCACAATCTTTTCCAAAAGTAGCAGTAAAGGATAGTGGTATATTTCCATTATTATTTGTCTTATATAATTTAAGGTGTAACATAGTTAGATATGTAAACATGTTCGTAAGCAGTTCAAAAAAACCGACTTCCATATTTAAAATAGTCTTTTCAACAAAGAACAATATAACTCAAGGATATCCATCTATGCATGCATACAGATACAACTCGGCATGCATCAGTAAATACTGAAACAGATGCACAGCCAATTACCAATGGACTATGACAGGAAGTTCAATAACAAACATGCATTTTAACAGAGGACGCACGGCCAATTTTAATGGACTATAACAGCAGTCTATACTGCACATATTTTTAGTATAAAGAAAATTGCAATCAACACTCAGTATTTGCATCCCATACTGCAAATATTTGTGGTCTGTACTGCAATGGTTTATTTGCAAGGAAAACGTGGTGGGAACTACTAATATTTGAGGAGAAGATCAGTATATGTACATCGAGTATCCAACATCCAAATTAACATCGATTCATGAGTGCATGAAGACCACTAATATCAAGTGTTACCCTATGTATTACTTCAGTTTTTGACCTTAAGTTCAGGTTGCCTATTAATCCACGGTTGTTCATAGTTTTGGAAATTTTATCACTACAGTTTTGAGTAAATAAACACAACAGTTTTGGGTAAATAAACACAAATGTGTGTGGTACTGAATGATGTAAAGAGTATAACCAAACCAATATAGGGTGGAACAAGGTACATTCAATCTCAGAATGAAACAGCCCAAACGTCAGGAACACCATTAAGTGGAAATCAACCATACCGCAATATATATTTCAACATTAAAGTCATCACTTATTAAAATTCCTAACTTAAATCCAAAATTAATTTAGTTGAAACAAGAATTAATCGTGAGTGAGTTAACACTCACCTGTAGCGGCGTTAGCTTGGAGGCGGCGCGAGCTGCTGACTTCGGCCACGACGCTGGATGCTTGAGCGGGAGTACTAGCAGGCGGCGACACGAGTATATGCGGAGGAGCTGAGTTCGGATTTTGGTGTCTCCCGTTACTAAAGGTGGCACAGGGGTTCGATGGCATCAATTTTCGGTGGAGGAGCGAGCGATCGATTTTTGGTTTAGCGCTGAGCAACTATTGATTTAAAAAAAAAGCAGTGGCTTCGGTTTCTAGCAGCTTCGAGATGGAAACGATGGAGACTCGAGGAAAAGGCTGAGGAATGGCGAACAGCAGATTTCGATTTAGGGAAAGGAGGCCATTAACATTTTAGAAGGAAGAAACGATTTTTCTGCTGAATGAAATTGGGGCCGAACCCTAAATTTATAGAAGAAACAGGGGGAAGAAGTGTGGCGTCCAAGTTTACTTGGAGAGAAAGGAATGGCAGTGGTTACTGAGGACGGTAATACTCGGGGATGTAACATACGGGGGAAAAAAAGTTTATTTTAAATTCAATTTATAAGTCGGTTCCCGTTTACATTTTTTTTCTGCCGCCCAAAACAATTACGTTTAGTTCCATATTCGAAATACAGTAAAAATTTATTATACATATTAAAATTTTATTTTACCGCAGACCGAGGTTGTTTTGAAAATTAATTATTTTAAAGGCCGATATTGTATCGATAAAATATTTCTAACTTCAAAACAAATCGTAAATTACGACCGGCGCGACTAACTTAAGCTTGTTTTAATTATATATATATTTATACATTCAGCTTCATTTCTAAAATTTTCATATATTTAAACGAGTAAAATCACTGATTTGTTTAACGTTAATTCAACTACTTATATTTTAACTCGAATCTCAATTCTAATCCAAATATCCAATTTAAATTCAATTCAATATTTAACGATAATTATTTGGTCTTCAATCCACCATTCTGAATTAAATATCGAATTCAATTCAGATCAACAATATATTTATTTTTTTCTAACTCCAGTATCAATAAAATAAATTATTCATAATTAAATCTTCAATAAATTCCACATTTCAGTTGTCGAAATTTCTGGGTCGTTACATTCTTCCCCCCTTCAAAACTTTTCGTCCTCGAAAAGGAAAGATCGTTAAAAGTTATACCAATGCATACTTCAATATTTGTGAAACTTTTCCACACTTAAATACCAAAGTTTAAACCATCAACTTATGCATAAACTGGATTTTCGTATTTCAAATTATTCCAAGTTACTGAATAAACCTCATCTGTCAATGTTTGCTTATCCATCATTTCACAAGTTCAACCACATCTCCATATATTCGGTCTGTTTTAATCTTCTCCTCGTTTAAGAGTGTAATTATCATTTCTTCTTCAAGTTTCCAATTTTCTACTTGAAAATTTTCCAAGATCAAAAATCTTTTATAATCCGAATTTCATGTAGAAAATATTTGTATATAATTGAAAAGAACTCGAAAACCTCTCTTCTTAACTTATTTAAATTATTGTTTCGGAAATACTTGATAACTCGAAGTTTGACAAGTCTATTGTTGTCCTCACAGATGTTAGGCATACGCTGGCCATGCGCACAACTAAAATCATCAAGTACTAAATATCCTTGCTTCAACTTCCAGTGAAAAATATTTCAAAAATTCCTTTAAAAACAGATACGGAAAGTACCAATGTGATATTGATATGTTGATTGTTCATGAATCGCAGATACACAATGGTTTCGTCTGGATTCCCCAGAAAACATCTGTATCCGTAGGAAATCACTTCCCTGCGAATTTCGTCATGGACAGATCAACAGATAATATTTGAAGAATCAAAAGACATTCTGATGTCACTGAGCGTTGATTGCTCTGTCTCAGAATCACGGAACAAATCAGGGAATTATGAATATACTTGAAGTTACGGGAACAAAACAAGTCCCAAAGACAAATCAGGTCACGAAGACCAATCAAGTGACGAAGACTAACTGCTGCATCAAACAGGTGGCTCACTATCACTAAGATATCTCAAATACTGTGGACCGCAGGTACACAATGGTTACGCCTGGGTCCCCCAGGAAACATCCATACCCGTAAGCTTTCACAGCTCTGCGGATTACGCCCTTACAATTCGACTGTAGATCGCAGCAGTCACAATGGTTACGCTTGGTTCCCCCAAGAAACATCCGTCCGCCGTAGGCTATCTACAGCCCTGCGAATTTCGCTACACGGCCGAATTCCAACGACTCTAGATTGCAGCGATCACAATGGTTACGCCCGATTCCCTCAAGAAACATCCGACCGCCGTAGGCTATCTGCAGCCCTGCGAATTACGCTAGCAGTCGTGCTAAATGGAAACTCATGAGTTTTATGTCCGGACAACCTACTACCACCAGCAGCACTGCAGATTTCGCTATATGCAGTCCTTTTACATAAGCTCGAAATTCAAAGAAGAAGGATGGTACTTCCCTTATCTTGACTTGAAAACATATAATACTATATACATATAGTATCTAATTCTCATACTTTTCATAATTCATACTTTACATAAGATTCTCTTTCCAAATCAAACATCTCATTCTTATATAAATTCTGTTATATAAGACTTTATTTCAAACTGATTATATCACATTTTTCTCCATATAAGTTTCGAAACTTCTATGCTAAATATCTAATCTCGAACATCCCTCAATTTCCATTCTAATCTTAAAATTTTAGCTTTAAACTCTTAATCAATTCAAATGATTGATTGATATCACTTCAAACTCGGCTTTCTGAATCCACTGGCTATAAACCAAATTTTTCTTTCAATTTCTAATTATAAAATTCATCACTTCATCAACATCTTTATTTGCTCAAAACTCCGGGTTTTTTTCCTCTTATCACAAATTTTTCCTTCACGCATTATCACTTCTTCACATTCATACTTCGACCGTCAATTAGTAAGCGAACAACTTCCTAAGTATCAACCCCGAAGGCCGAAACCAACATCAGATCAACACTCAGAAAGTCATCCAACTTGACTAATCTCTAGCCAGTTCTTAATTTCTTATCAAATCATTGTTTATGCAAATTCTCGAATTCAGTTTACGAACATACATCTTTTATGTTCTGTCATCATTCGTTCTCGACGTGCGGCATTCTTTCCAAAATTCGCACACCTCCCATGATCTTTTGAAATCACTTTATTCTCAGGGGAAATATTTCTAAATTCGTTATTTGCATTAAACAGTTATTAAATAAAACACCGATATTTTCACTTAACTGCTAGCACTCATTTACTTACTTCACTTAACCATTCTTGCTATCGAATCTTATCTATTTCTTAGTCAATGATGAGGTCAATCAAGTTGGGGTATATTTACCTCTCAGACCTTAACTGAATAATATTATTAACTTTGAAACAGATAAGTTCGCAACTTCGAAACTTTCCTTCTCATAACTTTCAAATTCAAATTAAAATTTTACTTTTTTAACGAAAATCGTTGATTGTAACAATCGTTCATGCCTCGAAATATTTAACTTTAAAATATACTTTATTTATTGAATACATAATTAATTACTTATATATTAAATTTAAAATGGAAAATAAATAATATTTTCCTGAAACTCGACATAATCGTCTCCCATAAATAACTTCTTTTCGAATAATCTATTATTCAATACCATATTCCGAACTTCGGAAAATATTCTGAACTTCAGAACAATCTCACCGTACTGGTTAACTTTATCACATCCATCTCCAATTTCAATCGCAACATATTCGTTTTCAGACGTTATTTACTTCAAAAAAAAGTAAATATTTCTTTTATCAAAATCTAAACTCGTCACATCCAATTAGCTTTCATTTCACTTGAACCTCGATTCAAATCCTTATTCATATTTTGCTCCATTTACAACTCTCGTTCATACTTTGCTTCTTGATAATTAATTAACAAGTTTGTACCTCACTATCGAATCCATGTATTCGATTATACTAATTATAAATTATCTTGCCAATAAACTTCGACACAATTGAATTATAATTATACCCTTTTCAATTTTATTATTTTATATTCCGAATTCAAAATAAAATTCATCGTCTCATTTCCGAAACGATTTCCAATTTCCTCTCCTCAATCAAATTCTTATCTGAAATTTTATTCCAATAAATTTCGATTATCTTTAATTGCTAAAATCACACAATTGATTCATCGATTCTATTATACTTATCTTCCTTAAATGTCGTTCGATGATAGGTTCGAGATTCAAATACAAAGGAATCTTACCGAAGAATAATTCTTGCAAACCTGGATTCGAAGACTTCCGAAGACTGGGGATTCCGAATAGAAATTTCAAATCTTAAAATGAATTTTTATTTCTGCTGCATTATTTCCAAAATACTAATTTTCAAAAATATATATATATATAATATTTCCAAAATATTTTTCCATCCAAAATTTATTTAAAAATTGTCTACACTTTTCAAAAATTATATTTTGAAATCTTTTTATTTTTAAAATCCGCTTTTCCAGTGTCGATTCTATTTCAAACTCGATAAGCTACGCTTTGATTAAACCAAAGCTCTGATACCACTTGTAACGTCCTGCCTTTTTGACCACTTCAAATTGGTGATTAACCAAACTTAAAACGTCCAAATCGACGGATCGTTATTAGCTTATAGAGTTTAAAGACAAAATCAACACAGAAATATAGAATAACTCAATAACAACAATTTAACAGCAAAATAAAACTTCTATATATAAATCAGAATTTTGATACAACATTTTTTTCTATACAGCGGAATTTGAAAATATACTTTCAATACAAAGGAAAATGTTACTGTTTTTAAAATCTTTAGAGTGCGCCGTGTTCGGAATCCCCAGCTTTTTGCCAATCCTCGAAACTTGTGTTGTAATCTTTAAATCTGTATTGCTCGGGTCTGACCCGAGCGTTCCATGCAAAACATAAAACACTCGAGTCAGGATTAATCATTGTTCAAGTAAATTAACTTCAATAGAAACTGAAATAAAATAATTTATCCTAACATCAATTGTAACGGTTGTGGAGTATCTATTCTTATCAATGGACAGCGCCCGTTCAATATCAGTTTGGATTTAAGTATAGGACAACCCCATATTAGTTATATTTCGGTAGTATCTGTGCTTTATCCGTTTTTCATATCAATGTGTACATACAAGAATTTGGCACACATGTAAGCAAGCAAGGAACCAAGACCAACCAGCCAACAATAATACATCAAAAACAGTTTCAGCAAACCAATTTCAGCTTTCCTCTCCATATTTTTCATGGATTACATATTCAGTCCTTTGTTATATAGGGTAGTAATTTAGATTTCCGAAGCATTAGATAACCAATTGACAGATTTTGAATGTAACATTTCATAATGGATAATGCAACATTTTCTACAAGACAGTCCTACACCAAAAACCATTCAAGAATAAATTAGCTGGTTTTTTATTAATTATTATTTCCATTTTCTTCTTTCTTCCCTTTATTTTCTCATTGAACCAAGACACTCCTAAATGTGTGCATTGGACAGGTACACCCAGTGTAATTTAAAACCTACAGGAGTTCAAACTATAGAAGGGAGGTTTTCAACCTTTCACTCATATACCCATGGCTATAGCGCATGTTAGATAGAATTAACAATACTTGGTTATGCCCTGTCTGTCTTGCAAAAGCAAGAACAGCGCCACTACATCAATGAGAATACTCATACTGTCAACATTTATTTGGTACACCATGTTCCCCAGATCACACATATCAGCCCATGCTCCTAGTTTAGGTATCCATAATGGACTATCAACTTTTGCAAATCAGTAGTGTATCAGCTTACCAAATGGCATATCAGTTTTTAATAACATGATAGGTTTCAGCATGTAACATGAACAGTTTCAGCATATGACATGAACAGTTTTCAGCATATTCAGGTGTATACATGCAATACAAGGGAAACTCAAAGCTAAAGCAAAAGAGAGCACTCACTCTGGAATATACTTTGACAGCCAAAGGATTCAATAAATTCATCCAAAAATTTACTGCATATTTTGCTAAGCACTCTAGCAAATGATAAACAGATCATTCATTTGTCCCATTTTAATTGGTAAGCTACTATACCTTTCCTTTCCATATAAATACCCACAATCTTTTCCAAAAGTAGCAGTAAAGGATAGTGGTATATTTCCATTATTATTTGTCTTATATAATTTAAGGTGTAACATAGTTAGAGATGTAAACATGTTCGTAAGCAGTTCAAAAAAACCGACTTCCATATTTAAAATAGTCTTTTCAACAAAGAACAATATAACTCAAGGATATCCATCTATGCATGCATACAGATACAACTCGGCATGCATCAGTAAATACTGAAACAGATGCACAGCCAATTACCAATGGACTATGACAGGAAGTTCAATAACAAACATGCATTTTAACAGAGGACGCACGACCAATTTTAATGGACTATAACAGCAGTCTATACTGCACATATTTTTAGTATAAAGAAAATTGCAATCAACACTCAGTATTTGCATCCCATACTGCAAATATTTGTGGTCTGTACTGCAATGGTTTATTTGCAAGGAAAACATGGTGGGAACTACTAATATTTGAGGAGAAGATCAGTATATGTACATCGAGTATCCAACATCCAGATTAACATCGATTCATGAGTGCATGAAGACCACTAATATCAAGTGTTACCCTATGTATTACTTCAGTTTTTGACCTTAAGTTCAGGTTGCCTATTAATCCACGGTTGCTCATAGTTTTGGAAATTTTATCACTACAGTTTTGAGTAAATAAACACAACAGTTTTGGGTAAATAAACACAAACGTGTGTGGTACTGAATGATGTAAAGAGTATAACCAAACCAATATAGGGTGGAACAAGGTACATTCAATCTCAGAATGAAACAGCCCAAACGTCAGGAACACCATTAAGTGGAAATCAACCATACCGCAATATATATTTCAACATTAAAGTCATCACTTATTAAAATTCCTAACATAAATCCAAAATTAATTTACTTGAAACAAGAATTAATCGTGAGTGAGTTAGCACTCACCTGTAGCAGCGCTAGCTTAGAGGCGGCGCGAGCTGCTGACTTCGGCCATGATGCTGGATGCTTGAGCGGGAGTACTAGCAGGCGGCAACACGAGTATATGCGGAGGAGCTGATTTCGGATTTTGGTGTCTCCCGTTACTAAAGGTGGACAGGGGTTCAATGGCATCAATTTTCGGTGGAGGAGCGAGCGATCGATTTTTGGTTTAGCGCTGAGCAACTATTGATTTAAAAAAAAAGCAGTGGCTTCGGTTTCTAGCAGTTTCGAGATGGAAACGATGGAGACTCGAGGAAAAGGCTGAGGAATGGCGAACAGCAGATTTCGATTTAGGGAAAGGAGGCCATTAACATTTTAGAAGGAAGAAACGATTTTTCTGCTGAATGAAATTGGGGCCGAACCCTAAATTTATAGAAGAAACAGTGGGAAGAAGTGTGGTGTCCAAGTTTACTTGGAGAGAAAGGAATGGCAGTGGTTACTGAGGACAGTAATACTCGGGGAGGTAACATACGGGGGAAAAAAAGTTTATTTTAAATTCAATTTATAAGTCGGTTCCCGTTTACATTTTTTTTTCTGCCGCCCAAAACAATTACGTTTAGTTCCATATTCGAAATACAGTAAAAATTTATTATACATATTAAAATTTTATTTTACCACAGACCGAGGTCGTTTTGAAAATTAATTATTTTAAAGGCCGATATTGTATCGATAAAATATTTCTAACTTCAAAACAAATCGTAAATTACGACCGGCGCGACTAACTTAAGCTTGTTTTAATTATATATATATTTATACATTCAGCTTCATTTCTAAAATTTTCATATATTTAAACGAGTAAAATCACTGATTTGTTTAACGTTAATTCAACTACTTATATTTTAACTCGAATCTCAATTCTAATCCAAATATCCAATTTAAATTCAATTCAATATTTAACGATAATTATTTGGTCTTCAATCCACCATTCTGAATTAAATATCGAATTCAATTCAGATCAACAATATATTTATTTTTTTCTAACTCCAGTATCAATAAAATAAATTATTCATAATTAAATCTTCAATAAATTCCACATTTCAGTTGTCGAAATTTCTGGGTCGTTACACCGAAGATGCGGCGATGGAATCGGTTGACTTCTTCCCGGAGGGCGGAGCGCTGGAATCAAGAGAAGATTTTTTAGCGAGTTCCTCTGTAATAGATCTAGTTGAGAGCTTAACAACTAACCTTGATCCCGCATCCAAAACTGCGAGAGGCTTGAGGGCTTCAGGGTCTAAGTCTTCGGCTTTTAACTGCAAGCGTTTATCTTGATCAGCTTTCATTGCGGCCAAAGTAACATCATCTGCACTTTTCGACTCCCCGACTATTGCCACCTCTGGATCTTCCTCATGTTCTCCGTCGCCGCCATCATCCTTTAAGGCTGCTATCATTTCTTCATCATAGGGAGTGTCAGCCTTAGACGGCTCGCTTCCTTCTCCCAAGTCTATAGGAGCAGCCTTGTCCTTCCCTCCTTTTGCCTTTTCCATAGGCTCTGCCCCAGAGGCAGCTCCCTGAGTCACATCTGTCTTTTCGGATGGCTCAATACCTACAGAATGAGAAGCAACAGTTATCAACTCAGGAGAAAATAATGGGTTTTTCATCGATTGCTCAATCACGTGGCGAAAGGTAGAAATAACCTTGACAAATTGAGGAGAAAAGGTAGCGATACCTTCCGAAGACTTCTCAGCGGGGGTAACTGCTGTCTCTGATGCCATTTCAGGGATAGGGGATAACAGATTTGATCGAGGGATTCCCGGGTGTTCAGGATCATACCCCTCTACTTCAGGAGTTGCAGGGGCAGCAGAAGAGGAACCAGCCTCGGAAATGTTCTTCTGTTTAGTCCTCTGCCTCTCTTCTTCCATAGCATCAGCAATGAGGCGGCGCCCTTCAGCTAGGCGTTCTGGCTCATCATCCCTTAAGTATTTCTCCATCGGCTTGTCTTCATCGATGGAATCGACCTTGAGCTCCTCTTTTTCCCACTCGACGATCTGACTCCATACTTGGACTAGAGTGGATGAATAATCCTCAATCCAAGAAATGTTCCGGCGACGGATGATATGTGCAAAGAATTCTATCATTAATTCGCCAAAACCCTGAATTTCAGCCTCCGCCTCTGACAATTGATTGCGAGCCTCCTCCGCAGATTTGATAGCACACTCAACGTTGCCCTCCACCAGGGCAGCTCTGTTTTCTGCCTCCAGTAGCTTTGAAGCCAAGTCAGCATTTTTCTTTCCTAGCTCAGCATTCCTCCTTGCCAACTCGACATTTTTCCGTTTAAGATCAGTGTAAGCAAGGCGCGTCTTAGCGGCTTCAGACTTAACATCATCAGCTTGCTTTTTTAACTCAGATTGCTCTTGAGTGTGAGATTCAAGCAAATCATGATAACGTTTTTGCATGTCTTCAAATTGTTGTTTGAAATTAGAAGCGTCCCTTTGAGCATCAACTAGCTGGGACTGTGTGTCCTCTAAATCTTTTCCTAGATTCTTTAAGGCCTTTGCATCTTCTTCTGCGGTTTTTTGCATTGAATCAGCATTCGTGATTAGAGTACGGATAATTCTGGAAAGGTTGCGTGAATATTTGAACATTTCAGAATACTATTTTTCAACCGCGTCTATCTTTGCTTTGGCCTCGTCTGCCCACCTGGAAGAAATAGGTTCGAGGGCAGGTAAAAAAGTCAAAGTCTCAAAGTAATGTTCGGGAAATTGCTCCTCCAAATACGCCCGCTTGATTGCAGTTTCCGCATCTAGTGGTGGAGGAGCGGGGATCGTCAATTCAGAGTCCCTGTGTGTGGAGGATTCAATAGTTTCTTTATCTGTCCTAGGCCGTTTAGTAGAAGGGACCTTGCGTTTACTTCAAGATTCAGTATCTTTTGGAGGACTTCTCTCTCTGCTGCGCTTTTCGTGGGAAGAGGTGGAGTCTTTCGATTGTGGTCTGTCCTCTTCCCTACGACTTTGATAACCTTTATATTTTTCTTGGTCTGATCGAACGGGAGAGCGAGAGCGTGAGGTTCGAGAGCGATAGGGTTCATAAGGCCTTCTCTCCTCCCTACCGCGATCGTCGCGGCGATCATACTCGATATCCTGAGGTGGATTAGACATGCTGCGGCGAAGCTTCCTGATATCATAGTAAGATCGGGACATCGTGCCTGCACAATAAGACAAATGAAATTCAGAATCAATAGTTTCACAGAGAGAGAGGTGCAATGAGTGCTAATGCTACTGTATAAAGTGTGTCCTAAGTGGTGTGTTTCCCCCCAACCAACCCGAGTCCGAAGCTAGACTAGTACGGGCAGGCTCTTTGGCCTTAGCAGGAGTGGTCTCTTCAGAAGAGGAGAAGACTAAAGGATCCTTCCTAAAATCCTCTGAAGTGTATATAGTTTCAGGTAAGGGGAGATCCCCCAAACCCTGAAATAATGGGTCATCGGTACTAGGGACATCTCCCTCGGAAGCAATAAGTGGCGACTCTTTGGAGGATGTTGACTTTTCTGGAGAAGTAGCCTCCTCGGGGGCAGTATATCCTTCACGATATTTTTCGGCCAGGTTAGCCAATTCGTCATCTTGAGTAGAAGATGGAGAAGGTGAAGTTTGAAGAGGCACTGTAGGAGCTCCCGAACCTTCTCCTGTCTCTGGGACTACATCCACTGGAGGAATATATACGTATGGAGCCGTCCCATGACCGATACTACGAAAAACGGATAACAGCCCATGAAAATGAAGATATTCGTCCTTAAGGACTTCATCAATAGTCAGGAATTTCTGGTCGTCATTAAGAAGCTGGTGCATCCGGTCAAAGAACACCTGATCTGATATTTGTTTTGGATTGTCAACTGCAAACAAAAAGAAAAACGAGTTAAGGCAATGACTTGAAGGTATAGAGCCAAGATGTAGATAATCAGTGCTTTACTTGATTTCGTCCATCTCCTGGCACACCCAGGTTGCCACTTCACATAAAACCATTCCAGTCTGGAATCTCCAGCTTTACTACTGAATGGCGTTGAAATTATCTTCCTCTTAGGGACAGACTCAAAATAGCAGAAAGAAGGAGTTTCTCGAGTCCGATGCTTGAAGTTGTAGAAGAAATGAACGTCATCGAAAGTGAGCTCTATGCCTAAGATTTCGCGGTATGCTATATATAAGGTGTGTAAGTAGGCATAAGAATTGGGATGCAGCTGCATGGGGGCAATCCGCATTTGTCTTAGAAAATCAATGATGAAGGGAGAAAATGGAGGGATAGCACCGACCATACACATCAACCGAGTGACCGCCATATATCCTTCTAGAGGGTTGTGGGGACGGTCAGATCTCGAAGGCACTAGAGTGTCCTTTTTCATTATCCCGTATTTCAAACAAATTCGGGTAAGTCGGTCGTTATCGATTGTTGATTCAACAGAATCTTGGGGTGATTCCAATATGACAACCGATTCAAACTCATCGGGAGCCCGATCGTCACCAACCCCTCCTTCCTCTTCAAAACCTAGAGAAACTTCATTCTCTGAAGACACCTCGTCACTTTCACGATTTCCAACCTCGTAGTCTGAACCCTCATTATTCCATTCTGGATCCGACAGAGAAGATATGTCTTCGAGAGTAATTTTGTTGGAGGTTTCCAGGGCTTCTTTCTTCTCAGCTAGTCTGGAAGAGCGTCTGGGTCTCATGGTCATAAAACTATTGAAGAAGCAATAGCACAAATTAGAGCAAATTATCCCGTATCCCCCCGTGCATATGTGCAAACTAAAGTGTAAACAATGTATGCGGAAAGTGCAAAGTAAATTTTTAAAAGTGCGACGAAAAAGTTTGGCAAAATATAAAGAGTTGAAGTAGTTCTTGGTGTCCAGTTACGTTTGTAATGCACTATCCTAACTGTCCATTAGGCTGAAGATTATGCCAAAAGTTGATTGGGCCAGTTAAACAAGTTTTTATGCATTAAGGTGTACTGCTCTTTGGTTCCGTTCGGGCGCGTTTATGGGGATTGGATCGGAGGTTCGGCCTCGACTTGAGCTCGGATAGACTGTGGAACTCAGAAATCAAAATCGGATCGGTTCGGAGGTAGAGTCCCCTGACGGTTCGGGTCGGATCACATAGTCATACTTCTCCTCCTTTTATCTTACGGTCCGACCCGATACGGTTAGGTAAGCTCCCTTTCCCCCTTCTTTAAATACTTGCTCCAACCCGATCCGATCTCCTGGATTTCTTTTCTTTTTCCTTTCTTTACTTGCCCCGACCCGGTCCGACTTCCTGATCTTCCTTCCTCTTTCCCTTATTTTTTCACCTTCCATATCCCTCCGAACCGAACCAATTCCCTACTATCTTCTTCTTCTCCTCCATCCTCTTTCCTCCCTAGCCAACGCCAAAGTCAGTCTCGTGTCAACCACCCAAATCAAAGCCAAGCATTTATGCGCTGGCACATGCAACAACTGATTCTAATCCCCTCCGTTACAACCTCGAGATGGCGACGAGGCTACTAACGACGATGACGAGGGGGGGTCACGGTGTCGAGGTTGTCCAGTTTTCATACTCAAATCGTCCTAATCATCTACGAATCCGAATCGAGAGCAATTAAAGAAGGAATTATCTAAAGTTTTGTAACCTACCGATGTAATTACTTTGGGAATTAAAAGGAATTTCGATGCGTCAGAAGTTAGGGTTTTTTCGTTTTGCAAAACTTGGGGAGCGGTAAAACAATAAAAAGAAATGAGAGAAGGAAGAAGACTCGGTTTATATAGAGAAATATAGCATCCATTCGTCTCCCCATTCAGATCGGACCGACACTCCAGTAGCAGAGCCCCTATTCAGATCGGATTGATAGTCCAGAAGCAAAGTTTGGCCCAATAGTCCAATGAAAAATAGAAAGAAGAAGGGGTCTGTTCGGATCGGATTCCGAACCGAACCGAATTCTTTAGCCCAGCAACGAATTAAATTGAAATTTGAAGAAAAAGATGAAAACACAAGGAAAATCAAAAGAAAAATTACCTCGAAGAGCGCTGTGCAATGATAGTCAAAGCATGCTCCGTCTCCAACAGAAGCATCCTTTGAGGGGGCAAAATGTTAGCCCACTTTGTGAACTGGGCAACACAAAGTCAAGATGTGAAACATTGAAAAACTTGGGAAGCACAGAAGCGTTTCGGATCGAAGCAATGTAGCGGTTCAGATCGGATAAAGTTTGCTGTTCAGATCGGTGAACTATTGCTGTTGGAATCAGAGAGGCACGGCTGTTCGGATCGGAGAGCAACCTACTTCCAGTTGGATCGGAGAGCTACCTGCTACGAAGACAGATCGGAACGAAGTGAAAGAGAACGAAGACCTAGCCTTGGGACAAAACCGGATCGGATACCCCGATCCGAACCCTTCCTGTACACTCTTCCGATCCGAACCCATCTTCCACGTCATTCTCCTGCATGATCGCCAAGTTATTCGGAGCGTCTATGACCAGTTCCTACCTATAACGTCCACTGCTCTGATGCGTTGTCAACACAAAAATCCATCCAAACCCGAGGCTAATGGGATGGATGACACGTGGCTCCGATCCGGATCGGGTTCTGAGCGAATTTTCACATATAAATACCCTGTCTGGAGACAAAGAAAAGGACCTTTTTTCTGGCACTTTGAGAGTTCAACCACCTTCATAACCCGAATTCCAGCACTCCCGAAAAATCCAAATCTTCTTTCATTATTTGTTTTTCGACAATTGAGTGAATGTAAGTGAGTTGTGAGAGAAATTCAGTGAATATTTCATTGTAATTGCAACTACATCATTGAAAATAGTGAAAGACAAGTGGACATAGGCATTTCTTCGCCGAACCACTATAAATCCTGTGTGTTCATTTTACTTTTGATCTTATTTCATTCTGCTTTTAGTCAATTTGGGTGTTAGAACAACTTTTTGGTCCAACACCCGTATTCTTGGGTCAGAAGTTAAGAAGATGCGCAATAAGGAGATCAAGTTGCTAAGGTTCAATGGGGAGATAACCCAGAAGATGCAACTTGGGAGACTGAAGACAAGATTCGTGCTTCGTACCCTTTTTTTTATCGAGGGTATGTTCTTAACTCCTTTTTCCTAAGTTTTATCAGTGCTTATTTCTGGCAATAAAATATATCTTATCTATTATATTTTCGACCTTTAGATAGGAATCCTATGGATGTAAACATGTGTTTGTAGCATGTTATGTTTTATGGATGCAAGTGGATGCAAGTGTTTGCTAGTGGTTGCCTGTGGATGCATATAAACACACATTAGGCACTAAAATCAGCCGAATCACTCTCATAATGCATATGGATGTCTATGCATTTTCTTTTCTTTTATGAATGGAAATGGATGAGTTAGCATATGGATGTTGCATTTGGACAGATATGTGTGCACACATATAGAACTTATGTGATACAATAGGTTTGTTTGCATACATATTGGATTCATGGCACTAACATACATTGCACTAAGGAGGTCAACTGAATCAGTAGAACACCTGATCTTCGCATTAGTGTTGGGACATATACACACACCTTCTCATATATTCATATAAGCATTAGAAATCTTTAAGGACAATGAATGCCAGTGATTGGTGGATGAGTAGATGGATGGTAGGATATGCATTCTTCTCAACTTAGAGATTTCGGGATGAAATCCTTTAAGTAGGGGAGAATGTAACACCCCGAATTTATACTGACACTAAATGAGGATAAACTAAATAATAATTAATCAAATATTCAGAATTATAGAAAATGGACTACAACATTGCATCTGTCTTGAAATTCTTGTCAAGATAGATACTTAGTTTGCGGAAAACGGACACCGTACGAGGAAGTTATGAGGGTTTTAAGACTGTATATGCGCAGAAAAATTATACACATATGCAAGAGTCAGAGATGAGTCAGAGCTAATTCAAAATTCTGTCGAGAGCGGTTCGAATTTGAAAAATTCGTCTGAGCGACAAAATTCCCACTCTAGGGGGACGACCCCCTAGACGGGTGTCGACCTAGGGGTCAACCCATCCATAGGGGTGTCGACACCTCTAGGGCTGAGGTGGCAGTCGATTTCAGAGGGCTTTGCAGTTATAAATACGTGCTCAAATCTCTTATTTTCTTCATTGGAAGTCATGGAGGCCATTTGCTACTGGAGTGCGAACTGAAATGTTTTCTACAACTACATACTTTGCAAATCAAATTCCGAATTCAAGATCCGTTCGTTCTCAATCCTCTAAACCTAACGCTTTGAGTCTCTAGGCTACTTTTAGGTTTAGATAAATGAAAGTGAATTATGAAAGACTATAAATTGGATATGTTGTAAAACATGATTTTGTGCTAGTATTAAATCCTATACTATGTCATGATAGATCTATTTCCCTAGATCTAATATAATTGTGGTTATTCTATTATGTATTTATATGGACCTTGACTTGTAACTATATTATGGTGAGTGTACATCTATTGGACAGTTGTAACATTGGCTAGATCTAGTTCTTTATGTAAATCACTTTTCACCTGTCATATTGTGATTAGTTTAAATATGTTGTAAACTTGACATGTGAATCCATTTTTTGATCTAAACATGTTGCTATGTCACTCTAATTATGCTAAGATCTAAATAGTTGGACTAGATCTCATTATGTTGCTTTTACATCGTAGTTGCCACAAGTTCATCAGTTTTATGTCCACCTTGTTTTGATGAAAATTACATGTCCACTCACCTTGTTTTCATGTTAAGTTTATGTGTATGCCAAGACATGTTGAAAACTTTCATCCTTTGTCATATTCCCTTTTCATTGTTATGGCTAGGCTACATTATAGCCTAGATGCCGCCAAAATACGTGTGAATGCGTTAGTTAGGAAACGGGGAAAAGGGATTTATAATTGGCATAATTTATGTAACATTGAAAATACAATTCAAGTAAGGAAACACAGAAATAATCACATATAAAGGCATAGGTAGATTTGAATAAAAATGAAATATTAAGTAATTACAATTAGGAATTGTAATTGCATTTATGACACATGGTTAGATTGCATTAGTGGCAGAAGTCTGCCAGGACCCGACCAGCATATCCAGCAGCCACTAATGCTGAATTCAATGTGAGAGGTCTAAGTGCGCAAATAAGAATCGGGCTAAGACACGAGCTTAGGCCCAACTGTGGAGTAAAACTGTCCGGACCCGACCGGCATATCCGGCATCCACACGTTGAAGGCCTAATGTGGGAGGTCTAGCCCATTATAACCTTAATTGGACATGTTATTGAATTGGACTACTTAACCTAATTTAATCCATAAGGATTTCATGATTATGAACTTAAGTTAGGATTAAGTAAAATTGGATGGGTAGTTGGTAGGTTAAGTAAATTAGAGGGGGTGGGTAATATTTACATATAGGCCCACGAACCTAACCCAATAAGGTTATGTAATTAAAGACACCTAGTGGTATACATAACCGGTGGATAATGTAATAAAGTTATGTAATTAAATACTCCCTTTAGGGTAAGCATAACTCGTATAGGGCTATGTAATTAAAGATACCTAAGGGTACACATAATCAGTGAAAAACCTAGTGGTGATACAAGACAAGGTGGAGAGCTTGTATCATATTGTGTGGGACCTATTTCATTTAGTAACCCGGAGTTGGTATCAAGTAAAGAACTCCATACTAGGCGGAGAAGGGGCACGCATACCAATTGATTATAAGAGATCCAAACGAGACGGATGGTGTGGGCAATGCAAACCGACGGGTCATGTGCATGCATGAGCCGTGCAGAAGGGGATAAGACGACCGTGACACCAGCAGGTATGGTTGTGCACACCTTATTGGTTGCCACTTTAGGAAGTGATACCTCCTACTGTGGGGCTAGCACAGGATATTTATAAGATAGGGAGCCGATCGATTAGGGTAGTGGTTAGGGAACACTCCGACATATGCCCTAGATCTACCAACTTAGAGTGGAAGGGATCATTCCATTTTAGTTATACTAGTAATAGTGAAGAGTAATCATTAGTGAGGCACATACACTTTATCTTGCTTACCTTGTCACACTTACCATTTATGTAGTGATCTCTCTTATCCACTTTATATGCCTATCATGTTACTTTTATTTAATTACTAGCTAAAAGTAACTAGACTCGCCAGGCTTTATGTCTGACCCTTTTTTTTCTCCTTCTTTCTTCCATTCCCCCCCAGGTTCTTACGGTGGAAACACTCAGGCATAGTTAGGACTCAGATATCATCTTACTAGGAGCTACTTCTGAAGTATGCCTCAATTTATTGTCTCTACTGTAGCTTAACTCTTTTAATTGGGGAATTATGTTTTTCATATTCTTATGTACTCTGATGATGCAAGAAAGAAGTTGTTTTATTGTAATGGTTTTTGTGACTTATGGTATTATGGACCATGGCATTATTATTTATGATTGAAATAAAAATTTAAAATTTCCACTGTTATCTTATTTATATCTGTCTTGTAATTATTCTTTGTCTATTTACCTATAACACTTCATGAAACTTAATGCATTCCCTTAGTGAGTGACATTAACGGACATGGGTGTCACAAATTAATTTTACCTATAACACCGTGGGTGTTAGATATGGAGTGCTACCATCTTTGCTCCATGGGATGAATAGGTTGGTATTGGGAAATAAAATAAATGATTTCTTCGGTGTGGTTCACTAATCCCAACTAGTTTTGAAAACCTTAATTTGGTTTAAATTGTGAAAAGAATATTTGAATAAAAGAATATTCTGGATTGGAATGAGGCGTATGTTGTGTTTTTATAGCACTTGTTTATAAGATACGCGAGTTATTCGGAAAGACCGGGTTCATCCCATTCTGAATAATTGATACGACGATAAGTCGATGATGAATACGGTGGTTGAAGACCTGAGATCTTCACATCGTTTGGATGATTACTGATGTCTTGATTGGGAGGCAACCCAATACAAGGTAATAAGTTGTGATCGTCCAGATGTACTTGGAGATCAACGTGATATGCGAGGGCCTCTCTCATGTATTGGACATATGGGACAAGGAATGAGGTGCTTCCGGTTTCGTTCATATGCGGAACGGACATGCAAATGGATAGTGTGCCTGACATTGTATTCCTTTATATTGTATTCATTGATCTCTGCTAAATATATTTTTATTTGGTGGCAGAGAATTTATTCCCTTGCTTAACACCCTTCTCTGAGACGTATGAGCTTAGAGGTTATATATTGGCAGAAATCAGTGGTATGGTAAGTATTGACGGTGTGGCATGCTGAGATGCATGAGATCAAGGCTTTTGCTAAGAAGCAGAGTCTTGTGGTTGATGATCAAAGCATGTCTTTAAATAGCATAGCTTTGTGTAGCATTAATTCGCGAGCTTCATATCCCGATATGAACCTAAAACGGATGAGGAATGTATGGAAATGGACATATGTTAGTTTCTGGCTAGGAGTAATGTCATGGTACGGAGCCCAGACTGTTCACTCATGTGGATGTTGCTAATTATTACTTGATGGAAAGCGAGGCGCCTCAGATATATCGGTCACTATGGGGCCGATGGTTCGATATACTGATAAGATTTTATGCCTCATATGGCAGGCTAACATATAGTTTATGGTATTACTAATCACTGATGGGTGACCGGCCATAGGGCTAACCACAGGTGCAATTGCGACTGATTCTGGGCTTGGGCTAGACAGTCTCGAATAGGTAAGGATGATTACTTGCCTTGGTTCATGGATGGAAACCTACTTTCCAATACGTGATTTCACGATATTAATTGTAAATATATATTTGGTGATGTAATATTATGGTACTATGCTGCCTATGATTGAAACATTTATATTTGAAATTGATATCTTCACTTATAGTAATAATATAATATGAAATTTCATGTACCAAGCATTTTTGGCTATTATAAGGTAAAACTCTATCCTCCGGCTTGCGTTGCATTGTGTGATGGGACCTAAGTCTTATAATAGCTTCATTTTTTTGTTTAGCATTGCGTTGTATGTTTTATGCATTGGTATTCTTGGGGTTAAACCCGTTCTGTGTTATACGGCGTGGTTCCTTGATTTATCTAACTTTGAAACCAAGTAAATAACTGTTTTAGTTCTCACACCAGTCACATGACTGACCTGGAGTTTATTGTTTTAACCTAAACTCTGGATGCCCATATTTTCCCCACGGGTAGCTAGTAGTTTTGGTTTTGCAGATATTATTTTCACAGGATCCTGGAATTACAGATAGAGCTATATCCGGAACGCTCTGTATCTGTGTATTTCTTACAGTTCTGTTATGTATTATTTTTCTGTTGCTTAGTAATTTAAATCTCTTATAATTTACAATGTGTAATATTTATTCATACTCTGTTATATTCTTGTACTCTGATGTAAATTATTGTAATAGCAATGAAGTTTTCTGTTGCTTACGTTTCAATTTGTCCTGATCTTAACTCAATCCGACTTTTTTTGTCTCTTCGAAGATTTGGGGATTTTGGGTCGTTATTGTTTGGTATCAGAGCTTTGGTTTACAAAGCTCGAGAACAAGACACATTAAAGAATTCATCAGAGATTGGATTAGTAATATACAATAGGGAAAACTCACTAGAAATAGGATCAGTAGTATCCTAAAACGAGTGTGAAGAGTGTTATTTTTAAAATCCAATTTAGTTCTAAAATTTTATATCAATTATTCGTATTTGGATATTTTATTTTATATTGAGTTTGGACTATCAGGTATATGAAATTTTGAATATACATGTAATTAATGTGTATTCAAAGTCCCAAATATACTGGATAGATATAGAATCACACTCTAGTCGCTCAGGGATAATTCTGATAATAATGCATCATTATCATTATTTATGTTTGAGTTTCGAAAGTGGGATATCTATATGATTCCAATTGACTGTTGTGAGAACCAAAACCTTAGATAGGGTTATTGTTGTTATTTGGCATCAAAAATATGATTTTTGAATATATATATATATATATACACAAAAGTTATATGTTTGAAAAGTTAACCAACTAGTTGATTACTGGTTGTGATGGATCATTATTAATTCCCTTAGTAAAACCAATATGACAAGGGAAAGTAAATTTAGCGAAATTAAATCAAATGTTGAACTGAATTAAAAATTGATTGAAATTGCATATATGTACATGTGTATATAAGGTATAGGTCATAGCATGGAAGCTAAGAAGCGGAATAAAATTGTATGCCCAACAAATAGGTACATGTTTACTATTTTCTTGGGTTTTGATGATTTTATTAGCCGATTGGATAGCCGGTTGTTTTTTCTTTTTCTTTTGGATTGATGAGGGACCTGTGAGGCAAGTTGCGGTTTTAGCGATAGGGATATACAAAAGAGGTTATGGAGAAATTTTTCAGAAATTTAGGGTGTTAGCCAAATTTTTGAGAATTTGGAAAATTCTTAGAAACTAAAAAAGTTGAAGAATGAAAGCCAGAATGAAAGTTGATTTGTTTAGTTAAACAACTTTCTGTTCCATTCCTTTTTGAGGAAGAAAAGATTTTAAGTGGGGGAAGAGTAGAATAACCCGGATTTTCAGAACCAATTTAAAGTTTTTATTTTAGCAATTTTAATGGATTTGGATATTTAAAAAGATTTATTTTAAATAATAACGACTATAAATTTATTTTAAATCAAAGTTAGAACGTATAAATTTATATTAATTATAAATAGAGTTTGAAATGGCATGGTAGTTTGAAAATTCGATTTTAAACGTTAACTGAATGTACAAAATTCAAAATAAATCGGATTTCAGTAAAACCAGAAATGTTGGAATCTATTTAATTATATCTTTTTAACGAATGTGAAAAACTGAAATTTCATAACATAAATTGAAAGTTATGTCCAGTTTAAAATTTAAAATAGTCGTTATGGAATTTATATATATTTCAATATAATATATAGCCCTTTAAATTGCAATTTTGCTAAAGACCTCCATTTTTGATGAAACCACTTTTGTTGGATCCGGAATGTCAAATTATTGCTAGATTCCAATTTTCATAATTTTTGGAATTATTATGTGAGCGTGGCAAAAGAAAACGCATTTGGTAATTTCAGTTTGAATTTAATCGATTGGAAAATGACCATTTTTCAAACGGCCTCCAAATTTGACGAAATTAGTTTTGTTAGGACTGTATCATCAAAACATAACTAGATTTATTTTTTGGGAACTTTTTGAGTCAGTATGTGGCCCGGTAAATTAAAATGTATGTTTAAATTCAATATATATTGATTTATATTTTAACTTTGATGAAAACTAATTAAAACAGTAGAACTGACTTATGAAACATATCCCATTATGTCTGTAATGGGGGTATTTAGCTGGGGTCGATAGTCATTGGGTTCGATTTTGAGTTCGGATTGATAAAGATGTATATTGGAATTAAATAAATTAAATAATAATATATATTGGTATAAATACACTTCATGCGGTCAAACCCTATTTAGTTTCCTACCGTGGTCAACCTGGAGTAAAAATCGCGCCTCCCTCCTCTGGTATGAATCAACGATATTTTCCATCCTTCCTCCGATTAAATCGTTCGATCCATTGACAAATTAAATAAACCTTCAACACGAAAAAGCTTCAGCATCTCGAGAACTATCACCTGACCAGGTATGATCGGAAATTGAGCAGCATGGTGGTGGAATTTTAGCCTCGAAGGGAGCGAGGTCGGAAGGGTTTTTGCGGTGCTGGGGTGCTCCGGGTTCACTGTCGTTAAGGCAAGGAGATGATCTGGGGCGTCAAAGGCGGTCAACTAAATGGGGGTCCGAAGGTTTACAGGATAGTGTGACGGCAATGGTTCAGGGTCGAGGTTTGTTCGACGTTCACAGGAGTAGGAAGATAAGAAAAATAGTGAGGTTATTTATTTAGTCATTTAAATAGCATTCAGTAAAAATGTGTATTTTTATATATATATATATATATATAGCATAATAAAAATGTGTTATTTTTAAATGAAATAGCTTTGTTATAAAAATACGATTTTTGTATATAAGAACATCATATAAAAATACGATTTTTATTATATATATAGCGTTATAAAAATATGATTTTTATATATAAGAACATCGTATAAAAATATGATTTCTATTATATACATAGCGTTATAAAAATATGATACATATAAACAAGAACATCGTATAAAAATATGATTTTTATTATATGTGTATCGTTATAAAAATATGATTTTTATTATATATATATAGCATTATAAAAATGTGAATTTTTTAATATAAACGGCGTTGTTTAAAAATGTATTTTTTTATATAAATCGCGTGAAACAGATTGCGTTGAAATCACGATGAAGTACACTACGCGATGGAACCGACTGGAAGCGAAAAGAATCCAAGCCGTCCAATAAAGAATGAAGGAGTGGAAACCGAAGGTTTCTCACTCAAATTATTTTACAGTTAAATATATACTAGGATGCAGACAAGGCTTAGTAACACCCGACATCATTTACTGTAAAACCATGATTGTTTGTTTAGATTGTATTACGGAAATTTGGTTGTGTTGAAAATGGATTGTGAATAAAATATTTGAACAATAAAAATATTATTTTTATTATATATAGGAACTAAATAAAATATTCATGCATTGAATAAAATATTTGTACAATAAAAATATCATTTTTATTGAATGTATGAACTATATAAAATAGTTAGCTAATGAAAATAAATATTCATTTACAAATCAGATGATTTGTTTATGTACACCCATTTAACTGACACTTATTGGGACGATAAATTTTACACATCGCCCACAAATAAAATTAGTATTTGTAGGTTGAAACCCCACACGGGTATTGGGATGATATTTGACGTACACTAATCCCAATTGTTTATTGGTATGTCAATCGATTGGTTGACAGACTGTTGTAAGCGATAATTATTTATATTTAATACTTACGCAGTTGTGTAATGCACTCTGGATGATGGATGATTGATTATCAATGTTGTTGTATACATGTGTTGTATGAAATCCATATAAATAACATTATATGGTAATTGATTGTGCCTGATTCCAATTCAGGAATAACGAATATTTTAAAATAATATCCAGTAAAGGATTAAAATGTTAATTTGATGTCAGATTTTGGATGGACACGAAATTATTGAAGTATGTGAAGCCGTGTTGATTAGATTTGCGCCATTTTAATGCGAATGATATTTATATCTATTTTATTCATTTTTAAAATGAATATCGAAAAGGAAATGATTTCAAAATCTGATATTTTGAAAATATCATCATTTAAATATTGTAATGATAAGGAGTATTCAATTTTGATTTAAAATTGAAATGGAAGTGGGAATCATTTTAAAACGAATTTATAAATGATTTATAAAATACATTTTAAATGAAAATCGACGAAATAAATATAATACATATTTATTGGCCTTAATAGAATGAGCCACGCAGCGACCGTTCGCGAATTTCGACCACTGACTTCGAATTGACATAACGGGATTCCGACCAGCGGATTCTCCTAAAACATAAACCGTTGGGTTCGTATCGAAAAGTGCTTTCAAATGAATATAAGTGATTTAAATTTGAACGGATAGATTTGGAATTATGTCCAAATCAAATTTGGAAAAGGTCGCTATGGATGTAGTACGGTGGCCGTTATTGGAAACCGACTATGTAGGCCTTAATAAAATTATTAAAAATATTAATAATTTGTGTAAAATCATAATTAATGATTCGAAAATAATTTGGATGAGAACTTCCATATTTGAAAAGATAAAAATATATTTTTATCAAAATGAACTAGTTAATAACTAGAATGATAATATAATGTTTTTAAATAAATAAATTGGATTTGTGATCGGTTTTACTGTAACCAGAATTTTCCAATGTATAATTTGTAATGGATTTGAATAGAATTCATCTTCGTGATATTTCAATATTGGATTTCGTGACTATACGAATATTGTGGAGGATTTTGGAAGATAGATATATATCGTTATTCCCCATACGATATTTGTTGGTTTCAGAATTTGATATTGAATATAAGCTGATATAATTAATGGCAGAGCCTTATATTTAATATCATATTGGATTTTGGGTTTTTCCTGAATGGTGTCTTCAATAACACTGTTCTTAAAACCCCATGTGAAAAGAATAAATCTTTTAATTAAGATTATTAAGGTTTCCAATTATATTTAGTAATTGGAATAAAATGGAATGTGATTTTGGGTTTATTGTGAACGGTGTTTTAAATGACATTCGTTTTTAACTCAAATTAACAGTGAAATGTGATTTGGTATTTATAAATCTTTTAATTAAGATTTGATGGAATTTTCCAAAGTAAAGTTTTCCCATTTAATAAAATAAATTGGAATTGAATGGAATTCGATTTGATAATAATTGAAGTGAGCTTCTGTGGAGGAAGACTGAAACTGTATATGGAATTAAAAGGCTTTTCCGTTATCCCATTTATATTATTAGTTGAATAAAAAAATTGATATCGATTATATATTGATCCGTTTCCCGTGAAGGTTCCATAATTAATGGAACGTGATTTTGGGGTTTATTGTGAACTGTGTTTTAAATGACACTAGTTCTTTAACCCAGTTAAAGAAAAGATTTATTTCCTAAAGCTAAATAATCATTAAATAATGATTATTGGAAGAATAAAACTAAGTGAAGTTTTAATGAATCTTTAATTAGATTGAAATGTAAATGTGATAATTTAAATTATCAAATTTTGGAAAATGATCGAGAATGGAGTATCACCAGTTTTACTCTAGGTGATAGTTAAATCTTTAATTAGAATTGAACGTGAAATGGTAATTAATTTTACCAGTAACACTGTGGGTGTTAGATTTTGAGTGCTACCTATTTTGCTCCATGGGATGAATAGGTTGGGATTAGGAAATAAAATAAATGATTATTTCGGTGTGGTTTGCTAATCCCGATTAGTTTTGAAAACCTTAATTTGGTTTAAATTGTGAAAAGAATATTTGAATAAAAGAATATTTTGGATTGGAATGAGGTGTATGTTGTGTTTTTATAGCACTTGTTTTTAAGATACGTGAGTCATTCGGAAAGACCGGGTTTATCCCATTCTGAATAATTGATACGACTATAAGTCAAAGATGAAGAAGGTAGTTGAAGAATGGAGATCTTCACATTGTTTGTATGATTACTGATATTTTGATTGGGAGGCATCCCAAGACAAGGTAATAAGTTGTGATCGTCCAGACATACTTGGAGATCGACGTGACATGCGAGGGCCTCTCTCCTGTATTGGACATATGGGACGAGGAATAAGGTGCCTCCGTTTTTGTTCAGACCCATAACAGACTTGCAAATGGATAATGTGACTGACATTGTATTCCTTCATGATGTATTCGTTGGTCTCTACTAAATATATTTTTGTTTCGTGGCAGAGAATTTATTCTCTTGCTTCACACCCTTTTCTGAGATGTTTGAGATTAAAGGTTATATATTGGTAGAAATCAGTGGTATCATAGTATGGACCTAAAACGGATAAGTAACGTATGGAAATGGACATACGTTAGTTCCTGGCTAGGAGTAATGTCATGGTACGGAGCCCAGACTACTTACTCATGTGGATGTTGCTAATTATTACTTGATGGAAACCAAGGCGCCTCAGACATATCGGTCACTACGGGGGCTGATGGATGTTATGTTGATATACTGACCATATTTTATTCCCCATAGGGCAGGCCAACATATAGTTTATGGTATTACTATTCATTGACGAGTGACCGGCCATACGGCTAACAGCAGGTGTAGTTGCGACTGATCCCGGTGCTCAGGATAGATAGTCCTGAATCGGTAAGGATGATCACTTGCCTTAGTTCATAGATGGAAACCCAATTTCCAATACGTGATTTCACGATTTTAGTTGTAAATATATATTTGGCGACGTAATATTATGGTACCTACACCACCTTTGATTGATACATTTATATTTGAAATTGATTTCTTCACTTATAGTAACAATAAAATATGAAATTTCACGTACCAAGCATTTTTGGCTATTATAAGGTAAAACTCTATCCTCTGGCTTGCATTGCATTGTGTTATAGGACCTGAGTGTTATAATAGCTTCATTTTTCTGTTTAGCATTGTGTTGTATGTTTTATGCACTGGTATTCTTAGGGTTAAACTCGTTCCGTGTTATACGTCGTGTTCCCTTGATTTATCTAACTTTAAAACCAAGTAAATAATTGTTTAATTCTCATACCAGTCACATGACTAACCTAGAGTTTATTTTCTTAACCTAAACTCTAGGTGCCCATATTTTCCACACGGGCAGCTAGTAGTTTTGGTTTTGCAGATATTATTTTCACAGGATCCTGGATTTATAGCTGGAGCTATATTTAGAACGCTCTGTATACGTGTATTTCTTATAGTTATGTTATGTATTATTTTTCTGATGCTTAGTAATTTAAATCTCTGATAATTTACAATGTGTAATATTTATTCATACTCTTTTATATTCTTGTACTCTGATGTAAATTGTTGTAATAGCAATGAAGTGTTCTGTCGTTTACATTCCGATTTGTCCTGTTCTCAACTCAATCCAACCTTTTCCATCTCTTCAGAGATTGGGAAATTTCAGGTCATTGTAATTTACAGTGGCTCGAGTAGAAGTACCATCCTCTGCTGTAGTCGATTCAGATCGGGTAGTAGTTGTTCCATCGGTTCGGGTAGGAGGAACGACATTGGCTTTAGTCAGGGTCTCGGATCAGTTCGATGCATCATGTCTGGATCGAATTGGGTTGTTATCTTAGGATCGGATCGGTTCCAAACCAAGCCCCCGAGACCTGTTAACAACCATTGCCTAGTGATCTTCACTCGCCTCATTCTCCCGATTAGTTTGTGGTTCCTTTCCTTTTCTCGGAGCCATAAAATATGAATCTCTTTAGATTAAAAAAACTTCGAAAGAGTGGGAATGCAGATTAACTTTTTCGGACTTGAGAATACAAAAAGTAGAATGATAATCCAGAATGCTGAGAATTCAAATTTCTCGGTGAAAGCACCAGAATGTTAGACAAAGAAAAGGTTCTAACACCAAATTGGCTAATAATTCTAAATAAAATGAAACAAAAAGCAAGAAGAACACAAGATTTATAGTCGTTCGGCGTTAACAAGCCTACGCCCACTTTATGCTTCTTTGATTGATGAACTAATCACAAATACAATGAAAATAGCCACTCAATTCTGACTAGTTCCCTAGGATTATAATTTAGGAGTTTGCGTACATTCTGAAATAAATAAAGGAATATAGTTGGTGATGAAGCTTAAGTGGATAGAGTGCAAAAAATATCCTTAAAAATGTTGTGTTGTGGTGTATTTATACGCATAAATCATGGTCGGGTCAGATGCCACGTGGTTCCCATCCCATAAATCTTAGGTTCAGGTGCTACATGATGAAGAAAACACACTAGTGACGTGAGCAAGTGGGTGACAACCACTCCGGATTTATAGGAACGTGGTGTGTAACTGATGTAGTCTCGACTGGCGGTTCGGATTGGAGTATTGGATGGCGGTTCGGATCGAATAACAGTGAGTCGATCCGACTCGGGACTAGTCATCTTAAATTTACTTATGGATTCATGTGCAGAAAAGGATGGGTTAAGGTACTGGGGTCCGAATCGAAAGGCCTTTCTCCTACATGCTTTATTCTTGATTTTATCTGTAAATTGATTCCTTAGCTTTGTATAGCCTGATCACAAAGCTGTCTAGCAGTCGACATATGCATAATATTTTTATTTTTTAAAGTTTTTTTCAAGTGTTTAAACATATATATTATTATGGAAATTCTTAAATCAGAACTCAGTAACTTAAATGAATATTCTAAAGTGTAAAATTATATGAAAACATAATAAAATATTATACAAACATATTTATAAAGTTTTAATTCAAAAAATTCCAGAGTTACATATATGTTTAAACAGTTGTAAAATAGTTTTAGATTCCTCGGTGTTGATTTAGATTCCTCTATTTCTCTATGTGTCTAGCTTTCGGTAAATGCTTCCAGTTTTGACCTACCTTGGAAGCTTTCGTTGGTTCTTGGGTCTCGGTCTCCCTGGTTTCAGCACCATTTTCCTCTAGAATATCTTTGCGTTGATGCTTCTGCTTTCGAAATACCTATCCAGTGTTTACTTGCCTTCAAGAGTTGCTTTCAATGTCTTTTTCCTAGTAATCTTTGTGTTGCTCTTGGTATCTCTACCATGCCTGTTGGTAGCAACAACCCTTTAATTTGCTCTCCTATTATGTTGTCAGTCTTAGGCTTCCATTGGTTCTTGGCCTAGTGCTTCCTTTCTTTATGAACGACACTATTCCCTCTGATGCTGATACCTAGCTTTAATGCTTGGCTTTTCTACACTGATTGCTTTCAGTATCATCTTAATGCTTCAATCTTGCTTCCTTTTATTTTGGTCTTGGTCTTGTCCTTACAATGCAGTGGTTTCAGAATTCCTATTGATGACTTCAAAGTTGTTTCCTTGTTATATAATCAATACCAAGTATTTTGCTATCGATAGCCCTTTGTTATACCCTAACTTTGTATCGTGCTTTCCTTTCCTGGTTCCATATTTTGGTGTCGGATCATCAGCTTATGATTATTTCCCATTATTTACTTCTAGCTGATTGCTTTAGGTGTTGAAACCGCTTCATTGTTATCTCTTGGTGTCGGTACCAAGCTTTCCTGCTTTATTGGTACCAATAGCATATACTTTGATTTATTTTCCTTCCTTCCCTCGGCATCGGTTGTTTTAGTAGTTTGGTGTCTGACTATATGCTCTCGGAGTTGACGTAGAATTAACTGCTTTTTCCCTAGCATTAACACCTAGCTTGTGTTGCTTGTGTCGGTATCGATAACATGTGAATCAAACTCTCCTCCTCTTGCTTGCGGCATTGGGTATCTCGGTGATTTGATGACGGCTTCTTGCTTCCGAAATCATCTACCACTGCTTGTCGTGCTCCTATAGCCCTTTGCCTTCATTTGATTTTATTATTGTAATATGGTAGTGACACTATTGCTTCCCCCAATCTTTTACTGTCGGTATTGTAGCTTTCAGACCTTAATCTTGGTACTGTCTTAGCTATCAAGGGTATTCTAACTTGGTTCCAGTTTTGCTGTCTATAGCTCTTTTTTCTTCTGACTTAGGAGCTTTTGCCTCTTTGTATTTGGCTGATGCAAATTTTGGTATTAATAGACAATTTGGCTTATTAATCAAACAGGTTTAACTTAGCAGGTTTAAGTTCATTAATACGCATAATATAACCCAATGTTATATTCCTAGGTTGAAAATAACATTTCTTATTAAATGTAATTCTTTATATTACCCTTTCCTCAAGTCAGACAGATCTTGCTAAGATGTTTTACTGATATAGGTTTCAAGTTATTTAATGTTTAATTAAGTATAATAACATGTTTTCCCAATATAGATTACTTAATGTTAAATTAAATATAATTCACAAGTTTTCCATTTGCATGTTAATTTCTAATTAAGTACCATAAATTCCAATTAACATGTTTTCCAATACAGATTACTTAACGTCATATTAAGTATAATTAACACGTTTTCTGAATTAACGCCAAGTTAACATGCTTTCCATATTAGCGTCAAATGAACATATATAAATAATGAACTTATTTTTCCCAATTACTATCAAATGAACATAAATGACAAACGGGCACGTTTTTCCCAATTAGTGTGAAATGAACATAGATGACAAATTAACATGTTCTCTAAATTAATGTCAAATGAACATAAATGACAAATTAACATGTTCCTCAAATTACCATGAACATATTTTCTTAATTAATGTCAATTAACATGTTTTTCCCAATTATTTTCAAATGAACATAGATGATAAATTAACATGTTCTCTAAATTAATGTCAATGACAAATTGACCTGTTTCCCAAATAAACATGAACATATTAACATGTTTACTGTAACGACCCAGAAAATCTGAACCAATTTAAAATTTTTAAATTGGCCAAAATAATGGATTTAAATAGTTAAAATAAATATTTTAAATAATGGCAATGAAAAGTGAGTTTGAATCGACAATTGAAAACGAATATAATTAAATATAATTATAAACAAGGCCTGAAATGGCGCTGTAGTTTCAAAAATTGAATTCAAAATTTGTCGGACTGTACCGGGTGCAAAACAAAACGGATTTTAGCGAAACCAAAAGTATTTAAATTTGTTAGTGAATACCTTTCTAACGAATCTGAAAAATCGAATTTTCATAGCGGAAAGCAAAAGTTATGGCCGAATGAATTTTCAGAAAGGTCGCTATGGAATTTATATAGCCCGTGAAATTGGCCATTTTGCATACGACCTTGGAATTCGACGAAACCACTTTTGTTGGATCCGGGATGTGAAGTTATTGCTAGGTTTCAAATTTCATAATTTTTGTAGCTAGTATGTGAGCGTGGCAAAGGAAAATGTGTTTTGGTCAATTACAGTTAAATTGGATCGACCAAAAATTGGCCATTTTGCAAACGGTCTCAGAATTCAACGAAACTAGTTTTGTTGGGGCCGTATCATCAAAACATGGCTAGATTTATTTTTCTGGAATTTTTCGAATCAGTTTGTGGCCCTGGCAAATTGAAATGTACGTTCAAATTAAATATTGAATATTTTATACATTAATCTGAAGGAAAACTGACTGAAACATTCGAATGGGCCTTCGAAACATATCCCATTGTGTTTGGAATGGGGGTAAAACGCTAGGGACGACAGTCGTTGGGTTTGGATTGGTGGTCGTGTCAGAAAACCCCTTTAAAACTCCACCGGCCAATCAGAATTTTTATAAAAAAAATTCCCTTTTTTTTCTCTCTCCCCGCTGAAGCGATATACGGCGGAAGTGGTTCGAAGCTTCCTCCTCCGATTTCGGCTGCCACCGTCCACGCCAGGCTTCGCCACCACCCACGTTCGAAAGCCCCTTCCCTCCTCTTCAAATCCGACCAAGTCCCACCACGTCCCATCGCGCCACCTGCGAGAACGACCTCCTCAAAGTTTCCCCCTTTCGACCACCGCCAACGCCGGTAGGGACCACCGAATCGCCAGCCACCACCTCGCGTGTAAAGCCCCTTCCTCCCTCTACGACGTCGCAACACCTGATCGGCCCCTCGTGCAACGGATTCGACGAAAAACCAAGACCTAGTTTCAAACAAATAGTGAAAGGTACGACCTTGATTAATTAAAACTATTTTTAACAGTTTAAAACCGTTGCAAACTTGTAAAAATCATATCTTTTTGCTGTGTTAACGAAATTCAGTGAAACAAGAGACAGTGGACTCGTGTAGACGTCATCTACATTTTAGAAGAGACCGCATATTTTTCTGAGCCTTCTGCTATTTTTGGTGGAGTGGAACCCAATGTGAGATTTCTAATTTATAAACAATATGGAAAACAACGATGTATAAATTATATAGTCGATGTATGAGTTATATAAGCGTTGTACACCTCTTGTATAAGCATTGTATAAGTTGTATGTTCGATGTATAAGTTATATATGCGTTGTAAAAATTATATATGTGTTGAAATAGAAGTAAATTGCTATATATAAATATATATATATACGCCCCTCGTCCACAAACCATGGACGATATTTATTGGTTGTGATTGGTGTGAAAATTGATTGATAGCGAATGGTTGTTTGGGATTGTTTGTGGTTGATAGTGATTGATTTTGGTTGAAAAATACCCGTTTGTGGTTGAGAAATATTTGGTTGAAACCACATAGGATTAGTTTGTGGAAATGAAATAAATATATACATGCTGCCTGCGTGCGAACTAGATGCATGATCTCCATTGTCAAAAACCGCGAGGTTTTAAGGTAGAGCGAGGAGCCGTACTAGGGACGGTCCCGGTTTTAACTACCCTACCGTTATGCTGCCGAAATTTTGAATAATATTCATGTGTTTGAATTATTTTCATTTGCTAAAACTATATTTATTCATTGTATTGAAAACCTTCATGTGTTGAATCGATATTCATTCGTTGATTAGAAATTCATGTGTTGAATGGTATTCGTGTTTTAAATATAAAAATCACATTTTTATCTATATATAGAAACTATGGAAAACTTTCATGTGTTGAATCGATATTCATTCGTTGATTAAAAATTCATGTGTTGAGTGTTATTCGTGTTTTAAATATAAAAATCACATTTTTATCTATATATAGAAACTATAGAAAACCTTCATGTGTTGAATCGATATTCATTCGTTGAATTGAAATTCATGTGTTGAATGGTATTCACATTTCGAAATAAATTGTTTTATAATAAAAATCACCTTTTTATCATCTATATGAACTATGTAAAATGACCTTATTTCAAAATAAATTGTTTTATAATAAAAATCCTATTTTTGTCTCTTATATACACTATATAAAATAATAGTGTTTTGGAAATGAATTGTTTTACAATAAAACTCACGTTTCTATTATATACATGAATTGTTGAAATGTGAAGTGTTAAAAATAGCAACTCGTTCAAATAAATATGCATGAGTTGAAATATTCATTAATTAGCTAATGATATGATTTTTGCCTTTGCAAGCAACATTAGAATGAATGGTGTTTTTAAACCAAATGGAATCAAATATGAAGTTGAATGGAAAATGATAAGTGATAAGAACTATATATATGTACATGCATATTTATTGAACATGTTATGACAAAGGGGCTAGAGAAGAGGAATAAAATTTTGTGCCCGACAAATAGGTACACATTTACTGTTTTGTTTGGGTGATGATTTTATGAGCCTGTTGGCTAGCCGCTTGGCAAGCCGCTTGGCTTTTTCTTTTGCTTTTTGACATGAGACACCCGTGTGGCTATTTGGGAATTTTCCCAGCCGCTCTCGTACAAAGGAGGTTATGGCGAAATTTTCCAAAATTTAAAGGCATTAGTGAAATATTTGAAGTGAAAACGATATTGAAATTGTTGAATGAACTATATTTATATAAATATATAAATATAAATAAAATTAAAACGAAACGTGTCCGTGTAGTTCGTGTTTTGAAACCGTGATTTCAAACAACTAGTGCGGGAAATTCGACCATTGGATTTTCCCGAAACCACAACCGTTGGGTTCGCCTTGGAAATATCTTTCCAACGGCACCAACTTTGTAAAAATCCAACAGTTGGATTGTCTGGAATGTTTAATTCAAATCTGAAGAAAAACAGCGCCAGAATTGATTATATTTATATATATATATATAAATATAATTATATTTAATCGAATAACGACGCTGCAGTTCATATTTTGAAATCGAAACTTCAAACTATTGTACCGGGAGATCCGACCGTCGGATTTTCCCGAAACTGGAACCGTTGGATTTGTTTTGAAAAGATCTTTCTAATGATGTAAATTTTTTGAAGATCCAACGGTTAGATTTTCAGATATGTGTAAATCAAATCTGAAGAAAAACAGCGCCACGGTCGCGTTATGGCCCGAAGCGTCGTTTTGAATAAATTAGCTATTTTAAAATAAATAAAAATAGCGATAAATCATTATAAAATATTATAAACAATATGGATGTGATTTAGAAATTAACTGAAGGTTGGCTAAGTCGAATGGTTTCCTGGGTGTTGATCTGATGTTGGTTTCGGCCTTCGGGGTTAATATTTGGGAAATCGTTCTCTTACTAATTGACGGTTAGTGACTAATGAATTGAAATGATGCGTGTATATGTTAGTGTTGCACTTGTTTATTATATACGCAAGTTGCTTAGAAAGACCGGGTTTATACCATTCTGAATAACTAAATCGACGATAAGAAATCGAAGATGAAGACGGTGGTCGAAGACCGGAGATCTTCACCTCGTTTGGATGGTAACCGAGGTCCTGATTGGGAGGCATCCCGAAATATGGATAATGAGTGGTGATCGTCCCGACGTACGTGGTGATCGATGGGTTTGCGAGGTATTTAGTGCATCTAGTTTCGTTCAGACCCAGAACGGACTTGTAAATGGACTGTGTGTCTGACCTTGGATTTTATTTTGTGTTGATTGATCTCTGTTAAATATACATCTGTTTTGGCGGCGGAGAATTTATTCTTTTGCTTAACGCCCTTCTCTGAAACGCACGAGCTCAGAGGTTGTATATCGATGGACATCAGTCGCATGGCATGAATTGCCTGTGTGGCACGCTAAGATGCAGTGATCAGGGCTTCTATTAAAAAGCAAAGTCTTGTGGTGATGATCAAAGCACCGCCTGTGTGGCGTAGATTTGTGTATAACGTGAATTCGCGAGCCTCACACCCCGGTATGAACCAGAAACGGGAGAGGACATCAGGGAGGGCCTGCGTTTCTTTCTAGCTAGGGTGGTGTCAGTGACCTACTAGCCCTAACATTTATATACTTTTCACCTGTGTGGTTGTTGCTGTTGCGAGGCTCCTCGGTTAGATCGGACGAGCCGGGCCCGATGGAGCCATTCGTTGGCTCATTTACACCCCAAAGGGTGGGGAAACACAGTGTTCAGGAATTTTAATCCACATCGGTGAACCGGCCCTGATGATCCAAGGGTCACTCGAGCTCTGATCCTGTGGCTCGGGCTAGAGAGTCACGAATTCGGTAAGGACTATCTTTTACCTTGGTTCATGACGAAAATCCAATTTCCAGATACGACATCGTGCGGTTTTGATTTTATATATATATATATATATATATATATATACATATATATATATATATGGCGACATGATATATGGTACCCATGCCGCCTATGATTGATAGTTATGATTTGAAATTGTTTTCAAAACATATAAACACTAGCAATAATATCAAATGCCTTTGTTTTATTCGTATCAAGCATATTTTGGCCGTTATAAGGTAAAAACCCTATCCTCCGGTTTGCGTTGCATTGTGTGATGGGAACTGAGTCTTATAATGGCTTCATTTTTATAAAAAGCATAGCGATGTTTAAAAGAATGATTTGTTTTAAAGCATTGGCAATCCAATGGAGTAAACCCATTCCACGAAAGTGGCGTGGTCCTGTGATTAGCCATATTATATATGTGTTGAGTAGATTTCTCATACCAGTCCCATGAATGACTCGTAGTTTGTTTCACTTTCAAACTCGGGTGCCCCTTTTTCTACACGGGCAGCCTTGTATTCAGATTTAGCTGGTTCTTTCTGGATAGCTGGAGCTGAAGATGGATTCTATCATTTTTCTCTTTTTATGCTGTTCAGCTCATATTGTACATTATGTTTATTTTCCGCTGTAGACATATATGTATAGTTGAACTGTATTTGTACTAAGTATGATCCTGCATACGGTGTAAATCTGATGATTATTTTTATCCAGTATATTCTATTGTTCATTATCTGGTGTATTTATTTATTTCTGTTCTGCTATTATCTGTTTCTGTGTTATATTCCATGGATTACCCTTGCCGCCGTCAGTACGGGGTTTGGGGTCGTCTCATTTGGTATCAGAGCTTTGGTTAAGCTTAGTTCTGGAATATAACATTTGAACGAACTCGTCAGAAATAGAACCAGTAGTGTTCTAAGACGGGTAACTCTATACAGATAGGATCAGCAATATCCTAGTATGAGTAAAGCAGAATGAAATTACTCCTCGATAGACATTTACATTTGAAGTATGTGTTTCTATATTTTAAAAAAATACCTTTTCTGTGACCTGACACTTGATCTGCCATTTGCAGAAGTACTAGAAAATGAGTGTCAGAAACAAGAGAAATGCAGAACCCGATCTAGAGGCTCTATTAAAGAGATATCGAAATATGAACGAGGCACAGTTCTTGGGTAATGAATCTATTATTCAAACTCAAGCTTGGGTGAGCTCTGCAGAAAGAATTTTTGAGCGTATCCAGCTGAGAGATGACCAGAAAAGATTAGTAGCCTCTTGGACGTTCAAAGAAGAAGCTTTAATCTGGTGGGAAACAATCATCAAAGATAATCCAGAAGGTGATATCACCTGGGACAGATTCAAAGTTATTTTCCTAGAAAGATTTACTCCTCCCGAAGCGACGGAGCGATTATGTGATGAATTTTCTTATTTGATAGAAGGTGACATGACCATCCCAGAATATCATAAGAAATTCAACGAACTTGCTCACTTTGCTACTCATCTGATTCAAGATCCAAAGAGGAAAAATATGAGATTTATTCATGGCCTGCAAAGGAGATATCAGAATAGTGTACGGAGGAATGTGAAGCTTCCTTTTTCTGAAATGATATACATGGCTTATCAGTATGAAGATCTCCATAAGAAAGGAATGTTACGCGACGAAGAAGAAGTCTGTTCTAGTGACAAAGCAGAGTCGGAAACTGATATTCCTGAAGCCAGTACGAGGTCTGAGGTTAGTGAGAAGCCCAGTGCTAAGAGAAAAAGGACTAATTCTGGGAAAGAACCAGTAACAGCTGCTATTTGCTCTAACTGCAATAAGAAAGGACATTTGTTGATAAGTTGTAAATCTCTAAAGAAACGATTAAAGGATGGGTCTAAATCCGGTAAGAAGTTTCAAGAGATTAGAAAGTGCAGTCAATGCCTGTAGACCGGGCATCTTTCAAAGGCTTGCCCGCTATTCAGGAAGCCTGAAATAGTTCAAGTGAATGAAGTAGCAGAAACTTCTGATCCCTCAGCAAGTCAAGGAAGATCTGATGTTTTAGAAGGAACGCTTACATTCAAAAACATTCCAGTTAAAGTATTGTTTGACAGAGGCGTGTCATGAAGCTTTATTGCAAAGAGTGCCGCAAAGAAGCTAGATTTGAATTTGAGGAAGCTTAAGGAACCAATGACTGTCCAGAATCCGGTCGGGGGTTCTATCAATCTCAGTTGGATTTGTGTAGTACCTGTCTCCTTTTCTGGCTATAAATTCCCTATTATCTCTATCGTCATGAATTTTAATGAATTCGATATTATTCTGGGATTGGATTGGATAACCAAATGTGAAGCAGAGGTTAGATGCGCCGAGAGAGTTGTTAGGTCTAGGATTAAATCAGGAAGCTATATAACCATACCGTGTGAAAGTCAAGAACCTAATAGAAAAGACTTCTGGGCAGCTCTCGATGTTTCTCCAGCCCAAATAGAAGATACCCTTGAAGTCACGGAGAACATTCCAGACCTCATAAAAGATATTCCGGTTGTCCAGAACTATGCGGATGTGTTTGAGGAAGTTGTTCGCTTACCTCCGCAGAGAGAAATTGATTTCAAAATTTCTTTGATTCCGAATGCAAGGCCGGTAGTTCACGCTATTCGGAGAATGTCCTTGAAAGAGAAGGAGGAATTAGACAATCAAACACGACAGCTCGTATGGAAAGGTCTGATCAGGCCCAGTTTCTCTGATTGGGGAGCAGCAGTGGTGTTTGTCCCAAAATCTGACGGTACTCTACGGTTATGTGTGGATTATCGTGATTTGAACAAGCAGACCATAAAGAAAAAATATCCATTGCCGCGAATAGATGATTTGTTGGATCGATTAAATGGCACACAAGTATTTTCACGAATTGACCTTGCTACGGGCTTCCATCAACTTCGAATCGCCGAAGAGTGTGTTCCAATGACAGCATTTAGAGGTCCCGACTTATTCTACGATGGTTAGTAATGCCGTTCGGCTTGTGTAACGCTCCAGCCTATTTCGTCGATCTGATGAATAGGGTGTTTAGAGGGGTTTTGAATAAATTTGTTCTGGTTTTCATTGACGATATTCTAATCTTCTCTAAATCAAAGGCCGAACATGAAAAACATTTGGAACAAGTGTTAGCTAGAAATCCTCAGAAGGAATTTATTGAAAGCAAAGTTTTCCAAACGTATATTCTGGCAAGATGAAGTGAAATTTCTGGGCCACGTCGTATCGAAAGAAGGAATCGCTGTGGATCCAAGTAAAATCACGGCTATTCAAAATTGGAAACAGCCCAGCACCCCCACTGAAGTCCGCAGTTTTCTCGGATTGGCTAGTTATTACCGGAAGTTCGTCAAAAACTTTTCGAAGATATCTGGCCATTTAACGAAGCTTACAAAGAAGCACACTAAATTCAAATGGACTCCCGAAAGTGAGGAGGCTTCGAAGAGCTAAAGTTAAGATTGACGACAACCCCAGTGCTAACCATCATCGATGGCAACCAGGATTTGAAAGTCTGGACTGATGCTTCTAGAGAAGGCTTTGGTGCAGTGTTAATGCAAAGGGGTCAAGTGATTGCTTATGCTAGCCGTCAGCTGAAGCCACACGAGAAAAACTACGTAACTCATGATCTTGAGTTATTCGCTATAGTATTTGCCTTGAAAATCTGAAGACACTATCTTCTGGGTGAGAGATTTGAATTGTTTACAGATCACCAGTCGCTAAAGTATCTTTTCACATAGAAGGACATGAATCTGAGGCAGCAACGTTGGCTGGAGTTTCTAGCAGCATATGACTTTGAAATTATCTATACTCCAGGGAAAGCCAATGTCGTGGCCGATGCGCTGAGCCGAAAGAATGTAATGATCGCCAGCTTTATTATTACGACTTCCTTGATTGACAAAATATCTGCTCTTCAGAAGGATGATCACTTCATTCAGAAGAACAGAGAGATAATTCAACAAGGCGAACCCTCGAGTTTTCAAGTGGATAATGATGGGATTTTAAGGCTCTAAGGTCGAATCTGTGTCCCTAACATTCCTGAGCTTCGAAAGGAAGTACTGGATGAATGCCATAAGTCAAAACTCAGTATCCATCAAGGAGTAAGCAAAATGTATAATGACATTAAACGCAATTTCTGGTGGATGTCGATGAAGAGGGACATTTCTTTATATGTTAGTCGATGCCCTACTTGCCAACTAGTCAAGAGCGACCAACAGAAACTAACTGGATTGTTACAACCACTAGAAGTTCCTGGTTGGAAGTGGGAACATATTTCTATGGATTTCATTGATGGTCTGCCCAGGACCAGAAAAGGAAATGACAGTATTTGGGTGATCGTAGATCACTTCACGAAGACCGGCCATTTCATACTTGTCAGATCAAACAGAACTGCTCAGAGTCTGGCGCAGATATACTTCAAGGAAATAGTTAGACTGCATGGAGTGCCGCTCAGTATAGTCAGGGATAGAGATACAATATTCACTAGCAAATTCCGGAAAGCATTTCAAGTCGAACTGGGAACGAAGTTGAACTAGAGCACTGCTTATCATCCTCAGACAGACGGTCAGATTGAGAGGGTGAATCGTATTTTAGAAGATTTATTGCGGGCTTGTGTTATAGATTTCGGTGGATCATGGGAAGACCATCTACATTTGGCTGAATTCTCATATAACAACAGTTACCAGGCGAGTCTGACAATGTCGCCATTCGAAGTATTGTATGGTAGACCATGCCGATCTCATGCTTGTTGGGTCGAGCCCGGAAACAGACTTGTGTTGGGTCCTGATATGATTCGAGAAGCTGCCGACAAAGTCGATTTTATTGAGAAGCTATTACTCGCCGCTCAAAGCCGACAAAAGAGCTATGCCGATAGAAGAAGAAGAGATATATCCTTTGCTGTTGGCGACTATGTATATTTGAAAGTATCGCCGATGAGAGGAGTTATCCGGTTTGGTAAAACGGGAAAGTTGGCGCCCAAATTCATTGGTCCGTTTCCTATTTTGGAATGGATCGGAACTCTCGCTTATAGGGTCAAACTGCCTGACTGGTTGACTGGAGTTCATGATGTATTTCATATATCTCAACTTCGAAAGCATGTTCATGATCCAGACCTGATCGTGGAAGAAGCAGCTCAGCAGGATATTGAAATTATTCCCGAACTAGCTGTGAGAAGAGAGCCGCTAAAGATTATCGTCAAAGAAACCAAAGAGCTGAGGAACAAGAAGGTTCACTTAGTCAAAGTGCAATGGAGTGGAGATCCGCGAGATTGTACTTGGGAAACTAAGGAGAGCATTCAGAAAGCCTATCCCAGATGCCGAGTAGATATCTCTGATTGACTCTGGTGCAAGGTACATTTACCCTACTTTGCATTACCATTTAATTCTCTACTCTGTTGTAATTTTCTTTTCATGGATGTGCACTTTTGAATTCTATAGTCTGAATGATTTTAAAAAGAGTATAGAAGTTGATCAGTATATTTTTAAAAAGGTTAAAACGATTTGATTGTTGGTTATGTTGTGTGACTGCAGATTTATCAAACCACTTTAGACTTTGTTCCTTTTCGGGGACGAAAAGTTTTAAGTGGGGGAGATTGTAACGACCCAGAAAATCTGAACCAATTTAAAAATTTTAAATTGGCCAAAATAATGGATTTAAATAGTTAAATAAATGTTTTAAATAATGGCAATGAAAAGTGAGTTTGAATCGACAATTGAAAACGAATATAATTAATTATAATTATAAACAAGGCCTGAAATGGCGTTGTAGTTTCAAAAATTGAATTCAAACTTTGTCGGACTGTACCGGGTGCAAAACAAAACGGATTTTAGCGAAACCAAAAATATTTAAATCTGTTAGTGAATACCTTTCTAATGAATCTGAAAAATCGAATTTTCATAGTGGAAAGCAAAAGTTATGGCCGAATGAATTTTCAGAAAGGTCGCTATGGAATTTATATAGCCCGTGAAATTGGCTATTTTGCATACGACCATGGAATTCGACGAAACCACTTTTGTTGGATCCGGGATGCTAAGTTATTGCTAGGTTTCAAATTTCATAATTTTTGAAGCTAGTATGTGAGCGTGGAAAAGGAAAATGTGTTTTGGTCAATTACAGTTAAATTGGATCGACCAAAAATTGGTCATTTTGCAAACGGTCTCAGAATTCGACGAAACCAGTTTTTTTGGGACCGTATCGTCAAAACATGGCTAGATTTATTTTTCTAGAATTTTTCGAATCAGTTTGTGGCCCTGGCAAATTGAAATGTACGTTCAAATTAAATATTGAATGTTTTATACTTTAATCTGAAGGAAAACTGACTGAAGCATTCGAATGGGCCTTCGAAACATATCCCATTGTGTTCGGAATGGGGGTACAACGCTAGGGACGACAGTCGTTGGGTTTGGATTGGTGGTCGTGTCAGAAAACCCCTTTAAAACTCCACCGGCCAATCAGAATTTTTATAAAAAAAAAGAAAATTCCCCTTTTTTCTCTCTCCCCGCTGAAGCGATATACGGCGGAAGCGGTTCGAAGCTTCCTCCTCCGATTTCGGCCGCCACCGTCCACGCCAGGCTTCGTCACCACCCACGTTCGAAAGCCCCTTCCCTCCTCTTCAAATCCGACCAAGTCCCACCACCTCCCATCGCGCCACCTGCGAGAACGACCTCCTCAAAGTTGCCCCCTTTCGACCGCCGCCACCGCCGGTAGGGACCACCGAATCGCCAGCCACCACCTCACACGTAAAGCCCCTTCCTCCCTCTACGACGTCGCACCACCTGATCGGCCCCTCGTGCAACGGATTCGACGAAAAACCAAGACCTAGTTTCGAACAAATAATGAAAGGTACGGCCTTGATTAATTAAAACTGTTTTTAACAGTTTAAAACCGTTGCAAACTTGTAAAAAACATATTTTTTTGCTGTGTTAACGAAATTCAGTGAAACAAGAGACAGTGGACTCGTGTGGACATCTTCTACATTTTAGAAGAGACCGCATATTTTTCTGAGCCTTCTGCTATTTTTGGTGGAGTGGAACCCAATGTGAGATTTCTAATTTATAAACAATATGGAAAACGACGATGTATAAATTATATAGTCGATGTATGAGTTATATAAGCATTGTACACCTCTTGTATAAGCATTGTATAAGTTGTATGTTCGATGTATAAGTTATATATGCGTTGTAAAAATTATATATGTGTTGAAATAGAAGTGAATTGCTATATATATATATATATATATATATATATATATATATATATATATATATATATATATACGCCCCTCGTCCACAAACCATGGACGATATTTATTGGTTGTGATTGGTGTGAAAATTGATTGATAGCCAATGGTTGTTTGGGATTGTTTGTGGTTGATAATGATTGATTGTGGTTGAAAAATACCCATTTGTGGTTGAGAAATATTTGGTTGAAACCACATAGGATTAGTTTGTGGAAATGAAATAAATATATACATGCCGCCTGCGTGCGAACTAGATGCATGATCTCCATTGTCAAAAACCGCGAGGTTTTAAGGTAGAGCGAGGAGCCGTACTAGGGACGGTCCCGGTTTTAACTACCCTGCCGTTATGCTGCCGAAATTTTGAATAGTATTCATGTGTTTGAATTATTTTCATTTGCTGAAACTATATTTATTCATTGTTTAGAAAACCTTCATGTGTTGAATCGATATTCATTCGTTGATTAGAAATTCATGTTGAATGGTATTCGTGTTTTAAATATAAAAATCACATTTTTATCTATATATAGAAACTATGGAAAACCTTCATGTGTTGAATCGATATTCATTCGTTGATTAGAAATTCATGTGTTGAATGGTATTCGTGTTTTAAATATAAAAATCACATTTTTATCTATATATAGAAACTATAGAAAACCTTCATGTGTTGAATCGATATTCATCCATTGAATTGAAATTCATGTGTTGAATGGTATTCACATTTCGAAATAAATTGTTTTATAATAAAAATCACCTTTTTATCATCTATATGAGCTATGTAAAATGACCTTGTTTCAAAATAAATTGTTTTACAATAAAAATCCTATTTTTATATCTTATATACACTATATAAAATAATAGTGTTTTGGAAATGAATTGTTTTACAATAAAAATCACGTTTCTATTATATACATGAATTGTTGAAATGTGAAGTGTTAAAAATAGCAACTCGTTCAAATAAATATGCATGAGTTGAAATATTCATTAATTAGCTAATGATATGATTTTTGCCTTTGCATGCAACATTAGAATGAATTGTGTTTTTAAACCAAATGGAATCAAATATGAAGTTGAATGGAAAATGATAAGTGATAAGAACTGTATATATGCACGTGCATATTTATTGAACAGGTTATGGCAAAGGGGCTAGAGAAGAGGAATAAAATTTTGTGCCCGACAAATAGGTACACATTTACTGTTTTGTTTGGGTGATGATTTTATGAGCCTGTTGGCTAGCCGCTTGGCCTTTTCTTTTTCTTTTTGACATGAGACGCCCGTGTGGCTATTTGGGAATTTTCCCAGCCCCTCCCATACAAAGGAGGTTATGGCGAAATTTTCCAAAATTTAAAGGCATTAGTGAAATATTTGAAGTGAAAATGATATTGAAATTGTTGAATGAACTATATTTATATAAATATATAAATATAAATAAAATTAAAACGAAACATGGCCGTGTAGTTCGTGTTTTGAAACCGTGATTTCAAACAACTAGTGCGGGAAATCTAACCATTGGATTTTCCCGAAACCGCAACCGTTGGGTTCGCCTTGGAAATATCTTTCCAACGACACCAACTTTGTAAAAATCCAACGGTTGGATTGTCTGGAATGTTTAATTCAAATCTGAAGAAAAACAGCGCCAGAATCGATTATATTTATATATATATATATAAAAATATAATTATATTTAATCGAATAACGACGCTGCTGTTCGTATTTTGAAATCGAAACTTCAAACGATTGTACCAGGAGATCCGACCGTCGGATTTTCCCGAAACTGGAACCGTTGGATTCGTTTTGAAAAGATCTTTCTAATGATGTAAATTTTGTGAAGATCCAACGGTTAGATTTTCAGATATGTGTAAATCAAATCTGAAGAAAAACAGCGCCACGGTCGCGTTATGGCCCGAAGCGTCGTTTTGAATAAATTAGCTATTTTAAAATAAATAAAAATAGCAATAAATCATTATAAAATATTATAAACAATATGGATGTGATTTAGAAATTAACTGAAGGTTGGCTAAGTCAAATGGTTTCCTGGGTGTTGATCTGATGTTGGTTTCGGCCTTCGGGGTTAATATTTGGGAAATCGTTCTCTTACTGATTGACGGTTAGTGACTAATGAATTGAAATGATGCGTGTATATATTAGTGTTGCACTTGTTTATTATATACGCGAGTTGCTCAGAAAGACTGGGTTTATCCCATTCTGAATAACTAAATTGACGATAAGAAATAGAAGATGAAGACGGTGGTCGAAGACCGGAGATCTTCACCTCGTTTGGATGGTAACCGAGGTCCTGATTGGGAGGCGTACCGAAATATGGATAATGAGTGGTGATCGTCCCGACGTACGTGGTGATCGATGGGTTTGCGAGGTATTTAGTGCCTCCGGTTTCGTTCAGACCCAGAACGGACTTGTAAATGGACTGTGTGTCTGACATTGGATTTTACTCTGTGTTGATTGATCTCTGTTAAATATACATCTGTTTTGGCGGCGGAGAATTTATTCTTTTGCTTAACGCCCTTCTCTGAAACGCACGAGCTCAGAGGTTGTATATCGATGGACATCAGTCGCATGGCATGAATTGCCTGTGTGTCATGCTAAGATGCAGTGATCAGGGCTTCTGTTGAAAAGCAAAGTCTTGTGGTGATGATCAAAGCACCGCCTGTGTGGCGTAGCTTTGTGTATAACGTGAATTCGCGAGCCTCACACCCCGGTATGAACCAGAAACGGAAGAGGACATCAGGGAGGGCCTGCGTTTCTTTCTAGCTAGGGTGGTGTCAGTGACCTACCAACCCTGACATTTATATACTTTTCACCTGTATGGTTGTTGTTGTTGCGAGGCGCCTCGGTTAGGTCAGACGATCCGGGCCCGATGGAGCCATTCGTTGGCTCATTTACACCCCCAAAGGGTGGGGAAACGCAGTGTTCAGGAATTTTAATCCACATCGGTGGACCGGCCCTGACGATCCAAGGGTCACTCGAGCTCTGATCCTGTGGCTCGGGCTAGAAAGTCACGAATTCGGTAAGGACTATCTTTTGCGTTGGTTCATGACGGAAATCCAATTTCCTGATACGACATCATGCGGTTTTGATTGTATGTATATATGGCGACATGATATATGGTACCCATGCCGCCTATGATTGATAGTTATGATTTGAAATTGTTTTCAAAACATATAAACACTAGTAATAATATCAAATGCCTTTGTTTTATTCGTATCAAGCATATTTTGGCCGTTATAAGGTAAAAACTCTATCCTCCGGTTTGCGTTGCATTGTGTGATGGGAACTGAGTCTTATAATGGCTTCATTTTTATAAAAAGCATAGCGATGTCTAAAAGAATGATTTGTTTTAAAGCATTGGCAATCCAATGGAGTAAACCCGTTCCACGAAAGTGGCGTGGTCCTGTGATTAGCCATATTATATATGTGTTGAGTAGATTTCTCATACCAGTCCCATGACTGACTCGTAGTTTGTTTCACTTTCAAACTCGGGTGCCCCTTTTTCTACACGGGCAGCCTTGTATTCAGGTTTAGCTGGTTCTTTCTGGATAGCTGGAGCTGAAGATGGATTCTATCATTTATCTCTTTTTATGTTGTTCAGCTCCTATTGTACATTATGTTTATTTTCTGTAGTAGACATATATGTATAGTTGAACTGTATTTGTACTAAGTATGATCCTGCATACGGTGTAACTCTGATGATTATTTTTATTCAGTATATTCTATTGTTCATTATCTGGTGTATTTATTTATTTCTGTTCTGCTATTATCTGTTTCTGTGTTATATTCCACGGATTACCCTTGCCGCCGTCAGTACGGTGTTTGGGGTCGTCTCATTTACAAATCAATGTCAAATAACATGTTTACTCGTGACATGTCTACTTATTATATAATTAACTTCAACCTTTTCCAATTCACATGTTTTACATATTATTCCTTTATGATAATCCCAATTTATAGTCCATGATTCACAAATTCCAATATGCCCAATTCCCCCTTTAAACGTTATTTCAGACTATTCAAATTTTATTCAACTCAACGGTAAAGGACTATGCTCTCATTGTCTGTAACAACCCGGAAAATCTGAGCCAGTTTAAAATTTTTATTTTGGTAATTTTAGTGAATTTTGAATAATTAAAATGAATTATTTCATATAATATCGACGAGAAATTTATTTTGAATAAAATTAGAATGTATATATTTATATACATCATCGTTAGAATATAAATATTTATTTTAAATTATAAAAGGAATTAAAATGACGCGGTAGTTCTATAATTCGATTTCAAAGTCCAAATGAATGTATAGGATTCAAAATAAACCGTAATTTAGCGAAACCAAAAATAATATAATCTATTTGAGAATATATTTCCAACGAATCCGAAAAATCAAAATTTCATAGCGGGACTCAAAAGATATGCCCAATTGAAAATTCAGAATAATCACTATGGAATTCTGGCCCTTAAAAATGGAAATTTTGCAAACGACCTCGAAATTCGACGAAACCAATTTTGTTGGATCCGTGATGAAAAGTTATTGCTATATTCCAATTTTCATAATTTTTCGATTCAATATGTGAGTGTGGCAAAGGAAAACGCATTTGACCAGTTTCCGTTGATTTTAATCGACTGGAAAATGGCCATTTTTCAAACTGTCTCAGAATTTAATGAAATTAGTTTTGTTAGGACCGTATAGTTAATACGAAGCTAGAAAATATTTTTCGGGAATTTTTCGAGCTAGTATGTGACCCCAATAATTGAAATGCGCGTTCAAATTGAATATATAGAGTTATATTTTGATTTTGGCGAAAACTAATCGAAATAGTAGAATCAGCCTACGATAAATATCCCATTGCGTTCGGAATGGGGGTATTACGCTGGGGGCGACAGTCGTTGGGTTTGAATCAGGGTCCGGATGAAAAGTCAACTAATTGTAATAAAATAAAATAAAATAAAAAATATATTTACACACACACACACCCCTTCATTTCCTTTACCCCTCTCAGCCCCTCCCATTCACTTTTGCAAAATCAAAAAATAAAAGAAAAAACCCCAAATTCAAAACCCGTCGCCCAGTCATCTACCCTGCCACCGTGTCGACGCTCTCCCCCTCCATCTCCGACATTGCTCCGCCATCTCCTTCCCCCGCACGCTTCTCCTCTAGACCAGAGCGCGCACCCCACCTCTAATCAAGACCGTCGAATCCCGCAACCTAGACCCCCCCTCATCTGAAAATCGCGCGCCTGCCACCTAGACCCCCACCTCCGCCAGCGCCAACCCCTCCACCACCTCCTTCTGACGACGATGCCACTCTCCTCCGAATGGTGAAAAGTGAGTTTCCCCTTTTTTTTCTATTTTAATTTAAATTCAGTTTTTAATTTAAATATGTTGTTTAAATTAGGTTCTTAATTTATATATGTACTTACTGTAAAGTTTTAAATAAAAATAGGATTTTTATGCTTATGTATAGTTAAAAATATAATTTTTATAATATAGTGAAGTTAAAAATATAATTTTTATAATATAGAGAAGTTAAAAATATAATTTTTATACTAGTGGCATATTGAAAATATGATTTTTATATAGGTATGATAATAAAAATATGATTTTTATTCATGTAGAGTAATAAAAATGTTATCTTTATTAGGAGAAGAGCAATATAAAAATATAATTTTTATAATGAAGTGATGATAAAATTTTGATTTTTATATACACGAAGTGAAAGTAAAAATTCAATTTTTACACATTGAATAGCGAAGAAAAATTCGATTTTTGCACATTGAATAGCAAAGTAAAATTTCGATTTTTACACATTGAATAGCGAAGTAAAAATTCGATTTTTATATATTGAATAGCGAAGTAAAAATTCGATTTTTATATGTTGAATAGCGAAGTAAAAATGTGATTTTTATATATGTAGTGAATACGGGGGACGAAAGTGACGAAAGGCGGGCACGACAAAGATTCCTACATATGAAGAGTCGTGGCGTTGGTTTAGCTAGTCGGTGAGAACTTCTCACCTATAATTTAATTTTTCTAGTTAAAATATATACTAGGATGCAGACGATGTTTAGTAGCACCCGACACCCGTCGTCCACAGACCATGGACGGCTTGTATGCTTGTTTGTTTGATTTTGATGTGTAGTTGATTGTGTGATGTGATGTGAAATGAAATAAAATATTTATGAAGTTAAAAATATTTTATAGTTGAAAATATATTTTTTAACATGAATGTGAATAAATAAATATAAACAAATAGGACAATTTGTTTATATACACACATTTGACTAATAGTGATTGGGACGATAAATTTTACACATCGCCTAACTGCACAAATAAAATATGTGTTTGATTGTTTAAAACCCCACACGGGTATTGGGATGATATTTGGCGTACACTAATCCCAATTATTTAGCTATATGTCGATCGATTGGTCGACAGACTGTGTAAGCGTTAGTTCTTTATATTTAATGCTTATGCAGTTGTGTGGTGCACTCTGGATGACGGTTGATTATTTATCGTCGTTATTTTATACATGTGTTGTAGAAAATCCATATAATTAACATTATATGGTAATTGATTGGGCCTCATTCCAGTATTGAAAAGAAAGAAATATTTGAAATAGAAATATTTGAAATAGAAATATTTGAAATAGAATATTTGATAATAGAAATATATGAAGTCGAGTTGATTAGAATGACGCCATTTTGACGCGAACGATATTTATATCGATTTTATTCATTTTTCAATGAATATTGAAAGTGATTTCGAAATTCGAATTAAATTGAAAAGAATAGAAATTCGAATTAAACTGAATAGAATTGAAATTCAAACTAGATTGAAATAAAATTGAAAATGTTTTGAATTGATCAATTTGAAATGAATTTAAAACGAATTTGTAAGGGAAAATTCAATTTTGATTTGAATTTGAAAAAGAAGTTGAAATCATTTTGAAAACAAATTTAAAATGATTTATAAAATTCATTTTGAAAGGAAATCGACGAAGTATATATTATATATATTATATATATAATATAATGGTCTGAATAGAACGCACCGCGCCGCGGTAGTTCGCGAATTTCGACCATTGACTTCGAATGAATATTGCGGGAGATCCGACCTTCGGATTCTCATAAAACCAGAACCGTTGGGTTCGTATAGAAAAGAGCTTTCTAACGAATATTAGAAATTAGAAATCTAACGGTTGGATTTGGAATTATGTCCAAATCAAATTTTGAAAAGGTCGCTGTAAGTGCAGTTCGATGGCCGCTGGTGGAAATCGACTGTACGGGCCTTGATAAAATTACTAAAAAATAGTAATAATTTGTGTAAAATCATAAGAAATGATTTGGGAAGAATTGGGATGAAAAAGTCCATATTTGAAAAGATAAAAATAGATTTTTATCGAAATGAACTAGTTTTGAACTTGAATTATAATTTTATTTATTTTTAAATAAATAAATAAATAGATTTTGAAAAGGGTTTTAAAAGTAACTAGAATTTTCAATAATTGAATTGGAATGGATTTGAATCGAAATTGTCTTTGGAATATTTTGATGTTGGATTTCGTGATGATATAGATATTGTTATGGGAATTTGAAAGATATATTTATATCGTTATTTCCAATATGATATTTGTTGGTCGTAGAATTTGATATTGAATATAAGCCGATATATTTTCTATTCAGAGCCTTTTATTTAATATCAAATGTGATTTGTGTTTGTCGTGAATGGTGTCTTCATTAACACTGTTCTTAAGCCCAGTTGAGAAAAGATTAAATCTTTTTATTTAGATTTAATGAAGCGTACCAATTAAATAATATTTAATTGGAATTGAATTGGTATTGATTTTTGGGTTTATCGTGAACAGTGCTTTCAATAACACTTGTTCTTTAACCCGGTAATTAATGAAATGTGATTTTGGGGTTTATCGTGTACCGTGTTTTAGATGACACTGATTCTTTAACCCAGTTAAAGCTTAAACTAAGTGGAGTTTTAATGGATCTTTAATTAGATTGAAAAGATCGAGAATTGAGTATCACCAGTTTTACTCCAGGCGATAGTTAAATCTTTAATTAGATTTGAACGTGAAAAGGTAATTGAATTTACCGATAACACCGTGGTGTTAGATATGAAGTATGACCAGTTTTACTTCATGGGATGAATATGTTGAGATTGGGAAATAAAATAAATGATTACTTCGGTGTGGTTCACTAATCCCGACTTGTTTGAATTGATATTCAAAGAGGATTAAAGAATAAATTTAAAGAATTTATCTTTGATAAAATTAATGGGAACCTTCCCCAAACTATAAGAATATTTGAATAAAAGAATATTCTGAATTAGAATGAGGCGTATGTTGTGTTTGTGTAACACATGTTTATTATATACGCGAGTTATTCAGAAAGACCGGGTTTATCCCATTCTGAATAACTGATTCGACGTGGTGTCGAAGATGAAGACGGTGGTTGAAGACCGGAAGTGTAACACCCCACCTCTGTTAAGGTCACTCACAAAGGGAATGCCTTAACTTTGGTGGAGCATTTTAGTAAACAGAACAAAAACTTACAAGACAGATAAAATAGTACTTGAAAAATTTATAACTTTATTACAACAGAAACCGAAATAAGTTTGGTTACATCCTTTAAAATCACAATATCAGAATTTAAGTACAAAATATCAGTCCTGTACAAAAGCCTTCAGAATGCATAGTTTAAAATCATAATCCCCACAGAAGAAGACAAGCCATACTTTAAGCACTTCAAGCGGAAGAAATCTGGATCAAGCTAGAGTATTCCCTTCTACAAAACCTGGGGGGGAACGGAAGAAAGGAGGCGAAACAACAAGGGCCAGATAAAAAGTATGACAAGTCCAGTGATTTTCAGTTATGAACAGATAATAATAACATGACATGAAAATAAAACTGGATGAGAGATAACTGTAACAGGTGTAGAAGATATAACAGAAAAACAGAATGACATAAGCTATTTCTTTACACTTCTCTACACTAATACTAGTATAACAGAATTAGGTGTCACCAAAATGTCTAAACTAAAACAGAAACGGGTACAGAATAATTTCCACAGAAGAGAGTGCTAGTAATGGGCCTTTACCACCCGAACAGAAACATACAGAAGCAGAAACAGATTAATCCTTACGGAAACAGAATGTAGAATTAGGTGTACACTAGTAATGGGCCTTTACCACCCCCAACAGATGGTACCACACAGAAACAGACAGGTGTTACCACCCAACAGAAACAGATGGTACCAACAGAAACAGACAGAACTAAGTGTACCCTAAAACCCTACCCCAAGCGATGGGCTCCCTAATACATAAATACCGTGTCGGCCCCACAGTAGGTTGTATCGCTCCCTAAAGTGACAACCAATTGGCACAGACCTATTTACAGATGTCACGGTGTCTTACATCCTCAGAGGCAGACTGGGATCCATGCACGCACATGACCCGGTTGGAACGCGCCATCAACACCCCTCGCCATTATCAGAATGAACCGCTTATAATTAGTTCAGTAAGCGTGCCGGGACCCTACCTACTGTTGGGTCAAAGTTTTGATACCAGAAAGGGTTACTGACTAATATGGGTCCCAAACAACAGATGACACAAGTAAATTCCCTCCTTACCTTATGTCCCTAGACTAACATATTTCAGATTAACTTGTTTACAAGTTCAGACATACAGGGATCAGGTTTACTAGTTCACAGATTAGGAAATCAAATCAACAAGTTTTCAGACTAACGGATCAGATGTACAGATTTAACAGAATTTCAGATTTGTCTAACTTTGTATTGGGCCTACAGATTCATGAACGGGTTTATTATATATATTAGTCCATTTGGTTTAACCCTATCCACCCAACACGTTTTGGACATCATTTTTATATCAGATTTGCATTAATTAATTATTAATGCACAGACCTCTCACATTAGGTCGCTAGCTTGTGGCCGCTGGATGGGCTGGGTGGTTCCGGGCAGACTTCTGCCACATGCCAGACCTAACCTCGTGTCTAAGCATATTATGACTAACTTCTCACATTAGAACCTATTCTTTGCGGCCACTGGATGTGCCGGGCGGTTCCGGGTAGGATTACGCCGCAAACTCATTCTAACCTCGTGTTAGCCATGTTCATCTTTGCGGCCAATTAATTAATAATTTACCATTTATGCCCATGCCTAATATACATGTCAATTATTCATAACTATAGCCAATTCAGATTATGTCAATAATAGACTAATTATATCAACTCAACAGATATAGCAGATAATCGATTTTCCAGATTAGGCGACTTAACGGATTTAGCAGATTAAGCAAACTAGCAGATTTAGCAGATAACAGATTAGGCATTTCAACAGATTTAGCAGTTTAGGCATCTCAACAGATTTAGCAGTTTAGGCATCTCAACAGATTTAGTTTAGCAGATTTGGCATTTTCAACAGACTTAGCAGATGACAGATTTAGCAGATTTAATATTTCTAAATGTTCTATTTACATGCCTTGCTTAATCATAAATTAGGCCTAAATAATTATCATGATTCACAATATGATCATTTACCCCATGTTTGCATAAATTTACATAACACAGAATATGGACATAATTTACCATATAACATATGTTCCCATTTTGGTTAAACTAGCATTGTACAGCAGATTCATCTATAAATTATACCAAATATTACAATGCATGCCATATATCCAAAAATCCCTATTTAGGTGTATTCACACTTAATAGTCCTCAAATCTTATTATAGATTTTAATTTCTAAACCTAAGTCACATATCTTCCCTTTCTTAAAATGTGCCACAAATCTTGGTTTTAATCAGGTATCCTATTCTTAAAATCAGATATTGAATTATGTCCCCAAATCACATATTATCATACATAGCTTGCTCAGATCCAGATCTAGTTTACAACATGTAATATGTATCTAAACTAATTACATGCCTACGGTCAAATTTATGCCCCAATTCCTAAGTCATATGTCCAATGTAAATTTTATGCCTCAACTTCTCAAGTCGTATGTTCAATATTCTTTATGCAACAAAACTCATGTCATAGGTTCAATTTTATGCCTTAGATTTATGTCCTTAGTTCCAAGTTAAACCTATGTTCTTTCCTCAAATCAGTCACATATCGGTCATGCCCATTTCATGCATTATTCATTTTATTGCCCCAAATATTTTAGCGTATGTTAATCTCTTATGAGATTGGCTCAGGCTCGTGGTAGCCTGGCTATAGAACAGAAAGCAGAAAGAAATATAGAATAAGGTAGATCTAAACAAAACAGAACAGACATAATCTCAGATTCAGATTTACAATTCATGTCACAATCAGAATTAACATTTATATCGGAAAATAACCGTACTTGCCTTGATTGGATTCTAAAAGAAAGATAGTTGTAGCGACGTTAGTTGATCTTCTTTAACCGTTGTTGATGTTTCAAGCATGAATATAGTTGCTTAGGTTGATGTTGATTAGCTTCTAGTTTTGATTCCAGCAGAGTAGCGACGCCATTTTTATTTTTATTTTTATTTAGAACAGAGGCAGAGTAGAAGCAGAATAGAATTGTGTGTAGAGAAGGCTAGGTTTGGGGCTGTTTAAATAGGTTTAGGCAGACGACTCTAGGTAGAAAACAAGACCAGATACATAAGAATGCACCCAGGCCCAAAACCAGGTTCGGGGACCAGGTCGACTGCCCAGTCGACCTGGTCGGGGGGGTCGACTGCCCAGTCGACTCCCCAGGCGGGAAATTTCCTGCCCATTCTGTTCTGGGTTTTGAATTCGAAATTTGAATTCGAATTCGAGCTGTTTTGAACTCTGAAAATTCCTGAACTTTGGAGGGCCATAACTTGGTCATACGGACTCCGATTCTCGCAAACTCAGACTCGTTTTCAAGCAGAATTTCGAGATGAACGCAATGACACAACCCGCTTTCCCTGATTCTTATTTTATATTTTAACTATACTTAGATTTGTAATTCTTAAGTTCACAGAAAATACGGGGTGTTACATTCTCCCCTCCTTAAAGGATTTCGTCCCCGAAATCTTCAAGTTAAGAAGAATGTGTCCTACCATCCAACATCCATCTACTCAATCATCAATCACTGGCGTCCATTGTCCTTAGAAACTTCTAATGTTGTATGAACATATGCAAAAGTGTGTGTATATGTTCCTTATCTAATGCAAAGATCAGGCGGTCCACTGATTCAGTTGACCTCCTTAATGCGAATTATGCCAGTGCCATGAGTCCAACATGTATGCAATTTTCCTACTCGATACATATCATTTCTATATGAGTGCACAACCATTCAGTCATATGCAACATCCATGTGCTGAGTCAATCATTTTGCATCCACAAAAATTGAAAATGCTCACACATCCATATGCAGTATGAGAGTGTTTTCGAGCCGATCTAGTGCCTAGTGTGTGTATATGCATCCATGAGCAACCACTATCAACCACTTGCATCCACTTGCAACCATCAAACAAAACATGTCTCAAACACATGTTTACACCATTAGTTTCTACCTAAAATTTGAAGATTCGATGGATAGGATACAGTCGAATGATGGAAGCGAGTACAGATAAAACAAAAACTTGGTTCCCATTAGACGTGGGTCCTAAGTATCGGCCCCGAAGACCGAAACCAACATCAGATTGAAAACCAGAGGATTACCCTCTTTAGATAATGTCAAAACTGGAAATCTTAACCTTATCAGAAATATTCAGATATTTACAGATTACTAGTATAGATCAGATTACCGAATGATTCTTAGGAAACTAAGCATGATAAATCCCAGAATGTATGCGTCCTACTTGACACTTAACACGAATATCTCTCAAACTCCAATCACAAACAGATGAGTCATAACCCTTATGGATTTGGGTCTACAGCGGAATCAGAAACAATACTAGTATTAAAGTGCAGAGTATCAATTACAGAATCAAAATGCCAGAATCAGAAAGAGTTTTAACTCAACAAACAGATAAGAAAATTAAACCTTCTACTTAAATTTTCTTATTTCTACCCTATCTACCAGTCCCTTGAGCATTCGCCTGTCCTCCAGAAGTGGGTTCTGCCCTCTGCCCTTGCCCTCGTTTCTTCGGGCAGTCCCTAGTGAAGTGTCCCATCTCACCACAGTTGAAGTAAGTGCCCTTCCTTTTTCTGCAATCCTTGTTCAGATGAGTCGAGCTTCCACAAGTAAAGCACTTTTTCCCCTTCTTATCTTCAGACTTCTCATCCTTCTTTTGTGTTTCCTTTTTGGGCCATGCTTTCTTATTCTATGGTTCTTCCTTCTTTGTCACTTTCGGGCCCTTGTCTTCCTCGTGCAGTAGTGCCATGTCCACCAATTTCTCGTAAGTCGCTCCCTTGGGTACATGGGTCATGGCTAGGTTGTGCGGTGACTCGTTCAATCCTTTAACAAAGCGGAGAGCCTTTTTATGCTGAGTGTTGACTAAATCCAATCCGAACCTAGCCAGTTGGTTGAACTAGTTGACGTATTCCTTGACCGTCATACTTCCTTGCTTAAGAGATAAGAAATTTTCCAGTTGTAAACTTCGTTCAGCTTGCGAGAGGAATTTTGTCTCAAACCTTGTTCTGAAATCCATCCATGTTTCAACTGGCCTCTCGGCATTAGTGACTTCCCACCAATAGGAAGCTTCGTCTTTGAGCAGCCATACCGCCAACTGTACCTTCTGCCTATCGTCCACCTCGAAGATAACGAATAGATCCTCAGTTTCTTTGAGCTAGTTCCTCGCTTCTACGAATGATTCAGTTCCCTTGAAATCCTTCCCACCCATAGCCCTAAAATCTCTACAGATCTTTGAGAAAGAAATTGCACGAGGAGGGGGTGGATCATTTGCTGGACCTACGGCGGTGGTCCTAGCCTCAAGATATTAACGAAACCAACCAGGTACATGAACACCCTCTAGTATCTCAGATGCTTCAGACATGATGAAACGAAAAAGGAAAGATTCGATTACAAAAAGGACTGAAGGAAAGGTATATGGCTCTTGGGGATTATGTTTTTCAAAATAAGCTTTATTTTTGAAAATACTTCCTTTCAAAACCTTTTTGAAAATTGTTTTCAAAAACTTTACCCAATCTGGTAACCTTTGGCTCTGATACCAAGTGTAACACCCCACCTCCGTTAAGGTCACTCACAAAGGGGAATGCCTTAACTTTGGTGGAGCATTTTAGTAAATAGAACAGAAACTTACAAGGCAGATAAAACAGCACTTGAAAAATTTATAACTTTATTACAACAGAAACCGAAATAAGCTTGGTTACATCCTTCCAAATCACAATATCAGAATTCAAGTACAAAATATCAGTCTTGTACAAAAGCCTTCAGAATGCATAGTTTAAAATCATAATCCCCACAGAAGAAGACAAGCCATACTTTAAGCACTTCAAGCGGAAGAAATCTGGATCAAGCTAGAGTATTCCCTTCAACAAAACCTGGGGGTAGGGGAAAAGGAAGAAAGGAGGGGAAACAACAAGGGTTAGACAAAAAGTCTGACAAGTCCAGTGATTTTCAGTTATGAACAGATAATAATAACATGACATGAAAATAAAACTGGATGAGAGATAACTGTAACAGGTGTAGAAGATATAACAGAAGAACAGAATGACATAAGCTATTTCTTTACACTTCTCTACACTAATACTAGTATAACAGAATTAGGTGTCACCCTAATGTCTAAACTGAAACAGAAACGGGTACAGAATAATTTCCACAGAAGAGAGTGCTAGTAATGGGCATTTACCACCCGAACAGAAACAGACAGAAGCAGAAACAGATTAATCCCTACGGAAACAGAATGTAGAATTAGGTGTACACTAGCAATGGGCCTTTACCACCCCCAACAGATGGTACCACGCAGAAACAGAAAGGTGTTACCACCCAACAGAAACAGATGGTACCAACAAAAACAGACAGAACTAAGTGTAACCTAAAACCCTACCCCAAGCGATCGACTCCCTAATACATAAATACCCTGTGTTGGCCCCACAATAGGGTGTATCACTCCCTAAAGTGACAACCAATTGGCACAGACCTATTTATAGATGTCACGGAGTCTTACATCCTCAGAGGCAGACCGGGATCCATGCACGCACATGACCCGGTTGGAACGCACCATCAACACCCCTCGCCATTATCAGAATGAACCGCTTATAATTAGTTCAGTAAGCATGCCCGGACCCTTCCTACTGTTGGGTCGAAGTTTTGATACCAAAAAGGGTTACTGACTAATATGGGTCCCAAACAACAGATGACACAAGTAAATTACCTCCTAACCTTGTGTCCCCAGACTAACAGATTTCAGATTAACTTGTTTACAAGTTCAGACATACAGGGATCAGGTTTACTAGTTCACAGATCAGGAAATCAAATCAACAAGTTTTCAGACTAACGGATCACATGTACATATTTAACAGAATTTTAGATTTGTCTAACTTTGTAATGGGCCTACAGATTCATGAACGGGTTTATTATATATATTAGTCCAGTTGGTTTAACCCTATCAACCAACACATTTTGGACATCATTTTTATCTCAGATTTGCATTAATTAATTATTAATGCACAGACCTCTCACATTAGGTCGCTAGCTTGCGGTCGCTGGATGGGCCAGGCGGTTCCGTGCAGACTTCTGCCACAAGCCATACCTAACCTCGTGTCTAAGCATATTATGACTAACTTCTCACATTAATGGGTTTGCGACCACTGGATGTGTCGGGCGGTTCCGGGCAGGATTACGCCGCAAACTCATTCTAACCTCGAGTTAGCCATGTTCATCTTTGCGGCCAATTAATTAATAATTTACCATTTATGCCCACGCCTAATATACATGTCAATTATTCATAACTATAGCCAATTCAGATTATGTCAATAACAGACTAATTATATCAACTCAACAGATATTGCAGATAACAGGTTTTGCAGATTAGGCGACTTAACAGATTTAGCAGATTAAGCAAACTAGCAGATTCAACAGATAACAGATTAGGCATCTCAACAGGTTTAGCAGTTTAGGCTTCTCAACAGATTTAGCAGTTTAGGCATCTCAATAGATTTAGTTTAGCAGATTTTGCATTTTCAACAGACTTAGCAGATGATAGATTTAGCAGATTTAATATTTCTAAAGGTTCTATTTACATGCCTTGCTTAATCATAAATTAGGCCTAAATAATTATCATGATTCACAATATGATCATATACCCCATGTTTGCATAAATTTACATAACACATAATATGGACATAATTTACCATATAACATATGTTCCCATTTTGGTTAAACTAGCATTGTACAGCAGATTCATCTATAAATTATACCAAATATTACAATGCATGCCATATATCCAAAAATCCCTATTTAGGTGTATTCACACTTAATAGTCCTCAAATCTTATTATAGATTTTAATTTCTACACCTAAGTCACATATCTTCCCCTTCTTAAAATGTGCCATAAATCTAGGTTTTAATCAAGTATCCTATTCTTAAAATCAGATATTGAATTATGTCCCCCAATCACAGATTATCATACATAGCATGCTAAGATCCAGATCTAGTTTACAACATGTAATATGTATCTAAACTAATTACATGCCTACGGTCAAATTTATGCCCCAATTCCTAAGTCATATGTCCAATGTAAATTTTATGCCTCAACTTCTCAAGTCGTATGTTCAATATTCTTTATGCCACAAAACTCAAGTCATAGGTTCAAATATATGCCTTAGATTTATGTCCTAAGTTCCAAGTTCAACCTATGTTCTTTCCTCAAATCAGTCACAGATCGGTCATGCCCATTTCATGCATTATTCATTTTATTTCCCCAAATATTTTAGCGTATGTTAATCTCTAATGAGATTGGCTCAGGCTCGTGGTAGCCTGGCTATAGAACAGAAAGCAGAAAGAAATACAAAATAAGGTAGATCTAAACAGAACAAAACAGACATAATCTCAGATTTAGATTAACAATTCATATTAGAATCAGAATTAACGTTTATATCGGAAAATAACTGTACTTTCCTTGATTGGATTCTAAAAGAAAGATAGTTGTAGCGACGTTAGTTGATCTTCTTTAACCGTTGTTGAAGTTTCAAGCTTGAATTGAGTTGCTTAGGTTGATGTTGATTATCTTCTAGTTTTGATTCCATCAGAGTAGCGACACCATTTTTAATTTTATTTAGAACAGAGGCAAAGTAGAAGCAGAATAGAATTGTGTGTAGAGAAGGCTAGATTTGGGGCTGTTTAAATAGGTTTAGGCAGAGGAATATAGGCAGAAAACGAGACCAGATACATAAGAATGCACCCAAGCCCAAGACCAGGTTCGGGGACCAGGTCGACTGCCCAGTCGACCTGGTCAGGGGGGTCGACTACCCAGTCGACTGGGTAATGGGCGGGAAATTTCCCGCCCAGTCTGTTCTAGGTTTTGAATTCGAATTCGAGCAGTTTTGAACTTTGAAAATTCCTGAAACTTTGGAGGGCCATAACTTGGTCATACGAACTCCAATTCTCGCAAACTCAGACTCGTTTTCAAGCAGAAATTCAAGACGAACGCAATGGCGCAACCCGCTTTCCCTGATTCTTATTTTATATTTTAACTACACTTAGATTTGTAATTCTTAAGTTCACAGAAAATACAGGGTGTTACAAGATGTTTTCACGTAGTTTGGATAATTACTAATGATCTTGATTGGGCCGTACACCCAAGAGGAGGGAATCAGTTAGTGGTCGTCCAGACGTACTTGGAGATCGATGGATATGCGAGGTACTAGGTGCCTCCGGTTTTGTTCAGACCCAGAACGAACTTGTAAATGGACTGTGTGTCTGACATTGGATTTTAGTTCGTGTGATTGATTTCTATTAAATATATATCTGTTTGGCGGTGGAGCATTTATTCTCTTGCTTAACGCCCTTCTCTGAGACGTACGAGATCAGGGGTTATATATCGATGGATATCAATCGCATGGAGTGAATTGCCTGTGTGGCATGCCTAAGTGGAAAACGATCAAGGCTTCTGTTGAAAAGCAGAGTCTTGTGGGTGATGATCAAAGCACGACCTATGTGGCATAGCTTTGTGTAACGTTGATTCGCGAGCCTCACACCCCGGTTGTGAACCAGAAACGGGAGAGGACATCGGGGAGGGCATGCATTTCCTTCTAGCTAGAAATGGCGTCAGTGGTTTTACATGCCCTGATGAGTTTGACTTATGTGGTTGTTGTTGTTGCGAGGCGCCTCAGATATATCAGTCGACCCGGGACCGATGGGGTCATTGGACTCATTTACGCCCCAAAGGGCGGGGAAACGCAGTGTTCAGGATTTTAATCCACATCGGTGGACCGGTCCTGACGATCCAAGGGCTCACCTGTGTCTGGGTCCTGAGACATGGGCTAGATTGTCTCGAATCGGTAGAGGACTATCTTTTGCTCGGTTCACAGATGGAAATCCAACTTCCAATACGTGACTTTGCGGTTTTATTTGTAGAGCCTAGTATGGCGACATAGTGGGATGGGGCGCTTATGCCGTCTAAGATTGATACTTATGATTTAAAATTGTTTTGACACTATACACTTATAGTAATAATAAAAGATGAAATTTAGTGTATCAAGCATTCTTTGGCTGTTATAAGGTAAACCCTATCCTCCGGCTTGTGTTGCATTGTGTGATGGGACCAGGGTCTTATAATAGCTTCATTGTTCTTTATTTAGCATTGCGCTGTTGTTTATGCACTGGTGTTCTTGGGAGGAAACCCGTTCCGTGTTATATGGCATGGTCCCTTGAATTACCTAACTGTAAAATAAAGATTAATAACTGTTTTAGTTCTCACACCAGTCCCATGATTGACCTGGAGTTTATTGTTTTAACCTAAACTCTGGGTGCCACTATTTTGACAGGGCAGCTAGTAGTTTTGTTTTTGCAGATTTATATTCACAAAATCCTAATTTACAGCTGGAATGATATCCGGAAAGCTTTCTATCCGTATATCTCCTTCAGTTGTGTGTTGTATTATTTTCCGCTGCTATGTATTTAAATGTAATTTAAATCTCTAATATTTCTGTGTAATATTCATTTATACTTTGTATATTCTTGTATTCTGATGGTATTGTTGTAATATACAATGAAATGTTCTTCTGTATGCGTTCTGATTCGTCTTGTCCTCAAAATAATTCGTTCTTTCTCTTCTCTTTGGAGACTGGGGAAGTTCGGGTCGCTTCATTTGGTACCAGAGCTTTGGTTTACAAAGCTCAGAGAACAAGACATATTAGAAGCATACGAAAGAATTCATCAGATATTGGGTTAGTAATATCCAATGGGAATGACTCGTTAGAGATGGGATCAGTAGTATCCTAGAACAAGTGTGAAGGGTATATTTTTAAAAGTGAAAACAAGTTATGTTTTGAAAATTTAAATCAATTATTCGTATTTGATTATTTATATTGAAGTGGACAATCCAGTATATATAGATGTTGCGTATACGTCTGATCCGCGTGTATTCGAAGTTTTAATATATTGGATAGATATAGAATCACACTCTAATCGCTTGAAGATGATTCTGATGATTGCTCTAGCAACATCAGAATTTATTTTCGTGTTTCGAAGGTGGGATTCCTATATATTTCGAATTGACTGGTGTGAGAACCAAAATTAGATAGGGCCTATTGTTGTGATTTAGCATCAAAAAAATATGATTTTTGGATTATGTATTTAAGTAATGAATTTGAAAAGATAACCAACTAATTGATTGATGGTTGTGTTGTTTGTCTATTTGTTTGAAATTTTGAACTATTACGCCTAATAGAATCAAATATTGAATTATTTGAAAAGTAGTCGCATTTGCTTGCATATACATGTACTTACATTGAACAGGTCATAGCAAGGAGGCTAGAGCAGAGAAATAAAATTGTTTGCCCGACAAATAGGTACATGTTTACCATAATTTACTGTTTTATTTGGGTGATGATGATTTTATGAGCTGATTGGCTAGCCGCTTAGCTTTTTCTTTTTCTTTTTGAGATCAGAGGGCCTGTATGGCAATTTCAGGATTTTCCTGGTGCTCCCGGTGCAGGGGAGGTTATGGCGAAATTTTTCGTAAATTTAGGGTGTTAGCCAAATTTTTGAAAAATTTGAAAAGTTCTTAGAAATTGAAAAGTTGAAGAACCTAAGCCGTAGTCAAAATAATGAAAGTTGAGTTGATTAGTTAAACAACTTTCGGCTTCGTTCCTTTTCGGGGACGAAAAGTTTTAAGTGGGGGTGATTGTAACAACCCGAAAAATCTGAGCCAGTTTAAAATTTTTATTTTGGTAATTTTAGAGAATTTTGAATATTTAAAATTAATTATTTTAAATAATATCGACGCGAAATTTATTTTGAATAGAATTCGAATTTATATATTTATATACGTCGTCGTTAGAATATAAATATTTATTTTAAATTATAAAAGGAATTGAAAATGGCACGGTAGTTTGATAATTCGATTTCAAAGTTCAAATGAATGTATAGGATTAAAAATAAACCGGTATTTAGCGGAACCAAAAATAATAGAATCTATTTGAGAATATCTTTCCAACGAATCTGAAAAATCAAAATTTCATCGCGGGAATCAAAAGATATGCCCAGTTGAAAATTCAGAATAGTTGCTATGGAATTCTGGCCCTTAAAATTGGAAATTATGCAAACGACCTCGGAATTCGACGAAACCACTTTTGTTGGATCCGTGATGACAAGTTATTGCTAGATTCCAATTTTCATAATTTTTCGATTCAATATGTGAGCGTGACAAAGGAAAACGCGTTTGACCAGTTAAGGTTGATTTTAATCGACTGGAAAATGGCTATTTTTCGAACGGTCTCAGAATTTGACGAAATTAGTTTTGTTAGGACCATATAGTTAATACGAAGCTAGAAAATATTTTTTGGGAATTTTTCGAGCTAGTATGTGACCCCAATAATTGAAATGCGCGTTCAAATTCAATATATAGAGTTATATTTTGATTTTGGCGAAAACTAATCGAAATAGTAGAATCAGCCTACGATACATATCCCATTGCGTTCGGAATGGGGGTATTATGCTACGGGCGACAGTCATTGGGTTTGAATCTGGGTCCGGATGAAAAGTCAACTAATTGTAATAAAATAAAATAAAATATATATTTACACACACACCCCCCTTCATTTCCTTTACCCCTCTCAGCCGCTCTCGTTCACTTTTGCATAATCAAAAAAGGAAAGAAAAACCCCCAAATTCAAAACCCGTCGCCCAGTCATCTACCCCGCCACCGCGTCGACGCTCTCCCCCCTCCATCTCCGACATTGCTCCGCCATCTCCTTCCTCCGCCCGCTTCTCCTCCAGACCAGAGCGCGCACCCCCCCTCTAATCAAGAACATCGAATCCCGCAACCTAGACCCCCCCTCATCTGAAAACCACGACGCCTGCCACCTAGACCCCCACCTACGCCAGCGCCAACCCCTCCACCACCTCCTTCTGACGCAAATGCCATTCTCCTCCGAACGGTGAAAAGTGAGCTTCCCCTTTTTTTGTATTTTAATTTAAATTCAGTTTTTCATTTAAATATGATGTTTAAATTCGGTTCTTAGTTTATATATGTACTTATTGTAAAGTTGTAAATAAAAATAGGATTTTTATGCTTATGTATAGTTAAAAATATAATTTTTATAATATAGAGAAGTTAAAAATATAATTTATAATATAGAGAAGTTAAAAAATATAATTTTTATAATATAGAGAAGTTAAAAATATAATATTTATACTAGTGGCATATTAAAAATATGATCTTTATATAGGTATGATAATAAAAATATGATTTTTTTCATGTAGAGTAATAGAAATATAATCTTTATTAGGAGAAGAGCAATATAAAAATATAATTTTTATAACGAAGTGAAGATAAAAATTTGATTTTTATATATATGAAATGAAAGTAAAAAAATTCGATTTTACACATTGAATAGCGAAGTAAAAATTCGATTTTTACACATTGAATAGCGAAGTAAAAATTCGACTTTTACACATTGAATAGGGAAGTAAAAATTCGATTTTTACACATTGAATAGCGAAGTAAAAATTCGATTTTTATATATCGAATAGCAAAGTAAAAATTCGATTTTTACACATTGAATAGCGAAGTAAAAATTCGATTTTTACACATTGAATAGCGAAGTAAAATTTTGATTTTTATATATTGAATAGCGATGTAAAAATTCGATTTTTATATATTGAATAGCGAAGTAAAAATGTGATTTTTATATATGTAGTGAATACGGGGGACGAAAGCGACGAAAGGCAGGCACGACGATGATTCCTACATATGAAGTGTCGTGGCGTTGGTTTAGCTAGTCGGTGAGAACTTCTCACCTTTAATTTAATTTTTCTAGTTAAAATATATACTAGGATGCAGACAGTGTTTAGTAGCACCCGACACCCATCGTCCACAGACCATGGACGGCTTGTATGCTTGTTTGTTTGATTTTGATGTGTAGTTGATTGTGTGATGTGATGTGAAATGAAATAAAATATTTATGAAGTTAAAAATATTTTATAGTTGAAAATATAATTTTTAACATAAATGTGAATAAATAAATATAAACAAATAGGACAATTTGTTTATATACACACATTTGACTGATAGTGATTGGGACGATGAATTTTACACATCGCCTAACTGCACACAAATAAAATCTGTGTTTGATTGTTTGAAACCCCACACGGGTATTGGGATGATATTTGGCGTAACTAATCCCAATTATTTAGCTATATGTCGATCGATTGGTCGACAGACTGTGTAAGCATTAATTATTTATTTTTAATGCTTATGCAGCTGTGTGGTGCACTCTGGATGATGGTTGATTATTCATCGTTGTTATTTTATACATGTGTTGTAGAAAATCCATATAATTAACATTATACAGTAATTGATTGGGCCTCATTCCAGTTTTAAAAAGAAAGAAATATTTGAAATAGAAATATTTGAAATAGAATATTTGAAAATAGAAATTGTAACACCCCGTATTTTCTGTGAACTTAAGAATTACAAATCTAAGTGTAGTTAAAATATAAAATAAGAATCAGGGAAAGCGGGTTGTGCCCTTGCGTTCGTCTCGAAATTCTGCTTGAAAAGGAGACCGAGTTTGCGAGAATCGGAGTCCGTATGACCAAGTTATGGCCCTCCAAAGTTTCAGGAATTTTCAGAGTTCAAAACAGCTCGAATTCTAATTCAAATTTCGAATTCAAAACCCAGAACAGACTGGGCGGGAAATTTCTCGCCCAGTACCCAGGTCGACTGGGGAGTCGACTGGGCAGTCGACCCCCCCGACTAGATCGACTGGGCAGTCGACCTGGGGGTCGACCTGGTCCCTGAACCTGGTTTTGGGCCTGGGTGCATTCTTATGTATCTGGTCTCGTTTTCTGCCTAGATTCGTCTGCCTAAACCTATTTAAACAGTCCCAAACCTAGCCTTCTCTACGCACAATTCTATTCGGCTTCTACTCTGCCTCTGTTCTAAATAAAAATAAAAATGGCGTCGCTACTCTGCTGGAATCAAAACTAGAAGCTAATCAACATCAACATAAGCAACTCAATTCAATCTTGAAACTTCAACAACGGTTAAAGAAGATCAAGTAACGTCGCTACAACTATCTTTCTTTTAGAATCCAATCAAGGCAAGTACATTTATTTTCCGATATAAACGTTAATTCTGATTGTGACATGAATTGTAAATCTGAATCTGAGATTATGTCTGTTCTGTTCTGTTTAGATCTACCTCATTCTGTATTTCTTTCTGCTTTCTGTTCTATAGCCAGGCTACCACGAGCCTGAGACAATCTCATAAGAGATTAACATACGCTAAAATACTTGGGATAATAAAATGAATAATGCATGAAATGGGCATGACCGATATGTGACTGATTTGAGAAAAGAACATAGGTTGAACTTGGAACTTAGGACATAAATCTAAGGCATATAATTGAACCTATGACTTCAGTTTTGTGGCATAAAGAAAATTGAACATACGACTTGAGAAGTTGAGGTATAAAATTTACATTGGACATATGACTTAGGAATTGGGGCATAAATTTGACCGTAGGCATGTAATTAGTTTAGATACATATTACATGTTGTAAACTAGATCTGGATCTGAGCAAGCTATGTATGATAATCAGTGATTTAGGGACATAATTCAATATCTGATTTTAGGAATAGGATACCTGATTAAAACCTAGATTTGTGGCACATTTTAAGAAGGGGAAGATATGTGACTTAGGTGTACAAATTAAAATCTATAATAAGATTTGAGGACTATTAAGTGTGAATACACCTAAATAGGGATTTTTGGATATATGGCATGCATTGTAATATTTGGTTTAATTATAGATGAATCTGCTTTACAATGCTAGTTTAACCAAAATGGGAACATATGTTATATGGTAAATTATGTCCATATTCTGTGTTATGTAAATTTATGCAAACATGGGGTATATGATCATATTGTGAATCAAGATAATTATTTATGCCCAATTTATGATTAAGAAAGGCATGTAAATAGAACCTTTAGAAATATTAAATCTGCTAAATCTGTCATCTGCTAAGTCTATTGAAAATGCCAAATCTGCTAAACTAAATCTGTTGAGACGCCTAAATTGCTAAATCTGTTGAGATGCCTAATCTGTTATCTGCTAAATCAGCTAGTTTGCTTAATCTGCTAAATCCGTTAAGTCGCCTAATCTACAAAATCTGTTATCTGCTATATCTGTTGAGTTGATATAATTAGTCTGTTATTGACATAATCTGAATTGGCTATAGTTATGAATAATTGACATGTATATTAGGCGTGGGAATAAATGGTAAATTATTAATTAATTGGCCGCAAAGATGAACATGGCTAACTCGAGGTTAGAATGAGTTTGCGGCGTAATCCTGCCCGGAACCGCCCGACACAACCAGTGGCCGCAAACAATAGGTTCTAATGTGATAAGTTAGTCATAATGTGCTTAGACACGAGGTTAGGTCTGGCTTGTGGAAGAAGTCTGCCCGGAACCGCCCGGCCCATCCAGCAGCCATAAGCTAGCGACCTAATGTGAGAGGTCTATGCATTAATAATTAATTAATGCAAATCTGAGATAAAAATGATGTCCAAAACGTGTTGGGTGGATATGGTTAAATCAACTAGACTAATATATATAATAAACCCGTTCATGAATCTGTAGGCCCAATACAAAGTTAGACAAATCTGAAATTCTGTTAAATCTGTACATCTGATCCGTTAGTATGAAAACTTGTTGATTTGATTTTCTGATCTATGAACTAGTAAATCTGATCCCTGTATGTCTAAACTTGTAAACAAGTTAATCTGAAATCTGTTAGTCTGGGGATACAAGGTTAGGAGGGAATTTACTTGTGTCATATGTTGTTTAGGACCCATATTAGTCTGTAACCCTTTCTGGTATCAAAACTTTGACCCAACAGTCGGTAGGGTCCGGGCACGCTTACTGAACTAATTATAAGCGGTTCATTCTGATAATGGCGAGGAGTGTTGATGGTGCATTCCAACCGGGTCATGTGCATGCATGGATCCCGGTCTGCCTCTGAGGATGTAAGACGCCGTGACATCTGTAAATAGTTCTGTGCCAATTGGTTGTCACTTTAGGGAGTGATACACCCTACTGTGGGGCCGACACAGGGTATTTATGTATTAGGGAGCCGATCGCTTGGGGTAGGGTTTTAGGGTACACTTAGTTTTGTCTGTTTCTGTTGGTACCGTCTGTTTCTGTTGGGTGGTAACACCTGTCTGTTTCTGTGTGGTACCATCTGTTGGGGTGGTAAAGGCCCATTACTAGTGTAAATCTAATTCTACATTCTGTTTTCGTAGGGATTAATCTGTTTCTGCTTCTGTTTGTTTCTGTTCGGGTGTTAAAGGCCCATTACAAGCACTCTCTTCTATGGAAATTATTTTGTACCCGTTTCTGTTTCAGTTAAGACATTAGGGTGACACCTAATTCTGTTATACTAGTATTAGTGCAGAGAAGTGTAAAGAAATAGCTTATGTCATTCTTTTCTTCTGTTGTATCTGCTACACCTGTTACAGTTATCTCTCATCCAGTTTTATTTTCTTGTCATGTTATTATTATCTGTTCATAACTGACTTTTTGTCTAACCCTTGTTGTTTCGCCCCCTTTCTTCCGTTCCCCCCAGGTTTTGTAGAAGGGAATACTCTAGCTTGATCCAGATTTCTTTCGCTTGAAGTGCTTAAAGTGGGGCTTGTCTTCTTCTGTGGAGATTATGATTTTAAACTATGCATTCTGAAGGCTTTTGTACAAGACTGATATTTTGTACTAGAATTCTGATATTGTGATTTGAAAGGATGTAACCAAGATTATTTCGGTTTCTGTTGTAATAAGTTATAAATTTTTCAAGTACTGTTTTATCTGTCCTGTAAGTTTCTGTTCTATTTACTAAAATGCTCCACCAAAGTTAAGGCAATCCCTTTATGAGTGACCTTAACGGAGGTGGGGTGTTACACTTGGTATTAGGGTCGAAGGTTACCTGATTGGGTAAAGTTTTTGAAAACTATTTTCAAAAAGGTTTTGAAAGGAAGTATTTTCAAAAATAAAGCTTATTTTGAAAATCATAATCCCCAAGAGCCATATACCTTTCCTTCAGTCCTTTTTGTAATTGAATCTTTCCTTTTTCGTTTCAGCATGTCTGAAGCATCTGAGATACCGGAGGGTGTTCATGTACCTGGTTGGTTTCGTCAATATCTTGAGGCTAGGACCGCCGCCGCAGGTCCAGCAAATGATCCCCCTCCTCCAACCCTCCTCGTGCAATTTCTTTCTCAAAGATCTGTAGAGATTTTAGGGCCATGGGTGGGAAGGATTTCATGGGAACTGAATCATTCGTAGAAGCGAGGAACTGGCTCAAAGAAACTGAGGTTCTATTCGTTATCTTCGAGGTGGACGATAGACAGAAGGTACAGTTGGCGGTATGGTTGCTTAAAGCCGAAGCTTCCTATTGGTGGGAAGTCACTAACGCTGAGAGGCCAGTTGAAACATGGATGGATTTCAGAATAAGGTTTGAGAAAAGTTCCTCTCGCAAGCTGATCGAAGTTTGCAACTGGAAAAGTTCTTATCTCTTAAGCAAGGAAGTATGACAGTCAAGGAATACGTCAACCAGTTCAACCAACTGGCTAGGTTCGGATTGGATTTAGTCAGCACTCATCATAAAAAGGCTCTCCGCTTTGTTAAAGGATTGAACGAGCCACTGCACAGCCTAGCCATGACCCATGTACCCATGGGAGCGACTTACGAGAAATTGGTGGACATGGCATTACTGCACGAGGAAGACAAGGGCCCAAAAGAGACAAAGAAGGAAGAACCACAGAATAAGAAAGCATGGCCCAAAAAGGAAACACAAAAGAAGGATGAGAAGTCTGAATATAAGAAGGGGAAAAAGTGCTTTACTTGTGGAAGCTCGATTCATCTGAACAAGGATTGCAGAAAAAGAAAGGGCACTTGCTTCAACTGTGGTGAGATGGGACACTTCACTAGGGTCTGCCCGAAGAAACGAGGGCAAGGGCAGAGGGCAGAACCCACTTCTGGAGGACAGGAGAATGCTCAAGGGACTGGTAGATAGGGTAGAAATAAGAAAATTTAAGTAGAAGGTTTAATTTTCTTATCTGTTTGTTAAGTTAAAACTCTTTCTGATTCTGGCATTTTGATTCTGTAATCGATACTCTGCACTTTAACACTAGTATTGTTTCTGATTCCGCTGTAGACCCAAATCCATAAGGGTTATGACTCATCTGTTTGTGATTGGGGTTTGAGAGATATTCGTGTTAGGCATCAAGTAGGACGCATACATTCTGGGATTTATCATGCTTAGTTTCCAAAGAACCATTCGGTAATCTGATCTATACCAATAATCTGTAAATATCTGAATATTTCTGATAACGTTAAGATTTCCAGTTTTGACATTATCTAAAGAGGGTAATCCTCTGGGTGTCAATCTGATGTTGGTTTCGGTCTTCGGGGCCGATACTTAGGACCCATGTCTAATGGGAACCAAGTTTTTGTTTTATCTGTACTCGCTTCCATCATTCGACTGTATCCTATCGATCGAATCTTCGAACTTTAGGTAAAAACTAATGGGTGTAAACATGTGTTTGAGACATGTTATGTTTGATGGTTGCAAGTGGATGCAAGTGGTTGCTAGTGGTTGCTCGTGGATGCATATACACACACTAGGCACTAGATCGGCTCGAAAACACTCTCATACTGCATATGGATGTGTGAGCATTTTCAATTTTTGTGGATGCAAAATTATTGACTCAGCACATGGATGTTGCATATGACTGAATGGTTGTGCACTCATATAGAAATGATATGTATCGAGTAGGAAAATTGCATACATGTTGGACTCATGGCACTGGCATAACTCGCATTAAGGAGGTCAACTGAATTAGTGGACCGCCTGATCTTTGCATTAGATAAGGAACATATACACACACTTTTGCATATGTTCATACAACATTAGAAGCTTCTAAGGACAATGGACGCCAGTGATTGATGATTGAGTAGATGGATGTTGGATGGTAGGACACATTCTTCTTAACTTGAAGATTTCGGGGACGAAATCCTTTAAGGAGGGGAGAATGTAACACCCCTTATTTTCTGTGAACTTAAGAATTAAAAATCTAAGTGTAGTTAAAATGTAAAATAAGAATCAGGGAAAGCGGGTTGCGCCATTGCGTTCGTCTCGAAATTCTGCTTGAAAACGAGTCCGAGTTTGCAAGAATCGGAGTCCGTATGACCAAGTATGGCCCTCCAAAGTTTCAGGAATTTTCAGAGTTCAAAACAGCTCGAATTCGAATTCAAATTCCGAATTTAAAACACAGAACAGACTGGGCGGGAAATTTCCCGCCTAGTACCCTGGTCGACTGGGGAGTCGACTGGGCAGTCGACCCCCCCGACCAGGTCGACTGGGCAGTCGACTTGGGGGTCGACCTGGTCCCCGAACCTGGTTTTGGGCCTGGGTGCATTCTTATGTATCTGGTCTCGTTTTCTGCCTAGATTCGTCTGCCTAAACCTATTTAAACAGCCACAAACCGACCCTTCTCTACACACAATTCTATTCTGCTTCTACTCTTCCTCTGTTCTAAATAAAAATAAAAATGGCGTCACTACTCTGCTGGAATCAAACTATAAGCTAATCAACATCAAGCTAAGCAACTCAATTCAAGCTTGAAACTTCAACAACGGTTAAAGAAGATCAACTAACATCGTTACAACTATCTTTTCTTTTAGAATCCAATCAAGGCAAGTACAGTTATTTTCCGATATAAACGTTAATTCTGATTGTGACATGAATTGTAAATCTAAATCTGAGATTATGTCTATTCTGTTCTGTTTAGATCTACCTTATTCTGTATTTCTTTCTGCTTTCTGTTCTATAGCCAGGCTACCACGAGCCTGAGCCAATCTCATAAGAGATTAACATACGCTAAAATATTTGGGGCAATAAAATGAATAATGCATGAAATGGGCATGACCGATATGTGACTGATTTGAGGAAAGAACATAGGTTGAACTTGGAACTTAGGACATAAATCTAAGGCATATAATTGAACCTATGACTTGAGTTTTGTGGCATAAAGAATATTGAAAATACGACTTGAGAAGTTGAGGCATAAAATTTACATTGGACATATGACTTAGGAATTGGGGCATAAATTTGACCGTAGGCATGTAATTAGTTTAGATACATATTACATGTTGTAAACTAGATCTGGATCTGAGCAAGCTATGTATGATAATCTGTGATTTAGGGACATAATTCAATATATGATTTTAAGAATAGGATACCTGATTAAAACCTAGATTTGTGGCACATTTTAAGAAGGGGAAGATATGTGACTTAGGTGTAGAAATTAAAATCTATAATAAGATTTGAGGACTATTAAGTGTGAATACACCTAAATAGGGATTTTTGGATATATGGAATGCATTGTAATATTTGGTATAATTTATAGATGAATCTGCTGTACAATGCTAGTTTAACCAAAATGGGAACATATGTTATATGGTAAATTATGTCCATATTCTGTGTTATGTAAATTTATGCAAACATGGGATATATGATCATATTGTGAATCATGATAATTATTTAGGCCTAATTTATGATTAAGCAAGGCATGTAAATAGAACCTTTAGAAATATTAAATCTGCTAAATCTGTCATCTGCTAAGTTCGTTGAAAATGCCAAATCTGCTAAACTAAATCTGTTGAGATGCCTAAACTGCTAAATCTGTTGAGATGCCTAAACTGCTAAATCTGTTGAGATGCCTCATCTGTTATCTGCTAAATCTGCTAGTTTGCTTAATCTGCTAAATCCGTTAAGTCGCCTAATCTGCAAAATCTGTTATTTGCTATATCTGTTGAGTTGATATAAATAGTTTGTTATTGACATAATCTGAATTGGCTATAGTTATGAATAATTGACATGTATATTAGGCGTGGGAATAAATGGTAAATTATTAATTAATTGGCCGCAAAGATGAACATGGCTAACTCGAGGATAGAATGAGTTTGCGGCGTAACCCTGCCCGGAACCGCCAGTCACATCCAGTGGCCGCAAACAATAGGTTCTAATGTGAGAAGTTAGTCATAATATGCTTAGACACGAGGTTAGGTCTGGCTTGTGGCAGAAGTCTGCCCGGAACCGCCCGGCCCATCCAGCGGCCACAAGCTAGCGACTAATGTGAGAGGTCTGTGCATTAATAATTAATTAATGCAAATCTGAGATAAAAATGATGTCCAAAACGTGTTGGGTGGATAGGTTTAAACCAACTGGACTAATATATATATATAATAAACCGTTCATCAATCTGTAGGCCCAATACAAAGTTAGACAAATCTGAAATTCTGTTAAATCTGTACATCTGATCCGTTAGTCTGAAAACATGTTGATTTGATTTTCTGATCTATGAACTAGTAAATATGATCCCTGTATGTCTGAACTTGTAAACAAGTTAATCTGAAATATGTTAGTCTGGGGACACAAGGTTAGGAGGGAATTTACTTGTGTCATCTGTTGTTTGGGACCCATATTAGTCAGTAACCCTTTCTGGTATCAAATCTTTGACCCAACAGTAGGTACGGTCCGGGCACGCTTACTGTACTAATTATAAGCCGTTCATTCTGATAATGGCGAGGGGTGTTGGTGGTGCATTCCAAACGGGTCATGTGCGTGCTTGGATCTCGGTCTGCCTTTGAGGATGTAAGACGCCGTGACATCTGTAAATAGGTCTGTGCCAATTGGTTGTCACTTTAGGGAGTGATACACCCTACTGTGGGGCCGACACAGGGTATTTATGTATTAGGGAGCCGATCGCTTGGGGTAGGGTTTTAGGGTACACTTAGTTATGTCTGTTTCTGTTGGTACCGTCTGTTTCTGTTGGGTGGTAACACCTGTCTATTTCTACGTGGTACCATCTGTTGGGGGTGGTGAAGGCCCATTACTAGTGTACACCTAATTCTACATTCTGTTTCCGTAGGGATTAATCTGTTTCTGCTTCTGTCTGTTTCTGTTCGAGTGGTAAAGGTCCATTACTAGCACTCTCTTCTATGGAAATTATTCTGTACCCGTTTCTGTTTCAGTTTAGACATTAGGGTGACACCTAATTCTGTGATACTAGTATTAGTGCAGAGAAGTTTAAAGAAATAGCTTGTGTCATTCTGTTCTTCTGTTGTATCTGCTACAACTGTTACAGTTATCTCTCATCCAGTTTTATTTTCATGTCATGTTATTATTATCTGTTCATAACTGAAAATCACTGGACTTGCCAGATTTTTTGTCTGACCCTTGTTGTTTCGCCTCCTTTCTTCCGTTCCCCCCAGGTTTTGTAGAAGGGAATACTCTAGCTTGATCCAGATTTCGTCCGCTTGAAGTGCTTGAAGTATGGCTTGTCTTCTTCTGTGGGGATTATGATTTTAAACTATGCATTCTGAAGGCTTTTGTATAAGACTGATATTTTGTACTTGAATTCTGATATTGTGATTTGAAAGGATGTAACCAAGCTTATTTCGGTTTCTATCGTAATAAATTTATAAATTTTTCAAGTACTACTTTATCTGTCTTGTTAGTTTCTGTTCTGTTTACTAAAATGCTCCACCAAAGTTAAGGCATTCCCTTTGTGAGTGACCTTAACGGAGGTGGGGTGTTACAGAAATATATGAAGCCGAGTTGATTAGATTAACGCCATTTTGACGTGAACGATATTTATATCGATTTTGTTCATTTTTCAATGAATATTAAAAATGATTTTGAAATTCGAATTAAATTGAAAAGAATAGAAATTCGAATTAAACTGAATAGAATTGAAATTCGTACTAGATTGAAATAAAATTGAAATCGTTTTGAATTGATCAATTTGAAATGAAATTAAAAAGAATTTGTAAGGGAAAATTCAATTTTGATTTGAATTTGAAAAAGAAGTTGAAATCGTTTTGAAAACGAATTTAAAACGATTTATAAAATTCGTTTCGAAAGGAAATCGATGAAGTATATATTATATATATAATATATATAATATAATGGCCTGAATAGAACACGCCGCGCTGCGGTAGTTCGCGAATTTCGACCATTGACTTCGAATGAATATTGCGGGAGATCCGCCGTCGGATTCTCATAAATCTGGAACCGTTGGGTTCGTATCGAAAAGAGCTTTCTAACGAATATTAGAAATTAGAAAACTAACGGTTGGATTTGGAATTATGTCCAAATCAAATTTGGAAAAGGTCGCAATAAGTGCAGTTCGATGGCCGTTGATGGAAATCGACTGTACGGGCCTTGATAAAATTATTAAAAATAGTAATAATTTGTGTAAAATCATAAGAAATGATTTGGGAAGAATTGGGATGAAAAACTCCATATTTGAAATGATAAAAATAGATTTTTATCGAAATGAACTAGTTTTGAACTAGAATTGTAATTCTATTTATTTTTAAATAAATAAATAAATAGATTTTTAAAAGGGTTTTAAAAGTAACCATAATTTCCAATAATTGAATTTGAATGGATTTGAATCGAAATTGTCTTTGGAATATTTTGATGTTGGTTTTCGTGATGATATAGATATTGTTATAGGAATTTGAAAGATATATTTATATCGTTATTTCCAATATGATATTTGTTGGTCGTAGAATTTGATATTGAATATAAGCCGATATATTTTCTATTCAGAGCCTTGTATTTAATATCAAATGTGATTTGGGTTTGTCGTGAATGGTGTCTTCATTAACATTGTTCTTAAGCCCAGTTGAGAAAAAATTAAATCTTTTTATTTAGATTTAATGAAGCGTACCAATTAAATAATATTTAATTGGAATTGAATTGGTATTGATTTTAGGGTTTATCGTGAACAGTGCTTTAAATAACACTTGTTCTTTAACCCGGTAATTAATGGAATGTGATTTTGGGGTTTATCGTGAATCGTGTTTTAGATGACTTTGATTCTTTAACCCAGTTAAAGATTAAAACTAAGTGGAGTTTTAATGAATCTTTAATTAGATTGAAAAGATCGAGAATGGAGTATCACCAGTTTTACTCCATGCGATAGTTAAATCTTTAATTAGATTTGAACGTGAAAAGGTAATTGAATTTACCGATAAAACCGTGGTGTTAGATATGAAGTATGACCAGTTTTACTTCATGGGATGAATAGGATGGGATTGGGAAATAAAATAATTGATTACTTCGGTGTGGTTCGCTAATCCCGACTAGTTTGAATTGATATTCAAAGAAGATTAAAGAATAAACTTAAAGAATTTATCTTTGATAAAATTAATGGGAACCTTTCCCAAAGTATAAGAATATTTAAATAAAAGTATATACTGAATTGGAATGAGGCGTATGTTGTGTTTGTGTAACACATGTTTATTATATACGTGAGTTATTCAGAAAGACCGGGTTTATCCCATTCTGAATAACTGATTCCACGTGGTGTCGAAGATGAAGACGGTGGTTAAAGACCGGAAGTCTTCACGTCGTTTGGATAATTACCGATGATCTTGATTTGGCCGTACACCCAAGAGGAGGGAATCAGTTAGTGGTCGTCCAAACGTACTTGGAGATCAATGGATATGCGAGGTACTAGGTGCCTCCGGTTTCGTTCAGACCTAGAACGAACTTGTAAATGGACTGTGTATCTGACGTTGGATTTTAGTCTGTGTGATTGATTTCTATTAAATATATATCTGTTTGGCGGCACAGCATTTATTCTCTTGCTTAACGCCCTTCTCTGAGACGTACGAGCTCAGGGGTTATATATCGATGGATATCAATCGCATGGAGTGAATTGCCTGTGTGGCATGCCTAAGTGGAAAACGATCAAGGCTTCTGTTGAAAAGCAGAGTCTTGTGGGTGATGATCAAAGCATGGCCTGTGTGGCATAGCTTTGTGTAACGTTGATTCGCGAGCCTCACACCCCGGTTGTGAACCAGAAACGGGAGAGGACATCAGGGAGGGCATGCGTTTCCTTCTAGCTAGAAGTGGCGTCAGTGGTTTTACATGCCCTGATGAGTTTGACTTATGTGGTGGTTGCTGTTGCGAGGCGCCTCGGATTCATCGGTCGTTCCAGGACCGATGGGGTCATTGGACTCATTTACCCCCTAAAGGGCAGGGAAGTGCAGTGTTCAGGCATTTTAATCCACATCGGTGGACCGGCCCTGACGATCCAAGGGCTCACCTGTTTCTGGGTCTTGAGACATGGGCTAGATTGTCTCGAATCGGTAGAGGACTATCTTTTGCCTCGGTTCACCGATGGAAATCCAACTTCCAATACCTAACTTTGCCGTTTTATTTGTAGAGCCTAGTATGGCGACATAGTGGGATAGGGCGCTTATGCCGTCTATGATTGATACTTATGATTTGAAATTGTTTTGACACTATACACTTATAGTAATAATAAAAGATGAAATTTAGCGTATCAAGCATTCTTTGGCTATTATAAGGTAAAACCCTATCCTCCGGCTTGTGTTGCATTGTGTGATGGGACCTGGGTCTTATAATAGCTTCATTGTTCTTTATTTAGCATTGCGCTGTTGTTTATGCACTGGTGTTCTTGGGAGGAAATCCGTTCCGTGTTATACGGCGTGGTCCCTTGAATTAGCTAATTGTAAAATAAGTATTAATAACTGTTTTAGTTCTCACTCCAGTCCCATGACTTACCTGGAGTTTATTGTTTTAACCTAAACTCTGGGTGCCCCTATTTTGACACGGGCGGCTAGTAATTTTGGTTTTGAAAATTTATATTCAAAGGATCCTGGTTTACAGCTGGAACGATATCCGGAAAGCTTTGTATCCGTATATCCCCTTCAGTTGTGTGTTGTATTATTTTCCGCTGCTATGTATTTAAATGTAATTTAAATCTCTGATATTTCTGTGTAATTTTCATTTATACTCTGTATATTCTTGTATTCTGATGGTATTGTTGTAATATAAAATGAAATGTTCTTCTGTATGCATTCTGATTCATCTTGTCCTCAATGTAATTCATTCTTTCTCTTCTCTTCGGAGACCGGGGAAGTTCGGGTCGCTTCATTGCACTAGGCTCAGTGCAAAACAAAGGAGAAATAAATTAATGCTCAGAAAAGAATAAATAGGCATAATATGACAGTAAATAAACAATAACCAAACAGGGGATAAGGAAGAAGACTGCACATATAAACAAATAATAACTGCAAAAGGAGTTGGTAATTGGAAGTATTAAATTGAATAATAACATGTAAAAGATTAAACTTATAAACACCAATATATTCAGACCCAGTATATTTTACTGTCAAAATCCATTTTATTTAGATTGCTACTCACTACCACAACTATTGTATCTATTTTAACACTAACTTAGAAGATATAAGAAAATCGCACTGATACTCACATAAAATTGTTGTAGATCCAGAAAAGGTCTTTAAAAAAGAAGTAGAAGCAGAATATCCTTGCAGATTTTAAATTTGATACCACCCAGACTTTTTCCCCAATTTTATTTTCAGAATATTATACAGTGGAGGCTAAGATGAAGAAGAATAGATGTGGGGAAAGAGTGAGCGGTTGTAGCCTTTTTATAATAGAGTTAGTGTCCAGGTTCATTAGATTTATTGTCCTAGTTCATTGTATCTTAGATTTATATTTTAGGCCATTATATTTTAGTTTTTTAATCTAAACCCTCGAAGACACATCAGTAGTGAATAAGAAGGAAATTATCTAGAACCAGGCTTGAAGGTGGGTCGACCCACCTTAGACATGGGTTGACCTATGTGTTGACATAAGTGTCGATCTAGTTGAGGACTGGGTTGACCATTTACTGCTGCTTTATTAATCAAATTCTTTAATTTAATTTCAAACTTTGCTTGATCATAAACTCATTCCTTTTGTGCTTTACGTAAACTACCAGTCTATCTAAATCAAAATTTCCTAATGGACACAATGGAAAAATCTATTTTTCTCAATTCTCAATATTTTTCTTAATAATATTTATTTTATCAGTTTATTCCTCAATTAGTTAATCCATTGGTTAATTATTGTATGTTAAAATTTTGGGTTGTTATAGGGTCAGAACGACAGTTTTAGTGAACAATATCTATAAGCTTAAAAAGGAAATCTATTACCCATACTTGGTAGTATAAATCCTATTCGGTTTAGGTTCAGGGGAATATAAACATACAAACATGAAAGATATGTCCGTCTATATGCATTAAACAGAAAGAGGTAAACGTAACAACCTGGAAAACCAGAACCAATTTAAAATTTTTATTTTGGCAATTTTAATTAATTTTGAATATTTAGTATGATTTATTTTAAATAATTATGACGAGAAATTTAATTTGAAGAGAATTACAATGTATATATTTATTTGAATCATCGTTAGAATATAAATATTTATTTTAATTATAAAAGGAATTGGAAATGGCACGGTAGTTTGAAAATTCGATTTCAAATTTCAAACGAAAGTACGGGATTCAAAATAAATCGGATTTTAGTGAACCAGAAATATTTGAATCTGTTTGAAAATATCTTTCCAATGAATCCGAGATATTGAAATTTCATAGCAGGAATAAAAAGTTATGTCCAGTTGAAAATTCAGAATAGTCGCTATGGAAATATAGCCCTTAAAACTAGAAATTTTGCAAATGACCTCCGTTTTCGTCGAAACCACTTTTGTTGGATCCGGGATGTCAAATTATTGCTAGATTCCAACATTCATAATTTTTGGTATCAATATGTGAGCGTGGCAAAAGAAAACGTGTTTTGACAGTTTTAGTCAATTTGGATTGACCAGAAAATGGTCATTTTTCAAACGGTCTCCAAATTTGACGAAATTAGTTTTGTTAGGACCATATCGTCAATACAAAGCTAGAAATAATTTTTCTGGAATTTTCAGGGTCTGTATGTAGCCCCTGTAAATTGAAATGTACGTTTAAAATTGAATATACAGATTTATATTTTAAATTTAGCGGAAACTGATCGTAACAGCCGAATTGAGTTACGGGGCATATCCTACTGTGTTTGGAATAGAGGTATTACATTAGAGGCGACAGTCGGTGGTTTTTCAGGGTCTGTATGTAGCCCTTGTAAATTGAAATGTACGTTTAAAATTGAATATACAGATTTATATTTTAAATTTAGCGGAAACTGATCGTAACAGCCGAATTGAGTTACGGGGCATATCCCACTGTGTTTGGAATATAGGTATTACATTAGAGGCGACAGTCGGTGGGTTCGATTTGGTGTTCGAAATAAAAAGTTGCTTTTTGAGAAAATAAAATAATAAAATAATTATGTATAACCCTTGGTCAACCCCCTTCTCCCCTTATCTCGTTCAAATCAGAAATTAAAAGAAAGAAAAAAAATAAAACCCGATCCCAACTTGCTCCAACCTCTCCCCTCAACGTCGATCGTCGTTGCCCCTAGGCCCACCACGCCACCCACCCTCCGGCGCCGCACCACCGCACAACATCCCCCTCCTTCCTCCGCCAGTAGCCCTCGATCGTACCCCCCATCCATGCCCAAATCGAGAATCGCACGCACCCCCTCCCACTGTTCCATCCTCCGACGCCTCCGCCTACCATAGCCGCCGCCTGTAGTAGCTCGCCACCCCCTTCCTCCAGCGAGCGCAGACATTCCCCCCTCCTCTGAAAATGGAAAAGTAAGTTTATTTATTTTTATTTTTTAATTAGATTTAGCATAGGTAAAAATCTGATTTTTATTTATATGTATCTTTAGTACAAAAATGTGATATTTATTTTATGTATGAAATAATTTTAGATAATAAAAATATGATTTTTTATATTATAGAGTTAATAAAAATATGGTTTTTATATAATAGAGTTAATAAAAGTATGATTTTTATATTATAGAGATAATAAAAATATGATTTTTATATTATAGAGATAATAAAAATATGATTTTCGTATTACAGAGATAATAAAAATATTATTTTTATATTAAAGAGATAATAAAAATATTATTTTTATATTATATACTGAATAAAAATATGATTTCTATATGAAGAGATATGAAATAAAAATATGATTTTTATTGTATGAACATCGAAATAAAAATATTATCTTTATAATGTAAACATCGTGTCAAAGTTGTGATTTTTACACATATGGTTTTGAAGTAGAAAAATATAATTTTTAGAATTGAAATAAAAATGTGATTTTTATTTATGAATAGCGTGGGAAGATGGAGTTGGAATGTCGGGTAAATCCAAACCATCGTCGACTAAAGAATGACGGAGTGGAACCCAAAGGTGAGAACTCCTCACTGAATTTTTTTATAAAGTTATTTATTTTTACCTGCATATATGAACTGCTCCCCGTCGTCAAGAACCCATGGACGACTTTTTTGATTGTTTGGTTTGGGATGAATAATGAATTGATATAATTTGGTTTGCCTATGGCCTGAGCCCATATTAGGCGAGGGATAAGGCTAAACCTTATCCCGGTTCCAGTATCGCGCCGTTATACTGCCAAAATTTTCTAAAATATGTTAGAACAATAAAAATATCAATTTTATTATATAAATGAACTGAATAGAATATTCGTACGTTGAATAAAATATTTTATCGTTAAAAATATAATTTTTTGTGTTGATATGAATAAAAGAAATATTCATTTACAAATCAGATGATTTGTTTATGAACATCCATTTTACTCATATGGATTCGGACAATATATTTTAAACATCGCCCAACTGCACAAATAATATTCGGTATTTGTTGGTTGAAATCCCACATGGGTGTTGGGATGATATTTGACGTACACGAATCCCAATTGTTTAGTTGTATGTCGATCGATTGGTTGATAGGCTGTTGTAAGCGTTAAATATTTATATTTAATGCATATGCAGTGTAGAATGCACTCTGGATGATGGTTGACTGTTTCTAGTTGTTGTTGTGTACATGCGTTGTATGAAATCCATATAAATAACGTTTTATGGTAATTGACCTTGTCTGATTCCAGTTCAGAAATAATGAATATTTTAAAATAACAAATATTTTGAAATAACGAATATTTTAAAATAATATTTAGAAAAGAATCAAAATTTGATTTTGATGTCCGATTTGCGATGGACACGAATATGTATAAATATATAAACCATGTTGATTAGATTAACACCATTTTGACGTAAACGATATTTATATATATATCTAATGTTTTGAAAATATTATCATTTATATATTAGTAATATAAAATATTAAATTTTGATTTGAAATTGAATATGAAGTTGAAATCGTTTTGAAAACGAATTTAAAACGATTTATAAAATACGTTTTAAATGGAAATCAATGAAATATATATTATATATATATATAATATGATGTCCTGAATAGAACGCGCCGCGCTGCGGAAGTTCGCGAATTTCGACCATTGACTTCGAATGGACATTACAGGAGATCCGACCGTCGGATTCTGCTAAAACCGGAATCGCTGGATTCGTATCGAAAAGAGCTTTCTAACAAATATTAGATATTTGAAATCTAACAGTTGGATTTTGAGTTATGTCCAAATCAAATTTGGAAAAGGTCGTTGTTAGTGCAGTTCGATGGCCGTTCATGGAAATCGACTGTACGGGACTTGATAAAATTATTAAAAATATCAATAATTAGTGTAGAATCATAAGAAATGATTTGGAAAGAATTTGGATGGAAAATTCCGTATTTGAAAAGATAAAAATAGTTTTTTTTATCGAAATGAACTAGTTATGAACTAGAATTATAATCCCAGTATTTCTAAATAAATAAATTGGATTTAAAATGGTTTTAAAAATAACCAGAATTTCCAATATATGAATTGGAATGGATTTGAATCGAACCTGCCTTCGGAATATTTCGATGTTGGATTTTGTGATTATACAGATATTATTACGGAAATTTAAAAGATATATTTATGTCATTTATTTCCAATACGATATTTGTTGGTTGTAGTATTTGGTATCGAATATAAGTCGATATATTTTCTATTCAGAGCCTTGTATTTAATATCAAATGGGATTTCGGGTTTGTCGTGAATGGTGTCTTCAGTAACATTGTTCTTGAACCCCATGTGAAGAGAATAAATCTTTTAATTAAGATTGTTAGAGTTTCCAATTATATTTAATAACTGGAATAAAATGGAATGTAAATTGCGTTTATCGTGAACTGTGTTTTTAACGACATTCGTTCTTTAACCCGATTTATAATGAAATGTAATTTGGAATTTATAATTTTTTTATTAATATTTAAAGGAAAATTTCCTAAGTAAAGTTTTCCAATTTAATAAAATAAATTGGAATGGAATGGAATTCGATTTGGTAATAATCGAAGTGGACTTATGTGGAGGAAGACTATTACTATATATGTAATTTAAAAGGCTTTGCCCTTATTCCATTTATAGTATCGGTTGGATATGGAAGTTCATATCGATTATATATATTGATCTGTTTTCTATAAAGATTCCGTTGTTAATGGAATGTGATTTTGGGTTTATCGCGAGTTGTGTTTTAAATGACATTAATTCTTTAACCCAGTTAAAGAAAAGATTTATTTATTAACTTTGAATAATAATTAAGTTATGATTTTGGAAATTAAAACTAAAATAGAGTTTTAATGAATCTTTAAATAGACTAAAAGGTGAACCTGATAAATAGTATTATCAAATTCGAGAAATGATCGAGAATGGAGTACCACTAGTTTTACTCTAGGCGATAGTTAAATTTTAATTAGATTTGAAGGTGAAATGGTAATTGAATTTACCGATAACACCATGGTGTTAGATATGAAGTATTACCAGTTTTGCTTCATGGGATGAATAGGTTGGGATTAGGAAATTTAGCAAATGATTACCTCGGTAAGGTTCGCTAACCCCGACCAGTTTGGAAAACCTTAGTATGGTTTGAAATGATAACCAGAGGAAGATTGAAGAATAAATTTTAAAGAACTTATCTTTGATAAAATTAATGGGAAGCTTTCCCAAAGGATATGAATATTTAAATAAAACAATGTTCTGAATTGGAATGAGGCGTATGTTTTGTTTTTATAACAATTGTTTATTGTATACGCGAGGTATTCAGAAAGACCAGGTTTATCCCATTCTGAATAACTGATTCGAGGATGTGTCGAGGATGAAGATAGTGGTTGAAGACCGGCGGTCTTCACATCGTTTGGATGATTACTGATGTCTTGATTGGGCTGTACACCCAAGACAAGGCAATAAGTGGTGATCGTCCAGACGTACTTGGAGATCGACCGAATATGCGACGACCTCTCTCCCGTACTGGACATACGGGATGAGAAGTAAGGTGCCTCAGGTTCTATCCAGACTCGGAATGAACTTGTAAAAGGATGTGTGTCTGACATTGGATTTCATTCTGTGTGATTGATAGATATTGGTTGCATAGCGTGAATTGCCTGTGTGACATGCTGAGATGCAAATGATCAAGTCTTCTGTTGAAAAGCATAGTCTTGTGGTTGATGATCAAAGCACAGCTTTAATATAGCATATCTTTGTGTAGCGTTAATTCGCGAGCCTCACACCCTGGTGTGAACCAGAAACGGGAGAGGACCTCAGGGAGGGCATGCGTTTCCATCTAGCTAGGAGTGGTGTCTGGGTTTTACACGCCCAGACGATTTACTTATGTGGATGATGGATAGAGAGGCGCCTTGGTTATATCGGTCTTTGAGGAGCCGATGGAAGGTCTTTATACAGACTAGATTAACGCCCCATAGGGCTGGAAACGTAGTGTTCAGACATTTTAATCCACATCAAGTGGACCGGCCCTGACGATCCATGATGCGGTTGCGGTTGTTCCTGAGACACGGTCTAGAACGTCTCGAAGCAGTAAGGACGATCCCTTGCCTTCGTTCACAGATGGAAATCCAACTTCCAATATGTGACAATTACGGTTTTGATTGTTGAGCCTAGTATGACGACATAATGGGATGGGGCACTCATGCCGTCTATGATTGATACATTTATATTTGAAATTGTTTTGACACTATACACTTATAGTAATAGTAAAATATGAAATTTCACATACTAAGCATTTTTTGCTATTATAAGGTAAAAACACTATCCTCCGGCTTGCGTTGCATTGTGTGATGGGACCTGAGTCTTATAATAGTTTCATTTTTCTTTATTTAGCATTGCGATGTTGTTTTTATGCACTGGTATTCTTGGGAGGAAACCCATTCCATGTTATACGGCATGGTCCCTTGATTTACCTTACTATAAAACCAAGATAATAACTGTTTTAGTTCTCACACCAGTCACATGACTGACCTGGAGTTTATTGTTTTAACCTAAACTCTGGGTGTCCCTATTTTTCGCATGGGAAGCAAATATTTTTGGTTTTGCAGATTTGGATTCACAGGATCCTGGTTTACAGCTGGAATGATATTCAAAAATCTTTGTACCCGTGCGTCTCTTTCAGTTGTGTTTTGTATAATTTTCCGATGCATTGTAATTCGTAAATCTCTGATAAATATCAAATGTATATTATTTATTCATACTCTGTATATTCTTGTACTCTGATGTAAATTGTTGTAATAAGCAATTAAATGTTCTTCTGTTTGTGTTCCAATTCGTCGTGTCCTCAAAACAATCTGGGCTTTCCTTTACGGGGAAGTTCGGGTCGTTACATTTGGTATCAGAGCTTTGGTTTACAGAGATCGTGAACAAGACACATTAGAACCGAATGAAAGAATTCATCAGAGATTGGATTAGTAATATCCAATGAGAATGATTCGTTAGAGATAAGATCAGTAGTATCCTAGAACGAGTGTGAAGAGTATATTTTCAAAATGAAAACAATTTTTGTTTTGAAAATTTAAACCTTATTCAACGTATTTGAATATTTATTTGTATTGAATTTGGACAATCCAATATATAAAGATTTTTCATATACGCCTAGCAAACGTGTATTCAAAGGTTTAATATACTGGATAGTTATAGAATCACACTCTAGTCGCCCGAGGATGAAACTATTGATGACTATATACCATCAGCAGTTTGTGTTCGAGTTTCGAAAGTGGGATTTCTATATGTTTCCAATTGATTGGTGTGAGAACCAAAACTAGATAGGGCTTATTGTTGTGATCTGGCATCAAAAAATATGATTTTTGAATATATATATATTAAAGATAGATGTTTGAAATGATAACCAACTAATTGATTGATGATTGTGTTGTGTGATTATTCAATTAAACCAACATATAGATGTATGGTAAATTTGGGCTAAATTGTATTAAATATTGGATTAAATTGAAAATTGTTTGGAATTGCATGCATGTACATGTATATACATTGAACAAGTCATAGCAAGGAGGCTAGAGAAGAGGAATAAAATTGTATGCCCGACAAATAGGTACATGTTTTCTAATTTATTGGGTTTGGATGATTTTATGAGCCGATTGGCCAACCGCTTGGCTTTTTCTTTTTCTTTTTGAGATGAGAGGGCCTGTGTGGCAGTTTGGGAATTTTCCCGGTGCTCCCCGTACTAAGGAGGTTATGGCGAAATTTTTCGAAAATTTAGGGTGTTAGCCAAATTTTTGAAAATTTTGAAAATTCTTAGAAAATGAAAAGTTGAAGAATGAACGCCAGAATGAAAGTTGAGTTGTTTAATTAAACAACTTTCAGCTCCGTTCCTTTTCGAGGACGAAAAGATTTTAAGTGGGGAGATTATAACAACACGGTTAATCATAACAAATTCAATATTTTTATTTTTGCAATTTTAATGAATTTTGAATATTTAGAATGATTTATTTTAAATAATTACAACGAGAAATTTAATTTTAAGAGAATTAGAACATATATATTTATTTGAATCGTCGTTAGAGTATAAATATTTATTTTAATTATAAAAGGAATTGGGAATGACACAGTAGTTTGAAAATTCGATTTCTAATTTCAAATGAATGTACATGATTCAAAATAAACCGGATTTCAGTGAAACCAGAAATACTTGAATTTGTTTGAAAATATCTTTCCAATTTGAATCCGAAAAATTGAAATTTCATAGCGGGAATAAAAAGTTTTGTCCAGTTGAAAATTCAAAATAGTCGCTATGGAAATATAGCCCTTGAAAATGGAAATTTTGCAAACGACCTCCGTTTTTTTTATGAAACCAATTTTGTTGGATCTGGGATGTCAAATTATTGCTAGATTCCAAAATTCATAATTTTTGGGATCAATATGTGAGTGTGGCAAAAGAAAACATATTTTGATAGTTTTAGTCAATTTGGATCGACTAGAAAATGGCCATTTTTCAAACGGTCTCCAAATTTGACGAAATTAGTTTTGTTAGGACAGTTTCATCAATACGAAGCTAGAAATAAATTTTCTGGAATTTTCAGTGTCATAAAGTGTCCTCGGTAAATTTAAATGTACGTTTAAAATTGAATATACAAATTTATATTTTAAATTTAGCGAAAACTGATCGTAACAGCTGAATTGGGTTACGGGGCATATCCCATTGTGTTTGGAATGGAGGTATTATGTTAGTCGCGGCATTCATTAGGTTCGATTTGGTGTTCGAAATAAAAAGTTGCTTTATATAGCCCTTGGTCAGCCCCCTTCTCCCCATTATCTTGTTCAAATCAGAAATTAAAAGAAAGATAAAAAACCCAATCCCAACTCGCATCAGCCTCTCCCCTCAACGTCGATCATCGTCGCCCCTAGGCCCACCGCGCCACCCACCCTCCGACGCCGCACCACCGCACAACGCCCCCTACTTCCTCCGCCAGTAGCCCTTGATCGGACCCCCCCATCCACGCCTAAATCGAGAATCGCACGCGCCTCCCCACTGTTCCAACGAGCACAGACATTCCCCCCTCCTTTGAAAATGGGAAAGTAAGTTTATTTATTTATTTATTTTACTTTCAGTTTTTAATTTGATTTAGCATAGGTAAAAATCATCTTTTTATTTATATGTAGCTTTAGTATGAAAATGTGATATTTATTCTATGCATGAAATATTTTTAGATAACAAAAATATGATTTTTATATTGTAGAGTTAATAAAAATATAATTTTTATATTATAGATTAATAAAAATATGATTTTTATATTATAAAGATAATAAAAATATGATTTTTATGATATAGAGAAAATAAAAATATAATTTTTGTATTATAGAGATAATAAAAATCTGATTTTTATAATGTAGATATAATAAAATATGATTTTTATATTATAGAGTGGACAAAAATATGATTTCTATTTAAAGAGATATGAAATAAAAATATGATTTTTATTGTATGAACATCGAAATAAAAATATTATTTTTCTAATGTAAACACCGTGTTAAAGATGTAATTTTTACACATATGGTTTTGAAGTAAAAATATAATTTTTAAAATTGAAATAAAATTGTGATTTTTATTTATGAACAGCGTGGGAAGATGCAGTTAGAATGTCGGGTAAATACAAACCATTGTCCGCCAGAATGACGGAGTGGAACCCAAAGGTGAGAACTCCTCACTGAATTTTTTTATATAGTTATTTATTTTTAACTGCATATATGAACTGCTCCACGTCGTCCACAAACCATGGATGACTTGTTTGATTGTTTGGTTGATTGGAATATTTGTTTGAATTTGGTTTGAGATGAATAATGAATTGATATGATTTGGTTTGTGTATGGCGTGAGCCAATTTTAGGTGAGGGATAAGGCCAGACCTTATCCCGATTCTAGTATCGCGCCGTTATGCCACCAAAATTTTCTAAAATATGTTAGAACAATAAAAATATCATTTTTATTGTATAAATGAACTGAATAGAATATTCTTATGTTGAATAAAATATTTTATCGTTAAAAATATAATTTTTAACGTTGATATGAATAAAATAAATATTCATTTACAAATCAGACGATTTGTTTATGAACACCCATTTTACTGATATGGATTTAGATGATATATTTTACACATCGCCCAACTACACAAATAATATTCAGTATTTGTTGGTTGAAACCCCACACGGGTGTTGGGATGATATTTGACGTATACTAATCCCAATTGTTTAGTTGTATGTCGATCGATTGGTTGACATTCTGTTGTAAGCATTAAATATTTATACTTAATGCTTATGTAGTGTAGAATGCACTTTGGATGATGGTTGATTGTGTCTGGTTGTTGTTGTCTACATGTGTTGTATGAAATTCATATAAATAACATTATATGGTAATTGACTGTGTCTGATTCCAATTCAAAAATAAGGAATATTTTAAAATAACGAATATTTTAAATAAACGAATATTTTAAAATAATATTCAGAAAAGAATCAAAATCTGTTTTTGATGTCCGATTTGGGATGGACACGAATATATGTAATTATATAAAGCCATGTTGATTAAATTAACGCCATTTTGACATGAATAATATTTATATCAATTTTATTCAGTTTTATAATGAATATCGAAAAGGAATTGATTTCAAAATCTAATTTTTTGAAAATATTATCATTTATATATTAATGATATGGAATATTCAATTTTGATTTGAATATGAAATTGAAATCATTTTTAAAATGAATTTAAAACGATTTATAAAATACGTTTTAAATGGAAATCGATGAAATATATATTATATATATTATATAGTCAATATAATGGCATGAATAGAATGCGCCGCACTACGACCATTGACTTCGAATAGACATTACGGGAGATCCGACCGTCGGATTCTCCTAAAACTAGAACCCTTGGGTTCGTATCGAAAAGATCTTTCTAACGAATATTAGAGATTTGAAATCCAACGGTTGGATTTGGAATTATGTCCAAATCAAATTTGGAAAAGTTCGTTGTAAGTGCAATTCGATGGTCGTTTATGGAAATCGACTGTACGGGCCTTGATAAAATTATTAAAAATATCAATAATTAGTGTACAATCATAAGAACTGATTTGGAAAGAATTGGGATGAAAAATTCCGTATTTGAAAAGATAAAAATAGTTATTTTTTTTATCGAAATGAACTAGTTATGAACTAGAATCCCATTATTTCTAAATAAATAAATTGGATTTGAAATGGTTTTAAAAATAACCAGAATTTACAATATATGAATTGGAATGGATTTGAATTGAAATTGCCTTCGGAATATTTCGATGTTGGATTTCGTGATTATACAGATATTGTTATGGAAATTTGAAAGATATATTTGTATCGTTATTTCCAATACGATATTTGTTGGTTGCGGTATTTGATATTGAATATAAGCCGATATATTTTCTATTCAGAGCCTTGTATTTAATATCAAACAGGATTTCGGGTTTGTCGTGAATGGTGTCTTTAGTAACACTGTTCTTGAACCCCATGTGAAGAGAATAAATCTTTTAATTAAGATTGTTAGAGTTTCCAATTATATTTAATAATTGGAATAAAATGGAATGTAAATTTGGTTTATCGTGAACTGTGTTCTTAACGACATTCGTTCTTTAACCCGATTTATAGTGAAATGTAATTTGGAATTTATAAATCTTTTGTTAGGATTTAAAGGAAAATTTCCAAAGTAAAGTTTTCCAATTTAATAAAATAAATTGGAATGGAATGGAATTCGATTTGGTAACAATCGAAGTGGACTTCTGTGGAGGAAGACTGTTACTATATATGGAATTTAAGAGGCTTTGCTGTTATTCCATTTGTAGTATCGGTTGAATATGGAAGTTTATATCGATTATATATATTGATCTGTTTTCCGTGAAGATTCCATTGTTAATGGAATTTGATTTTTGGTTTATCGTGAGCTGTGTTTTAAATGACATTAGTTATTTAACCCAGTTAAAGATAAGATTTATTTCTTTAGATTGAATAATCATTAAGTATTGATTTTTGGAAATTAAAACCGAAATAGAGTTTTAATAAATCTTTAAATAGATTGAAAGGTTGATCTGATAACTAAAATTATCAAATTCGAGAAATGATCGAGAATGGAGTACCACTAGTTTTACTGCAGGCGATAGTTAAATCATTAATTAGATTTGAACGTGCAATGGTAATTGAATTTACCGATAACACTGTGGTTTTAGATATGTAGTATTACCAGTTTTGCTTCATGGGATGAATAGGTTGGGATTAGGAAATTTAACAAATGATTACTTCGGTAAGGTTCGCTAATCCCGGCTAGTTTGAAAAACCTTAATATGGTTTGAAATGATATCCAAAGGAAGACTAAAGAATAAATTTCAAAGAATTTATCTTTGATAAAATTAATGGGAACCTTTCCCAAAGGAAAAGATTATTTAAATAAAAGAATATCCTAAATTGGAATGAGGCGTATATTGTGTTTTTATAACACTTGTTTATTATATACGCGAGTTATTCAGAAAAACCGGGTTTATCCTATTTTGAATAACTGATTCGACGATGTGTCGAGGATGAAGACGGTGGTTGAAGACCGGAGGTCCTCACATCGTTTGGATGATTACTGATGTCTATATTGGGCTTGTAACATCCCGCATTTTTGGTGGTTAGATATTTAATATATTTTATTGTTTTAAATATCGATTCAGAATTTTAATGGATTTATAACGTATAACTCGATTATATAACGCAGGCTGAATGTTAAATTTGTATTTCATTATAAAACTAACTCGTAAATGTCGCAATACATCGTAATTTATGGTTTGAAACTTCATATATATCGATACGAACATAAAACGCTCAACGATAAATGATGATGAAATTAAAATGAAAGTTCAAATCAATGCATTACTTCCTTATGATGAGGCACGTGCGTTGCACACAGGAAATTGTTCAATATATTATATAAGCGTTAGAAATGATTTTTTTTTTCAAACGACCTCTATTCCGACGAAACAAGTTTTATTGCGATGCGTATCACTAATTATTGCTAGATTTTCAATTTGGAGTCAATCAGAGTTGTTTACCGGTGCATGCAATTTAAAGGTGAACTGATAAATTAAAAATAATGTTGTTGTACAAGCGACGCCGGTTTTCAACTGAATTGATTTCATTGAGACTGGAATGTTGAGATGTAGCATTGTGTTCAATTTCATTTTGTTTGGAGCTCGCGAATGATGGTACGAATATACAAGTTATTGGTACACAACGGTTAACCGTAAAATTTGGTATCAAAAAAAGAAGAAAAAAAAAAGAATAAATTATATTCTTAACTCCTAAGTAAGAGAGTGCATACCACATACCAAAAATTCAAATAGTCTGCGAAGGCTTTAACAATACACTAAATTTACATGCAAAAAGTAAACATGCCCTGTAACCTACAACCTACCTTAAACCTGAAATGATAACTCCAAGCAGGCCTTCGCACATGCACTTGCAACAACAACCTACTGTATGAAATGACCTGCCTTGAGCAGCCTATGTTTTCTCATATTGATAACAGAGCGATTCTCAACATAATATTTGATGTCCAAAGTACTTAAGACATAGTTTCCTAGAAACATACTATATACAAAGAAGATCAACGCACATGCTACTGTCTCGGCTACCCCATGTAGGCTTGCAGACAAAATAGGAATGTACAATTCGAAACCCACACAGCTATTTTCAAATACACAGGCTACCCCTATTCTACTCCAACCCTATATTACTACTGAAAACCGCACATATGCCACCTTTCTCCTATGCTTAAGCTATTCTGTGTGCTACACAAACATTATTCACACATACAAGATTAAACAATCCTATCACATGCTACCCATTCTTTTCTTTCCCATCGACTTCTGCTTTCATCTGTCTAAATGAAAGCTCATGTACAGCCTATCCTACCCCTATCACCATAAAACATGACGGCCAAACTTTGATTACTTGCCCTCCAAACAAATTGCTTGGCTGCCAAACCTCCTCAACTATATATACGACGTGCCTTCTTCATATCCCTGAAAACAAAGTCTAACCAAGCCTTCCCACTTCATTAGTAAACCTCCCAAACGCTGTACAGTCTTCCCTCCATATTTAGCTGTACTCTTCCTTTCTTTCTCACATTATAGAACCGAACACTTAGGGTAAAAACGGGAAGCATCGCCTGCCGTGATGGAGAATAGGGAGTTGGTATCAATAAAGAGAGGGGAGTTTGCATGAATTGCGATTTGATGTGAGTATACTGGGAATGATGCAGCACTGTGAAGGCATGGGGAGTCAACGTGATGTTGTAGAAAAAAAAGATTAAAAAAAGAAAAAGAAAACAAGAAGAAAACTGGGAGCGTGGAGTTTGGGTTTCAACGCAAAGGCCGAGGACGAGTTCAAGTTTAACGGCATGGGAAAAGATGGATACATGTTGTTCCGAGGGGAGGAATTGCATGAGAGATGCAAGGCAAGGGCAGAGCACTGATCATAGGAGGGCGTGAGGTGCTGCATTGCGTGAAGAAGAGGAGTGGGAAGTTTCGGTTGCGGCTAGTAGCAGGTATGGAGAATAAGGAGATGAACAGTATTTTGCATAAATGCCTCATTACGATTAATAAATACATAATTGTTATTAACCATGCCTAACCAACACCGAGTTTAGATTGGATTTATAAAATACAGCAAGTTATTTATATGAATTTATATAATGAGTCTGGGAAGTTATATGTTGCGTGTATTTGCCTGTAATGTGTCAAATCGCATTAATTAATGCCTAATCAAGGTTACATATTCCTAATCACGTTTAACTTATGCCTAATTATGGTTATTAAATGCCTTGTCTAGAGTGTTAGTAAATTAGTAAGGCTTCAAGTAGTAATATACAAAGCCTGACTGTGCTGATTATAGGCCTAATGAATATACATTTAAATTGTGCTTAGTGTTGAATGTTTAATTAACTTAATACACCTTTTTAGTTAAATTTGTAAGGCTTTAGTATGCCAACCTAGACAGTTGCGTAGCCTGTAGACATAACGTGACCGAATAAATTTAATGTCCCAACCCTTGATTTATTTCTTAATCTGAAGTAAATTATATTTTAATAAACGTAAGTAAAGTTTAGATTAATATATAAGTTTTGACCAAAGTATAGAACGAACCCTACTAATCTAGTATATTTCCTGAACCATGGTCATATATATATCATGCCAAATTGTTGTGCCATGGACCTGGAATGATAATTACGTCTAGTGCTTTAGGACATGTCTCGCCCTTTTTGTCATGCCAAACCGAGTTCGTTTATATATGAAGTAAATTTAAGAAAAACTAGAAATAGAATTTTATTATTTAAATATTAATAATATTGATTTATTAGAGTGAATACCGTGTTAAAATTATAATCTTATCATATAGTAACGGAAGTCGGTGAAACAAATGACATCGGATCCCTATCAACGAGCGCGACGTAATAAAGATGGGTTGCTTAGAGTTGGCTGCAACGGGAATGTTTAATTAAATTAAACGACTTTTTAATTTAATTAAAAGAACTGTTTCGACGACAAACAAACCAAGGTGAGTTCAACTCACTCAGTTTTTATCCCACTTATATTTTATATAGGTTGGGTTTTAATATTTGTGTGCTATGGTAGTTAATTGATTGGTGGATGTTTGGATTGTTGTTACTATTTGATGGTTGAACATTTTATCTGTGTATTGAAATAAAATGATATTGTTGAGATAACGTATTTGGATGCAGGGTGAAACAGGTTAGAGGGATCTAACTGGATTCCTTAAATTTATTGTTTGTTCTCATATTATAATTACATGAACTGTTTAGCCCATATGATTGGATGATGGGTTGGATCACGGATTGTTGAATCAAAATTCAACATTTGTTCTGTTTTAACCAATATACAGTATTGGCTGAGTAATTGGTAGCAGTTGGCCCAAAAATATATCGTTTTATAAATATTGATTTACCGTAAGGTGGATCAACGGTAATGAAGTTATAAAATATATTTTATAACTGAAGATGGATTTGAAATCAATATATTTGAATAAAGGTTTTAATAAAAGAAAATTTGTATGTATTATTTATTGTTTAAGTTCATAAGAAGTTATTAAATGAATTTGTAAAGCAAATTTATATAATAAGATTTATGAGCAGATGAGCAGAGATTAACACAACGGTTAAGAGTGGATTAATTATTTTAAATTGACAATTAAATGGAATGATTTAAATCAATTATATTGTTAATTAATTTAAAGGAAGGGCTAACTAGAGTGGTTAAGGACATAATCATGGTTTAAGTTGAAGTAAACTAATTTAATTAGAATTAGTTATTTGATTAATTTGTTAATCAATTAAAATAATTTAAAAAATATTTACTTTAACTTTAATCCGATTTAAAAGAAATTATTGTTTGATTAAGTTAAATAAGAAGTTAACTATTTCTATAATTGTTAATGATGATGTAAATTATTATTTAAATGAATAATAATTTGTGTGATCAATTTGTAAACGCGATTCTTTAGGGTAAGTAATCCAAGTTGATATTGGAACCCAATTGGATTTTCGAAAAATATTGATGAACGGTTTTATATTAAAATCGAGATTTATAAACAAAGTTATAAAGGATAATTTGAGCCAAGACGATAGCTTAAAGTAAGTGTTTGAATTAAGGAAAGAAAAGCAAATAAGAAGAGATTTATATTAAACCCGAGTTTTATAAACAATGTTATAAAAGGAGTATGAGGTTAAAACGTTAATCTAAAATTAACGTTACAAAATTTTGGAAGTATAAGATGCGTTTTAAATTCACTATATTTATTGAGAGATGAAGTTTCATCAGTTATAAAAAAATGGAATTTGGTTTGATAGTGGTCATGAATCTGGTTTTGGTATTACAACTGATACCTATGTTAAGATAAGAACGTTGTTGATCAAGGTCTGAGAGGTAATTTAAAATACCCCAACTTGAATGACTTCAGTATTATCGAGGGAGGGTACTAGTTGTAATGGGGAAAGTGTTAAAAGGAATTTATATTAAGAAATAATAATAATGTTATTTGAAGTATTTGAAAATATATAATGGATTCCAAAATAAAAGGAAATTAAAACGGGTTTGAGAATTGGAAATGATATTTCCATAGGAAAGGAAATACGAGGAGATCTGTGAAAATATAACGCTATTTCCAGAATAAGAAGATGAATTTAGAATGTGTTTATTCTAAAAAGGTAAGTGACGGTTATAATATTCAAATAACGAAACTAAAGGAGATGTTGCAACGATTGTTTTACAAGTGACAAGTTGAATCAATGATAGATAATAAATAATGTTGTAAATAAGTATTTTGAAATAATAGAAAAATAGAAATTGAGTACGGTTATTAAATAATTCCAAATATTAGATTTAAATGGTTTTGAGAAGATTAATATATTGAAATGAGAATCGAATACCATGTTTCTAAAATATAGAATGTTTTATAAGTTTAAGATAACCGTTTATTAATTATTTATAATTAAATGGGCCAACTGATGCTGAGTACCGAACCAGTAAATCTATCTTGATTTTCATGATCTAATGGTTGTTTATTTGATAGTTAAATAACCAACTATCAAATTTGGCCAATACGATTGTGGGTATGGAAAGACCAGGATCGGATTTATATTCGAAAACCATTCCGTCCAACAAATACGTAAACGTTGAAGATATCGAATGCCAATCAAGATGGAGCAACTGAAGACTATGGATCTTCATAAAACAGGGGAATTACTTATAATCTTTGGTTTAACGGCCAGAGATATAGTGTGACTCTGTCGTGGTTAGAATCCACAGAATTGCAAGGACTACTCGCTACTGATCCAAGGGGTGATTCCTATATTGGATGCAGTAGGATAGTGCCTTCGGTTCATCCTGTTTCTGGATGACTTGTATGGACGAATGTCTGACAGAATATTTCTTAAGAGTCACGTACATATATTATTACAAACGTACTCCTGTTGGTAATAGCTAACACCCAGGGTATTTTTGTCGGCGTTAATTAGTGATTTGACGGATCTGACGATGTGGCATTCAAAGTGAATGGTGGCGTGCTATCGGGAAAGAAGAATTATAACCTCAAGCCTCACAACCGGGAAATGACATAAATCGGGCAGGCAACATGGCTATGTGGGTCGCACCCATTAGGGTTGTATAATCACCTATCTAGAGAAATTTATTTTGCTTCTTAAATCTATCGATGTTGTCCCTTTCAGGAAACGGTTACTGATCCCAACCGTTAGTGATATACATTCGATAAACTCAAGCGAAATGAGTGGTCGGCCATGTGTGACCCGGTTGCAAGACGTTCTTTTTGAACTCAGTGTATTCGCCTCTAGAGATACACTATCAGTAGGTGGTCTCATACCTTGTCATAGTCGGAATCCAATCTCCAATAAGTGCCCGCGGTTTTGATTGTATACTATATATGTGGAGCATGAGATGCACGCGTTCCGCTAGATTGTTATTTATTTGTATTTAGACACTATTATAATATCAGAAGATATATATGATTTCAAAATGTTTTGGGTTATCGTAAGGTAAAAACCATCCTTATTTATGTGTGGATTCGGTCTTACGATAGTCCTTTTCTTTCGAAAAGATTATTGAACTTTAAAATCAGGTTGGATGATTCCCCTTAAACTTTGCGAGTTGTTCTCACTCTGGTTTACCAGACTGACCGGTATTTGTAATGCTCGGCTTAGACCGGGTTGTGCAGGTCTAGGTTATCGGATGTTGCGAAGTCCAGAGACGAGCTGGAGATGTTCAGAAGTATGATATCCAGTATTTATTACTCTGTGTGATAGTATATAAGGACAAATTATTATGACTGTCCAAATGAGTGATGTACTCTAATGATTGTAAGTTTTATTTCAAGTTCCCAATAAATATTTATTTATATATTATATTTGTTCTGTGCGATGTGAGACTCTGATTCTATTGTGTTATCTTCTTCTTATTTCTTCTATTCTAAAAATTCTTTCTTTCTTATCTCATCCTCAAAATTCTTTCTATTGGCATCTCGATTTCTAGTACAATTTGGGTTGGACTGGTGTTGTTTGGTCAGCTAAAAAGGTACCGGGAATCTGGGTTGCTACAGGTGGTATCAGAGCTAGGTTCTGTAATAACCTTGGCCCTGTGGCGTAACTCGATAGAGATGGGGTCAGAAATACCCTAGATTGAGTTTGAGTGTATATATTTGAGAACGCGTATTTGTATATTTTATAAAAATGTTTTATATTGTGTTATTTGATATTAAACTAACAAGTGACACGATATTATTTTGTAAAGAGGGTAAACAAAATAATTTTGACCAAACTATATTTTTATATATAGTAGGAATAATTTGGTCGAATTAGTGAAATATGGATATGTTTGATTAATTTGAATAGAATTCAAACTGGATTTGAAATTTGAATGGTTTAATAACCAGAAGATTTCACATATAGGATTTGTGAAATTGAATGAATGAGAATTTAACTTAAAATAAGTTAAATAAAAACAAAATAGATGATTTTTAAAATTAGAATTAAATTTGAAATGGAGGTGAATAAATTAGAAAATTAAATAGTTAATTTGAATATGGATTTGGAACTTAACTTGGTTATGTCAAGTTGATTTAAGAATAGACTTTGAAATCAATTTGAAATTTGGAAACTAAGTAAAATATAAATTGATTGGTTATAGTTATGCATTGATTGTTGATTGTTGTTAGATGAATTGAATATAATTCATAAATGGTTTAATATAACCAGAGGAGGATTTCACATAAAATTTATGAATCAGGATTTCAATGTGGGATTAAATAAACCAGAAATTAACCAAAGATACGTAAGATCATGGGCTGATTGGATTATATTGTGTATGCATTGTTCGTTGTTGAAGAACAGATTAGCTGAAAGTAAAGTGATCAAGAGTTAAATGAATAAAAATACAAGAGAATGTATTCTAATGGAATCTTATATTTGTTATTGCGTTGTGAATTTAGATTAGTACAAGTTGGAAGGAGAATGAGAGCTGTTAATTGCTTTGCTTTGGAAATGGAGTTTGGGTGCTAGACAAATAGGTAACCTTAATATTATTGGTCTGGATAACTGATTTTATACACCTACGTTGGATAGCCGATTGATTTTGTTATATGTGAGGCTGGAGTGGCATTTGAAGTTATTCTTATCAAGTAGTGCAGTGGAGAAGTTAGCGAGTTTTTCTTAAATTTATATAACTTAGAATTTTGATAATAATCATTTTGAAAATAATTGGGATTGAAACATTCCTCTTACTTACTAATTTCTAGGACGAAATTCCCTTAAGGGGGAAGGAATGTAACGTCCCGCATTTTTGGTGGTCAGATATTTAATATATTTTATTGTTTTAAATATCGATTCAGAATTTTAATGGACTTATAATGTATAACTCGATTATATAACGCATGCTGAACGTTAAATTTGTATTTCATTATAAAATTAACTCGTAAACGTCGCAATATTTCATAATTTACGGTTTGAAATTTAACATATATCGGTACGAACATAAAACACTCAACGATAATTGATGATGAAATTAAAATGAAAGTTCAAATCAATGCATTACTTCCTTGTGATGAGGCCCGTGCTTCGCACACGGGAAATTGTTCAATATATTATATAAGCATTAGAAATGATAATTTTTTCAAACGACCTTTGTTCCGATGAAGCAAGTTTTATTGGGATGTGTATCGCTAATTATTGCTTGATTTACAGTTTGGAGTCAATCAGAGTTGTTTACCGGTGCATGCAATTTAAAGGTGAACTGATAAATTAAAAATAATGTTGTTGTACAAGCGAAATCGGTTTTCAACTAAATTGATTTCATTGAGACCGGAATGTTGAGATGTAGCAGTGCGTTCAATTTCATTTTCTTTGGAGCTCGCGAATGATGGTACGAATATACAAGTTACTTGTACACAACGGTTAACCGTAAAATTTGGTATTAAAAAAAAGAAGAAAAAAAAAGAATAGATTATATTCTTAACTCCTAAGTAAGACAATGAATACCACATACCGAAAATGCAAACAGTCTGTGAAGGATTTAAAAATACACTAAATTTACATGTAAAAAGTAAAAGCGCCCTGTAACCTATAACCTACCTAAAACCTGAAATGAAAACTCCAAGCAGGCCTTCGCACATGCACTTGCAACAACAACACACTGTATGAAATGACCTGCCTTGAGCAGCCTATGTTTGCTCATATTGATAACAGAGCATTTCTCAAAACAATATTTGATGTCCAAAGTACTTAACATATAGTTACCTAGAAACATACTATATACAAAGAAAATCAACGCACATGCTATTGTCTCGGCTACCCCATGTATGCTTGCGGACAAAATAAGAATGTACAACTCGAAACCCACACAGCTATTTTCAAATACACAGGCTACCCCTATTCTACTCCAACCCTATATTACTACTGTAAACCGCACATGTGCCACCTTTCTTCCTTGCTTCAGCTATTCCGTGTGCTACACATACATTATTCACAAATACAAGATTAAACAATCCTATCACATGCTACCCGTTCTTTTCTTTCCCGTCGACTTCTGCTATCATCTGTCTAAATGAAAGCTCATGGACAGCCTATCCTACCCCTATCACCATAAAACGTGACAGCCTAACTTTGATTACTTTCCCTCCAAACAAATTGCCTGGCTGCCAAACCTCCTCAACTATATGTACGGTGTGACTTCTTCATATCCCTGAAAACAAAATTTAACCATGCGTTCCTGCTTCATTAGTAAACCTCCCAAACACTGTACAGTCTTCCCTCCATATTTTAGTCATACTCTTCCTTTCTTTCTCACATCATAGAACCGAACACTTAGGGTAAAATCGGAGGAAGCATCGCCTGCCGTGATGGAGAATAGGGAGTTGGTATCAGTAGTGAGAGGAGAGTTTGCATGAATTGCAATTTGATGTGAGTATACTGGGAATGATGCAGCACGGTGAAGGCATGGGGAGTCAACGTGATGCTGTAGAAAAAAAGATTAAAAAAAAAAGGAAAAAAACGAGAAGAAAACTGGGAGCGTGGAGTTTGGGTTTCAACGCAAAGGCCGAGGACGAGTTCAAGTTTAATGGCATGGGGAAAGAGGGATACATGTTGTTGCGAGGGGAGGAACTGCATGAGAAATGCAAGTCAAGGGCGGAGCACTGATCATAGGAGGACGAGAGGTGCTGCATCACGTGAAGAAGAGGAGTGGGAAGTTTCGGTTGCGGTTAGTAGCAGATATGGACAATAAGGAGATGAATAGTATTTTACATAAATGCCTCATTACGTTTAATAAATACATAATTGGTATTAACCATGCCTAACCAACACTGAGTTTAGATTGGATTTATAAAATACAGCAAGTTATTTATATGAATTTATATACTGAGTCTGGGAAGTTATATGTTGCGCCTATTTTCCTGTAATGTGCCAAATCGCATTAATTAATTCCTAATCAAGGTTACACATTCCTAATCACGTTTAGCTTATGCCTAATTACGGTTATTAAATGCCTTGTCTAGAGTGTTAGTAGGTTAGTAAGGCTTCAGGTAGTAATATACAAAGCCCGACCGTGCTGATTATAGGCCTAATGAATATACATTTAAATTGTGCTTAGTGTTGAATGTTTAATTAACGTAATACAACTTTTTAGTTAAATTATTTGTAAGGCTTTAATATGCCAACCTAGACAGTTGCATAGCCTGTAGACATAACGTGACCGAATAAATTTAATGTGCCCAACCCTTGATTTATTTCTTAATCCAAAGTAAATTATATTTTAATAAATGTAAGTAAAGTTTAGATTAATATATATGTTTTGACCAAAGTATAAAACGAACCCTACTAATCTAGTATATTTGCCTAAACCATGGTCATATATATATATATATATATATATATATATATATATATCATGCCAAATTGTTATGACATGCGCCTGGAACGATAATTGCGTCTAGTTCTTTAGGACGTGTCTCACCCTTTTAGTCATGCCAAACCGAGTTCCTTAATATATGAAGTAAATTTAAGAAAAAATAGAAATTTATTATTTAAATATTAATAATATTGATTTATTAGAGTGAATACCGTGTTAAAGTTATAATGTCGTCATATAGTAAAGGAAGCCGGTGAAACAAATGACATCGGATCCATATCGACGAGCGCGACGTAATAAACATGGGTTGGTCAGAGTTGGCAGCAACCAGAATGTTTAATTAAATTAAAAGACTGTTTAATTTAATTAGAACAAACTGTTTCGATGAAAAACAAATTAAGGTGAGTTCAACTCACTACGTTTTTATCCCACTTATATTTTATATAAGTTGGGTTTTTAATATTTGTGTGCTATGGTTGTTAATTAATCGATGGATGTTTGGATTGTTGTTACTGTTTGATGGTTGAACATTTTATCTGTGTATTGAAATAAAATGATATTGTTGAGATAACGTATTTGGATGCAGGGTGAAACAGGTTGAAGGGATCCAACTGGATTCCTCAAATTTATTGTTTGTTTTCATATTATAATTACATTAACTGTTTAACCCATATGATTGGATGATGGATTGGATCACTGATTGTTGAATCTAATTTCAACATTTGTTCTGTTTTAACCAATAGACAGCATTGGTTGAGTAATTGGCAGCAGTAGACCCAAAAATATATCATTTTATAAATATTGATTTACCATCAGGTGGATCAACGGTAATGAAGTTATAAAATATATTTTACAACTGAAGATGGATTTGAAAACAATATATTTGAATAAAGGTTTTAATAAAAGAACATTTATATGTATTATTTATTGTTTAAGTTCGTAAGAAGTTATTAAATGATTACTGTAAAGCAAATTCTTATATAATAAGATTTATGGGCAGATGAGCAGAGATTAACGCAACGGTTAAGAATGGATTAATTATTTTAAGGAGACAATTAAATAGAATGAATTAAATTAATTATTTTGTTAATTAATTTAAAGGAGGTGCTAACTGGAGTGGTTAAGGACATAATCATGGTTTAAGTTGAGGTAAACTAATTTAATTAATTTATTAATCAATAACAAATATTTATTTTAACTTTAATAGGATTTAAAATAAATTACTGTTTGATTAAGTTAAATAAGAAGTTAACTATTTCTATATTAGTTAATGATGATGTAAATTATTATTTTAAATGAATAATAATTTGTGTGATCAATTTGTAAATGAGATTCTTTAGGGTAAGTAATCCAAATTGAAATTGGAACCCAATTGGATTTTCGAAAAATATTGATGAACGGTTTTATATTAAAACCAAGATTTATAAACAAAGTTATAAAGTAGATTTTGAGCCAAGACGATAGCTTAAAGTAAGTGTTTGAATTAAGGAAAGAAAAGAAAATAAGAGGAGTTTTATATTAAACCCGAGTTTTATAAACAATGTTATAAAAGGAGTATGAGGTTAAAACGTTAAGCTAAAATTAACGTTACTAAATTCTGGAAGTATAAGATGCGTTTTAAATTCACTATATTTATTGAGATATGAAGTTTCATCCATTATAAACAAAATGGAATTTGGTTTGATAGTGGTCATGAATATGGATTTGGTATTACAACTGATACCTATCTTAAGATAAGAATGTTGTTGATCAAGGTCTAAGAGGTAATTTAAAATACCCCAACTTGAACGACTTCAGGATTATCAAGGGATGGTACTAGTTGTAATGGGGTAAGTGTTAAAAGGAATGTATATTAAGAAATAATAATAATGTTATTTGAAGTATTTGAAAATATATAATGGATTCCAAATTAAAAGGAAATTAAAACGGGTTTGAGAATAGGAAATGATATTTCCATAGGAAAGGAAATAATAGGAGATCTGTGAAAATATAACGCTATTTCTAGAATAAGAAGACAAATTTAGAATGAGTTTATTCTAAAAAGGTAAGTGACGTTTATAATATTCAAATAACGAAACCAAAGGAGATGTTGCAACGATTGTTTTACAAGTGACAAGTTGAATCAATGATAGATAATAAATAATGTTGTAACTAAGTATTTTGAAATAATAGAAAAATAGAAATTGAATATGGTTATTAGATAATTCCAAATATTAGATTTAAATGGTTTTGAGAAGATTAATATATTGAAATGAGAATCGAATACCATGTTTCTAAAATATAGAATGTTTTATAAGTTTAAGATAACCGTTTATTAATTATCTATAATTAAATGGGCCAACTGATGCTGAGTACCGAACCAGTAAATCTATCTTGATTTTCATGATCTAATGGTTGTTTATTTGATAGTTAAATAACCAACTATCAAATTTGGCCAATACGATTGTGGGTATGGAAAGACCAGGATCGGATTTATATTCGAAAACCATTCCGTCCAACAAATACGTAAACGTTGAAGATATCGAATGCTGATCAAGATGGAGGAACTGAAGACCATGGATCTTCATAAAACGGGGGAATTACTTATAATCTCTGGTTTAACGGCCAGAGATCTACTGTGACACTGTCGTGTTTGGAATCCATGGAATTGCAAGGACTACTCGCTACTGATCCATGGGGTGATTCCTATATTGGATGAAGTAGGATAGTGCCTTCGGTTCATCCTGTTCCTGGATGACATGTATGGACGAATGTCTGACAGAATATTTCTTAATAGTTATGTACATTGATTTTTACAAACGTACTCCTGTTGGTAATAGCTAACACCCAGGGTATTTTTGTCGGTGTCAATTAGTGATTTGATGGATCTGATGATGTGGCATTCAAAGTGAATGGTGGCATGCTATCAGGGAAAGAAGAATTATAACCTCAAGCCTCACAACCGGGAAATGACAAAAATCGGGCAGGCAGCATGGCTATTTGGATTAAACCCATTAGGGTGTATAATCACCTATCTAGAGAAATTTCATTTGCTTCTTAAATCTATCGATGTTGCCCCTTTCGGGAAATGGTTACTGATCCCAACCGTTAGTGATATACATTCGATACACTCAAGCGAAATGAGTGGTCGGCCATGTGTGGCCGGGTTGCAAGACGTTCTTGTTGAACTCAGTGTATTCGCCTCTAGAGATACACTATCGGTAGGTGGTTCCATACCTTGTCATAGTCGGAATCCAATATCCAATAAGCACCCGCGGTTTTGATTGTATACTATATATGTGGAGCGTGAGATGCAAGCGTTCCGCTAGATTGCTATTTATTTGTATTTAGACACTATTATAATATGAGAAGATATATATGATTTCCAAATGTTTTGGATTATCGTAAGGTAAAAACCGTTTTTATTTATGTGTGGATTCGGTCTTAGGATTATCCTTTTCTTTTTAAAAGATTATTGAACTTTAAAATCAGGTTGGATGATTCCCCTTAAACTTTGCGAGTTGTTCTCACTCTGGTTTACCAGACTGACCCGGTATTTGTATTGCTTGGGTTAGATCAGGTTGTATAGGTCCAGGTTATCGGATGCTGCGAAGTCCAGAGACGAGCTGGAGATGTTCAGAAGTATGATATCTAGTATTTATTGCACTGTGTGATAGTATATAAGGAAAAATTATTATAACTGTCCAAATTAGTGATGTACTCTAATGATTGTAAGTTTTATTTCAAGTTCCAAATAAAGATTTATTTATATATTATATTTGTTCCGTATGATGTGAGACTCTGATTCTATTGTGTTATCTCCTTCTTATTTCTTCTATTCTAAAAATTCTTTCTTTCTTATCTCATCCTATAAATTCTTTCTATTGGCATCTCAGTTGGACTGGTGTTGTTTGGTCAGCTAAAAAGGTACCGGGAATCTGGGTCGCTACAGGGCTGTACACCCAAGACAAGGTAATAAGTAGTGATCGTCCAGACATACTTGGAGATCTACCGGATATGAGAGGACCTCTCTCCCATATTGGACATACGGGACAAGGAATAAGGTGCCTCTGGTTTCGTTCAGACCCAGAACGAACTTGTAAATGGATGTGTCTCTGACATTGGATTTCATTCTGTGTGATTAATAGACATCGGTTACATAGCGTTTATTGCTTGGGTGGCATGCTGAGATGCAAATGATCAAGGCTTCTGTTGAAAAGCAGAGTCTTGTGGTTGATGATCAAAGCACGTCTTTAATATAGCACAGCTTTGTATAGCTTTAATTCGCGAGCCAGGCACACTGATGTGAACCAGAAACGGGAGAGGACCTTAGAGAGGGCATACGTTTCCTTCTAGCTAGGAGTGGTGTCTGGGTTTTGCACACCCAGGCATTATACTTATGTGGATGATGGATAGCGAGGCGCCTCGGTTATATCGGTCTTTGCGAAGTTGATGGATGGTCTTTATACAGACCAGATTGACGCCCCATAGGGCGGGGAAACGTAGTGTTCAGGCATTTTAATCCACATTGAGTGACCGGCCCTGACGATCGAAGGTGCAGTTGCGGCTGGTCCTAAGACACGGGCTAGTGCTTCTCGAAGCGGTAAGGATGATCCCTTGCCTTGGTTCACAGATGAAAATCATACTTCCAATACGTGACAATTGTGGTTTTGATTATCGAGCCTAGTATGGCGACATAGTGGGATTGGGAAATCATGCCGTCTATGATTGATACATTTATATTTGAAATTATTTTGACACTATACACTTATAGTAATAGTAAAATATGAAATTTCACATACCAAGCATTTTTGGCTATTATAAGGTAAAAACTCTATCTACCGGCTTGCGTTGCATTGTGTGATGGGACCCGAGTCTTATAATAGCTTCATTGTTCTTTATTTAGCATTGCGCTATTGTTTTTATGCACTGGTATTCTTGGGAGGAAACCCATTCCTTGTTATACGGCGTGGTCCCTTGATTTGCCTTACTTTAAAACCAAGATAATAACTGTTTTAGTTCTCACACCAGTCACATGACTAACCTGGAGTTTATTGTTTTAACCTAAACTCTGGGTGCCCCTATTTTCCACACGGGCAGCTAGTAGTTTTTGTTTTGCAGATTTAGATTCACAAGATCCTTGTTTATAGCTCGAATGATATTCAGAAAGCTCTGTATCCGTGTATCTCTTTCAGTTGTGTTTTGTATTATTTTCCGTTGCATTGTAATTTGTAAATCTCTAGTAAATATCAAATGTATATTATTTATTCATAATTTGTATATTCTTGTACTCTAATGTAAATTATTGTAATAAGCAATGAAATGTTCTTTTGTTTGTGTTCTGATTCGTCATGTCCTCAAAGCAAACCAGGCTTTCCTTTGCGGGAAAGTTCGGGTCGTTACATTTCTTGTACTTAAGGCTAGTTATGTAACAACCCGGATTCCCACGGGCCGATTTTTTTCAAAAAATCCAATCAACTGAAACCCGAGTTGGTTGCTCTGGTATCCTGCAGAAAAAGACAGTGAAAAGAGATATGTCAGAGTTTGGAAAACACCACACAGTGGAAGGAGTAAAATATAATATATTTAAAACATAGCTTTACCTTAATCACAAAATTGCTAAATGAGTATTCCCAAAGCTATAAGTCTCTATCTAACCTGCAAATGTTATGAGGAGGGGGTCAGAACATAAGTTTTGTGTGAAAGAATTTAAACTACACTGCTTGAATAATCCTACATATACTGTTCAATTACACTTTCTTATTTATTAGATTATACGTGTTATTAGCACTCAAAGCTTACACACACGTCACACCCATCTACCCCCAGTAGATTAACCTAATATAGTATATATGTAGCTACCTCAAAACTGAGGTACACCCCGTGATACCCCGCTCGCACGGTCTCCTCCGTATCGCCACAGTAATATGTGTGGTCCCTCATCCTCTTCCATAGTAACGTACAATGATTCACCCGCATAAAACCACTATCACTATGCTACGTAAGCATACTGACGGATATCCTCGAACTATTCGTTCTAGTTTGGTTCCATTACCGAAAAATGCCCTCTAGACTACGATACACCACCCAAGACAAACATGGTTGTACCTAGACTTTCCCATGTACGTATCATCAATCGTACTCGATGTTGCTACTGCACATAACCTCTACTTGTGCACCCAAGTTCCGTCGCAGGGCTACACCAGAAAACACAGAACTCGGTCGGGAGCTTTTCTATATCTGTATGGGCCCGACTCCAAGAGTGTCCTTCGTACAGATATCCCTCGTGTCTGGTTTTTCTATGGTGGATATGGCCCCACCTCAGCCCCTCCCTCAACTAGTAAAGACCACACAAGCTAAGCGACCACCCCTAACAAGCAAACAATCTAAACATCCATGTGGGGTCTCCCCGCACCCATCCCTTGATAGCAAAGGTTAATGATCTCTAGGGGTTAGCTCTTGTCTTTTCCCATTCCTTAGGCTGCTGGTGATAGGCATCCGACAATCTTGCTATCGTTTGTTCTTGACCCTCCACCTCCACCTGAGGCAATAGCCGAACCACCCTTAATGCCACCGCATACAACATTCTGATTACCCCCTACTTGTGAAGTCAAGGCCCACCCGCCTGTTAGTTTTGTGCAACCCCAACCTCTGTAATCCAAGCCCGAAGCTAAACCACTACAGAGGACTACCAAGAGCATCTTTATCGTCTCAGGAAGCTGCGTGCTTCCCCTTCCGGTCCGACGGAGCCGCTAAAATAGCGAACATGCGCTCTCCTCGTGCCTTATGACACCATCATGATCTACCTCGTTGGGTTATTCATCCTATAATGTACGGACTGCTTCAAGCGCCTTAGTTTTATATGTCATTAGACATTAAGTCTTACAATTATTTCACACTTGTGCCACCTCGTCAACTTTCTCATTTAACTTGGTTATTCACATTAGCTATCTTTTTTCTCGTATTCACCAAGTTACCCTTGCTTATTAATTCAATTTATACTTAACCCACTTATGTCCATTAATAAGCCCACAACATGTTATTTTCCAATTTCATAAATTATTCCCTTTTTGGGTTACAACAACATGTTGTACTTAATTCATAGTTAAGTATGCCTTATCCCACATACATACTGATTAGGAGAATAACCCTCTAAACACCAGCCCCGAAGACCGAAATCAACATTAGACTGGCACCCAGAGAATTACTCAACCCAACCAACATATATGATTTTAATTTACTTCTTTTCCACTCATATAACTTATATCATTTTTAAATTTCACATTTCTCCTTTCAAAAAAACTTAGTTTAAGTATATCTTTACATATAAGTTATCTCATCTTCCTTATCGTTTCCTATAACTTATCTTGTCCCATAATTTATAATTTCCACCTATTATCCTTTCTTGCCTATTCAAGTTTATTCAATATAGGTTATTTATCATTCCCCATTTCTTATCATTAACTTTAGGATAACTTATTTCATAGTATAAGTCGTCCTACCCTTCAAGTCTTGTATTACATCTTAAGTCATAACCTTCCCTTGCCCCAATGACAAGTTTGCCTATTTAAATTTTATATCACCGCTACTCAAGTTTATAATAGGTAATTATCATTCCTCCATTATTGTGTCATTAATTTTAGATTTGACTTAACCCTTCCTTTTACTCATCCCGTTACTTAAACTTTACCCAATTCAATTAATTTATGATATCGTTACGGCTCCTATTTGGTTAAGCATATCTAAATTCTATTTCAAATGTCACACGTGTCCCACTTAACCCCCTTTATTATAGTTTCCATATCTTACACATGTCTTACTACGGTTATGTCTACCTTAGTCATGTTTTACATCACATGTCTTACAACAGTTAAGTCCACATTAGTCATGCTTTACATGTCGTTTATATCACCCACTTAACCCTCTAACCATACCCATGTCACCCACATGTCTTATTATGGTTAGTATTTATTAATTTATTTATAATGCCCTAACGATGTATGACCTCTCACATTAGACGTCCGTTCGTGGCTGCTGGATTTGTCAGGCGGCTCCGGGTAGTCTTACACCACAAACGCGCCTAACCTCTTGTCATAAACCATTATGCCTTTAGTTCTTGCCATTGATCTCCCACATTAGACATCCGCTTGTGGTTGCTGGATTTGTCAGGCGGTTCCGGGCAGTTTTACACCGCAAACGCGTCTAACCTCGTGTCATAGGCGTTCATTAACAATCGTCTTTCACCCAAACCCCAAATTCATGTCATATGTTCCAAATTCAACTTAATTACATTTCATCTTTATGCCTATTTCCAATTTGCCATTCCCCACACCAATTACATAATAGTTAGCCAATTTTTCATATTACCCAAATTATCCAATTGTAGCCAAATTTACTAAATCCATGTTATTCATACCCAAACAGGCCAATTTCCAATATCCAATTATACCCAATTTCATATAATCAATATTTTCCCAATATATATCCCAACATTCCCACGTTCATACATATAATCTAATTCACCCTCTAGGCTTACTTTTTCAAGTCACAAATAAATTTCACCAATCCATGTTATCCAATTACATGCTGTAATATTGAATTATACCAATTCCATATCTAATGGTTCCAATTAATTTTACACAATTTCATGTTAACATCATAAATCAAAATTCATAGTTGCGCACTATTCAGCATAGATTATATTCCTCGACTGCATAAAATATATTATGCCTAATACATGCAATAACAATTGTTATGCCAACAACCCCAAAATTTCATATTATATTCCAATATCCCCATATTCCAATCGTGCGTATTGTATAATAAGATTTCATCTAGGTCCGAGATAACCTAGATCCAAAAATAAAAAGGGGAAAGGATAAAAAGGAGAGAACTCAAACGTAGGCATAAATAAAATAACAGATCTTATTAAATTAACATCATATTCATTATGGGGAATGGTAAACGATAGAAGCAACATTATAAAACAAATATAGTTCAAATCCACTCACATTGACTGGATTAGAGAAACAAGTGATTTATCGTTGAGGTAGAACGCTGATTTAATCTTCTTATTTGATTATTGGTGAAGAGCATGAATTGTTGATGAAGAACTTTGTTACTTGATTTGATTGAACTCCAAAGTTGACGAAGAACTTGCAAACTAATTTAGGGGGTTTGAGGCGGTGGCCATGTTTGGTTGAAGTTTAGCGGCATGGAAGCGTCAGAAGGAATTGTTTATGAATTAGGTTATCTCTACACACTATTTTATAGGTGTAGAGATTATTTTAGAGACAATAGATTGCCCTAGAAGCCATCTGGTCCGTCCAGCACATCAAAAATCGTCACTGCCCAGATCTGGAAAAATCAGTGGGGGGAGGGGGGAAGGTCGACACTAAGGTCGACCTTCCTGGGTAGGTAGATCCCCAGGTCGACCTCCCTGGGTAGGTCGACCTACCTGGGTATTTTTCTAAATTTTTGTTGAATCTACCGCAGGCCATAATTCTTCCATACGGAGTCCGGTTGTAACACCCCGTATTTCTGTTAACACTAAAGTAACGAATTAAAGAATATTTAATTTTAAATGTGAGAATTAAGGGAAACTGATTACGCCATTGTGTTTGTCTCCAAATTCTGGTTGAGATAGAGTCTGAGTTTGCATGAAATGGACTTCGTATGAAGAAGTTATGGCGATCAGAAGTTTCAGAAAAGTTCAAACAGATTTCAAAATTTCAAATTCAGACTCAGATTGGGCTAGGCGGTAAAATTCCCGCTAGGGGCCAGGTCGACCTGGGGTTCGACCTACCCATACAAGTAGACCAGGGGGTCGACTTGGGGGTCGACCTGTCCCTCCTCCCCCGGGAAGATTTGAAAGATGACGATTTTCTGACTCTTGGCAGAGTCATTAGGGCTGACTTGTCACCCTATCTTGTCTGAATGGCTGTGGTTTATTCTAGGTTGATCGGGCGGCCTAAATTAATCCTAAATTATATATGAACACATGTAGTCTCAAACCCTAAAATCAAATAAAAAATTAGAACCATGGCCGCCATGCTGTCACCTTGCAACCTAGAGTAGCCGCCACCATTTAGGAGAAAGAACAGCTAATCAAATCAATTCTATTCAACTCAAATCTAAACAACAACGAATTTGTCTTCTTCAAAGGAAATCTAAATCAATTTCAGAACCCAGATTTCAGAACTCAAGACCTTCTTTCAGTTGTGAGTTCGATTTCTTTAATAAGATAATTAACAATTTAATTAGGTTGAGTTATGATTTGGGTTATATGGTTATGTTGTGAATCATTGACCGTTATGTTATTATCTATGTTGTAAATCTATGATGTTATTATCTATGTTTTAAAGCTGTAATGTTATTATCTATGTTGAAAATCTATGTTAATTGTTGGCTTATGTACAATCAATTCATAACGATACTTCATATGCTAATTTGGTTATATTTGTTGGAACTAATTCATATGTTAAATCAAATGTAAGTTTAACTTGATAATTCTATATGCAAGTTTGGATGTTAATTTAGATATGAATCATATGAAAGTTAATGAGAATCACATAACACCTTACATGTTTCATGACATCTATTTTATGTGTAAGCTTGGATCTAAAGTTTAGGCTAAGACATGTGTGAGTTATATGCTAGTATACAAAATTCTATATGCTTGTTTACATGTAGATCTTAATTTACATGTTTTGATGCAAGTTTACACCATAGTTTATGTTGCATAAATCACATATGCAAGTATATATATATTGGAGTATGAATCATATAATGTAAGTCTGTGACTATTGCCTATGCAAGTTTACACCTTGTGATTAGATCTATGAGATCCATAGTTTATGCAAGTTTGTGACTGTGGCCTATGCAAGTTTTAGATGAAAAACCTTATTCACTCGTGCAAGTTCACCCCTTATGTTTAGATCTATTTTTTATTCTATGCATGTTGTGATGTTTTCTCTTTATTCCATAAGTTAGACTATTCGAGTCTAACGTATATTTCACGTTAAACGAACGAACGTACAACATGGGGCAATGGGATAATATTAAAAGATTTAATATTAAGAATTGGCATAAATGCCTTAAATGTGATGTTAATTGGTATAATTTTATATACCATAAATAGATGGACATAATTAAGGTGTTAATTACGGACATAGTTAAATTTGTAATTGATTGACAATTTGAATAGGGAAATTAATTCAAATTGGGGATAATTAATTATGTAATTAATCGCCTAAGACATGAGGTTAGACTTTTTTGTGGTGTAAGACTGCCCGGACCCGCCCGGCAAATCCAGCAGCCAAAAATGCCAGTCTGATGTGGGAGGTCTTAGGCATAAATTAAATGCGTAACAGTTGTAAAGACACGAGGTTAGGCTCGTTTCTGGTGTAAGACTGCCCAGACCCGCCTGGAAAATCCAGCTGCCACAAATTCCAGTCTAATGTGGGAGGTCTTTACAAGGTTATGGTCTTAATGAATTAAGAAACACTTAACCAGATAAACATTTAGTGGGACATGAGGGGGTAAATGGGTGCCTTGGGTGGCATGTGGAATTTAGTGGGTGCATTGGGTGGCATTTGAAATACGATTAGATGCACTTAACCAAGATTGAAACATGTAAGAAGACATGAATAAGAATGGGGTTAAGTTGGAAAAACCTTAGAGGGGACCAAGCATATGTGGAAAGCTTGTGTCATGCATGGGGGCCCTTTTCAAACCAGTTACCCATTAAGTATATTTCTGGGCTCGACCCATGTCGAGGACGGGACACGCGTACTGGATTTGATTGTAAGAGGTCAAAATGGGTCAGCGGTGGTAACGAAGGTCCAATGGGTTCATATGCGTGTGTGGGCCCGGGTTTGTAGGTTAGACGTTGTTGCATCGTTTAGAAATAAGTCGTGCATTTTTGGTTGTATCGGGTTGCCACTTTGGGGAGTGATACATCCCACTGTGGGGCCAGCACGGGTATCTACGATTTAAGGAGCCGATCGAATGGCGGTAGTGCGTACACCTATTGGAGATAGGGGCAGACGACACCTATGGAGGTAGCTAGGGGTACACGAAACTACCACTAGCAGTATTAAGTTCTGTAGGCAGCATTAACCTTTAGGGTGACTAGTGGTGATGCAGTATAGTAATTATCTTATAGTGATTAGGGGCGCCTTTAATGTTATCTTTGTTCATCTTATTTCCCTGTCATACGCAATTGTTCACAGTCATTTCCTTATTTTCCAGCTTATGCCTTAGCCTAGTTATTTTGATAATTATATTGTTAAAGTTATCGCACTCGCCAGACATTATGTCTGAGCCCTTTTCTTTCCACCTCTTTTCTTCCTTCCCCCCCCCCTCAGGTTTGCAAGGAGGGAAAACTACAGCTTAGTTATGATTTCTTTCAGTTGCTTGAAGAGAGTAGACGTATCGCTTAGGACTCTCTCATCTTTATGGCTTTGCTTATGCTCACTGGGGAATTATGCATTTATGTTATTTAAGTATTTGCTTCTTTATGTACTTTGAAGTTTTTGGAAAAGACTATTGATCCTGATGTAACGGTTTTGGAGACTACTTATGTAAACTCATTTTGAGTTATGATGTTATGAAATAAGTTTTAACTTCCGCTGTGTTGTTGTATTTATTTCTTCTTGTAATTTATCTGTTCTATACAACAATAACGCTTCATGGAAATTGATGCATTCCCTTTGTGAGTGACATTAATGGACATGGGGTGTTACATGTGGTATCAGAGCTATGGTTACAAGAACAGATAAAAAGTTTTGAAAAGTGTTTTCAAAAGTATTATTTTTCTAGAAAGTATTTTCAAAAACTTGTTTTAAAGAAGCTAATTTCAAGGAAAGTTTACTTTAAAGAGCATAATCCCCGCAAGCCATACATCTCTCTTTCGCTTCCCTTGTTTTAAAACTCTTTCTTTTTCTTTTCAGCATGTCTGGAGCATCTGAGATACCAGAGGGTGTTCATGTACTTGGTTGGTTTCGTTAATATCCCGAGGCTAGGGATGTCGCCGCGGGTCCGGCCAACGTTCCTCCTCCTCCTCCCCCAGCTCTTGTTATTCCTCCGCGTGGAGATACTTTCTCCAAGATATGTAAAGACTTTCGTTCGATGGGTGGAAAATCTTTAAGTGGGTCTGAAACGTTCATTGAAGCTAGAAATTGGTTGAAAGAAGTGGAGGATCTGTTTGGCATTATAGATTTGGAAGATTGTAAGAAGTTCCAATTGGCTGCTTGGTTGATGAAGGACGAAGCTTCGTTTTGGTGGGAGGTCACTAATAGAGAGCGTCCAGTTGATACATGGCCGGATTTCAGGCGTAGGTTTGAGGAAAAGTTTCTCTTACGGGCTGAAGAGAATTTATATATGGAAAGATTTTTGGCGCTGAAGCAAGGGAATCTATCAGTGAAAGAATACGTCAACAAGTTCAATCAGTTGGCGAGATTTGGCTTGGACTTGGTGAATACACCCAAAATGAAGGCCCTGAGATTTGTTAATGGTTTGAACGAGCCACTACTTGGTTTAGCTATGACCCACATCCCTATGGGGGCTACCTTTGAGAGGCTAGTTGATATGGTGCTTATGCATGAAGAGGAGAAAGGCGCTAATGCTAATAAGGCACCTGAGAAGAAAGGAGATCAAAAGAAACCACAACAACAAAACAAGAAGGGCAGGAAGAACAATAATGGCAAAGAAAAGAAGTACTTTAATTGTGGGACACCAGGCCATCTGAGTAAAGACTGTAGGAAAAAGAAGAAGATTGGCTGTTCCCACTGTGGAAAGGCATGTCATCTAGTTAAGGACTGCCCTAGGAAACAGGGACAAGGGCAAAGAACTTCTGGAGGGCGGCTTCAGGCTCTCGTGGCACCGGGGCAGGTAAGGGAGCAGGTCCAGGCTCTCGCAGTCCCACCGCTGCAGGAACGAGGTAGAAACATTTTAGTTGAGAGTTTAGTTTTTCTGTTCGATCATCCTGTCTATACTTTATTCGATTCTGGAGCATCACATTCGTTTATCTGTACATCATTAGTTGAAACACTGCACTTAAATACTAGTCTTGTTGTGGATCCTATTGGTGGGTCGGCTCATTTATCCATGGTCTGTAGGGATTTGAGATTGTCGATCTTAGGCATTGGTTTTGAATGTAATGCTTTTATGCTTGGTTTCATAGGCTATGGGTTGATTCTAGGGATGGATTGGCTAGCCAGATATGGTGCCATCCAAGATTGTGAACGAAGGGTGGTAAAATTGTTGACTCGTAGTGGAAATGTTATGAGGAGGGGGTCAGAACATAAGTTTTGTGTGAAAGAATTTAAACTACACTGCTTGAATAATCCTACATATACTGTTCAATTACACTTTCTTATTTATTAGATTATACGTGTTATTAGCACTCAAAGCTTACACACACGTCACACCCATCTACCCCCAGTAGATTAACCTAATATAGTATATATGTAGCTACCTCAAAACTGAGGTACACCCCGTGATACCCCGCTCGCACGGTCTCCTCCGTATCGCCACAGTAATATGTGTGGTCCCTCATCCTCTTCCATAGTAACGTACAATGCTTCACCCGCATAAAACCACTATCACTATGCTACGTAAGCATACTGACGGATATCCTCGAACTATTCGTTCTAGTTTGGTTCCATTACCGAAAAATGCCCTCTAGACTACGATACACCACCCAAGACAAACATGGTTGTACCTAGACTTTCCCATGTACGTATCATCAATCGTACTCGATGTTGCTACTGCACATAACCTCTACTTGTGCACCCAAGTTCCGTCGCAGGGCTACACCAGAAAACACAGAACTCGGTCGGGAGCTTTTCTATATCTGTATGGGCCCGACTCCAAGAGTGTCCTTCGTACAGATATCCCTCGTGTCTGGTTTTTCTATGGTGGATATGGCCCCACCTCAGCCCCTCCCTCAACTAGTAAAGACCACACAAGCTAAGCGACCACCCCTAACAAGCAAACAATCTAAACATCCATGTGGGGTCTCCCCGCACCCATCCCTTGATAGCAAAGGTTAATGATCTCTAGGGGTTAGCTCTTGTCTTTTCCCATTCCTTAGGCTGCTGGTGATAGGCATCCGACAATCTTGCTATCGTTTGTTCTTGACCCTCCACCTCCACCTGAGGCAATAGCCGAACCACCCTTAATGCCACCGCATACAACATTCTGATTACCCCCTACTTGTGAAGTCAAGGCCCACCCGCCTGTTAGTTTTGTGCAACCCCAACCTCTGTAATCCAAGCCCGAAGCTAAACCACTACAGAGGACTACCAAGAGCATCTTTATCGTCTCAGGAAGCTGCGTGCTTCCCCTTCCGGTCCGACGGAGCCGCTAAAATAGCGAACATGCGCTCTCCTCGTGCCTTATGACACCATCATGATCTACCTCGTTGGGTTATTCATCCTATAATGTACGGACTGCTTCAAGCGCCTTAGTTTTATATGTCATTAGACATTAAGTCTTACAATTATTTCACACTTGTGCCACCTCGTCAACTTTCTCATTTAACTTGGTTATTCACATTAGCTATCTTTTTTCTCGTATTCACCAAGTTACCCTTGCTTATTAATTCAATTTATACTTAACCCACTTATGTCCATTAATAAGCCCACAACATGTTATTTTCCAATTTCATAAATTATTCCCTTTTTGGGTTACAACAACATGTTGTACTTAATTCATAGTTAAGTATGCCTTATCCCACATACATACTGATTAGGAGAATAACCCTCTAAACACCAGCCCCGAAGACCGAAATCAACATTAGACTGGCACCCAGAGAATTACTCAACCCAACCAACATATATGATTTTAATTTACTTCTTTTCCACTCATATAACTTATATCATTTTTAAATTTCACATTTCTCCTTTCAAAAAAACTTAGTTTAAGTATATCTTTACATATAAGTTATCTCATCTTCCTTATCGTTTCCTATAACTTATCTTGTCCCATAATTTATAATTTCCACCTATTATCCTTTCTTGCCTATTCAAGTTTATTCAATATAGGTTATTTATCATTCCCCATTTCTTATCATTAACTTTAGGATAACTTATTTCATAGTATAAGTCGTCCTACCCTTCAAGTCTTGTATTACATCTTAAGTCATAACCTTCCCTTGCCCCAATGACAAGTTTGCCTATTTAAATTTTATATCACCGCTACTCAAGTTTATAATAGGTAATTATCATTCCTCCATTATTGTGTCATTAATTTTAGATTTGACTTAACCCTTCCTTTTACTCATCCCGTTACTTAAACTTTACCCAATTCAATTAATTTATGATATCGTTACGGCTCCTATTTGGTTAAGCATATCTAAATTCTATTTCAAATGTCACACGTGTCCCACTTAACCCCCTTTATTATAGTTTCCATATCTTACACATGTCTTACTACGGTTATGTCTACCTTAGTCATGTTTTACATCACATGTCTTACAACAGTTAAGTCCACATTAGTCATGCTTTACATGTCGTTTATATCACCCACTTAACCCTCTAACCATACCCATGTCACCCACATGTCTTATTATGGTTAGTATTTATTAATTTATTTATAATGCCCTAACGATGTATGACCTCTCACATTAGACGTCCGTTCGTGGCTGCTGGATTTGTCAGGCGGCTCCGGGTAGTCTTACACCACAAACGCGCCTAACCTCTTGTCATAAACCATTATGCCTTTAGTTCTTGCCATTGACCTCCCACATTAGACATCCGCTTGTGGTTGCTGGATTTGTCAGGCGGTTCCGGGCAGTTTTACACCGCAAACGCGTCTAACCTCGTGTCATAGGCGTTCATTAACAATCGTCTTTCACCCAAACCCCAAATTCATGTCATATGTTCCAAATTCAACTTAATTACATTTCATCTTTATGCCTATTTCCAATTTGCCATTCCCCACACCAATTACATAATAGTTAGCCAATTTTTCATATTACCCAAATTATCCAATTGTAGCCAAATTTACTAAATCCATGTTATTCATACCCAAACAGGCCAATTTCCAATATCCAATTATACCCAATTTCATATAATCAATATTTTCCCAATATATATCCCAACATTCCCACGTTCATACATATAATCTAATTCACCCTCTAGGCTTACTTTTTCAAGTCACAAATAAATTTCACCAATCCATGTTATCCAATTACATGCTGTAATATTGAATTATACCAATTCCATATCTAATGGTTCCAATTAATTTTACACAATTTCATGTTAACATCATAAATCAAAATTCATAGTTGCGCACTATTCAGCATAGATTATATTCCTCGACTGCATAAAATATATTATGCCTAATACATGCAATAACAATTGTTATGCCAACAACCCCAAAATTTCATATTATATTCCAATATCCCCATATTCCAATCGTGCGTATTGTATAATAAGATTTCATCTAGGTCCGAGATAACCTAGATCCAAAAATAAAAAGGGGAAAGGATAAAAAGGAGAGAACTCAAACGTAGGCATAAATAAAATAACAGATCTTATTAAATTAACATCATATTCATTATGGGGAATGGTAAACGATAGAAGCAACATTATAAAACAAATATAGTTCAAATCCACTCACATTGACTGGATTAGAGAAACAAGTGATTTATCGTTGAGGTAGAACGCTGATTTAATCTTCTTATTTGATTATTGGTGAAGAGCATGAATTGTTGATGAAGAACTTTGTTACTTGATTTGATTGAACTCCAAAGTTGACGAAGAACTTGCAAACTAATTTAGGGGGTTTGAGGCGGTGGCCATGTTTGGTTGAAGTTTAGCGGCATGGAAGCGTCAGAAGGAATTGTTTATGAATTAGGTTATCTCTACACACTATTTTATAGGTGTAGAGATTATTTTAGAGACAATAGATTGCCCTAGAAGCCATCTGGTCCGTCCAGCACATCAAAAATCGTCACTGCCCAGATCTGGAAAAATCAGTGGGGGGAGGGGGGAAGGTCGACACTAAGGTCGACCTTCCTGGGTAGGTAGATCCCCAGGTCGACCTCCCTGGGTAGGTCGACCTACCTGGGTATTTTTCTAAATTTTTGTTGAATCTACCGCAGGCCATAATTCTTCCATACGGAGTCCGGTTGTAACACCCCGTATTTCTGTTAACACTAAAGTAACGAATTAAAGAATATTTAATTTTAAATGTGAGAATTAAGGGAAACTGATTACGCCATTGTGTTTGTCTCCAAATTCTGGTTGAGATAGAGTCTGAGTTTGCATGAAATGGACTTCGTATGAAGAAGTTATGGCGATCAGAAGTTTCAGAAAAGTTCAAACAGATTTCAAAATTTCAAATTCAGACTCAGATTGGGCTAGGCGGTAAAATTCCCGCTAGGGGCCAGGTCGACCTGGGGTTCGACCTACCCATACAAGTAGACCAGGGGGTCGACTTGGGGGTCGACCTGTCCCTCCTCCCCCGGGAAGATTTGAAAGATGACGATTTTCTGACTCTTGGCAGAGTCATTAGGGCTGACTTGTCACCCTATCTTGTCTGAATGGCTGTGGTTTATTCTAGGTTGATCGGGCGGCCTAAATTAATCCTAAATTATATATGAACACATGTAGTCTCAAACCCTAAAATCAAATAAAAAATTAGAACCATGGCCGCCATGCTGTCACCTTGCAACCTAGAGTAGCCGCCACCATTTAGGAGAAAGAACAGCTAATCAAATCAATTCTATTCAACTCAAATCTAAACAACAACGAATTTGTCTTCTTCAAAGGAAATCTAAATCAATTTCAGAACCCAGATTTCAGAACTCAAGACCTTCTTTCAGTTGTGAGTTCGATTTCTTTAATAAGATAATTAACAATTTAATTAGGTTGAGTTATGATTTGGGTTATATGGTTATGTTGTGAATCATTGACCGTTATGTTATTATCTATGTTGTAAATCTATGATGTTATTATCTATGTTTTAAAGCTGTAATGTTATTATCTATGTTGAAAATCTATGTTAATTGTTGGCTTATGTACAATCAATTCATAACGATACTTCATATGCTAATTTGGTTATATTTGTTGGAACTAATTCATATGTTAAATCAAATGTAAGTTTAACTTGATAATTCTATATGCAAGTTTGGATGTTAATTTAGATATGAATCATATGAAAGTTAATGAGAATCACATAACACCTTACATGTTTCATGACATCTATTTTATGTGTAAGCTTGGATCTAAAGTTTAGGCTAAGACATGTGTGAGTTATATGCTAGTATACAAAATTCTATATGCTTGTTTACATGTAGATCTTAATTTACATGTTTTGATGCAAGTTTACACCATAGTTTATGTTGCATAAATCACATATGCAAGTATATATATATTGGAGTATGAATCATATAATGTAAGTCTGTGACTATTGCCTATGCAAGTTTACACCTTGTGATTAGATCTATGAGATCCATAGTTTATGCAAGTTTGTGACTGTGGCCTATGCAAGTTTTAGATGAAAAACCTTATTCACTCGTGCAAGTTCACCCCTTATGTTTAGATCTATTTTTTATTCTATGCATGTTGTGATGTTTTCTCTTTATTCCATAAGTTAGACTATTCGAGTCTAACGTATATTTCACGTTAAACGAACGAACGTACAACATGGGGCAATGGGATAATATTAAAAGATTTAATATTAAGAATTGGCATAAATGCCTTAAATGTGATGTTAATTGGTATAATTTTATATACCATAAATAGATGGACATAATTAAGGTGTTAATTACGGACATAGTTAAATTTGTAATTGATTGACAATTTGAATAGGGAAATTAATTCAAATTGGGGATAATTAATTATGTAATTAATCGCCTAAGACATGAGGTTAGACTTTTTTGTGGTGTAAGACTGCCCGGACCCGCCCGGCAAATCCAGCAGCCAAAAATGCCAGTCTGATGTGGGAGGTCTTAGGCATAAATTAAATGCGTAACAGTTGTAAAGACACGAGGTTAGGCTCGTTTCTGGTGTAAGACTGCCCAGACCCGCCTGGAAAATCCAGCTGCCACAAATTCCAGTCTAATGTGGGAGGTCTTTACAAGGTTATGGTCTTAATGAATTAAGAAACACTTAACCAGATAAACATTTAGTGGGACATGAGGGGGTAAATGGGTGCCTTGGGTGGCATGTGGAATTTAGTGGGTGCATTGGGTGGCATTTGAAATACGATTAGATGCACTTAACCAAGATTGAAACATGTAAGAAGACATGAATAAGAATGGGGTTAAGTTGGAAAAACCTTAGAGGGGACCAAGCATATATGGAAAGCTTGTGTCATGCATGGGGGCCCTTTTCAAACCAGTTACCCATTAAGTATATTTCTGGGCTCGACCCATGTCGAGGACGGGACACGCGTACTGGATTTGATTGTAAGAGGTCAAAATGGGTCAGCGGTGGTAACGAAGGTCCAATGGGTTCATATGCGTGTGTGGGCCCGGGTTTGTAGGTTAGACGTTGTTGCATCGTTTAGAAATAAGTCGTGCATTTTTGGTTGTATCGGGTTGCCACTTTGGGGAGTGATACATCCCACTGTGGGGCCAGCACGGGTATCTACGATTTAAGGAGCCGATCGAATGGGGGTAGTGCGTACACCTATTGGAGATAGGGGCAGACGACACCTATGGAGGTAGCTAGGGGTACACGAAACTACCACTAGCAGTATTAAGTTCTGTAGGCAGCATTAACCTTTAGGGTGACTAGTGGTGATGCAGTATAGTAATTATCTTATAGTGATTAGGGGCGCCTTTAATGTTATCTTTGTTCATCTTATTTCCCTGTCATACGCAATTGTTCACAGTCATTTCCTTATTTTCCAGCTTATGCCTTAGCCTAGTTATTTTGATAATTATATTGTTAAAGTTATCGCACTCGCCAGACATTATGTCTGAGCCCTTTTCTTTCCACCTCTTTTCTTCCTTCCCCCCCCCCCCTCAGGTTTGCAAGGAGGGAAAACTACAGCTTAGTTATGATTTCTTTCAGTTGCTTGAAGAGAGTAGACGTATCGCTTAGGACTCTCTCATCTTTATGGCTTTGCTTATGCTCACTGGGGAATTATGCATTTATGTTATTTAAGTATTTGCTTCTTTATGTACTTTGAAGTTTTTGGAAAAGACTATTGATCCTGATGTAACGGTTTTGGAGACTACTTATGTAAACTCATTTTGAGTTATGATGTTATGAAATAAGTTTTAACTTCCGCTGTGTTGTTGTATTTATTTCTTCTTGTAATTTATCTGTTCTATACAACAATAACGCTTCATGGAAATTGATGCATTCCCTTTGTGAGTGACATTAATGGACATGGGGTGTTACATGTGGTATCAGAGCTATGGTTACAAGAACAGATAAAAAGTTTTGAAAAGTGTTTTCAAAAGTATTATTTTTCTAGAAAGTATTTTCAAAAACTTGTTTTAAAGAAGCTAATTTCAAGGAAAGTTTACTTTAAAGAGCATAATCCCCGCAAGCCATACATCTCTCTTTCGCTTCCCTTGTTTTAAAACTCTTTCTTTTTCTTTTCAGCATGTCTGGAGCATCTGAGATACCAGAGGGTGTTCATGTACTTGGTTGGTTTCGTTAATATCCCGAGGCTAGGGATGTCGCCGCGGGTCCGGCCAACGTTCCTCCTCCTCCTCCCCCAGCTCTTGTTATTCCTCCGCGTGGAGATACTTTCTCCAAGATATGTAAAGACTTTCGTTCGATGGGTGGAAAATCTTTAAGTGGGTCTGAAACGTTCATTGAAGCTAGAAATTGGTTGAAAGAAGTGGAGGATCTGTTTGGCATTATAGATTTGGAAGATTGTAAGAAGTTCCAATTGGCTGCTTGGTTGATGAAGGACGAAGCTTCGTTTTGGTGGGAGGTCACTAATGGAGAGCGTCCAGTTGATACATGGCCGGATTTCAGGCGTAGGTTTGAGGAAAAGTTTCTCTTACGGGCTGAAGAGAATTTATATATGGAAAGATTTTTGGCGCTGAAGCAAGGGAATCTATCAGTGAAAGAATACGTCAACAAGTTCAATCAGTTGGCGAGATTTGGCTTGGACTTGGTGAATACACCCAAAATGAAGGCCCTGAGATTTGTTAATGGTTTGAACGAGCCACTACTTGGTTTAGCTATGACCCACATCCCTATGGGGGCTACCTTTGAGAGGCTAGTTGATATGGTGCTTATGCATGAAGAGGAGAAAGGCGCTAATGCTAATAAGGCACCTGAGAAGAAAGGAGATCAAAAGAAACCACAACAACAAAACAAGAAGGGCAGGAAGAACAATAATGGCAAAGAAAAGAAGTACTTTAATTGTGGGACACCAGGCCATCTGAGTAAAGACTGTAGGAAAAAGAAGAAGATTGGCTGTTCCCACTGTGGAAAGGCATGTCATCTAGTTAAGGACTGCCCTAGGAAACAGGGACAAGGGCAAAGAACTTCTGGAGGGCGGCTTCAGGCTCTCGTGGCACCGGGGCAGGTAAGGGAGCAGGTCCAGGCTCTCGCAGTCCCACCGCTGCAGGAACGAGGTAGAAACATTTTAGTTGAGAGTTTAGTTTTTCTGTTCGATCATCCTGTCTATACTTTATTCGATTCTGGAGCATCACATTCGTTTATCTGTACATCATTAGTTGAAACACTGCACTTAAATACTAGTCTTGTTGTGGATCCTATTGGTGGGTCGGCTCATTTATCCATGGTCTGTAGGGATTTGAGATTGTCGATCTTAGGCATTGGTTTTGAATGTAATGCTTTTATGCTTGGTTTCATAGGCTATGGGTTGATTCTAGGGATGGATTGGCTAGCCAGATATGGTGCCATCCAAGATTGTGAACGAAGGGTGGTAAAATTGTTGACTCGTAGTGGAAATACCCTTGGTTTTTCTTGTGACCCTAGAGGATCAGTGATGCTTAGTTATCTTGAGTCACTTGATGCATCCAATGATGATTTACATTCTGTTCGTATAGTCCGTGAATATGTTGATGTCTTCGATGAGGTGAGGGGCCTACCCCCAAAATGTGATAGACTTTCGTATTTATCTTGCAGAAAATGCAAAATCAGTATCTCTGCTAGTACGCCACATGGCTCCTTGTGAGAGGAGGGAGCTCAATAAGCAAGTAGGGGAGTTGCTTGAGAAGGGGTTCATAAGACGTAGTATATCAGAGTGGGGTGCTCCAGTAGTATTTGCCACGAAGGAGGATGGGTCCCTTAGACTTTGTGTGGACTAAAGAGAACTTAATAAACTTACTAAGAAGAATAGGCACCCACCGCTGAGGATTGACGATCTCTTCGATTAATTAGTTGGCGCCTTAGTGTTTTCGCAATTGGACTTAGCCACTGGTTTCCATTAGTTGAGAGTGGATGAAGATAGCATAGACAAGACTGCCTTTAGGACTCTGAAGGGTTTCTATGAGTGGCTTGTAATGACCTTCGGTTTGACAAATGCCCCGCATACTTTGTTGATTTGATGAGTAGGGTGTTTAGGGAGTACCTTAATAAATTCGTGGTGGTCTTTGTGGATGACATCTTGATCTTTTCTAAGAGTGAGGAAGAGCACACCCTACATCTTAGGGAAGTATTGGAGACCCTTCGAGCGCATAACCTTAAATTTAAATTTTCTAAATGTCACTTTTGGAGGAAGGAAGTGCGATTCATAGGGCATGTGGTTTCCAAAGAAGGGATAGCTATGGATCCCGCAAAGGTGGTGGCCATCCAAGATTGGAAGGTCCCTAAAAATGCTACCAAGGTGAGGAGTTTCTTGGGGTTGGCCATCTACTATAGGAAGTTTATCAAGGACTTCGCAAAAATATTAGCCCCATTGACACGCTTGACGAAGAAGAACATAGTTTTCACGTGGGATGTAGATTGTGATGATGCATTCCAACGTTTAAAGAGTGCTTTGACCACAACCCCAGTTAAGTGTTGCCAGATGGGAGTAAGCCATTTACCGTTTATACCGATGCTTGTGGGACAGGACTAGGCGCAGTCTTAATGCAAGAGGGGAGGGTAATAGCCTATGGTGGAAGGCAGTTGAGAGTGTATGAGAAAAATTACCCTACACATGACCTAGAGTTGGCCGCAATTGTTTTCGCGCTTAAGTCTTGGCGCCATTATCTTCTTAGCAAGAAATTCGAATTGTTCACAGACCACAAATCGCTAAAATACTTTTTCTCTCAGAAGGACTTGAACTTAAGGCAGCAAAGGTGAATGGAATTCTTAGCGTCCTACGATTTCGAGATAGCATATACCCCTGGCAAGGGTAAGGTGGTGGCAGATGCCTTAAGTAGGAAAAGGTTGTTCTTGTGTTCGTTGTTTGTTGAGCGACAAAGCTTAGAGTTCATCTGTATGTTTGACTTTAGACCTTCCATTGACTTTGTACCCGGTTTGCTAGCATCCTTAGAGGTCATAACTGCGCTTTTGGGACGGATTGGTGAGGCACAGCGAGATGACCTACAGTTGGTTGAGTTAATAAAGAAGCTCATAAGGGGGGAGTCATCGAGCCATCTCAGTAGGTATACCCTAGATGATAAGGGTTGGTTACGTAGGGATGATAGACTTTGTGTACCACAAGACGAGAACTTGAGGAAGACCATTCTTGATGATGCACATCGTTCGAAGATGACCATTCATCCCGGAGGGGACAAGATGTAAATGGACATGAGACGAGTTTACTTTTTGGCCAGTATGAAGAGGGATGTGGCCGAGTTTGTCGCTAGATGCTTGGTGTGCAAACAATTTAAAGAAGAACAAAAGAAGCACGGTGGGTTGCTTTACCCATTGGAAATCCCACAATGGAAGTGGGAGAGTGTCTCGATGGACTTTGTTGACGGGTTACTGAAATCGAGGAAGGGTAATACGGGGATTTGGGTCGTGGTAGACAAACTTACTAAGAGCGCCCATTTCATTCCCGTGAAGAGTAAGAGGACTGCTCCATGGTTAGCCTCCGTATACATTTGATAGATTAGCATAGTGAGCGATCGCGATCCTATCTTTACTAGCGAGTTTTGGAAGAGCTTGCAAGAGGCGGTAGGGACTCAGTTATGTTTGAGCACCGCATATCATCCTCAGATGGACGGCCAGACCCAGAGGGTGAATCGTATACTAGAGGACCTTTTGAGGCTATGTGTTTTTGACTTCGGAGGTACATGGGAGGATCATCTTCCTTTGGTGGAGTTCGCGTATAATAATAGTTTTCAGTCTAGCATTGGCATGGCACCTTTCGAGGCTCTTTATGGAAGGCCTTGTCATTCACCTACATGTTGGTGGGAATCTACAAATAAGATCTTGCTTGGGCCCGATATGATTAGAGAGACTTCAGAAAAGATCGATTTGATTCGAAGGAGGATGAAGACGGCGAAAGATAGGCAGAAGTCATATGCGGACAAGAGGAGGACAGATCTTGAATTTGATATTGGGGATATGGTCTTTATTAATGTGTCTCCATTACGGAATGTTGTTCACTTTGGGTCCGTTGGGAAGTTAGCACCAAGGTTCGTAGGGCCGTTTCCTATTAAGGAAAGGATTGGACAGATGGCGTATAGAGTGGAGTTGCCCAAGAGACATAGTGGTGTACAGACGTATTCCATGTATCACATTTGAGGAAATGCTTGCACGAGACCGCGGAAGTGGTAGAGCCGAGCTTGCTTAGAGAGGTGGAGATAGAGCGTGATGCGACGAGCTCATACATGAATTCTTACGTCGGAGATTAAGAAGTTGAGGAATCAAGAGGTCAAGCTAGTCAAAGTGCAATGGGGAGATGATGAGAGCAACGCTACTTGGGAGACGGAAGAGAAGATGCGTTCATTGTACACTTTTCTTTTCGAGGGTATGTCTTTTAATTTCTCCTTTATCGCTTAGCTTGTACACGTTTTATCCTTAGTATGTCCTCTAGCTAATATATTTGACCTTTAGATAGGGTAGTCCTATGGTTGAAACATGCGTTTGAGACGTGTTATGTATGGTGGATGCATGTGAATGCAAGTGTTTGCTATTGGTTGCTCGTGGTTGCATATACACACACTTTAGGCACTAGATCGGCTCAGTCACTTTCATATTGCATATTGCATATAAATGGATGTATTTAGTATAATGAATGTACATTGAATGTGTGTATCATATGGATGTTGCATTTAAATGGATGGTTGTGCACACATGTAGTAAACATATGTATAGGATTCTTTGCATACATGATGGATACATGGCACTATCATTATTTGCATTAAGGAGGTCGACTGAATCAGTGGACCGCCTGATTTTGCATTAGTGTACGAACATATACACAAACTATGCATATGTATATGAAAAGAATTAGAAATCTCATAAGGACCATGGTTGCTAGTGGTTGATGGTTGAGTATATGGAAGATTGGATGGTAGGATATGTTCTTCTTGACTTAGAGATTTCGAGGATGAAATCCTTTAAGTAGGGGAGAATGTAACACCCTGTATTTCTGTTAACACTAAAGTAATGAATTAAAGAATATTTAATTTTAAATGCGAGAATTAAGGGAAATGGGTTACACTATTGTGTTCGTCTCGGAATTCTGGTTGAGATAGAGTCTGAGTTTGCGTGAATTGGACTTCGTATGAAGAAGTTATGGCGATCGGATGTTTCAGAAAAATTCAAACAGATTTCAAAAATTCAAATTCAGACTCGGATTGGGGTAGGCGGGAAAATTCCCGCCAGGGGCCAGGTCGACCAGGGGGTCGACCTACCCATACAGGTCGACCAGGGGGTCGACCGCCTGGTCGTCGACCTGCCCCCCCTCCCCGGGCAGATTTGAAAGATGACGATTTTCTGACTCTTGGCTGAGTCATTAGGGCTGACTTGTCACACTATCTTGACTGAAGTGATGTGGTTTATTCTAGGTTGATCGGATGGCCTAAATTAATACTAAATTCTATATAAAGACATGTAGATTCAAACCCTAAAATCAAATATAAAAAATTAGAACCATGGCCGCCATGCTGTCACCTTGCAACCTAGAGTAGCCGCCACCATTTAGGAGAAAAAAAAGCTAATCAACTCAATTCTATTCAACTCAATCTAAACAACAACGAATTTGTCTTCTTCAAAGGAAAGCTAAATCAATTTCAGAACTCAGATTTCATAACTCAAGACCTTCTTTGAGTTGTGAGTTCGATTTCTTTAATAAGATAATTAACTATTTAATTAGGTTGAGTTATGATTTGGGTTATATGGTTATGTTGTGAATCATTGACCATTATGTTATTATGTATGTTGTAAATATATGATGTTATTATCTATGTTGTAAAGCTGTGATGTTATTATCTATGTTGAAAATCTATGTTAATTGTTGGCTTATGTACAATCAATTCATAATGATGCTTCATATGCTAGTTTGGTTATGTTTGTTGGAACTAATTCATATGTTAAATTATATGTAAGTTTAACTTGATAATTCTATATGCAAGTTTGGATGTTAATTTAGATATGAATCATATTCAAGTTATTGAGAATCACATACCACCTTACATGTTTCATGACATCTATTTTATGTGTAAGCTTGGATCTAAAGTTTAGGCTAAGACATGTGTGAGTTATATGCTACTATACAAAATTCTATATGCTAGTTTACATGTAGATCTTGATTTACATGTTTAGATGCAAGTTTACACCATAGTTTATGTTGCATAAATCACATATGCAAGTATATATATATATATATAATATATATTGGAGTATGAATCATGTAATGTAAGTCTGTGATTATTGCCTATGCAAGTTTACACCTTATGATTAGATCTATGATATCCATAGTTTGTGCAAGTTTGTCACTTTGGCATATGCAAGTTTTAGATGAAAAACCTTATTCACACATGTAAGTTCACCCCATATGTTTAGATCTAGTTTTTATTCTATGCATGTTGCGATGTTTTCTCTTTATTCCATATGTTAGACTATTCGAGTCTAACGTATATTTCACGTTAAACGAACGAACATACAACGTTGGGCAATGGGATAATATTAAAAGATTTAATATTGAGAATTGGCATAAATGCCTTAAATGTGATGTTAATTGGTATAATTTTGTATATCATAAATAGATGGACATAATTAAGGTGTTAATTACGGACACAGTTAAATTTGTAATTGATTGACAATTTGAATAGGGAAATTAATTCAAATTGGGGATAATTAATTATGTAATTAATCGCTTAAGACACGAGGTTAGACTCTTTTATGGTGTAAGACGGCCCGGACCCGCCCGGAAAATCCAGCAGCCACAAATGCCAGTCTAATGTGGGAGGTCTTAGGCATAAATTAAATGTGTCACAGTCGTAAAGACACGAGGTTAGGCTCGTTTGTGGTGTAAGATTGCCCGGACCCGCCCGGAAAATCCAGCTGCTACAAATGCCAGTCTAATGTGGGAGGTCTTTACAAGGTTACGGTCTTAATGAATTAAGAAACACATAACCAGATAAACATGTAGTGGGACATGAGGGGTTAAGTGGGTGCCTTGGGTGGCATGTGGAATTTAGTTGGTGCCTTAGGTGGCATTTGAAATACGATTAGACGCATTTAACCAAGATTGAAACAACTAAGAAGACATGAATAAGAATGGGGTTAAGCGGGAAAAACCTTAGAGGGGACCAAGCATAGGTGGAAAGCTTGTGTCATGCATGGGGGCCCTTTTCAAACCAGTAACCCATTAAGTATCTATGTGGGCTCGACCCAATTCGAGGACAAGACACGCGTACTGGATTTGATTGTAAGAGGTCAATACGGGTCAGTGGTTGTAACACCCTGTGTATTCTATAACAGAGAAATTCACAAATTAAAGTATAATAAATTTCAAATCAAAGAATTAAGGGAAACGGGATATGCCATTGCGTTCGTCTCGGAATTCTGTTTGAAATAGAGTCCGAGTTTGCGTAAAACGGACTCTGTATGAAGAAGATATGGCCTCTGGAAGTTTCAGAATTCAGTTTAAAATTCAAACAGACCAAAACAGCTTAGAAAACAAGTTTAAAATTCAAAAATCGGGCCGGATTGGCCATGGCGGGAATTTTCCCGCCCAAGACACCCAGGTCGACTGGGTAGTCGACCTGGGATACCCAGGTCGACTGGGTAGTCGACCTGAGGTCGACTACATAGTCGACCTGGGGGTTGACTTGGGGGTCGACCTGGCCCCTGAGCCAGGTCGAACCCAGCCCCCCCGGCTGGCCTGGTCTGTGTTTGGTCGATTTTCTGAGCCTTGCCTTGTCACTAGGGCTAGGTGTCAGCTCCTGGTTGGTCTCTCCTTCAAACGAACGACTATTATTAAACCAAGCTCCATCGACGGTCCTAATCAACTCACAAACTCTATAAAAAGGACCTAAGGCTCACCCTAATTCACACAAACAAAAATGGAGATGAGACCGTCATGCTATTGAGGAAAGACTAGGAATAGCCTTCAGAAATTGAGAGACAATTAGGAGATAATTCGAAAGCTTAAAGCAACGTCAATTAAATCAAAACCATGCCTACAACAAAGGATAGCATCTCCAAATTCAGAATTCAGATTCATGAATTGAAGATTCATCATACGTTGTAAGTAGAGTGCTATTCCGATGTGAATAAATAATTGTGTTTTGATTTATGTAAAATGAGAAATGGAATTGTATTCGATTGTGGTTATAATAATCTATATTTGTATGTTGCTTTGACTCTAAACGATTTGGGATATTGTGGTTAGGCCTATTTGATATTCGCAAGTATATGATTCATGTTAACAACCATATGTTGTGGTATTTTATTTGGAATTCATGCAAGTATATGATTCACTATTATGCCAATATGATGTACATACTTTTATGATCACTTTTAGTGTGTAATTGGATTCAACTAAGTACTATGGGTTATATGAATCAATGTTGGAATTGGCAAATCATACTTTTGTATTAGAGACAAAAGTAAGCATCTTTATTAACATGACTAAACTATGTTTGGTGTTATGCCTAGTTGGAACTATGTTTTAGGCCTATATTTGTTATCAAAATCATATGGTGATATATGCGACACATAATTAAGTTAGATTTACATTCCAATTGCTAGTTTACATGAATAGATTAAAAACTATGATTCGTTTTTAGGGATGTTTATGTTATGATCATAAGAATAGAATGATTCATGTTTAAGTATGTTTATGCCATGACTATATGCTATTACCATGCAAGTTCACATATGCCTAATTCATGTTAATTGGATCGTTATCTTGCAAGTTCATGCGTTCACACTCCCCTTTTTATGTCACTTAGAATATATAAACACCATGTTATAAGCCTCCCCTTTTTCATGTGGCAAAGTTGGGTTTAAATGTTAAACCCAACATATGTTATATTTTAGTGAACGTATAAAACGGGGGTAATGAAGATGGGGTTAAAACATAGAACATATGTGTTGGCATGTTTGACGCATGCCAACAACCATGAAAAACAATTAAGTGCCATAAATAAATTTTTACCCAATAAAGATGAATTTGAATAATGGGCCGCAAATATTTACACATAAAAAGAAAAGAGACAAAATATGTAAATGTAGGAAATACCATGTGTTTAACCCGAGGTTGGATTGAGTTGTGATGTAAACCTGCCCGGAGCCGCCCGGCTGTCCAGTACTCACAACAATACCTATCCAATGTGGGTGGTTAAACACGGAGCCCAATAAGGACCCGAGGTTAGACTGAGTTGTGGCGTAAGACTGCCCGGACCTAACCGACAACAGGCAGCCACAACAATACCTGTCTAATGTGAGAGGTCGAGGCTTTAATAAGACAATTAAGGCTGAGCCAGGATTGATAGGATTAAGTAAATTAAATTAATACTTAATCAGAATGGAACATGCTAAACTATACAGACTGATTGGGGGTTAGGTTTACAAAACACTTAACCAACTTAGCATGTTGGCTAGAAATAGAAAACCTTGTAGCGGGGGACCCTTTTCAGCTGTAACCCTACAAGGTGTATCAGGATACCCTGAACTAGGCAGGGTGGGGCACGATTACTGGGCTGACTGTAAAAGGTCAAATCGACGGCGGTGGTGCAGCAGTGTAGGTTCTAACGGGGTGCGGGCATGCACACACTCCGGCGCAGAAAAATAAGGCACTGGGCACCAGTAGCATACCTGTGCATTCTAGGATTGTGTCGGGCTGCCACCATGGGACTTGATACACCCCATGGTGGGATCAGCATAGGTAACTACAACATCGGGGGCCGTAAGACACATGTAACTATGCGAGTAGGAGCCGATCATTAGAAACGAATCACTTCACCCTGATTATGGGGTGCCTGTTGGGAACCAGTTTATATGGATGCAGAGATTAATATGGGGTACGATAGTATATTCGACTCTAGAGGACTTAACTTAGTTTATGGTGCTTTCCCATTTGCAGTTTATACTTATCATACCCAGTTCTTTATTCATAGACTGAATAGTCCTAGACTTACTCAGGCTTTATGTCTGACTCTACTTTTCTTTCGTCTTCTTTTCTTCCGTCCCCCCCCCCCCCCCCCCCCGGGTCCACAGGGAGGGAATACTGCAGCTTGACCAGTTTCCACATCCAGTTTGAAGAGAAGGAATGTATGGCTTGGATGTTTTCGTTTTGGACTATGGCTTTGGACAACAATTATGGGACTTATGCAGTTTACTTATGTTTTAATGCTTCTTTAAATAATGTAATCAAGACAGTTATAAAGATGTATTGGTTTTTGGAAGAATTGTAAGACAAGTTAGGACATGGTTTGTGTAACACGCTGTTTGTTGAAATAAAAGTTGTTGTTGTTTTTTCGCTGTTCAAAAATATTTTTATTCATATCTGTCTTGTACATCTGTGACTTATACTTATAAACCTCCACCAAAATTAGGGCATTCCCTTTGAGAGTGACCCTAACGGAGGTGGGGTGTTTCAGTGGTGGCAATGCAAGTCCAATGGGTTCATATGCGTGTGTGGGCCCGGGCTGGTAGGTAAGACGTTGTTGCATCGTGTAGATATAAGCCATGCATTTTTTGTTGTATCGGGTTGCCACTTTGGGGAGTGATACACCCCACTGTGGGGCCAGCACGGGTATCTACGAGTTAGGGAGCCGATCGAATGGGGGTAGTGGGTACACCTAGTGGAGATAGGGGCAGACATCACTTATGGAGGTAGCTAGGGATACACGAAACTACCATTAGCATTATTAAGTTCTGTAGGCGGGATTAACCTTTAGGGTGACTAGTGGTGGTGCAGTATAGTAATTATCTTATAGTGATTAGGGGCTCCTTTAACGTTATCTTTGTTCATCTTATTTCCCTGTCATACCCAATTGTTCATAGTCATTTCCTTATTTTCCAGCTTATGCCTTAGTCTAGTTATTTTGATAATTATATTGTTAAAGTTATCGCACTCGCCAGACTTTATGTCTGACCCCCTTTTCTTTCCACCTCTTTTCTTCCTCCCCCCCCCCCTTAGGTTTGCAAGGAGGGAATACTATGGCTTAGTGTCGATTTCTTTCAATTACTTGAAGAGAGTAGATGTATCACTTGGGACTCTCTCGTCTTTATGGCTTTGATTATGCTCAGTGGGGAATTACGCATTTATGTTATTTAAGTATTTTCTTCTTTATGTACTTTGAAGTTTTTCGAAAAGACTATTGATCCTGATGTAATGGTTTTGGAGACTACTTATGTAAACTTGTTTTGAGTTGATGCTATGAAATAAGTTTTAATTTCTGCTGTGTTGTTCTATTTATTTCTTCTTGTAATTTATCTGTTCTATACAACAATAACGCTTCATGGACATTGATGCATTCCCTTTATGAGTGACATTAATGGACATGGGGTGTTACACTGGTTTTCGAAAACTTAGACTCTATTCCACGCAGAATTTCGAGACGAACGCAATGATGATGTCCGTTTTACTTAATTCCTGATATTTAAATTAAGTATCCTTACTTTATTCTCTTCTTTGTTATGTACGCTGTTATCGAATTAATTTTTCCTTATATTCCATGTATTAATTAATTCTCATTATACATCACCATTATTTACCTATCTATGCATATACACATATTTTTAATTATATTAAAAATGCGGGGGTGTTACATTCTCCCCCCCCCCCCCCTTAAAGAATTTCATCCCCGAAATTCGATAAGGGTAAAATAGATAACCCCTTGCAATATCCTTCCATCAAGTGTGCATCCAATTGTTGCAAACTTTGTGCACATGTGCAAAGTGAGATACATCATAGTAAAGTATGTATGCCTAATTTGGATCCACCTATATGTATGCAAATTTCAAAAACTCTTTCAAAACATGATGCTCACATCCTAAATACACCTGCAGTTCTATATGAATGCAATATTTTTGAAAAATCAAAACGTTTTTCATCTAAATTTTAGTACACTCTTACAGAGTAAGAGCATAGTTCATCCAATTTTCGCATCCAAAACCCTACCAATCATCATTAAATTCGAAATTTAGAAAAATCTAATTTTCCAAATTCGATTTCTTATGTTATGAAAAAGGAAAATTTTACATCCTCCGTTTTTCTTTTCTAATTGGACTTGGATTTTTACATAACTATTCTATAAAGATTTCCTATTTTCCTATCCAAGTACAACGACATAAGAAAATTACTTCTCTTTTTCCACTTGTCTTGGAAAAATTTCATATTTATTCATCTTTTTCTTAAGATTTCCATTTTCTTTTCCTTTCAGTTTGTTGCTTTATTGGATTTGTTATTTTCTTCTTAATTAGGCTATTCTCTTTCGTAGCTTATTTGACTTACTCCAATTACTTAAATTTATTTTTCAAATAAGCTTTTCTGTTTTTAACTCAAATAACATCTTACACAGCTACTGCCAAGGGCCAAGAATTATAAGACTATTTCTCTAAAGAAAAGTTCAACCACCGACTCTCTACACTTACTTGCCCTTCTACAAACTAGTTATCACTACAAGTTCTTGCTGTGTATTACTAGCCTATACTTTATCTCTTTTTCTCAAGCAACAAACCTAGGTTTCTCAATGCTTACGCATTCTACGGGAAATTTTCCATTAGTTTAATATTAGCTAATCTTTGACCGGAAATTGGTATGAGAATAATTCCCTAAGCATCAATCCCGAAGACCGAAATCAACATCATATTGATACTCAGAGAATCACTCATCTCTACCAATCTCCAGTTAGGTTCTATTTCTTTAATTCATAGTCCAAAATTTATCTCAATCTTTTTAGGCCTTAATCCTTACCTACCCCATTCTTTTAAAAGTAAGGTTTGGCCTCCTTCTTTGCATTGCATATTTCTTCCAAAAAATTAAAAGTGTTAAAACTTTATTTTCTCTTCTCAAAAACTTGCTTTTGCCAAACCATAAAAACATGTTACAAAGTAAAATTGCAATATATATATATATATATATATATATATATATATTCAAATCACAAACTGGAGTAGACAAGGATGACTAATGAGTTACACTGTTCCTATTTACAATGTTAACTTTGGTTGCTAAGGCGCAAATATCTACTCTATTCTTGCACTCTACCGCTTATTTTGTTTACCCAACAAAATTTCTTTTTAAAACAATAATCAAAATTTATTGTTAACCAAATAGAAATTTCAAAACTTCTTTTCATATGTGAAAACTAGCGAGCTATTTATGCTCCATAATATGCACCTTTTCATGAGAGAATTCTTTTAAAACAAGAAATCATTGTTTTACACAATATACCCTACTTTACTTTAAAACCCAACATACATTTATCAAAATACTTTTAAGATTAAATCTTGGAAAATACCACAAATCCTTTTTACAAACTCAAGTTCTTAAAAGTTTATCATCGGGTTAGACTCAAAGCGGGTCTTCAACTCAACTATGCTTTTCTAGGCACTTTCACGAATTCAATTCTCTCGACTATATATATTTCTAATCCATTTTTCACTTTTCTACCTTTTCTAGTTTCTAAGGTTACACTTCTAAACCCACTACTCTAACATTTCAGTTTCCACTTTATGGGTTACTTTCTTTCTCCAATGCCAAGTCATATTGTACACTTTCAAACCAATCCTCTTAGGGGTCTCAAAATTTCTATGTTCGATCCTTGAGTGTACAAACTAGGTATCACAACTCTTTTCTGGTCTAGTGGGCCACTATATGGATCTAGGTTTATATATATATATATATATATATATATTTTTTTAAAAATACAAATACGCTAACTTGTTATCTATATAGGAATCATAAACCAATGCTGTGATACTAGATGTAACAACCCGGATTCCGAGGACCAATTTTTTTTTTTTTTTTTTTAAATCCAATCCACCGAAACCCAAGTTGGTTGCTCTGGTATCCTACAAAAAAAGACAGTGAAAAGAGATATGTCAGAGTTCGGAAAACACCTCACAGCGGAAGGAGTAAAATATAATATATTTAAAACATAGCTTTACCTTAATCACAATACTGCTAAATGAGTATTCCCAAAGCTATAAGTCTCTGTCTAACCTGTGAATTTTATGAGGAGGGGGTCAGAACATAAGTTCTATGTGAATGAATTTAAACTACACTTCTTGAATAATCCTACATATACCGTTCAATTACACTTTCTTATTTATTAGGTTATACGTGTTATTAGCACTCAAAGCTTACACACACGTCACACCCATCTACCCCCAGTAGATTAGCCTAGTATAGTGTATATGTAGCTACCCCCAAACTGAGGTACACCCCGTGATACCCCACACGCACGGTCTCCTCCGCATCGCCACAGTAATATGCGCAGTCCCTCATCCTCTGCCATAGTAACGTACAACGCTTCATCCGCGTAGAACCACTATCGCTGTGCTACGTAAGCGTAATGTCTGCTATCCTCGAACTATTCAATCGAGTTTGGTTCCATTACCGAAAAATGCCCTCTAGCCTACGATACACCACCCAGAGCAGACACAGTTGTACCTAGATTTTCCCACGTACGTATCATCAATCGTACTCGATGTTTCTACTGCACATGACCTCTACTTGTGCACCCAAGTTCCGTGGAAAGGCTACACCAGAAAACACGGAACTCGGTCGGGAGCTTTTCTATCTGTACGGGCCCGCCTCTAAGATTGTCCAATGTACGATATCCCTCGGGTCTAGTTTTTCTATGGTGGCTATGGCCCCACCTCAGCCCCTCCCTCAACTAGTAAAGACCACAAGAGCTAAGCGACCACCCTTAATAAGAAAACAATCTAAACATCCATATGGGATCTCCCCGCACCTGTCCCTTGATAGCAAAGGTTAACGATCTCTAGGGGTTAGCTCTTATCTTTTCGCATTCCTTAAGCTGCTGGTGACAGGCGTCCGACGATCTTGCTATCATTTGGTCTTGACCCTCCACCTCTGCTTGAGGCAATCGCCAAACTACCCTTAATGCCACCGCGTACAGCATTCCGACCACCCCTTACTTGTGCAGTCAAGGCCCACCCACCTGGTAGTTCCGCGCAGACCCAACCTCTGTAATCCTAGCCCGAAGCTAAACCACTACAGAGGACTACCAGGAGCACCTTTAACGTCTCAGGAAGCTGCGTGCTTCCCCTTCCAGTCCGTTGGAGCCGCCAAAATAGCGAACGTGTGCTCTCCTCGTGTCTTATGACACCATCATGATCAACCTCATTGCGTTATTCATCCTACAACATACGGACGGCTTCAAGCGCCTTAGTTTTATTTGTCATTAGACCCTAAGTCTAACCATTTATTTCATGCTTGTGCTACCTCGTCAACTTTCTCATTTAACTTGGTTATTCACATTAGCTCTTTTTTTCGTATTTACCAAGTTACCCTTGCTTATTAATTCAATTTATACTTAATCCACTTAAGTCCATTAATAAGCCCACAACATGTTATTTTCCAATTTCATAAATTATTCCCTTTTTGGGTTACAACGTGTTATACTTAATTCATAATTAAGTATGCCTTATCCCACATACATACTGATTAGGAGAATAACCCTCTAAACACCAGCCCAAAGACCGAAATCAACATCAGACTGGCACCCAGAGAATTACTCAACCCAACCAACATATATGATTTTAATTTACTTCTTTTCCACTCATATAACTTATATCATTTTTAAAATTCACATTTCTCCTTTCCAAAACACTTAATTTAAGTATATCTTTACAGATTCAGCTAATTGTCTCGATCGTGGGATATCATTGAGAAATAGGAATCCGTGTTATCAAAGAATTTTCCGCAATTATTTCTAGCATGGAATGAGTCAATCATCCACTTTGGTATCTTTTTGGACAAAAACGGTAATATTGTTCCTTCATTGATCAAGAATTTCGGTCTTTGGGAAGTATCACGATCATCTAATAAGAAGGGTTTCAATTTATTCAAATGAACGATTTGATCACCTATTGATTCTAACAACTGATTGCAGGGTTGATCATTCGGACTTTTCAAATCATAGATGTGGATCTCGGACCTATGAATGGGGTAAGTTATCTCGTCTTCCTTATCGTTTACTATAACTTATCTTGCCCCATAAGTTATAATTTCCACCTATTATCCTTTCTTGCCTTATTCAAGTTTATTCATAATAGATTATTTATTATTCTCCATTTCTTCTCATTAATTTTAGATTAACTTATTTCATAGTATAAGTCATCCCACCCTTCAAGTCTTGTATTACATCTTAAGTCATAACCTTCCCTTGTCCCTATGACAAGTTTGCCTATTTAAATTTTATATCACCGCAACTCAAGTTTATAATAGTTAATTATCATTCCGCCATTACTATATCATTAATTTTAGATTTGACTTAACCCTTCCTTTACTCATCCCGTTACTTAAACTTTACCCAATTCAATTAATTTATGATATTGTTACGAGTCCCATTTGGTTAAGCATATCTAAATTCCGTTTCACATGTCACACGTGTCCCACTTAACCCCCTTTATTATAGTTTCCATATCTTACACATGTCTTACTACGGTTAAGTCTACCTTAGTCATGTTTTACATCACATGTCTTACAACGGTTAAGTCCACATTAATCATGCTTTACATGTCATTTATATCACCCACTTAACCATCTAACCATATCCATGTCACCCACATGTCTTATTATGGTTAGTATTTCTTAAATTATTTATAATGCCATAACGATGTATGACCTCTCACATTAGACGTCCGTTCGTGGCTGCTGGATTTGTCGGGCGGTTCCGGGCACTCTTACACCATAAACGCGCCTAACCTCATGTTATAAATCGTTACGCCTCTAGTTCTTGCTGTTGACCTCTCACATTAGACGTCCGCTTGTGGTTGCTGGATTTGTCGGGCAGTTCCGGGTAGTCTTACACCACAAACGTGTCTAACCTCGTGTCATAGGCGATCACTAACAATCATCTTTTACCCAAACCCCAAATTCATGTCATATGTTCCGAATTCAACTTAATTACATTTCATTTTTATGCCTATTTCCAATTTTCCATTCCCCACACCAATTACATAATAGTTAGCCAATTTTTCATATTACCCAAATTATCCAATTATAGCCAAATTTACTAAATCCATGTTATTCATACCCAAACATGCCAATTTCCATTATCCAATTATACCCAACTTCATATAATCAATATTTTCCCAATATATATCCAAACATTCCCACGTTCATACATATAATCTAATATCGTGCGTATTGTATAATAAGATTTCATCAAGGTTTGAGATAACCTAGATCCAAAAATAAAAAGGGGAAAGGATAAATAGGAGAGAACTCATACATAGGCATAAATAAAATAACAGATCTTATTAAATTAACATCATATTCGTTATGGGGAATGGTAAATGATAGAAGCAACATTATACAACAAATATTGTTCAAATCCACTCATATTGACTGGATTAGAGAAATAAGTGATTTATCGTTGATGTAGAACGCTGATTTAATCTTCTTATTTGATTGTTGGTGATGGGCATGAATTGTTAATGAAGATCTTTGCTACTTGATTTGATTAAAATCCAAAATTGATGAAGAACTTGCAAATTAATTTGGGGTTTTGAGGCGGCGACCTTGTTTGGATGAAGTTTAGCGGCATGGAAGTGTCAGAAGGAATTGTTTATGAATTAGGTTAGGTCTAGGCACTATGTTATAGGTGTAGTGAGTGTTTTAGAGCCATTAGATGGCCCTAGAAGCCATCTGGTCCGTCCAGCACATCAAAAATCATCACAGCCCAGATCTGGAAAAATCGAGGGGGGGGGGGGAGGTTGACACTAAGGTTAACCCCCAGGTAGACCTCCCTGGGTAGGTCGACCTCCCTGGATAGGTCGACCCCCAGGTCGACCTGCCTGGGTATTTTTCTGAATTTTTGTTGAATCTTCCGCAGGCCATTACTCTTCCATACGGAGTCCGATTTTCGAAAACTTGGACTCTATTCCAAGAAAAATTTAGAGACGAACGCAATGGTGATGTCTGTTTTACTTAATTCCAGATATTTAAATTAAGTATCCTTACTTTATTCTCTTCTCTATTACGTACACTGTTATGAATTAATTTTTCCTTCTGTTCCATGTATTAATTAACCCTCATTGTACATCACCATTATTTACCTATCTATGCATATACACATATTTTTATATATTTTTAATTATATTAAAAATGTGGGGTGTTACAAGTTAAAATATGGGAAAATTCCTTTGATAACTCAGTACTCCTTCGCGGACCCAAACACATAAGACCTTGTTTTCCTAGTAGAGTACGATATATATATATATATATATATATATATTCTGAATATAATGCAAGAGATATTAATAGGTCACTTAATACTAGGTTTTAAATAGACACTCAATACCATTGATGACTTTCTCGGTGGATCCTACATTACAATCTAGCTTATATTACAATTGAACTTCAAGTCACTTAGTAATTCCCTTAGATAGGCGGTTCCCCTTACATGCTCGACGAAACACTTAGCATCATAACCTAAGGTGTGGCCTTGCTTTAGACCTTAGATAAGAAGCGGACAACTTCCGGAGAACAATCTAACACATTCAATATCATTTAATACCTCATAAGTATCAAAGAAAGGAGGACCATATACCTCTTAATACATAAATGGGAAGTCCTAATGATTTCACTCCAAACTCTAGGGATGAACCCTTAGGAGCAGATTGAGTCCAACCACTTAATAATCTCAAAAGGAGGACTAGCTACTTAATTCTTTCTCACGGAAGGCCTATCACATGCAAATGGAACATGACACTAAACAACTTATATTAATCTATCTTCTTACAGTCGATGGTAGTTGGGATGTTAGGGCAGACTTCTATTACAAGTAGGAGTTAACCTCGCGTCTACATGTTATTTACTATTTATAATTAAAGGCCATTAACTCACACACAACACATAAATATTTTAATGGGGACATTTAATATGAATTTCCTAATTAAATGAAACAAATACTTACTAACGATATGTAGATTATGATTAGGGGTGTCAAAATATGACCCAACCCATTTACCATATTGTTAGCCTACATTGTGAAGTAGGCTACACAAAGTTAAAGGACCAATTGATAAAGAATGCCGACTAGTAGAATGCACACTCGAAGCCCGGATCATATCGGAGATCTCTGGCCAAACCAAAACATTGTGAAGCAAAGAATAGAGGAGTGAAGACAGAATCGGATCAGTTCGGAGAAGCCCAATTCGACCCTCCTATCCATTACCCGTCCAATCTGAACCAGAAGCAGAAGCAGTTATGATAAATGATTCCAGGAAATGCAGAGCAGTTGCGTACTCGTTCCCCCACGTTCACCCATGATGTAGACGCGCTGTCACAATCCTATACCATCTGAACCCGACTCTTATGGGATGATTGCCACGTATATCCGAACCAGAGCCACTCCAGAGAGATTTTTCACCTATAAATACACCCCCAAGGGTCATTTGAAAGGTCTTTTGAAAAATTCTCAACTCAAGCTTCCTCCATAGCATAATTTTACAAGTTTACTCAGACTACAATCATCTTTTTAACATATATTTTGGAGAATATTGAGTGAATTTATTCATCATATGAGTGTAATTGAGTGAAAACAATCATCGTATTTGCATTCCTACTATCAATTAGAGAAACTCAAAGTGGACATAGGCTCTTTAATGCCGAACCACTATAAATTGTGTGTGTTTTCTTCATTTTTTTCTTATTTCATTCAAAATGATCTTCAATTTGGGTGTTAGAGCCATTTTTGGATCTAACATTTTGGTGCTTTCAATGAGAAGTTCTCAAATTCTCTACATTTTGGGCTACCACTCTACTATTTGGGTTTGTATATCCGAAGAAGATAGTCCGTGCAATCGATATTTCTGAAATTCTCTTCAAAAAAGATCTCAACAAACTGAACATTATGACTAAGAGAAAAGGAAAAGAAGTGCAGAACGCGCAGGAATGTGAGATGGGCAATGACCTAACAAGCTATGATGGTCACCAGATCAAGAGGACAGAGTTCTGGAGCTAACTGATCCAATAGGGCTTCTTCGATCTGACCTAACCATGATGCTCCGAACCGATCCAGCGGCGAAGACCCTATCCACCCAGTCCCCAAACGCTGCTGGAGCCCCTCCTCTGGACCGAACCATTGGAACAACTTCAAGCTGATCCGAACCGAATGCAATTAAGGTTGGAAACTCTACTCGAACTCCTACAAATGCTCTATTACCGCCCGTTCCAGCTTAGGATCAGCCTACTCCTAATGAACTTGTCACCCACCGAGATTTCTCGTGTTTGCTTGATATGCTAGAGAGCACCAGAGACGCTCTTGAAGCTCATAAACAGGATAACGTTCTTGTGCGCGAAAACATGAGGGATATGAGCAGGGAGATAAGCGAACTTCGTTGACAAAGGGTGTCCTCTTTTGTTCATCATCCTAATATGGACCATTCATCATCTTCTGTTGACGAACGCCCACGTAAAAGAAGGCCATATGAAAGGCCCAAAAATATTGACTAGCTGACATTCGTATCTTTGGGATCCCGTGAGGATGTAGCACATGTGCAGGGGCCCGACGATCCAAGTTTAAGGGAACCAATGCTGTTACCAATGCGAGATCACATGTTCTTCTGAGGGACCCAAATAATACCAATTCTATTCAGGGGCAACTCCTTCAAACTGTTCGTCCTGTGAATGACCAGGAACGCATGAGGCGAGGAGGTTCGGTTACCAATCGAAACCCAAGAGAGCCACCAGAAGTAGGTGATAGGCGCTTGAGAAGAGAAAGGAATAGGGAACGTCAACCGGCTCTAACTAATGCCGAAGTAGAAGCAATGATACGTCAAATTATGGCCGATAGCCGTCGTTATACCAATGAAGATTGGGGTACTGAGCATAGTCATACTCCGTTTACTGATGACATCCTGAAGTTCCAATTTCCTCGCACATTCAATTTTCCATAGATGGATCGATATTCTGGACGAACAGACCCGAAACAACATCTGATGAGATATGCGTGGTATATGAATGTTGCAGTTGCACCTGACGCTGTAAAATGTAAAGCCTTCCCAATATATCTAGAGGATGTGGCACTAATGTGGTTTACTCGACTTCCCCTGCGATCGGTGTCTAGTTTTCAAGAATTAAGTGTGATTTTTATGAAACAATTCCAACTCCATTCCCATAGAGCTAAAAGTGTTATCGAACTGTCTAGAATTAAACAGGCCCTTGGAGAATCTCTAAAACCATGTTTGGACCGCTTCAACCTATCAGTTACTGAAATTAGCGATCCCCACGAACCGACTATTATGATGGCCTTGATCGAAGGAGTTGATCCAGATAATGAGTTTGGAGGTTACTTAGCTGGAAAGAAAGCACTAACTAGGGAGGCTTACTATGAAAAGGCAAATATCCATCTATGGCGAGAAGATAAATACGCCAACAGAAAGAAAAAATCTGACGGAGCTTCAAGAGAAGATATTCAAAGTAATGTTGCTATGAAGCAATCTGGTGAAAGTTCGGGGAAAGTCAAGGTAAATGTTGGCAACAAAAATGAAGGAAGTAACAACAGGAAAGGAAACGGCAATAGGAGGAACAGGAACCGAGGAAATAACTCAAGCAAAAGGCCTCTATTCCAAACCTTTGAAAGCTACACACCACTAAATGACACGTTAGAAAACATGTACCTGGATACTTACAACGTCTTACAATATAAAATGCCCCCGCCCTGAGACTCTACAGTGAAGGAGGTAGCTACTGGAAAGTTTTTTTTTTGTTTCGTGGAACGCACGGAAATTCTACTAATGAATATCGGCACTTGAGAGACATTGTCGAAAAGCTGATGCCAGAAGGAAAGTAAAATGAATACAAGGTTGCTCTAAGAGATAGGGGGCAAGGGGAGAAAGCCCCGAATCAAAATCAACTTTCTCCTAAGCCCACCTCCCAACAAAAAGGTAAAGGAATCGTTATCAATACTATAGTAGGAGGACCTTACCCCGCTGCCCATAGCTATAGGGCTATGGACCAATATGTTAATGCGGTTAAGCACCTTAGAGTGGAAGAATGATTTAACCTCGAAGACAACTCCCCAGTGAAGCGATACAAAACAATTTCAGATGATGTCATATTTCGTAATAGAGATGATTCTGGAATTGAATCACCCACAGAGGACCCGTTGGTAATCACTACCACTATTGGTCCAGCTTTGGTTCACAAAGTGTTGGTGGATAATGGGAGTTCAGTTAATATTCTCTTCAAAAAGCATTTGATCATATTAAACTTGAACCAAAAGACTTGAAGCCTTGCGAGGGTTGGATACGTGGCTTCAATGGAGCATCGATTGCTCCAATGGGGTATGTGTAATTGTCAGTGACATTGGGACAAGGAGATCGATGGAGAGTGAGAATTCTCCCATTTGTAGTTCTGGACATTGAATCACCCTATAATTCCTTTTTGGGCCGACCATCCCTCGCGGATTCAGGGCGTGCATTGCGCCATGGTTCTTATTGTTGAAATTCCCAACCGAAGCAGGAGTGAGAGTAATGAGAGGTGACCAAGCAACTGGACGAGCCGGTTACATGGCTGAACTAAAGACGGTGATGAAGGGATTGAGCATTGAAGATAAAGGTACGGCACCCCTATAAGGGAGGTTTCAGCATAGCAACTAAAGGGACCATCCTCGAGGAAGTCTCCTAGAGAACTGCCCGAGGACATAGATTACAGAGAGGATGAAGAGCCTGGGGACAGAAAGGCGACCCAAAACGAAATGACTGTGGATATCCGCATCGACGATGTTGAACTGACGAAGGTATTTAAGATCGGATCCTAATTGCATCCGCTCTGAGCAAAGGAATTGACTGACTTCTTAAAGGAAAATTTGGATGTGTTTTCCTGGACCCATGCTAACATGTGTGGGATATCTCCCTCCATTATGAGTCACACATTGAGCATTAATCCAAAGCATCCACCCGTTAAATAGAAAGAGACGTATGTTAGGCCCGGAGAGGTCGAAAGTTCTAAAAGAAGAAGTATAGAGGTTGAAAGATAATGGGTTCATTATATATTCGACGTATCCCGACTAGATATCGAATCCTGTTTTAGTCAAGAAATCAAATGGAAAATGGCGGACATGCATCGATTTTTCGGATTTGAATAAGGCCTGTCTAAAAGATAGTTTCCCACTTCCTAGGATCAATCAGCTAGTGGACTCAATAGCCGGGAACGAACTACTTTCCTTCATGGATGCATACTCAGGATATAACCAGATCTCTATGCATGTGCCAGATCAAGAACACACAAGTTTTATAACAAACTTGGGATTGTATTGCTATGTGGTTATGCCGTTCGGACTAAAGGATGCTGGAGCCACGTATCAGCGTTTGGTAAATCGAATGTTCTATAACCAAATTGGAAAAACCTTGGAAGTTTATGTGGATGACATGTTCGTGAAGTCCAGGTAATCCTCTAGTCATATACAAGATCTAGCGGAAATGTTTGATATTTTACGGAGGTACGGGATGAAGTTGAACCCCTTAAAGTGCTCATTTGGGGTAGCATCTGGAAAATTTCTTGGTTTCATCATGAGTTCTCGAGGGGTTGAAATTAATCCTAGCCAGATAGCGGCAATAAGGAACATAGAAGAACTATGAAAGATTAAGGACATTCATAGCCTGGCAGGGAAGGTCGCCGCATTAAGCAGATTCATTTCCAAAACCACGGACAAGTGTGTCACGTTCTTCGACTTAATTAAACAGGTTAAACGTAATTTCGAATGGACTCGAGATTTTGTTGAGGCCTTCCAAAAATTATTGGATTTATTGGAGATACCCCGATATTGTCGAAGCCAGTGGATCACGAAGATCTATTCGTCTATCTGGCGGTGTCGTCCCATGCTGTCAGCACAGCTATGGTGCGTGAAGAAGACAAGGTCCAGAGGCCAGTATATTACATAAGTAAAAAGTTAGCAACCGCGGAACGCAATTATCCGAGAATAGAAAAGCTTGATTATAGCCTCTTGATTGCCTCTCGAAAGCTCTGTCATTATTTCCAAGCTCACCCGAAAATCATATATATTGATCAACCTCTGAGACAAGTATTACAATGACCCGAAGCATCGGGAAGATTACTTAAGTGGAATATCGAGTTGAGCCAATTTGATTTGAATTTTCAACCAAGAAGTTCAGTAAGGAGGCAGGCTCTAGCCTACTTCATAGTAGAATTTACAATCCTCGAAGAGGAAACAGTGGATGAAAAGTTTTTACTTCAGAGCATAAGTTTGAGCTTACTCCATGGAAATTATATACAAACGGGGCCAAGAACAATCGAAGGTCTGGCGCCGGAGTTGTTTTAACCATTCCTGAAGGACGATCCATTTACTACGCTCTACGATCGAAATTTTCCGCCACTAACAACGATTCCGAGTACGAGGCACTGATTGTCGAGCTGAAACTCGCCAGGGAATTAGGAGTAAAAACATTGGACATATTTTGTGAATCTAAAATAGTTGTCTGCCAAGTACGGAAGGAATTCGTCACCAGGGGACCTCGACTTGTTACCTATCTTGAAAAAGTAGAAGAGTTACTGAGCAACCTGGAGTGTTGTAACATAACACACATTCCGATACCAGAAAATCAGAAGGCAGATTGACTGACTAAGTTAGTAAGTTCTGACAACCATGAGGACACCAAAATGGTCCCAATAGAAATATTGGAATCACCAAGCTTTGACCAAATGGAAGGTTAATTAGCCTTGGAAGCTATGCCAGAAAGGGAGTCATAGATGACGCCAATTAAAAACTCCCTTAGAAGCGTAATACTTCTATCTAAGAAGAGCAAGAGACAAGATGTAACACATAAAGCTGCGAGATACATTTTACAGGACGACGTCCTCTATCGATAAGAGTTTTCTATGCCTCTATTGCAGTGCATAGAACACGACAACATCAAACGTGTATTGAAAGAGGTACCTGAAGGTGAGTGTAGAGATCACACCAGGGGTCAAACCTTGGCAAAGAAAGTATTGCGATATGGATATTTTTGGCCTACCGTGAATAAAGATGAAGCTGATCATTCACGATGCTATGAAAAATGCCACAGATTCGCCAAAAGTTCCGAGAGCACCTCCAGGACATCTCAAATCGATGGTCGGTCCTTGGTCGTTCGCGATGTGGGGATTAGACATCATCAGGACCCTACCAATTGCAAAAGGAGGAGCTAAATACATGATTGTGGCTGTGGATTACTTCACGAAATGGGTGGAAGATGAACCATTAACCATGATCACAGCAAGAAAGTTGATAAGCTTTGTGGTCAGAAATGTTATTTTTCGATTTGGGATACCGAAGACCATCGTAACTGATAATGGAACCCAATTCGGCAGCGTGGAGTTTAGGAACGTTTGTCAGAAGTATAAAATTGATAAAAGATACACCACTGTGGCCCACCCGCAGTTAAATGGATAGGTCGAAGCAATAAATAAAGTCATTAAGTCTATTCTTAAAAAGTTGCTGGAGCGAGCGAAAGCCATGTGGGTTAATGAATTGTCGCCAGCCTTATGGGCCTATCGAACAACATTTAGGACGGCTATTGGTCATACCCCTTTTTCACTCTCCTTCGGGGCAGAAGCGGTAATTCCAATGAAGCTAGAAGTCCCCTCTCACAGTGTAACGTATTATTACCCAATGACAAACAAAGCACTCCTCTTAGAGTCCCTGGACATGGTTGAAGAGAAGAGGGATGAAGCAGATTTGCATGCATCGAGGAATCGATGTCAAATGGCACGCTATTATGACAGAAAAGTTCGATTTAGAACTTTTGAACCTAGTGCTGAAACGAGTCTTTCCATCTTCCGCTCATCTAGGCCCAAAGTGGGAAGGATCATTCACTATCCAACGGATACTTGAAACGGGAGCTTTCAAGTTAACGACCATGGATAGAGAAGAAATTCTTAGAGCTTGGAACGCTCAGCATTTGCGGCGATATTTGACTTGAAAATTGTACTATTTTCTTTTGTTTCATAGGCCATGTAAAAAGGCACGACTTGCCTGGAAAAGTCTATTTATATGAACAATGGATTATAAAGTGGATGTAGGCTACGACTTAGCTGAACCACCATAAAAATATCGTATGTCATTTATTTTCCTGCATTGTTTTCATTATTTCTTGCGAATTTTCTGCCCTAATTATGGAATATTAAACATTAAATTGAACTTAAAAAGTTAAGGGCAATAAACGTGCAGGGGCAAATGGAATGACCGTTTGCATAATGGAATGAAAGGAACGAAAAGACAACGTTCCTAACTCTAACTCTCGTGGATTGAGAGAGAGTATAAAGGACAGGAAGACGACGTCCTCCGAGGCATGATGGTGCACCCGAAAAGAGGCCGCCCTGATGACAGTCTAACCTGTTTATGCGACAGGAGAGTATAAAAATGCTAAAAGAATAAGCATCCACGACAAAGGAAACTTGATCCCACCAGAGAGTCAGGAGTATTTAAGTGTCAAAACTAATCAATCTCGAATAAAGCCTCAGCCAGACCACTTATTCAAGATTGATAGGGGGCATACACATACATATCCCTAACATTTATTATCTATCATCTAGTAGTAACGATTTTAAATATGACATGTTTTATTTGCATTTTAATTAAATGATGAATTTTCAGACATTTGACATTGCAGGATATAAACTATTTTATTCACAAGTACGTGAGTTTATACAAGAGAGCAAATTAAAAGATGCGAGGGCTGTGCTCGCTACAACCACAACGGACTAGGAGATAAACAAAATAAAGGACAAAGCCACTCTTTATTTGGACATTGGAGTAAACTTCGCCTTCTTGGAAGCTTTAAGTTTTTCCTTCTCCTCTTTTTCAGCATCGGTCTGAATCCGCTTTAGTTTCTTCTTACTTACAACTGGAGCGCTGGGATCAGTAGAAGATTTCTTAGCAAGTTCTTCGGTAATTGATCTAGTTGAAAGTCTAACAACTATCCTTGACTCAGGAGGTATTGTCGCAGGAGGTTTAAAACTTTTGGGATCCACTTCCTCCCTTTTCAATTACATATGCTTATCCTAATTGGCCTTCATCTCGGCCAAGGTTAGATCATCAGCATGCTCTGAATCCCCAGTTATAACAACATCAATGTATTCATCATGTTCATCGTCACCGCCATCATCTTTCAAATCATCTATCATCTCCTCAGTGTGAGGAGTCTCGGTATTAGGTGGCACGAGAGCTTTATCGGCAACCTCCTCCTTCTCGCCTTTAGTTCCTCCCCCAGATTTCTCGGCAGCAACCTCGTCCCGTTTCTCCTAAGTCTCTTTGACAGACTTCTCATCGGTAGTGGTCTCCCGTTGTCCAATAATCTTTTTGCTCGGCTTAGTACTATAGAACGAGAGGTGACAGTTGTTAACTCAGGCAAAAACGAGGGATCTTCAATTGATTGACTAATAATATGGAAAAAGGTCAAAATGGCCTTGACAAACTAAGGAGAAAAGGTAGAAATAACTTCAGATGACTTCTCAATCGGGGTGGCTAGAGTCTCTGAAGCTGATTCTGGTATAGGAGACAAAAGGGATGCCTTAAGAATACCTGGATTTTCAGGATCGTATCCCTCTATTTTGGTAGCCCCGGGGGTAGCAGAAGAAGAACCGGCTTCGATGATATCCTTTCCTTTGGCCTGACGCCTTTCTTCCTCCATGGCTGTAGCAATAAGTCGATGTCCTTCGACCAGGCACGTCGGCTCCTCACCGTTAAGGAATTTCTCAATGAGCTTGTTTTCGTCGATGGAGTCCACCTTGAGCTCTTTCTTTTCCAACTCAATGATTTCGTCCCATACATAAACCATAGCCATAGGGTAATCCTCAATCCAAGAAATATCCTGATAACAGATCACTTGAGCAAAGAATTCTATCATCAGCTCACCATAACCGTCGATCTCCTTCTACGCCTCGGAAAGTCTTTCTTGAGCATCTTCAGCAAACTTTAGGGCAATGCTTGTATTCTCCTCGGCCAACACTGCCCTAGATTTAGCCTCCATTAATTTGACCTCTAATTCGACATTTTGCTTTGCTAAATCAGGTTTTTTCTTCTCTAACTCAACCTTCTCTTGTTTGGGAGTAGTGTAAGCTAATTGTACTCCAACACTTTCGGACTTAGCATCCTCTGCCTGCTTCTTTAGATCCAGGCGCTCTTGACTATGGGAGTCCAAGAGCGTGTGATAACACTTTTGCAGTTCTTCATGTTGCTTTTTGTAGTTGTCTGCATCCCGTTGGGCAAGAGCAAGCTGAGCTTGCGCGTCTTCCAAATCTTTCTCCGAATTCTTCAAAATGCTTGCATCATAATCGACCATTTCCTTCATATGGCCAATATCAGTGATGAGATCCCTGATAATCATAGAAAGCTTGCGTGAATACTTATAAATTTCTGTACATTGATTATACACTAAGTCGATTTTTGCATTAACATCGCCAGCTCAATTCGGATGAATAGGTTCAAGCGCGGGAAAAAAATGCCATATGGTCAAAATAATGATCCGGAAATTGAATTTTCAGATTTGTTAATCTTGCCTTCTTCTCGTCTTCGAGCGACACAGGCTGGGATACAGATAATTCAGTATTCCACCGCTTGGCAGGTACAATGGACCCATCTCCTTTGCCTGACCTCTTTTAGGAACTTTAGATTTATCCTGTAAGTCAGCATGCTTAGATAATTGCTTCTGTTGAGGACCCTTCTCTTTGGGAAGAGTCAAATATTTAGAAGGTTGTTTGTCCCCTTCATGACAACATCTTTGGCTCTTGTACTTATCTGGATCGGACCAACGAGGAGAACAAGAGCGCGAAGAATGAGGACGGTTGGAATCATAATGTCTCATGTCGTCCCTGCCGCGGCTTTCACGACGATCAAGCTTAGTGTCGGAATCGTGTCTGGGCATGTTGGAGCGGATCTTTCTAATATCGTAACGAGGACGTACCATGGTTCCTGCAAAACAAAGTATGGAGAGTTTAGAACTAATGTTTACGCAAAGCACAAGTGATGTGACATGCAGTGCCAATGTCTCGTGTGCATCCTAAGTGATATTCCCCCCAACCAACCAGAGCCTGAAGCTAGGCCAGTATGTGTGGGCCCTTTATCCTTCACAGGAGTGGCTTCTTCTGAGGAAGTGAAGGTCAACGGATTCATTCTGAAATCCTCTGAGGTGTAAAAAGTCTCGGGCAAGGGAATATTTCCTAAACCCTGAAATGTAGAATCTTCCCTAGTAGCAGCATCTCCTTGAGGAGTATTTAATGAAAACTCTTTTGGAGATAGCGATATTTTACGAGTAGCAGCGTCCTCAGGAGTAATATACTTGTCCCTATCTTTTTCTACAATGCTCGCTAAAATATCATCTTGAGTCGTGGAGAGAGAAGGAGGATCCCTAAGGGGTGTTGTTGGATCTATGGAGCTTTCTCCCCTTTCATGTGGAGAGTCGATTGGCCCTTCAACTAGAGGTATGTACACGTAAGGGCCCCTCCCATGGCCTAGGATACGAGTTATAGCAAGTAGACGATGCCGATGGAGATATTACACAACTAAACAGTCCTTGATTGTCAAGATTTTTTATCACCATTAAATAACTGATTTAAATGATCAAATTGCATCGAATGCTTCTCTTGTGGTGGGTTAGGAACTGCCAGTGAAAGACAAGTAATGATTAATAAATTTATGATAAAGGCTGGGACTACAACTTAAAGGATCAAGGTCACTACTTGATTTAAGCCATATTCTGCCACATCCGGGTTGGTACTTAATATAAAACCATTCAGGTTTCGGGTCCCCAATTTTGCTGCTAAACAGAACGGTGATAACTTGCTTGTTGGCACCGATTCAAAATATTCAAAAGATGGGGTGTCGTTGGTTTGGTGCTTGAAATTGTAAAAGAAATGAACATCCTCAAAAGTAAGCTCTACACCTAAAATTTCTTGGTATGCTATGTATAGAGTATAAAAAAAAGCATCGGAGTTAGGATGAAGCTTAATAGGAGCAATCCGCAGTTGCCTCAGAAAATCAACGACGAATGGCGGAAACGGAGGTATTGCCCAACTAGGCACATCAACCTGGTGATAACCATGTACCCTTCCGGCTGGTTATGGGGACGATCTGTTTTTGAGGGCAACCCTGTATCTTTCCGAAGAATCCTATGTTTTAAACATATCCGCGTGAGTCTATCATTGTCGATCGTTGATTCGACCGAATACTTTAGAAGTTCCAAAATAGTAACATTTCGGGACTCATCCGGGGCTCAATTATCTCTAACCCCTCCTTCTTCTTCCTCACCCAAAGAGACATTGCCCCTAGACGATACATCGCTCTCATAAGTTCCTATTTCATAGTCCGGGCCCTCACTATCCTAGTCTGGATCGGAGGTAAAAGATACATCTTCAAAGGTAGGATTTTCAGATGTTCCCATGGCTTCTCTTCTCTATGCTAGTCTGGATGAACATCTCTCAGTCATGCCCGATGTACTATTGAAGAAATAATAGCAAGGATTAGAGTAAAGTTGCCCGTGTCCCCCATGTGTGTGTGAGAGCTAAGATGTACAAGTGTGTATGGAAAAATACGAGACAGTCAAATAATGGAATACAATGCGAAGATGAACAAAGAAATTATGCATTTACGAACAGTTCAAAAGTTAAGTCAGGATGGCTCTATCCTAACTATCCATAGAGATGTAAGCCACATTTAGTATTGATTGAGTCAATTATAGTATAATTGCACTACAAGATGCAACATGAAGGATCGGATCGTTCATGGACTTCTGAACTGGATCTGTTTGGAGCATGCATTTCTGTAGCGAATTGGGTCAAATCAGACATACTAGAAGTGGATCGGTTTGGAGCTCTGAATTGAGCAATATCAGATTGGTTCTGAACTTTAAAGCAAATGGAACTAGCTTTGAGTTGAAAAAACTGTTCAGATCGGCTAACACCGAGCCGAACTGATTTATCAACCCCTTTGAAATCCAAAAACTATCCACCTTAACCATTGTCATCTCCTCCGATTCGATCCGACATTGCATGCCCTATCCTAAACGCCCTGATATCATCTGATCCGCCTCTAACCGATCACTTTCCTCTCTCTTCTCCTTCTTCATCTTCTCCATTCCTCCATCAACACCAAGCCCATCTCCTTTCAAAAACCCATTCATTTTCAAGAATTCTATCACAGCGAAGCACCAATGAATCAATATGTTCACTACCAGTTTGAATCTCCTCCACAATCATCTAGAGGTGGCGATGAGGCAACCAACGACAATGACGAGGGATGGGAGACACAGCACCAAGAATGATGTGATAGCGAACGCAATCATTCAAATTACTCCTAAATTCGAGTTAGAATCAATTAAAGCTGAGTTAATCGGAGTAATTGACTGACTTATTAATCTGATTAGAAGACTGAAAGAAGTTCTAGAGATTGAGAGATTATGGTTTGTGCTGAATTGGGAAATTGAAGGCAAAGAAAATAAAAAGGGGGAAAGGTTTTTGTAAATATATACAAAGAGAAAGGGCTGTTAGTATTCTCATGGGCCACCAGTGTGTAACACTATGTGTTTTCTATGAACATTAAAGTAACGAATCAAAGAATACTTAATTTTAAAAGTGAAAATTTGGGGAACCGGGTTACGCCATTGCGTTCGCCTCGGAATTCTGCTTGACATAGAGTCTGAGTTTGCATGAATCGGACTCAGTATGAAGAAGTTATGAAGCTCAGAAGATTTTAAGTTTTAATTGAAATTAAATATAAATAATAATTAAATTAAAAAGCAGTTAAAATTCAAAAATTCTGAGAGAATCAGTTGGGCGGGAAAATTCCCTCCCACAGGGGTCGACTCCCCCCGGGGGGGTCGATATAGGTGTCGACCCCCCAAGAGGGGTGTCGATCCCCTCGGCCAGATCTGGGTTGTTTTTCCCAGTGCATTTTTCTGAGTCATTAGGGGATATGTGGCGACTTTTGGTTGGCTCTGTTTTGTTTGGATGGCTCTGATTACTCCTAGGTTGATCTATCGACTCTCATTAATCTAAGCTTCTATATAAACAACCCCAACCCCAACCCTCAACCCTAAAACCACATAAAATTGCTCTCTGAAGCCATCATGCTGTCCATGGCCAAACTAGCGTAGCCTCCATTTTTCTCTAAACTACAAGTCAAGTTAGGAAGTCCCAAATAAAATCAAAACTAGTGAATCAATAGTCTACATCAAAGGATAGGTTTTCAGTTTCAGAAATCAGATCCCAAAAAACAAGATTTGTTCTTTTGTTTGTAAGTTCAGTTATTGTTTAGATTTAAACGAATAAAAGTCATGACTTGTAATAATGCGGAACTAGAACTGTGCCTAGTTGTAAGATAATCGTATTCTGATTCATGTAGCAATTCTGAAATTACCTATGCCTACATGACTATTATGATTGATACAACCCATCATGTTGTATATTAATTTGGTGATGAACTTATCATGTTGTATATTAATTTGGTGACGAACCAGTCATGTTGTATATAAATTTAGTGATGAACCTATCATGTTGTATATTAAATTGGTGATGGACTTATCATGTTGTATGTTAAATTAGTGATGAACCTATCATGTTGTATAATAATTTTGCAATGAACCTACATGTTGTATATGAATTTGGTGTTTCCTTATATTATGTTATATGCAAGATCATAAGCTAAGTCATGTTCATATATGCTTATAAGTCTAGATCTACATGCTTAGATGTTTAGATATATGTTAATTTGATCCAACTCAAATGCAAGTTCACATTTACATGCTTAATTAAATTTGTGTAGTACTATGCCAAATTTATATTACACATGCTTAGTTGATCTAAACTGTTTTATGCCGTTGGAATGTTACATGTCCCTTTTCTTTTTCCCTCTTTGTTTATGAGTTAGGCTAATTTGCGAGCCTAATGTTCTATGTAATTTATGCGACATTAAATTATATGCTATTGGCATAGGTTGGCTCAAAATTATGTAAAAGATTAATGGCATGAAATGGTATAATTTGTATACCTAAGAATTATAGACAAAATTTAGAAGGGTAAATGGGACATAAATTGAGTTGACAACATTGATGGATAATTTACATATAAACATAAATGGTAAATAGGTAAATTAATTAAAAGACGAATATGCCTAACCCGAGATTAGATTGAGTTACGGTGTAAGACTGCCCGGAACCACCTGGCATATCCAGAAACCGTAACAATACAGATCTAGTGTGAGAGGTTAGCGCATTAAGCCCAAAAACCCAATATTAGATTGAGTTTCAGTGTAAGATTTCCCGGAACAACCCGACATATCTAGCGACCGCAAAAATATAGATCTAATGTGATTGGTTGGTGCTTTAATGAATAAATTAAAGCTAAGAAACAGGCAGGCTAAGAATGGTAGGGTTAAGTAAATTAAGGCAACACTTAACTAATACAACATGTTAACTAAGTTGATGGACGAGGTTAGGTTAATTTGAGAACACTTAACCATTTTAACATGTCGATTAGGAAAGCCTAGTAACGGAGACCCATTTCATCAGTAGTCCACATAGATGTATCATGGTACCCTGAACTAGGCAGGGTGGGGCACGATTACCGGGCTGATAATAAGCAGTCAAAATAATGGCGTGAGATGCAGCAGTGTAGGTTCCAACGGAGAATGGGTGTGCACGTACTCCGGCATGGAAAAATCAGGCACTGGGCATCAGTGGTATACACTGTGCATCTTGAATTTGTGTCGGGTTGCCACCATGGGAATTGATACACCCCATGTTAGGACCAGCACAGGTATCTACAATCAAGCGGGGCCGAATGACACATGTCATAAATGCATGCGATTAAAAGCCGACCGATAAAAGGGATCATTTTATCATGAACACATGGTGCTAGTTGAAAACTTGTTAGTAGGTGTAGAGAAATAGAAATGAGTGCGATAGTATATTAAGTTTACCTTGCCTTATTTATCGTTATCTTATTTCTAGGTTATTGTCCTAGGTTCAGTTTATTCATGTCATGATCCTTTTACCTGTTTACATGCTAAATAATCACTGAACTTACCAGGCTTATGTCTGACCCGTTTTCTTTTGTCTTCTTGTCTTTCGTTCCCCCCTCTCCCGCAAGGTCCGCAGGGAGGGAATACTTCAACTTAGTCCAGACCTTTTTCCAGCTTGAAGAAAGTAGACGTATTGTTTGAACTCTCTTTTCTTGGGCTATGGTTGTGGTTACACTCTTAATTGGGGATTTATGCTTCTTTATTATTGTTTATGCTTCTTTATGTTTTAGTCAAGACAGAGGATTCACTGTAATTATTTTGGAAGTTGGTATTTAAGATAGTTGTTGTAATGTTTTGACTGGACCACGTGCTTATGAAATAAAATTTATTCTTTCCACTATTTATATGTCTTTCTTGTAAATTACTTGTACCTTTTACCTATAATACTCCACCAAAGTTAATGCATTCCCATTGTGAGTTACCTTAACGGAGGTAGGGTGTTCACACTTGGTATCAGAGCAAAGGTTTACCAGATCAGATAAATGTTTTTGAAAACTATTTTTCAAAAAGAAGTTTAAAGAAGCATTTTTAAGGAAAATGTTGTTTTAAAGAGCATAATCCCCAAAGCCATATGCACTATCTTTCTATCCTTTGTTTTGAACCTTTTCTTTTTGTTTCAGCATGTCTGGGGATCTTAATCTTTCTAAGGGCATGCCGGTACCTGGTTGGTTCAGAAGGTACCTGGAAGCTAGGGCTAATGGCGCAGGCCCAACAGACGTTCCTCCCCCTAGTTGTAGCTGTTCCTCCTCCTCCTCCTCCTCGTGTGAATGCTTTCTTGAAGATATGTAGAGAATTTCGAGCCATGGGTGGAAAGAACTTTAATGGGACTGAGTCATTTGTGGAAGCATGAAACTGGCTCAAGGAAACAGAAGATTTGTTCGTTATCTTCGAAGTGGATGACAGGTAGAAGGTACAGTTGGCTGTGTGGTTACTTAAGGACGAAGCCTCTTATTGGTGGGAAGTTACTAATGCTGAGAGACTAGTTGAAACTTGGGAGGCTTTCAGAATGAGGTTTGAAATGAAGTTCCTCTCACAAGCTGAACGAAGACTATAGATGGAAAAGTTCTTAGCTCTCAAACAGGGAAGCCTATCGGTCAAGGAATACGTCAACCAATTCAACCAGCTGGCTAGATTCGGATTGGAGTTATTGAACACTCCATATAAGAAGGCTCTCCGTTTTGTTAAAGATTTGAACAAGCCACTGCACAGCCTAGCTATGACCCATATACCTATCGGTGCGAATTATGAGAGACTAGTGGACATGGCACTATTACAAGAGGAAGATAAGGATGGCAAGGAAGAGACAAAGGTGGGAGTACCTTAGGACAAGAAAGTGGAGGGATCACAGAACAAGAAGACGGATTCCAAGAATGGCAGGAAGAATAACAAACCCCCTGACAAGAGGAAGTGTAATTTTTGTGGCATACCCGGACATCTGATTAAGGACCGCAGAAAGAAGAAGAGGAAGATGGGTGGTTGTTTTTAGTGCGGAGAGATACGACACATGGCTGAAGACTGCCCAAGAAATCAAGGGCAAGTCCAGAGGACTGGATCTACTTTTGGAGGGCAGGTTCACGCTCTCATAGCACCTCCACAAGAACGAGGTAGAAATATATCTGTTGAGAGTTTAGTTTATCTTTTTGATAATCCTGTTCGTACTCTCTTTGATTCTGGTGCATTGCACTCTTTTATATCTACTACTTTAGTTGAGTCTCTACACCTAGACACCAGTATAGTAGAAGATCCCTTGGCTGTTTCAAATCCAATTGGCGGTTCGGCTTATTTATCAATGATTTGTTTGGATTTGGAAATTTCTTTACTAAGCGTTGGGTTTAGATGTAATGCCTATGTTTTGGGATACACGGGCTATGGGTTGATTCTAGGCATGGATTGGCTATCCAGTAATGTTGCCGTCCTCGATTGTGAAAAGAGAGTAGTTAGACTTATGACTCGCCTCGGTAACACTCTCGAAATCTCTTGTAATCACATGAACTCTTTTATGCTTAGCTATCTAGAATCTCTTGACGCGTCTGTCGAAAACCTGAAATCTGTTAGAGTGGTCCGTGAATACTCGGATGTCTTTGAAGAGGTGAAGGGTTTACCTCCGAAGCGGGAGACAGACTTCTGCAAAAACCTTGTTGATAATGCAAAACCCGTTTCTCTACCCGTTAGACACATGGCTCCAAGGGAAAGGAAGGAGCTCAGCAAGCAAGTTAAAGAGTTGCTTCAAAAGGGGCTTATAATGTGGAGTATTTCTTAATGGGGTGCTCCAGTGGTGTTTGCAACCAAAGCAGATGGTTCACTTCGCCTATGCGTTGAATATAGGGAGCTAAACTAGCTGACCAAGAAGAATAGGCACCCACTTCCAAGAATAGACGACTTGTTCTATCATCTTGTAGGTGCATCGGTTTTCTCCCAACTAGATCGGGCTACCGGGTTTCATCAGCTAAGAGTGGCCGAGGACAGCATTGATAAGACCGCATTCAGGACCCCGGATGGTTTCTTCGAATGGCTTGTCATGCCTTTCGGCTTGACAAATGCACCTGCTTATTTCGTTGACTTGATGAGTCAAGTGTTCAGGGAGTTCCTTAATAAATTTGTGGTGGTCTTTGCGGACGACATTCTGATCTTCTCGAAAAGTGAAGAAAAGCATGCTTTGCATTTAAGGGAAGTCATGGATACTCTTCGTGCACACTAGCTAAAACCAAAATTCTACAAATGCCATTTTTGGAGAGAAGTAAGGTTTCTTGGACATGTGGTGTCCAAACAGGGGATAGCTGTGGATCCCACAAAAGTAGTTGCGGTGCAAGATCCCCCGGAACGCAACCGAAGTACGAAGTTTTCTCGGACTAGCGGGCTTTTACCGAAAGTTCATTAAAGACTTTGCAAAGATCTCTGCCCAACTTACTAGTTGACGAAGAAGAACCTAACTTTTGCTTGGGATTTGGATTATGATGTTGCTTTCCAACGACTGAAAAGGGCTCTGACAACAACCCCAGTTCTGACATTGCCTGATGGGAGTAAGATATTTAAAGTGTACACAGACGCATGCAGAACAGGATTGGGCGTTGTCTTGATGCAAGAGGGAAAAGTAGTTTGTTATGGAGGAAGGCAGTTGAAGGTACATGAGAAGAACTACCCAACTCATGATTTGGAGCTAGCTGCCATTGTTTTCGCTCTTAAGTCATGGCGTCATTACCTACTAGGAGAAAGGTTTGAATTGTTTACTGAACATAAATCATTAAATTTCCTTTTCTCACAGAAAGATCTTAACTTGAGACAACAAAGGTGGATGGAATTTCTGGCCTCATACGATTTTGAGGTTGCTTATACCCCTGGCAAGGGCAATGTTGTAGCAGATGCCTTGAGTAGGAAAAAGCTGACTATAATTCCTCTCTTTGTAGAAAGGCAAAGCTTGGAGTACATAGCAAACTTTGACTTTAGACCTTCCTTTGAGTTTTTACCTGGCTTGTTAGCAACACTAGAGGTGCGACCTACGCTTTTGGACTCAATAGGAGCTGTGCAACATGAAAACCATCAACTAGTTGACATGATGGATAAGCTAATGAGAGGTGAGACTTCTAGTCACCTCAATAGATACTCCATCGATGACAAGGGTTGGTTGAGACGGGATGGAAGACTATGCATCCCACAAGCAAGAGATTTAGTGAAAAACTTTCTCGAAGAAGCACACCATTCTAAATTGACCGTACATCCAAGTGGGGACAAGATGTATAAAGACATAAAAAGGGTTTTCTTTTGGAATGGCATGAAGAAGGATGTGGTTGAGTTTATCTGTAAATGCTTGATATGCCAGCAAGTCAAAGCAGAGCAGAATAAGCCTGGTGGTCTTCCTAATCCTCTATAAATGGGATAGCATTTCGACAGACTTTATTAATGGGTTGCCTAGGACAAGAAAGGGCAATACCAGTATTTGGGTAATATTGGACAGACTCACTAAAAGCGCTCACTTTATGCCTGTTAAGAGTAGGAGGACTGCCTCATCGTTAGCATCCATTTATCTTAAAGAGTTGGTTCGACTGCATGGAATACGCTCTAGCATAGTAAGTGATTGAGATCCTATCTTTACGAGCGAGTTTTGGAATATTTTGCAGGAAGTTGTAGCAAACATCTATGCTTAAACACTGCCTATCACCCTCAAACTGATGTTCAGATGGAAAGGGTGAACAGAGTATTAGAAGATATTATGAGATTGTACATTCTTGATTTTGGAGGGACATGGGAGGATCATATTCCTTTGGTGGAGTTCGCCTACAACAACAGCTACCAAGCCACCATAGGCATGGCACCCTTTGAGGCTTTATATGGAAGACAATGCCAATCGCCAACTTGTTGGTGGGAGACTACATACAAGCTTGTACTTGGGCCTGACATGATCAGAGAAACTTCAGAGAAGGTGGACTTTATACGAAGACGAATGAAGATTACACAAGATAGACAGAAGTCCTACGTTGATAAAAGAAGGACCGACCTTGAGTTTGAGGTTGGAGATAGGGTTTTCCTTAAAGTATCTCCTTTGAGGAATGTCGTTCGCTTTGGGTCTACTGGAAAATTGGCACTAAGATTTGAAGGGCCATTTCCTATCATTGAGAGTATTGGGAAGATGGCTTATAGAGTAGAGCTGCCCGAAAGATTGGCCGGAGTTCATAATGTTTTCCATGTCACTCATCTACGTAAGTGCTTACATGAATCTACGGAAGTTGTGGAACCAAGCATACTAGAGGAAGTAGATGTGGAACGAGAAGCGACGGTGAGGAGAGTTCCAACTCGTATTTTAGGGACAGAAGTCAAAAAAGCTACGCAACTGTGAAGTCAAGCTTGTTAAAGTTCAATGGAGTGACACTGAGGAAGACGCGACTTGGGAGACCGAGGATAAGATACGCACAACCTACCGTTTTCTTTTTGAGGGTACATCCTTGATCTCTTTTCCATAAGTTTATGCATGCTTATATCTATCTTTTAAGTATATCTCGTCGGTCCTATTCTTGACCCTTAGGTAGAAACCAATGGATGTAAACATGTATTTGAAACATGTCATGATTGATGCAAGTGGTTGCTCATGGATGCATATACACACACATTAGTTACTAGATCGGCTCAGTCACTTTCATATTGTATATGCATATATGTATTTGTATATGGATTGAAACTTGATGTGTTATCATATGGACGTTGCATTTGTATGAATGATTGTGCACTCATGTAGAAAGAATGATTAGGAATAATTGCATACATAATGGACTCATGGCACTATCATGATTTGCATTAAGGATGTCAACTAAATCAGTAGACCACCTGATTTTGCATTAGATAAGGACATATACACACACTATGCATATAGTCATGAAAGCATTAGAAATCTATTTAAGGACAATGGATGCCTATGTTTGATGGTTGAGTAGATGGATGATTGGATGGTAGGATATACATTCCTCTTGACTTGAAGATTTCGGGGATGAAATCCTTTAAGGAGGTGAGAATGTAACACCCCATATTTTCTGTGAACATTAAAGTAACGAATTAAAGAATACTTAATTTTAAAACTGAAAATTAGGGGAAATGGGTTACGCCGTTGCGTTCGTTTCAAAATTCTACTTGAGGTAGAGTTCAAGTTTGCGTGAATAGGACTCCGTATGAAGAAGTTATGGAGTTCAGAAGATTTCAAGTTTTAACGGAAATTAAATATAAATAATAATTAAATTAAAAAGTAGTTCAAATTCAAAAATACCGAGAGAAGCGGCTGGGCGGGAAATTTCCCGCCCATAGGGGTCGACTCCCCCCAGGAGGGGTCGACATAGCTGTCGACCCCCAAAGAGGGGTGTCGACCCCCCCTTGTAGGGGTCGACCCCTCGGCCTGATCTGGGTTGTTTCCAGTGACGGTTTTCTGAGCCATAAAGGCATATGTGGTGACTTAGGGTTGGCTCTGTTTGGTCTGGATGGCTCTGATTACTCCTACGTTGATCTAACGGCTCTCATTAATCTAAACTTTTATATAAACAACCCCAACCCTCAACCCTAAAACCACATAAAATTGCTCTCTGAAGTCGTCATGTTGTCCATGGCCAAACTAGCGTAGCCTCCATTTTTCTCTAAACTACAAGTCAAGTTAGGAAGTCCCAAATCAAATCAAAACTAGAGAATCAATAGTCTTCATCAAAGGATAGCTTTTCAGTTTCAGAAATCAGATCCTAGAAAATAAGATTTGTTCTTTTGTTTATATGTTCAGTTATTCTTTAGATTTGAGCAAATAAAAGTCATGACTTGTAATGATGTGGAACTAGAACTGTGCCTATTTGTAAGATAATCATATTCTGATTCATGTAGCAATTCTGAATTTACCTATGCCTACGTGACTATTGTGATTGATACAACCTATCATGTTGTATATTAATTTGGTGATGAACCTATCATGTTGTATATTAATTTGGTGATGAACCAATCTTGTTGTATAAAAATTTAGTGATGAACCTTTCATGTTGTATATTAAATTGGTAATGGATGTGTCATGTTGTATGTTAAAGTGGTGATGAGCCTATCATGTTGTATAATAATTTGGCAATGAACCTATCATGTTGTATATAAATTTGGTGATTCCTTATTTTATGTTATATGCAAGATCATAAGCTAAGACATGCTCATATATGCTTATATGTCTAGATCTACATACTTAGATGTTTAGATCTATGTTAGTTTGATCCAACTCAAATGCAAGTTCACATTTACATGCTTAATTAAATTTTGTAGTACTATACCAAATTTATATTACACATGCTTAGTTGATCTAAACTGTTTTATGTCGTTGGAATGTTACATGTTCCTTTTATTTTTCCCTCTTTGTTTATGAGTTAGTGTAACACTCTGGATTTTAGAATAATAGAATTAACTAAAATAAAGAATAATTAATCTCAGACGTGAGAATTATGGGAATAGGGTTGCGCCATTGTATTCGTCTCGGAATTCTGATTGAAATAGAGTCCGAGTTTGCGGGAAACGAGTACCGGATGAAGGAGTTATGGACGAACGAAGTTTGGTGAAAAAAGAAAAAAAAATATTGCACTGGCGCACTTGCGAAGTGCGCCAGTACAAATTTGAACTGGCGCACCTGCCAAGTGCACCCAGGTCGAGGCAGCAGGCCTGCACAGCTTTTTTGTTCAGGCTGATCCACGTTGCTGAGTCCTTTCTGACTCCTTGCTGAGTCATTAGGGCTGAGGTGTCACCCTATCCCGACTGAATAGTTTTGATTAACCCTAAGATCATCTGACGGCTTAATTTAATTCAAAACTCTATAAAAAGACCCATAGACTCAAACCCTAAATCAGAATTAAAACTGAAACTATGGCCGTCATGATGTCATCTTGAACCCTAGAGCAGCCACCACCAAATTAGAGAGGAAGAACTGCAAATCAAATTAGTTTTACTCAACCCTAACAATGAATCTTCTTCAAAGGAGAGCTAATACAACTTCAGAAATCAGAATTCAGAACTCAAGACTGCTTTTGAGTTGTGAGTTCGATAGTTTTAATAAAATAATTAGTAATTTAATTGAATTAAGTTGTAATGCGGATTGTATTGATGTGATGTGAATTATTGATCACATGTTGTAATTATGTCGTAGGATTGTGTTGAAATCTCTATGACGTTATGTTGTGATGCTATCATTTATGATGTAAAGTTATGTTGCTATCATCTATGTTGTAACTTTATATATAATCAAATCATCATGTTTCATATGCTAGCTTGGTTATGTTGATTCATGTGATAAATCATATGTATGCAAGTTTAGATTTTGATTCAAACATGAATCATATACAAATAGGGTAAAATTATATGTGACCTTACATGGTTATGACACCTAGTTCATGTGAAAATTTGATTAAAAGTTAGCCTATGACATGTGTGAGTTATATGCTAAATTCTACATGATACTTTACATGTTAGATGCTAGTTTACACCATGGTTACGATCCATAAATCACATATGCAAGTTTATATAAATATATGAGTTTGGGATATGAATCATGTTATGCAAGTTTAGGGTTATTACCTATGCATGTTTACACCTTTAGATATAGATCTATGACATACATGATTTATGCAAGTTTTTGGCCATTATCTCAACAAGTTCACACCTTTAGATTTGGATCCATGACATATGTTGTATATGCAAGTTGTAACTTTGGCCTATGCAAGTTTTAGAAGTAGAACATCATTCACACATGAAAGTTCACCCCTATGTTTAGATCTATGTTTTGATATGTGTATATTGTGATGTTTTCTCTTTATTCCATGAGTTAGACTATTCGAGTCTAACGTATATTTTACGTTAAACGAACAAACATACAACATGGGGTAAAAGGGGATAATATTAAAAAGATTTAATTGGCATAAATGCCTTAAAAGGCATAAAATATAATTGTGGTGAAAATTGTTATAATTTTACATACCATAAATGGATGGACATAATTGAGTCAATTATGGACATCGCTAAATTTGGAATTGATTGATAATTTGAATAGGGAAAGTAATTCAAATTGGGGAATGATTAATTAGGAGTAATTAATCGTCTAAGACACGAGATTAGGCTCTTTTGTGGTGTAAGACTGCCTGGACCCGCCCGACAAATCCAGCTGCCATAAATACCAGTCTAATGTGAGAGGTCTTAGGCATAAACTAAATACATAACAATTGTAAAGACACGAGGTTAGGCTCTTTTGTCGTGTAAGACTGCCCGGACCTGCCCGACAAATCTAGCTACCACAAATGCCAGTCTAATGTGAGAGGTCTTTATGAGCTTACGGTCTTAATGAATTAAGAAACACTTAACCAGATAAACATGTAGTGGGACATGAGGGGGTTAAGTGGGTGCCTTGGGTGGAATGTGGAATCTAGTGGGTGCCTTGGGTGGCATTTGGAAATACGATTGGAAACACTTAACCAAAATTGAAACATGTAATTGGAACTTGAATAAGAAGTGGGTTAAGTGGGATGTACTAGAGGGGACCAAACTTAGGTGGATAGCTTGTGTCAAGTAATGGGTGCCCATTTCAACTAGTAACCCATACGTATCTTTGTGGGCTCGACCCAAGTCGAGGACGGGACATGCATACTGGGCTTGACTGTAAGAGGCCAAATCAAGTTAGCGGTGGCAACGAAAGTCCAACGGGTTCATAAGCGTGTGTGGACCCGGGCTGGTAGGTAAGACGTTGTTGCATCGTGTAGGTATAAGCCGTGCATTGTTGGTTGTATTGGGTTGCCACTTTGGGGAGTGATACACCCCACTGTGGGGCCAGCACGGTTATCTACGAGTTGGGGAGCCGGTCGCTTGGGGGTAGTGGGTACACCTAGGGGAGATAGGGGCAGGCGGCACCTATGAAGGCAGCTAGGGGTGCATGAAACTACCATTATCATTATTTAAGTCTGTAGGCGGGATCAACCTTAGGGTGACTAGTGGTGGTGCAGTATAGCAATTACCTTATAGTGGTGGTGCAGTATAGTAATTATCTTATAGTGGGTTAGGTGCGCTTTAATGATACAGTTGTTCATCTTGTTTACTTATTTACTTTGCCATATTCAATGGTTCATGATCATTTCCTTATTTTCCAACTTATGCCTTAGCCTAGTTACATTGTTAATTATATTGTTAAAGTTATCTCACTCGCCAGACTGGCATTTGTGTAAGACTGCCCAGACCGTCTGTTGGGGTGGTAAAGGCCCATTTCTAGTGTACCTAATTCTAGAATTCTGTTTTTGTAGGGATTATTCTGTTTCCGTCTCCAATTCCTTTTTCAGTTATGTTTCTGCACCTTCTGTCTGTTGGGGTGGTAAAGGCCCATTAGTTGGGTGGTGAAGGCCCATTGTTAGTATTATGTTTCCGTACCTTCTGTCTGTTGGGGTAGTAAAGGCCCATTATTAGTATTCTGCTTCTGTGCCTTCTACTTGTTGGGGTGGTGAAGGCCATTACTAGCATTCTGTTTTTGTATAGTTTATTCTGTTACGATTCTGTTTCAGTTTAGACATTAGGGTAACACCTAACCCTGTTATACTAGTATTAGCGCGGAGAAGTAAGATGTAAGTAAGGAACATAACTTGGTTTACATCATTCTGTTTCTTCTATTAACTTAAAGTATATCTGTTATTCCTGTTGATGTAATCTCTCATCCAGCTTTATTTACATGTCATGATAATATTATCTGTTTATATGCTGGAAGTCACTGGACTCGCCAGACTTTATGTCCGACCTCGTTTGTTTTCGCCCCTTTTCTTTCCTTCCCCCTCTAATGCTCAAGGTAGAAACATAGGAGCTTGATTCTGATACTCCCTACTTGAAGTGCTTGGAGTATTGCTTTTCTTTGAATCTTTCTTTTCATGGCAGTTTATGTTGGGGATTATGGCTTTGAAACTTTACATTCTGAAGGATTTTGTATAAGACTGATAATTGTGTACTTGAGTTTTGGTATTGTGATTTAGAAAAATGTGACCATACTTATTTCTGCTTCTGCTGTAATAAAGTTATAATTTTTTTTCAAGTACTATTTATCTGTCTTGTAATATTTTGTTCTATCTACTAAAGCGCTCCATCAAAGTTAAGGCATTCCCTTTGTGAGTGACCTTAACGGAGGTGGGGTGTTACACTTAGGTTGGGCTCGCAGAGGTAGGGTCTGCGCGTAACTACTAGGTGGGTGGGCCTTGACTGCAGATGTAGCTATGCAGTCAGAATGCTGTGACACAATGACACCAGGGTGGTTCGGCTGTTGCCTCACGAGGAGCCGGAGGGTCACGACCAATAAGGATAATAGACTGTCAAATACCCGTCATTGTAAGCCAGTGGGATGCGAAAAGACTAGAGCTAAACCCAAGATACCATTTCACCCTTCACTATCGGGGTAAGGGGTTGAGGGGAGACGCCACATGGATGTTTAGATTATTGGCATAGGGGCAGTCGCTTAGCTCTTGTAGTCTTTACTAGTTGAGGGAGGGGTCGAGCTGGGGCCATAGCCACCGCGAAAACAGACCCTAGGTATATTTGTATATAGAGGCTCTTTAAAGACGGGCCCGTACTGATACGGAAAAGCTACCGACCGAGTTCTGTGTTTCTTGTATCGCCCTGTTACAGAACTTGGTACACATTAGAGGATGTGTGATTGATGCATCGAGCTATAATTAACAATATGTACGAGGGACAGTCAAGATACAGGCATATTTGCTCTGGTGGTGTATCGTAGACTTGAGGGAATTACTCCGGTATGAGATCTGATTCGATCGAGGGTGGCAGTCCGTACGCTTACGTAGCATAGTGATGATAGATATATATTGATTGTAACATTGTATACAGAGATCTGTACGTCACTCCAGCGTAGGATGAGGGACTGCGAGCACTTCGGTGGGGACCATGCAAGTGGGGTACCATGGGGTGTACCTCGATATTGGGGGCAGCTACACTTATACTGTATTAGGTTAATCCACTGGGAAGTAGGTACGACGTGTCTGTAAGCCTTGAGTGTTGTTAAACCAATTAACCTAATAAATAAGAAAATATGATTGAACGGTATATGTAGGATTATCCAAAGTGAGTAGTTTAAATCCAGTCACCAGAACTTGTGTTCTGACCCCCTCCTCATAACATACTCATAGGTTAGATTTGTGGCAGGGACATGATAGTCTTGGATGCTGGTTAGGCAGTACTATTAATACGGTAAGGCTATATTTTGATTATATTATATTTTATTCATTCTGCTGTGAGATATATTCTGACCTCTGACATATTTTATTCTCTGTCTTTTCTGTAGGATACTAGAGCGAACCAATCCGAGTTTCGATAGATTGGAATTTTTAAAAAAAATCGGTCTGTCGGAATTCGGGTTGTCACAGGTATGATGAGAGAGAATTTGTGAAGAGCAAGAGAATGGTATCTTTGGTTTGATTTTTCATGAAGGGAAGGGGAAGTTATAATCAGTGAAAGAATTCGGCAATGGAAGTGTTACGGGTTCACTGCAGGAAGATGAAAGGATGTGCACGTGTTTGAGCCTAAAACGTGGTGATTAAGGAGTTTGATTAAGGTTAATTATACACATAAATTAATTAGTTGTGTTTAAATTCTATTTTAACTTGTAAAAGCCATAACATATTCATACGATATCAAAATCTGATGAAACAAGATCCGTTGGGATCGTATGAACGGCGGCTGCATAATAGAATCGGTTTGGAGTGATTTGGAGCTTATCTCAATTTATGGCAGATTAAAACGCCTAATTGGATCTATCGAACGTTTATCGTTATTTAACGATAATCGACCAAAGTGAGTAAACTCACTAACTCTGTCCAGTTTATAATTTTATAAACGTAATTTAGTATTGATAAATGATGCTTGATTTACTGTGTAATGGTTGTTTGGATTAATTGCTAATAAATTATTTGAAAATATTGATATAGTTATATATATAAATCATTAATTAAATATTGATTTTGTTTATCAGAATATTTCATACTGATGTAAAATTCGTGTTATTTATGTTGATTAACATCTATGGATGCAGCGAAACAGGTTGGAGGGATCCAACTAGATTCCTCAATATTTATGTTAATGTTTGTCATGTATTATGATATATGAGATGATATATGATCTATTATTTATTATGTGTGTCGGGAAGATACCGATCATTTTTAGTTGGCATTTTAAATACCGTAAGTAATATTGGAATATATAAAAAGAATTTTAGAAGTGAGTATTGAATTTAAGTATTTTATAAAATCAACAGATTTTTATTAAAAAAGGAAATATTGGAAAATTGAAAGAATTATAAAAGGGAATTGCCAGTTATAAAAGAATTATGCGAAAATTGACTTAAAGTAAATATCTAATAGAAATCTGTTTTTAACAGATAAGTTGAGAAATTAAGAAAAATAAGTATCATTGGATAAATGAAAATACAAGTCTGAATTTATATAGAGAAGTAAAATATCGGTTATAACACCGATATTTGAAAATGAAATATAAACTTAACATTTATAAAGGGAATTATAAAGGATGACATACGAATTTGAAAAGGGAAAATCTATTTTAAAAATAGAAATGGAATTTCGAATGGGCTAGATATAAATAACTTGTTTAATAATAAAAACAAGTAGTGTGATTTATAAACAATGTTTATAAATGAAATAAAAATAATTATCAGTGGATAATTTGGATTGTATATTCAGCACTAAATTTAAAACGGGGGAATTGTTTTAATAAAACGGAAACAATGGAATTTATTTCGATGTTCAAAATGTGAAAAGTATTAAAATAAAATCCATAAAGATTTGTAATTAGAATTCGACTAGGCAAAATGTTATAAAATAATTTATTCTCAGAAATTATATATTGAATAAATCGAGATTTTACAAGTTAATTAATATTCGGTTGGAAACTGATATTTTATAATCAAATAGACTTATTAAATAAAATCAACTATGAATTTGACATGTAAACGAGATTTGATAAATAAAATGAAATGTGAATAAGAAGTTATAAAATGACTCGATAATTGGAATTCGAACCTGTGTTAGTATTTAAATGAGAAATCAAGTTTTGGCTTGATAAAACATCTGTAAAGGAATAATATTCCAATTTTAAAGTGAATAACGATTTAAAAGCAAACGTTTTGCAAATTTAAAATAGTTATAAAAGGAAACTAGTAATTGTTGGGAAGTACCAAATTCAAAAATGATTTTAGAAATTCAGTTGACCTGAAATGGTAAATTATTCTGAAGTTTGGAACGTTAATCGAATATAGGTTATTCAAAAGGGAGCTATCAAATAGAGATTTTTCGAAAGAGAATTATACATTGAAATTCGTTTATATCAAGTCCGGGAAAGTATTATTTACTTTCCGATTTTTAATCAAGATTTATTTTATTCATAAATTAATTAATTATTTATTTATTTAAAATAAGGAATACGAGTTATATTTTTAAGTTAGGTATTTCAGAAGTAGGGATTATAATGTTATCATTATAATCAATGTTATTCATAAAAGAAGTGGATTCGTAAATTGAATTTGAGAATTTGTAAGAAATGATTTGATAAGAAATTAAGAAATGGAGTTAAGGGAATTAGAAACTGATTAGAGTTTATTTAAGTTGAACGAGTTTCTGAGTGTCGATCTGATGTTGGTTTTGGCCTTCGGGTTTGATACGTAGGAAGTTGTTCTCTTACTTGTTTACATTTAGAGACAGATAGATGTGGGAAGATAGTGATGCGTGAATAAGAAATGGAAATATTTTTCCCAATATTAATAATGCATATTTTCTAAATTTAGAAATAAGAATTTACGACTATATGGAAATGGGAAATAGGGAAATGAATAAATTAATGATAAATTAATTTAAAGAGAAAAATGTTTATTGATGATTGGTTGATAAAATTTCCATTTGGGAATAAGATAGTTATGTGTGTGGATGTTTTCCTTTGATAATTAAATAACTGATTATCAAAGTTTTGATCATTTTTCCCTCATCAATACGGAGAGACCGGGATTAGACTTATTACCTAAGAACCACCCCGTATTGGCATTAACATTGCGAATTAAATATGATGAAGCTAATTGAAGACAGAGTTTATGCAAGGGTTGTTCTGGCAAACCCCAGGTAGAAATTGCCTAAATAAGTTTACAGAATAGTGCCTTCGTTTTGTCCACTCCCAGGACAACTTGTATGGAAGAATGTATGACATAGTATATCTAATAGATCATGTAAGTTGATCTTCTCAAATGTATTTACGTTTAGCGGTAGGAAAATTCGTTTCTCTAAGCCTTATACTCGTGATATTTTCAGAGAAATCAATTTGTGATATGGCGGGTATGACCGTGGGGCATTTAAAGTAAATAAAGGCGTGACATGTCAAACAGATACGTTATGACATCAAGCCTCACAACCAGGAAATGGCATAAAATCGGGTAGGTCGCATGGCTAAGTGGGTAGCTCCCAATTAAAATGTATTATCACCTAATCTAGAGAAATTTCATTTACTTATTTGACCTATTTCGATGCTGTCCCTTTCGGGAAACGGTTGCTGATCTCAACCATTGGTGATAATACATTCGGTACACTCAAGCGAAATGAGTGACCGGTCATGTTGAGCCTGGGTTACAAGATGTTCTTGTTGAACCCGGCGTATACCTCTCTAGAGATACATTGTCGGAAGGTGGTCCCAACCTTGCCAGTTGGAATCCATTACCCAATAAGCACCCGCGTTATTTGATTATATATGGTAGATGAAAGCGTTTCGGTAGATATCTATTTATTTGATTTAGACATTATTATAATATCAAAAGTACTGGTATAAAGAATATTTTGGGTTATTGTAAGGTAAAAACCATCCGTGATTATGTGTGGATTGGTCTTACGATTAACCTTTATTTTAAAAGGATTTTAAAAGTTAAACCAAGTGGTTGGAGTTTACTCACACCAGTCCCATGACTGACCTAGAGTTTATTTGGTTTTGTTTTACCCTAAACTCTTGGGTGCCCAAATTTGTACGGACAGTCAAGTAGTTGGGATTTTACAGATATACTTGGAGAGCTTGGAGTAGGAGGCTTCAGATTATATAGCTATTGCTTATATCCATTGTATTGTAAGTGTTCTACTCCGGTATTGGTATTGTATACAGATAGTGGTTTTACTACAAAGTTATGTTATATAATATATATTCGTTTCGTTGTGAGATTCGTGTTTACTTTGATGTTGTATTTATCTTCTTCTTCCATTCTAATTTTCTTTGTTTCTATTTATCACCCTCTAAATTCTTTCTTCTGACGTTCAGGAATGTTCGATGCTTGAATACTTGATATGAGTTTTATGTCTATTTCCGAGGTCGAAAGTCCTAGTTCGTTATTGTGGTATTAGAGCTGAAGGTTAAGTGATTACCTTGGCTCTATGGCATAACTCAGTAAAGATGGGGTTAGTAATGCCCTAGGTTGAGTTGAGTGTATATATACGAGAGAACATATTAGTAGATTTATAAAAATTATTTTATATTGTTGAGATTTATTAGTTGAGTTGTTTATGAGTTCCGGTTGATCAATTTGATCCACTAAGTGGTAGGGGACTTCAAAACACTCGAATACGATGAACCGACATGGTATGTTTTGAAAGAGGGTAAATGAAATAATTTTACCCAAATTATATTTTGGTATAAAGAAAATATTTATATTTGAATTATTATAGTACATTGGATGTGTTGGTTATTATTATAATCGAATAAGATTAAAATTGAGTTGATTATGCATAAATAACCAAATAAAATTCATACAAGTATTATGATATGTATTAAAGTTGGTTTTAACCCATAATTAGAAATAAAAACTTTGGACACTTGGAAAATGTTTGTAAATAGATTTGGTTTAAATATAAGGAAATTTTAAAATCCTAGGAGATTTTAAATTGTTTTACAAGCATTGATAAGCATATTTTGAAATAATTTCAAAATGGAAATGTTTAAAAATGAATTTTAAATGTGCTATAGTATTGAACTAACTTGGATTGCTAGGAAATAACCTTGATGATGTTGGCCACATCATCAGTGTTCATTTTGAAATTCTAAAGTGATGGATTACTACCAAAGATACTGTTTCTAATTATTGTGGGAAAATAAGTTGTTTTGATATTCCAAAATGAATATTTGATTTTTGAGAAATGTAAAGCTGTTTAAAACTCCCATGAAGAGGCTATTTGAATTATAAACAAATTAAATTAAAGCCAGTTAAGTGGAAATTGAATAGAAATAGAAAATATCGAATAAAATAGGATTGTGAGATAGGAATCTGAAATTGTATTGGATTGTTGAGTTAAGAGTTTGGAATCAAAGATGGAACTTGCGTTTGAAATGGATTTTGGCTTGGGTATAAGCGAATAATTGTATTGAGAATGCATTGATTGGGGATGCCTTGGTATACGCTGATTTGATAGCAGATTGAAAGTGATAGAGTTGAATGCCAGACAAAAAGGTACAAGTTTATAATCTGATTGGGTTTGATATTTTTATGAGCCTATGTGGCAAGCCGTTTGGAATTTTGATTTTCTTTTGGATTGGAGAAGGCCTAGAGAGGCAAGTCATAGTTATACCGATTGAGCTGTGCAAAGGAGACGCTGGCGAATTTTTTTGAAAATTTAATTTATCAGAAAGAATTAATATTTTAATTATAATTAATTGGTTCTATTGAAACTGAAGTTAGAGAAGTAAACAAATAATTTTTTTAACCCAGTTAATAGGGTTTGTTTTCTACCTTAGTAATTTCGCGGACGAAATTCTTTTAAGGGGGAAGAATGTAACGTCTCGTCCTTTCTTTCCCTGCAGAAGGTCCTGCCCTTTGCCCCTGTCCTTGCTTCTTCGGGCATTCCCTACTATAGTGTCCAGTTTCACCGCAGTTGTAACAAGAATTCTTCCTTTTTCTGCAATCCTTGACCAAATGACCCAAACCTCCACAACCATGACATTTCTTCTTATTCTAAGCTTTGTCATTCTTTCCATCTTTCTTTTATTGTTCTTTATTGGGTCACACCTTCTTCTTTTACGTCTCCTCGGTCTTAACTTCCTTTTTCTCATCTTTACCATCTTCGTACATCGAAGCTATATGAACTAGTCTATCAAAAGTAGACCCTATAGGTATGTGAGATAATGCCAATGCTTGCAGAGGTTGATTCAATCTTCTCGCAAACCTTAAAGCTTTCTTGTGTGGGGTATTCACCAGCTCTAGACCAAACCTTGCCAACAGATTGAACTTATTGACATACTCTTTAACATACAAGCTCCATTGCTTATGTTAGAAAATTTTTGATCTGCATACTCTCTTCTACCCAAGAATGAAACTTCACCTCGAATCTCTATCGAAAATCAGCCTAAGGCTCTACTGGACGTCCTGCTTGCATCACTTCCTATAAGAGTGAAGCCTCATCCTTCAGCTGCCATGCAACCAACTAAATCTTCCTACGGTCGTTAACCTCAAAAATCCCAAACAAATCCCCCATCTCTTTAAGCCAATTCTATGCTTCCACAATGCTTTCCATTCCACAGAATGGTTTTCCTCCCATAGCACAGAAGTCCCTGCAAATCTTAGAGAAATTATCCGCTCGTGAAGGAGGAGGAGAAACAGCTGCAGATGAGGGGGAGTCTTCTACTTGGTCTCCGACAAACACCGTAGCCTCAAGATATCTATGGAACCAAGTCGGTATCTGAACTTCTTGGGGAAGATTTGGTTCCGCAGACATGTTTAAAGGAAAAGGAAAAAGGTCAAACAGAGAATCAAAAGATATTTTATATTGCTTTAGGGAATATGTTTTTCAAAAACAGACTTTTCTTTGAAAATACTTTGCTTTTGAAAGAAATTTTCAAAACTTTTATCCGATTTTGCAACCTTTAGCTCTGTACCAAATGTGACACCCCACGTCCGTTAATTATACTCTTTATCAGAATGCATTAAGTTTCGTGAAGCGTTATAGGTAAACAGAGATAGAATTTCACAAGACAGATATAAAATAGCCGCAAAAATTTAAAATTTAATAGAAAACATCATGGCCCAAAATCTAGTTACAACGTTAGACTAAAAATACTGAAAACCAACTATATCATATAAAAATATCTACCTTGTACCAAAACCATTAGAGTACAGAAATATGAAATTATAGCCCCTAAAAATAGTCATAACAAAGTAGACAGGAAGTCAAAGCGGTACATCTAAGCAGCTCCAAGCAGAAATAAAAGAGAGAGATTTCTAATCAAGCCTGAGCATTCCTACCCTGAGAACCTGGGGGGAAGGGAAGAGAGAGAAAGGAAACAAAACATGTAACAGTCTGCATTTTACATATCGAAAGATCGTATAATATTTTTACTTTATTCCCTGAGGATTAGATCATTCTCATCTTTTAATATGTTGCTTATGGGGATGTGGGACATGTCCATAATTTTTATCGATTTTAATCATGACCATTTTGCCCCTTTCAATCTTTTACAGGGCATAACTTTTGACTCAGGTCAAATCAGAAGGTGAGACCTTTGCCATTGGAAAGGAATTGATGGTTGCCTTCCCGTAGAGTGGTTACATTAAGGTTTTGGTTCAGCGGTTTAGGAGAAATCGCTGTTTAAAGGTTTTTCAGTTGGCTGTCATAGTTTTGGGAGCCTAATGGGCTGATTTAGGGGAGGCCCATTACTGGGCTGGTGGAAACTATAAATAGGGGGCGAGGGATATGGGAAATAATTTAGTTTCTCATTCTCCCATTTGGTGCCTTGTGCTTCTCCTTCCTCTAAATACTTTTCCACCATTGGAAATCTAAATCCAAGGTGGGAAATCGAAGATCTACACCATTTAAGGCTAGATCTACATCATTTCTAGGAGGAATTCATCAGATCAAGGAGTTTAGATCGACTTGCTCACTCTCTGGATTCATAATTCTATCATTTTAGCTTGTTTAGGAGAATCGGTGAGTGGATTACATCTCTCACATGGATTCAATGAAGTGTATGAGTAGTTGATCAGGTTTTTCATCAAATTTAAGTGTTTTTCCTTGGATCTATGCATTGATAAGTTCATTTTCATATAGATCACTCTATGATTTGGTTTAGTAAGTTTAGATAGGTAATTTCTATGATATTTCATGTGAATGTGCAAGTTAGATCCAGGGTTTTGTTCATATATACAATTATAGTGATTTTGGTGAATTTTACATTATCATTGATAGAATTGTCATATTGGTGATATTATTGATTTCATAACATGCTTGTGGTCATGTTGGATGATTTAAATGAGTTGGTTTCATCGAATCTATTGTTTGGTGAAATTTTGGTCGACATCGGAGTTGAATTGCAATATGCAGGTTTTGGGTCGGCTATAGTTGGGTCATTCAGTCTAAAATCATGTCTTGGAGAACAAGTCAAGTTGGGTCGGCCATAAGTTGGGTCGGCCATAATTTGGGTCGGCCATAATTTGGGTTGTCCATAAGTTGGGTTGTCCACAAGTTGGGTCAGCCATAAATTGGGTCGTCCATAAGTTGGGTTGGCCGTAAGTTGGGTCATCCATAAATTGGGTCGTCCATAAGTTGGGTCGGCCATAAGTTGGGTTTTCCATAAGTTGGGTCGGCTATAAGTTAGGTCGTCCATAAGTTGGGTCGGCATAAAGTGGGTCGGCCATAAGTTGGGTCGGTCAGTTCTGGTCAGCCATTTCTGCTCATCCATTTCTGGTCGGACACTTCTGGTGATGATTTGACTTCAAAGTGAATTCAATTGGGAAGCTTGGAATTGTTGAAAAGTGTTCGTTGATCGATATAGAACAACAGATGGTATGACAACTCAAGGGTGTTGAGATGATGGCTTCGACAAGAGTCTGGATGAGGATGTTCGAAGTGATGTGATTAGTTTGTTGTTCGTCGTATGCAATGAACATATGAATGACTCAAGGTTGTATTGAGTCTATATTAAAGGACAACTCAATAATGTATTGGGCGTCATGTATGGCCTAGACACGTGTTCAGTATAGCGTGTAACACATGTTGAGTATAGCATGTGGAGAGAGAGATGAAGGCCGAGGAATTATCGTTGTCGTTAGTTCTAGCGTACTCAAAGCAGAGGTACAATTGAGGACCAATTGTAGGTCGAGTGCCTTAGGCGTCATGTATGGCCTAGACACGTGTTGAGTATAGCGTGTAACATGTGTTGATTATAGCATGTGGAGTTTTGCTAGAACCGGGGCGTCGTGTGAGATCCTTAACAATTGATGGCAAATTGTTAGCCAGTCATACGATAACAAGGATTCCAAACCATGGTTTGCGGTTATAGCCTGAGTCAGTCATGGACGTTTGAATGCATGTTGTGATCATGATTGAATTGCGTTTCCATATATGAATGGATGCTTTGATCGCCATGACTGAATTATTATTTCTTTGGATGTATGGATCATAAAGGCTATCACTGTCATGTAGTAGGGGAAGGCAAATGAGAGTTCTTCTCTGGAGCAGGGTAGATTATTTGATTGTTTACCCATTCTCATATACTTTGTTGATGAAGTTTGTTAGTTGTTTTACCATAAACTAAGATTGTTGTCTGGCTCAAGGTTTTATGTTCCCTCTTATTACCTGTGACGGCAAGGAATTTCGCTCGGTCCGAACCAGTAGCTAAACCGATCCAGGCCGTTCGAAACGCCCTATCGTTTGAGAACAGGACAAAACAGAACGCATACAGAAGAACATTTCACTGTATATTACAACAATGCATCAGATTACAAGAATATACAGAGTATAGATGAATATTACACAGAAATATCAGAGATTTAAATTACATTTAAATACATAGCAGCGGAAAATAATACAATACACAACTAGAAGTAGATATACGGATACAAAGCTTTTCGGATATCGTTCCAGCTGTAAACCAGGATCCTGTGAATATAAATCTGCAAAACCAAAACTACTAGCTGCCCGTGTCAAAATAGGGGCACCCAGAGTTTAGGTTAAAACAATAAACTCCAGGTCAGTCATGGGACTGGTGTGAGAACTAAAACAGTTATTGATCTTTATTTTAAATCATTAGGTAAATCAAGGGACCACGCCGTATAACACGGAACGGGTTTCCTCCCAAGAACACCAGTGCATAAAACAAACAGCGCAATGCTAAATAAAGAAAAATGAAGCTGTTATAAGACCCAGGTCCCATCACACAATGCAACGCAGCCGAGGATAGGGTTTTCCCTTATAACAGCCAAGAATGCTTGATACGTTTAAAACAAATCGTTTGATACTATTATAAGTGCGTAGTGTATAAAACAACTTCAAATCATAAGTATCAATCATAGACGGCATAAGTGCCCCATCCCACTATGTCGCCATACTAGGCTCTACAAATAAAACCGCAGAATCACGTATTTGGAAATTGGATTTCCATCTATGAACCGAGGCAAAAGATAGTCCTCAGCCGATTCGAGACGCTCTAGCCCGTGTCTCAGGCAAGTACTCAGTCAAGCCTTTGGATCGTCAGGGCCGGTCCACCGATGTGGATTAAAATTCCTGAACACTACGTTTCCCCACCCTATGGGGTGTAAGTCTGGTCCGTCAGCCGACCAGAATGCATCGGCCGAAACCGATATAACCGAGGCGCCTCGCAACAGCAACAACCACATAAGTCAAACTCGTCAGGGCGTGTAAAACCACTGACGCCACTTCTAGCTAGAAAGAAACGCAAGTCCTCCCTGAGGTCCGTCTCCCGTTTTTGGTTCATACCGGGTGTGAAACACGCGAGGTAAACGTTACACAAAGCTACGCCACAAAGGCCGTGCTTTGATCATCACCACAAGACTTTGCTTTTCAACAGAAGCCTCGATCAATTGCCACTTAGGCATGCCACACAGGCAATTCACTCCATGCGTTTGATATACATCAATATATAACCCCTGAGCTCGTACGTCTCAGAGAAGGGCATTAAGCAAGAGAATAAATTCTCCGCCGCCAAACAGATATATATTTAATAGAGATCAATCACACGGACTAAAATCCAATGTCAGACACATAGTCCATTTACAAGTCCGTTCTGGGGCTGAACGAAACCGGAGGCACCTAGTACCCCGCATATCCATCGATCTCCAAGTACGTCTGGACGATCACTAACTGTTTCCATCTTCTTGGGTGTACAGCCCAATCAAGATCATCAGTAATTACCCAAACGACGTGAAGACTTCCGGTCTTCGACCATCATCTTCATCTTCGACTTATCGTCGTATCAGTTATTCAGAATGGGATAAACCCGGTCTTTCCGAATAACTCGCGTATATTTTAAATAAGTGTTACACAAACACAACATACGCCTCATTCCAATTCATCAGTCACTAACCGTAAATTAATCAAGAGAATAATTCCCCAAATATTAACCCCGAAGGCCGAAACCAACATCAGATCAATATCCAGAAAACCATTCTGCTCAGCTAACCGACAGTTAGTTTCTGATTTCACATTCATAGGGAAAGGTTCCCATTAATTTTATCCAAGATAAATGTCTTGAATTTATTCTTTAATCTATTTTGAATATCAATTCAAAACTAGTCGGGATTAGCGAACCTTACCGAAGTAATCATTTGTTTTAATTTCCCAATCCCAACCTATTCATCCCATGAAGTAAAACTGGTAGTACTTCATATCTAACACCACGGTGTTATCGGTAAACTCAATTACCATTTCACGTTCAAATCTAATTAAAGATTTAACTATCGCCTGGAGCAAAACTGGTGATACTCCATTCTCGATCATTTCAATCTAATTAAAGATTCATTAAAACTCCACTTAGTTTTAATCGTTAACTGGGTTAAAGAATCAGTGTCGTTTAAAACACGGTTCACGGTAAACCCAAAATCACATTCCATTAATTATCGGGTTAAAGAACGAGTGTTATTTAAAACACTGTTCACGATAAACCCAAAAATCAATTCAATTCCAATTAATTATTATTTAATTGGTACACTTCATTAAATCTAAATAAAAAGATTTAGCCTTTCCTCAACTGGGTTCAAGAACAGTGTTAATGAAGACACCACTCACGACAAACCCAAATCATATTTGATATTAAATACAAGGCTCTGAATAGAAAATATCCCGGCTTATATTCAATATCAAATTCTACGATTAACAAATGTCGTATTGGAAATAACGATATAAATATCTATATCTTTCAAATTTCCATAACAACACCTGTATAATCACGAATTTCAACATCGAAATATTCCGAAGACAATTTCGATTCAAATCCATTCCAATGCAATCATTGGAAATTTTGGTTATTTTTAAAACCCTTTTCGAATTCAATTTATTTATTTAAAAATAAATAGAATTATAATTCTAGTTCAAAACTAGTTCAATTCGATAAAAATCTATTTTTATCTTTTCAAATATGGAGTTTTTCATCCCAATTCTTCCCAAATCATTTCTTATGATTTTACACAAATTATTACTATTTTTAATAATTTTATCAAGGCCCGTACAGTCGATTTCCAACAATGGCCATCGAACTGCACTTACAGCGACCTTTTTCGAATTTGATTTGGACGTATCTCCAAATCCAACCGTTAGATTTCAAATTTCTAATATTCGTTAGAAAGCTCTTTTTGATACGAACCCAACGGTTCCGGTTTTAGGAGAATCCGACGGTCGGATCTCCCGCAATGTCCATTTGAAATAAATGGTCGAAATTCACGAACTACCGCGGCGCGGCGCGTTCTATTCAGGCCATTATATTATATATATAATATATATATAATATATTTCGTCGATTTCTATTTAAAACGAATTATATAAATAGTTTTAAATTCGTTTCAAAAGCAATTTCAACTTCCGTTTCAATTCAAATCAAAATTGAATTCTTCTCTATAAATTCGTTTTAAAATTCATTTCTATTCAATTCAAATTTCAATTCAATTTGAATTCATTTAACTTCGCTTTCAATTCAATTTGAACTCGTTTTCAATTCATTTCATTTCGAAATCGTTTTCAATTCATTTCATTTCGAAATCGTTTTCAATTCATTTCATTTCGAAATCGTTTTCAATTCATTTCATTTCGAAATCGTTTTCAATTCAATTCATTTCGAAATCGTTTTCAATTCAATTCATTTCGAAATCGTTTTCGAAATCTCTTTTCAATTTTCATTTTAAAATGAATAAAATCGATATAAATATCGATCACGTCAAAATGGCGTCAATCTAATCAACACGGCTTCATAAATTTCTATTTTCAAATATTCTATTTCAAATATTTCTTTTTCAAAATAGTTGTTATTATCAAAATATTTCGTTCAACACATGACCAATCTCAATGGATGAGTACTGTCAACACATGAACTTTTATTTTATAATATTCTTTATTTTTCAAATTGGAATGAGGCCCAATCAATTACCATATAAAGTTAATTATATGGATTTTCATACAACACATGTATATCATAGCATTGAAAAATAATCAACCATCAACCAAAGTGCACTACACTGTATAAGCATCAAATATAGATATTCAACGCTTATAACAGCCTGTCAATCAATCGATCGACATATTTAATCAATCAGGATGAGTGAACTTCAAATTTCATCCTAACACCCGTGTGGGGTTTCAAACAATCAAACACATATTTTATTTGTGCAGTTGGGCGATGTGTAAAATTTATCGTCCCAATCAATGTCATTCAAATAAGTGTACATAAACAAACCGTCTGGTTTGTAAATGAATATTTATTTATTCACATTCACGTTAAAAATTATATTTTTAACGCTAAAACATTTTATTCCAACCTATGAATTTCTATACAATTCATTTATTCAATAAAATGATATTTTTATTTTTCTAACTTATTTTAGAAAATTTCGGCGGCATAACGGCACGATACTAGAAACGGGACGAGGCCTAGCCTTATCCCCGGTCTAGTGAAGGCCCACGCCATTCACACATCAATCATATCAATTTCAATTTCACCAAAACAATCCAATCCAAATCAAATAATCTAACCAACTACACAACCAATCAAACAAGTCCATGGTCTGTGGACGGGTGTCGGGTGCTTCTAATAAGCACCGTCTGCATCCTAGTATATATATATATATATATATATATATATATATAACTAGAAAAGTAGAATTTGAGTGAGAAGTTCTCACCTATAGCTATCCAAGCTCCACGGCACTTCATTGATAGAAATCTTCATCGCTATCGCCTTTTTGTCACTTTCGTTGTCCGCTTTCACTACATATGTAAAAATCGAATTTTTACTTTGCTATTCCCTATATAAAAATCATATTTTTATTTCAAAGTTCAATATATAAAAATCCAATTTTTTATTTCAAAGTTCAATATATAAAAATCGAATTTTTTATTTCAAAGTTCAATATATAAAAATCGAATTTTTTATTTCAAAGTTCAATATATAAAAATCGAATTTTTATTTCAAAGTTCAATATATAAAAATCGAATTTTTATTTCAAAGTTCAATATATAAAAATCGAATTTTTATTTCAAAGTTCAATATATAAAAATCGAATTTTTATTTCAAAGTTCAATATATAAAAATCGAATTTTTATTTCAAAGTTCAATATATAAAAATCGAATTTTTATTTCAAAGTTCTATATATAAAAATCGAATTTTTATTTCAAAGTTCAATATATAAAAATCGAATTTTTATTTCAAAGTTCAATATATAGAAATCGAATTTTTATTTCAAAGTTCAATATATAAAAATCGAATTTTTATTTCAAAGATTCCGCCTTTTCCATTTCAAAGATCAAATCTTTTCTTTTTCTTTTTAAAGTTTAAATCTTTTACCTTTCAAAATTCAAATCTTTTACTTTTCAAAATTCAAATCTTTTACTTAATTACTTAAAACAAAACTGAATTTAAAGATAATTTCAGTTTTCAAAATCATATAGACTTCAATTTTAAAATCATATAAACTATAAATAAAAACTAAATCAACTAAGGTTTAAACGAAACTCACGGTTTTTAGATGAAGAGGGAGGAGGAGGGGTGGAGCGGCTTCCAGTGCGGTGGCGCGGGGATGAAGTGGTTGCGTCGGGCTATTACGAGGGGGAAAGGGGAGTAACGGGACTGCGGAGGAGAGGGGGGTTCGATTGGGGGTTGCGGCTGGTGGGAGGAAGCGGCGCCGGAGGTGGGGTGCCTCCGATGGGCTTCGGCGGCGATCCCCCCCCCCTCCGTCGATCGCATTTCTTTTTTTTTTTTGTTTTGATTATGAGGAATGAACGGGGGGGGCAGAGATAAGGGGAAAGGGTTTTTTTTATTATTTAATTATTTATTTCAACTTAAAGTTGACCTTCACATACGACCTCTAAACGAGGTCCACCGCCTGTCGCCCATAGCGTTTTACCCTCATTCCGAACACAATGGGATATGTATCGCAAGCTGATTTGATCGTTTGAATCAGTTTCCGTTTAATTTACCCTTAAATCATTATATTGAATTTTAAACGTACATTTCCAATTACCGGGGTCACATACCAACCAGAAAAATCCCAGAAAAATATTTTCTAGCTTCGTATCGACGATACGGTCCTAACAAAACTAGTTTCGTCGAATTCTGAGACCGTTTGAAAAATGACCAATTTCCAGTCGATTAAAATCAACTGAAACTGGTCAAACGCGTTTTCTTTTGCCACGCTCACATATTAATTCGAAAAATTATGAAATTTGAAACCTAGCAATAACTTTACATCCCGGACCCAACAAAACTAGTTTCGTCGAAATCCGAGGTCGTTTGCAAAATGTCTATTTTTAAGGGCCTGAATTCCATAGCGACTATTCAGAATTTTCAACTGGACATATCTTTTGATTCCCGCTACGAACTTTTGATTTTCCGGATTCGTTGGAAAGATATTCACTATTAGATTCCATTATTTTTGGTTTCACTAAAATCCGGATTGTTTTGCACCCGGTACATTCAATTGAAGTTTGAAATCGAATTATCGGACTACCGCACCATTTTCAATTCTATTTATAATTATTTATAATTATATATATTCTAACGACGACGCGTATAATATATACGTTCGAATTATATTCAAAATAGATTTCACGTCGATATTATTTAAAATAATTCATTTTAAATAATCAAAACTCGCTAAAATTGCAAAAATAAAAATTTCAAACTGGCTCGCATTTTACGGGTTGTTACAATCTCCCCCACTTAAAACTTTTCGTCCCCGAAAAGGAACAAAGTCGAAAGTGGTTTGATTATTCAACTCTACGTTCGATTTGGCTTCCATTCTCCAACTTTTCAGTTTCTGAGAATTTCCAAAAATTCAAAAATTTGGCTAACACCCTAAATTTTCGAAAAATTTCGCCATAACCTCCCCTGCACCGGGAGCATCGGGGAATTTCAAATAGCTTCCCCGGTCCTTCAGATCTCAAAAAGAAAAAGAAAAAGCCAAGCGGCTAGCCAATAGGCTCATAAAATCATCATCACCCAAACAAAACAGTAAATTATGTATTAAACATGTACCTATTTGTCGGGCAAACAAATTTTATTCTCTGCTCTAGCCTCCTTGCTATGACCTGTTCAATGATATACATGTATATGCAAGCAGATGCGACCAATTTTCAATACAGTTCAATATTCGGTTCAATTAGGCTAAATGGCTAAAAATTAGCTACCAAATAAACAAACAACACTAACATCCATCAATTAGTGAATTAGAGTTTCAAATTCATAAATTTGATACATATAAAGAAAATCATGTTTTTGATGCCAATTCACAACAATGTGTTCTAACTATATTAGTTTTGGTTCTCACACCAGTCTAATGGAAATATATAGAAAACACACCTTCGTAACACGAATATAAATATTGATAATGCGGCCGCATTACCAAAATTATCTCCGGGCGACTAGAGTGTGATTCTATATCTATCCAGTATATTAAAACTTCGAATACACGCGGATCAGACGTATACGCAAAATCTATATATACTGGATTGTCCACATCAATATAAATAATCAAATACGAATAATTGATTTAAATTTTCAAAACAATTTTTTTTTTCATTTGAAAAATATACTCTTCACACTCGTCCTAGGATACTACTGATCCCATCTCTAACGAGTCATTCCCGTTGGATATTACTAATCCAGTATCTGATGAATTCTTTCGTATGGTTCTAATGTGTCTTGTTCTCTGAGCTTTGTAAACCAAAGCTCTGATACCAACTGTGACGGCAAGGAATTTCGCTCGGTCCGAACCAGTCGCTAAACCGATCCAGGCCGTTCGAAACGCCCTATCGTTTGAGAACAGGACAAAACAGAACGCATACAGAAGAACATTTCACTGTATATTACAACAATGCATCAGATTACAAGAATATACAGAGTATAGATGAATATTACACAGAAATATCAGAGATTTAAATTACATTTAAATACATAGCAGCGGAAAATAATACAATACACAACTAGAAGTAGATATACGGATACAAAGCTTTCCGGATATCGTTCCAGCTGTAAACCAGGATCCTGTGAATATAAATCTGCAAAACCAAAACTACTAGCTGCCCGTGTCAAAATAGGGGCACCCAGAGTTTAGGTTAAAACAATAAACTCCAGGTCAGTCATGGGACTGGTGTGAGAACTAAAACAGTTATTGATCTTTATTTTAAATCATTAGGTAAATCAAGGGACCACGCCGTATAACACAGAACGGGTTTCCTCCCAAGAACACCAGTGCATAAAACAAACAGCGCAATGCTAAATAAAGAAAAATGAAGCTGTTATAAGACCCAGGTCCCATCACACAATGCAACGCAGCCGAGGATAGGGTTTTCCCTTATAACAGCCAAGAATGCTTGATACGTTTAAAACAAATCGTTTGATACTATTATAAGTGCGTAGTGTATAAAACAACTTCAAATCATAAGTATCAATCATAGACGGCATAAGTGCCCCATCCCACTATGTCGCCATACTAGGCTCTACAAATAAAACCGCAGAATCACGTATTTGGAAATTGGATTTCCATCTATGAACCGAGGCAAAAGATAGTCCTCAACCGATTCGAGACGCTCTAGCCCGTGTCTCAGGCAAGTACTCAGTCAAGCCTTTGGATCGTCAGGGCCGGTCCACCGATGTGGATTAAAATTCCTGAACACTACGTTTCCCCACCCTATGGGGTGTAAGTCTGGTCCGTCAGCCGACCAGAATGCATCGGCCGAAACCGATATAACCGAGGCGCCTCGCAACAGCAACAACCACATAAGTCAAACTCGTCAGGGCGTGTAAAACCACTGACGCCACTTCTAGCTAGAAAGAAACGCAAGTCCTCCCTGAGGTCCGTCTCTCGTTTTTGGTTCATACCGGGTGTGAAACACGCGAGGTAAACGTTACACAAAGCTACGCCACAAAGGCCGTGCTTTGATCATCGCCACAAGACTTTGCTTTTCAACAGAAGCCTCGATCAATTGCCACTTAGGCATGCCACACAGGCAATTCACTCCATGCGTTTGATATCCATCAATATATAACCCCTGAGCTCGTACGTCTCAGAGAAGGACGTTAAGCAAGAGAATAAATTCTCCGCCGCCAAACAGATATATATTTAATAGAGATCAATCACACGGACTAAAATCCAATGTTAGACACACAGTCCATTTACAAGTCCGTTCTGGGGCTGAACGAAACCGGAGGCACCTAGTACCCCGCATATCCATCGATCTCCATGTACGTCTGGACGATCACTAACTGTTTCCATCTTCTTGGGTGTACAGCCCAATCAAGATCATCAGTAATTACCCAAACGACGTGAAGACTTCCGGTCTTCGACCATCGTCTTCATCTTCGACTTATCGTCGTATCAGTTATTCAGAATGGGATAAACCCGGTCTTTCCGAATAACTCGCGTATATTTTAAATAAGTGTTACACAAACACAACATACGCCTCATTCCAATTCATCAGTCACTAACCGTAAATTAATCAAGAGAATAATTCCCCAAATATTAACCCCGAAGGCCGAAACCAACATCAGATCAATATCCAGAAAACCATTCTGCTCAGCTAACCGACAGTTAGTTTCTGATTTCACATTCATAGGGAAAGGTTCCCATTAATTTTATCCAAGATAAATGTCTTGAATTTATTCTTTATTCTATTTTGAATATCTATTCAAAACTAGTCGGGATTAGCGAACCTTACCGAAGTAATCATTTGTTTTAATTTCCCAATCCCAACCTATTCATCCCATGAAGTAAAACTGGTAGTACTTCATATCTAACACCACGATGTTATCGGTAAATTCAATTACCATTTCACGTTCAAATCTAATTAAAGATTTAACTATCGCCTGGAGCAAAACTGGTGATACTCCATTCTCGATCATTTCAATCTAATTAAAGATTCATTAAAACTCCACTTAGTTTTAATCGTTAACTGGGTTAAAGAATCAGTGTCGTTTAAAACATGGTTCACGGTAAACCCAAAATCACATTCCATTAATTATCGGGTTAAAGAACGAGTGTTATTTAAAACACTGTTCACGATAAACCCAAAAATCAATTCAATTCCAATTAAATATTATTTAATTGGTACACTTCATTAAATCTAAATAAAAAGATTTAGCCTTTCCTCAACTGGGTTCAAGAACAGTGTTAATGAAGACACCATTCACGACAAACCCAAATCACATTTGATATTAAATACAAGGCTCTGAATAGAAAATATCCCGGCTTATATTCAATATCAAATTCTACGATTAACAAATGTCGTATTGGAAATAACAATATAAATATCTATATCTTTCAAATTTCCATAACAACACCTGTATAATCACGAATTTCAACATCGAAATATTCCGAAGACAATTTCGATTCAAATCCATTCCAATGCAATCATTGGAAATTTTGGTTATTTTTAAAACCCTTTTCGAATTCAATTTATTTATTTATTTAAAAATAAATAGAATTATAATTCTAGTTCAAAACTAGTTCAATTCGATAAAAATCTATTTTTATCTTTTCAAATATGGAGTTTTTCATCCCAATTCTTCCCAAATCATTTCTTATGATTTTACACAAATTATTACTATTTTTAATAATTTTATCAAGGCCCGTACAGTCAATTTCCAACAATGGCCATCGAACTGCACTTACAGCGACCTTTTTCGAATTTGATTTGGACGCATCTCCAAATCCAACCGTTAGATTTCAAATTTCTAATATTCGTTAGAAAGCTCTTTTCGATACGAACCCAACGGTTCCGGTTTTAGGAGAATCCGACGGTCGGATCTCCCGCAATGTCCATTTGAAATAAATGGTCGAAATTCACGAACTGCCGCGGCGCGGCGCGTTCTATTCAGGCCATTATATTATATATATAATATATTTCGTCGATTTCTATTTAAAACGAATTATATAAATAGTTTTAAATTCGTTTCAAAAGCAATTTCAACTTCTGTTTCAATTCAAATCAAAATTGAATTCTTCTCTATAAATTCGTTTTAAAATTCATTTCTATTCAATTCAAATTTCAATTCAATTTGAATTCATTTAAATTCGCTTTCAATTCAATTTGAACTCGTTTTCAATTCATTTCATTTCAAAATCGTTTTCAATTCATTTCATTTTGAAATCGTTTTCAATTCATTTCATTTCGAAATCGTTTTCAATTCATTTCATTTCGAAATCGTTTTCAATTCAATTCATTTCGAAATCGTTTTCAATTCAATTCATTTCGAAATCGTTTTCGAAATCACTTTTCAATTTTCATTTTAAAATGAATAAAATCGATATAAATATCAATCACGTCAAAATAGCGTCAATCTAATCAACACGGATTCATAAATTTCTATTTTCAAATATTCTATTTCAAATATTTCTTTTTCAAAATAGTTGTTATTATCAAAATATTTCGTTCAACACATGACCAATCTCAATGGATGAGTACTGTCAACACATGAACTTTTATTTTATAATATTCTTTATTTTTCAAATTGGAATGAGGCCCAATCAATTACCATATAAAGTTAATTATATGGATTTTCATACAACACATGTATATCATAGCATTGAAAAATAATCAACCATCAACCAAAGTGCACTACACTGTATAAGCATCAAATATAGATATTCAACGCTTATAACAGCCTGTCAATCAATCGATCGACATATTTAATCAATCAGGATGAGTGAACTTCAAATTTCATCCTAACACCCGTGTGGGGTTTCAAACAATCAAACACATATTTTATTTGTGCAGTTGGGCGATGTGTAAAATTTATCGTCCCAATCAATGTCATTCAAATAAGTGTACATAAACAAACCGTCTGGTTTGTAAATGAATATTTATTTATTCATATTCACGTTAAAAATTATATTTTTAACGCTAAAACATTTTATTCCAACCTATGAATTTCTATACAATTCATTTATTCAATAAAATGATATTTTTATTTTTCTAACTTATTTTAGAAAATTTCGGCGGCATAACGGCACGATACTAGAAACGGGACGAGGCCTAGCCTTATCCCCGGTCTAGTGAAGGCCCACGCCATTCCCACATCAATCATATCAATTTCAATTTCACCAAAACAATCCAATCCAAATCAAATAATCTAACCAACTACACAACCAATCAAACAAGTCCATGGTCTGTGGACGGGTGTCAGGTGCTTCTAATAAGCACCGTCTGCATCCTAGTATATATATATATATAACTAGAAAAGTAGAATTTGAGTGAGAATTTCTCACCTATAGCTATCCAAGCTCCACGGCACTTCATTGATAGAAATCTTCATCGCTATCGCCTTTTTGTCACTTTCGTTATCCGCTTTCACTACATATGTAAAAATCGAATTTTTACTTCGCTATTCCCTATATAAAAATCATATTTTTATTTCAAAGTTCAATATATAAAAATCGAATTTTTTATTTCAAAGTTCAATATATAAAAATCGAATTTTTTATTTCAAAGTTCAATATATAAAAATCGAATTTTTTATTTCAAAGTTCAATATATAAAAATCGAATTTTTATTTCAAAGTTCAATATATAAAAATCGAATTTTTATTTCAAAGTTCAATATATAAAAATCGAATTTTTATTTCAAAGTTCAATATATAAAAATCGAATTTTTATTTCAAAGTTCAATATATAAAAATCGAATTTTTATTTCAAAGTTCAATATATAAAAATCGAATTTTTATTTCAAAGTTCAATATATAAAAATCGAATTTTTATTTCAAAGTTCAATATATAAAAATCGAATTTTTATTTCAAAGTTCTATATATAAAAATCGAATTTTTATTTCAAAGTTCAATATATAAAAATCGAATTTTTATTTCAAAGTTCAATATATAAAAATCGAATTTTTATTTCAAAGTTCAATATATAAAAATCGAATTTTTATTTCAAAGTTCAATATATAAAAATCGAATTTTTATTTCAAAGATTCCGCCTTTTCCATTTCAAAGATCAAATCTTTTCTTTTTCTTTTTAAAGTTTAAATCTTTTACCTTTCAAAATTCAAATCTTTTACTTTTCAAAATTCAAATCTTTTACTTAATTACTTAAAACAAAACTGAATTTAAAGATAATTTCAGTTTTCAAAATCATATAGACTTCAATTTTAAAATCATATAAACTATAAATAAAAACTAAATCAACTAAGGTTTAAACGAAACTCACGGTTTTTAGATGAAGAGGGAGGAGGAGGGGTGGAGCGGCTTCCAGTGCGGCGGCGCGGGGATGAAGTGGTTGCGTCGGGCTATTACGAGGGGGAAAGGGGAGTAACGGGACTGCGGAGGAGAGGGGGGTTCGATTGGGGGTTGCGGCTGGTGGGAGGAAGCGGCGCCGGAGGTGGGGCGCCTCCGATGGGCTTCGGCGGCGATCCCCCCCCTCCGTCGATCGCATTTTTTTTTTTGATTCTGAGGAATGAACGGGGGGGCCAGAGATAAGGGGAAAGGTTTTTTTTATTATTTAATTATTTATTTCAACTTAAAGTTGACCTTCACATACGACCTCTAAACGAGGTCCACCGCCTGTCGCCCATAGCGTTTTACCCTCATTCCGAACACAATGGGATATGTATCGCAAGCTGATTTGATCGTTTGAATCAGTTTCCGTTTAATTTACCCTTAAATCATTATATTGAATTTTAAACGTACATTTCCAATTACCGGGGTCACATACCAATCAGAAAAATCCCAGAAAAATATTTTCTAGCTTCGTATCGACGATACGGTCCTAACAAAACTAGTTTCGTCGAATTCTGAGACTGTTTGAAAAATGACCAATTTCCAGTCGATTAAAATCAACTGAAACTGGTCAAACGCGTTTTCTTTTGCCACGCTCACATATTAATTCGAAAAATTATGAAATTTGAAACCTAGCAATAACTTTACATCCTGGACCCAACAAAACTAGTTTCGTCGAAATCCGAGGTCGTTTGCAAAATGTCTATTTTTAAGGGCCTGAATTCCAGAGCGACTATTCAGAATTTTCAACTGGACATATCTTTTGATTCCCGCTACGAACTTTTGATTTTCCGGATTCGTTGGAAAGATATTCACTATTAGATTCCATTATTTTTGGTTTCACTAAAATCCGGATTGTTTTGCACCCGGTACATTCAATTGAAGTTTGAAATCGAATTATCGAACTACCGCACCATTTTCAATTCTATTTATAATTATTTATAATTATATATATTCTAACGACGACGCGTATAATATATACGTTCGAATTATATTCAAAATAGATTTCACGTCGATATTATTTAAAATAATTCATTTTAAATAATCAAAACTCGCTAAAATTGCAAAAATAAAAATTTCAAACTGGCTCGCATTTTACGGGTTGTTACATTACCTTGGGCTGTTCATCCGATTTTTGGATAGATAGACTAATTAGCAGGTGATAGGTAGTGGGAACGGTGATGTTGGTGAGCAGGAGGCTGGCATACTATCTTTACTACTATCTAATAATTGGATTTCCGTCGTTTGCTATTTCTCTGAGTTTTGTAGCAAGGAAAATTATACAAACACTATTGTTGTTATCCACGTGTATGGGAAATACTTTCTAGTTTTCATGAAAATTAAGTGTTTCTGCTTCACTATCACTACCTGTTGTATATGTTCTATCATATTTTATCCTTGCATTGTGAGTTTACGATAGGTTCCGTTTGATTATCGTACCCTGATGATCTTCCATAGCTGCCTAGCACCCCTTTCAGCGCGTTATTCCTCTTGTATAGTGCGAGGGTTATGGGCAGTCGTTACATTTGGTATTAGAGCTCTTATTAGCGATTTTAGCCAAAGTTCAAGGACATAATCACGTATGAGAGACGTACTTATAGATTTTAGTTGGATGTTTACTATATATATTAGCATATATAGTAGTAGCGGTTGTTTTCCTTTAGCAGTTTATCTTATAAATGGGCTAATCATTCTATTTTAGATTTAGAATCAGTCGTCAAACCACTAGGTGTTATCCAGAGACCGGAAGAGTAGGAGATGAAAGAAGCCGATTGGAAGCTTTAGCTGTTGCATTGGAATATCTAGTTATGTTTGGGATGGCCATGATGGCAGTAGCCATGTTAAGGATGCCCATTCCAGAAGCATCAGTAGAGCGTGGTGTTCCTGCGCAAGTACCTAGAAGAGATTCTGCTAAGCGACAGAGGGAATTTTCTCCTACGAATGAAGAAACCTTTATTTTCCCCAGTGTTAATAAGAAGAAAAGCAAGAAGAAGAAATTTAAGAAGAATATCACTTGCTTTAATTGTCAATTGGAGGGTCATTATGCCAAGGATTGTAAGAAAGCAAAAACCAAAAGGAAGTGCTTTGAATGCGGCAAGCTTGGACATAAGAAAAAAGACTGTCCGGACCTTCCAAAGAATAAGCAACCGGAGGAAGCATTTCTTGTGGAAGCTATTCCAATTTTCTATTGTATTCCTGATGAGAACTTGGAGAAATTTTTGTATGGATATGCTTCCAGCCAGTGAAGTTGTTTGAGTTCTATTTGGTACTATAGAATCGTCTTCTTTTACCTATAATAAGATTGTACCCTGAATGGGTTCGGTACTTGAGGTTATAATAAACCTTTAGTTGTAACTAATCTAGTATGGGTTCATCTGCTCTTTGCATACTTTTTGGATCTAGTATCGTTTGATCAAGGATGCTTACTTTTGCTGGGTTTAGGATCATCTTGGGCATGTATTGGCCAAAGAGGTATGCAGCAAGTGTGAATTGCGAAAAGCTAGAGGTGAAAGTCGGGAATGTGGAAGGGCGAAAGGTGTTGATTCGGGATAAACCCCAGAATGGTGTCTTTGTGAGTTGTAATATTCGCTTGTGATTCCATAAGAAGATTTTTCATCTGTGCTAATCGCTAATGAGTATGAGGATGCCTTTGACAAAGTCAAAGGGTTGCCGCCACATCGTGAGATTGAGTTCAATATCGATTTGGTTGAGGGTGTTAGACCAATCGTTATGCCTCTTAGGCGGATGGCACCTAAGGAATAGCGAGAGTTGGAGGTGCAAGTTCGAGACCTTCTTAGGAAGGGATTCGTTCAGAGAAGTGTTTCTGAATGGGGTGCACCAGTCGTGTTTGCAACCAAGGCAGATGGCTCGTTAAGATCATGTATGGGCTATCGTCAGCTAAACAAGGTGACTAAGAAGAAAAAGTATCCATTGCCAAGGATTGATGTCTTGTTCTATCAGCTTCATGAAGCCAAAATGTTTTCTCAGATGGATTTGGCATTAGGATTTCACTAGTTAAGAGTGATTAAGGATAAAGTTGTGGCCTACGCAAGTCGATAACTGGAGCCACATGAGAAGAATTACCCAACTCATGATTTGGAGTTGATGGCGTGTGACGGCAAGGAATTCCGCTCGATCCGAATCGATCGTTAAACCGATCTAGACCGTTCGAAACCCCTGATCGTTTTGAGAACAGGACAAATTAGAACGCAGACAGAAGAACCTTTCATTGCTATTACAACAATTCCATCAGATACAAGAATATACAGAGTATAAATGAATACTATACATTCGACAAATATCAGAGATTACAATAAATTACAAAGCAGCGGAAAAACAATAGAAAACACAACTTAAAGTAATACACGGATACAGAGCTTTCCGAGCATCATTCCAGCTGTAAACCAGGATCCTGCGAATATAAATCTGCAAAACCAAAATTACTAGCTGCCCGTGTAGAAAATAGGGGCACCTAGAGTTTAGGTTAAAACAATAAACTCCAGGTCATTCATGTGACTGGTGTGAGAACTAAAACATTTATTTAAGGATTTACTTTAAAAGAGAGTAATTCAAGGGACCACGCCGTATAACACGGAACGGATTTCCTCCCAAGAATACCAGTGCATAGAATAAACAACGCAATGCTTTTTCGAAAAATGATGCTATTATAAGACCCAGGTCCCATCACACAATGCAACGCAAGCCGGAGGATAGGGTTTTCCCATATAATAGCCAAACATGCTTGGTACGTCTTAAAAACAAATCATTTGATACTATAATAAGTGTATAGTGTCAAAACAATTTCAATCATAAATATCAATCATAGACGACATAACATCCCATGCTACTATGTCGCCATACTAGGCTCTACAAATAAAGCCGTAATATCACGTATTGGAAATTGGATTTCCGTCATGAGTAGAGGCAAGGGGAAAGCTCCTCTCCGCTTCGAGACACTCTAGCAAATGTCCCAGGACTACACACTTTGGGCAGCCACTTGGATCGGTTGGGTCGGTCCTCTCTTACGTTTGAGGATTAGCAATTCCTGAACTCACGTTTCCCTGTCCTATCAGACCTAATATCGAGGCGCCTCATTCCAACAACCACATAGGTGAAAAATATATAAATGTCAGGGCTGGTAAGTCACTGACACCACCAAAGCTAGAAAGAAACGCCGTGTTCTCCCAACGGTCCGTATCCCGTTTTTGACTCATACCGAGGTGTGAGGCTCGCGAATCCACGCTATACACAAAGTTATGCCACGTAGGCCGTGCTTTGATCATCAACCACAAGACTTTGCTTTTCAACAGAAGCCTTGATCAATTTCCACTTAGGCGTGCCACACAGGCAATTCATGCCATGCGACTGATGTCCATAGATATACAACCTCTGAGCTCGTATGTCTCAGAGAAGGGCGTTAAGCAAAAGAATAAATTCTCCGCCGCCAAACAGATGTATATTTAATAGAGATCAATCAACATAGAATAAAATCCAATGTCAGACACACAGTCCATTTACAAGTTCGTTCGGGGTCTGAACGAAACCGGAGGCACTTTCCTCGCATATCCATCGATCTCCTAGTACGTCTGGACAACCACCAATTGATTCCCTCATCTTGGGTGTACAGCCCAATCAAGATCATCAGTAATCACCCAAACGATGTGAAGACTTCCGGTCTTCGACCACCGTCTTCATCTTCGAATTAACGTCGGATCGGTTATTCAGAATGGGTATAAACCCGGCCTTTCTGAATAACCCGCGTATATAGTAAACAAATGTTATACAAACACAACATACGCCTCATTCCAATTTAGCAGCCACTAACCGTAAATCAACAAGAGAACAATTTCCCAAATATTATCCCCGAAGGCCGAAACCAACATCAGATCAATATCCAGGAAACCATTCTTCTTAGCTAACCTACAGCTAGTTTCTAAATTTCATATTCTTAGGGAAAAGTTCCCATTAATTTTATCAAAGATAAATTCTTTAAATTTATTTTTTAATCTTCCTCTGGATGTCATTTCAAATCAAATTATGGTTTTCCAAACTAGTCGGGATTAGCGAACCACACTGAAGTAATTATTTATTTTATTTCCCAATCCTAACCTATTCATCCCATGAAGCAAAACTGGTAATACCCCATTTCTAACAGCACGGTATTATCGGTAAAATTAATTACCATTTCACGTTCAAATCTAATTAAATATTTGACTATCGTTTTGGAGCAAAACTGGTGATACTCCATTCTCGCTCACTTTCTAAATTTGATAATTTAAATTATCCATTCACATTTCAATCAAATTACAGATTCATTAAAACTCCTTTTACTAGGTTAAAGAACTAATGTCATTTAAAACACAGTTCACGACAAACCCAAATCACATTCTATTTATTATCGGGTTAAAGAACAAGTGTTATTTAAAACACCCTTCACGATAAACCCACAAATCAATTCTATTTAAAACCCATTTCAAATCCAATTTATTTATTTAAATATAAATGGGTTTTAATTTTAGTTCAAAACTAGTTCATTTCGATAAAAATCTATTTTTATCTTTTCAAATATGGAGTTTTTCCTCCCAATTTTTCCCAAATCATTTCTTATGATTCTACACAAATTATTGATATTTTTAATAATTTTATCAACGCCCGTACAGTCGATTTCCATCAACGGCCATCGAACTCCACTTACAACGACCTTTTCCAAATTTGATTTGGATGCATCTCCAAATCCAACTATTAGATTTCAAATTTCTAATATTCGTTAGAAAGCTCTTTTCGATACGAACACAACGGTTTCGGTTTTAGGAGAATCCGACGGTCGGATCTCCCGTAATGTCCGTTCGAAGTCAATGGTCGAAATTTACGAACTGCCGCGGCGCGGCCAGTTCTATTCATGCCATTATATTATATATATAATATATATATAATATATATTTTGTCGATTTCTATTTAAAACGAATTTTATAAATAGTTTCAAATTTGTTTCTAAAACAATTTCAACCTTCATTTCAAATTCAAATCAAAATTGAATTTTCCCTTATAAATTCGTTTTAAATTCATTTCAATTCAATTCAAATTTCAAATTCATTTCAATTCGAATTCATTTTCTATTCAATTCAATTCAAATTCATTTTCTATTCAATTCAAATCAAACTCGTTTTCTATTTAATTCAAATCAAATTCGTTTTCTATTTAATTCAAATCAAATTTGTTTTCTATTTAATTCAAATCAAATTCGTTTTCTATTTAATTCAAATCAAATTCGTTTTCTATTTAATTCAAATCAAATTCGTTTTCTATTCAATTCAAATTAAATGCGTTTCCTATTTAATTCAATTCGATTTCGTTTTCTATTCAATTCGAATTCGTTTTCTATTCAATTCAATTCGAATTCGTTTTCTATTCAATTCCATTCGAATTCGTTTTCTATTCAATTCAATTCGAACTCGTTTTATAAATATTCGATTTTTATCTCTTTTCAATATTCATTATAAAAATGAATATAATCGATATAAATATCGTTCGCGTCAAAATAGCGCATCTCTAATCAACACGGCTTTATATTTTTCAATAACTTCGTTATTCTATTCAACAAATGAATCTATATTTCTTTCAATATATGACTCTATAATTTTGTCAACACATGACTAATCTCAACGAATGAGTACTGTCCACGTGTGACTATTTTTGTTTTTTAATATATTTTATAAAAATTATGGTATCTATCATTTGATTTCAAATCAGACTCCAACCATAAATTAGTAAGAGAACGATTCCCTAAATATTAACCCCGAAGGCCGAAACCAACATCAGATCAATATCCAGCAGACCACTCATCTTATCTATTTTCTAGTTAGTTTCTAATTTTATATATGATAAAGATGTAAATTTTATTGTTAAAATATTTCGTTCAACATGTGACTAATCTCAATGGATGAGTACTGTCAACACATGAACCTTTATTTTATAATATTCTTTATTTTCCCAATTGGAATGAGGCCCAATCAATTATCATATAATGTTAATTATATGGATTCCATACTTCACATGTATATAATAGCAACGATAAGTAATCAACCATCATCCAAAGTGCACTACACTGTATAAGCATCAAATATAGATATCTAACGCTTATAACAGCCAGTCAATCAATCGATCGACATACAACTAATTATTGGAATTAGTGTATGTCATATATTATCCCAATACCCGTGTGGGGTTTCAAATCAACAAACATAGATTTTTATTTGTGCAGTTGGGTGATGTGTAAAATTTATCTTCCCAATAAATGTCCTTCAAATAGGTGTACATAAACAAACCGTCCGGTTTGTAAATGAATATTTATTTATTCACATTCACTATATTCATATTCACGTTAAAAATTATATTTTCAACGATAAAATATTTTATTTTAACACATGAATTTTTATTCAGTTCATTTACAAAATAAAATTGATATTTTTATTTTTCTAACCTTTTTTAGAAAATTTCGGCGGCATAACGGCACAATACTAGAAACGGGACAAGGCCTAGCCTTATCCCCGGTCTAGTGATGGCCCACGCCATACACATATCAATCAATTCGATTCCATTTCACCAAACAATCAAATTCAAATCAAATAATCTAACCAACTACACAACCAAACAAACAAGTCCATGGTCTGTGGACTATAGTGTCGGCTGCTACTAAACACCGTCTGCATCCTAGTATATATTTATATAACTAGAAAAGAAAAGTTAAAGTGAGAAGTTCTCATCGGCTAGCTAACCCAAACGCCGTGACTCTTCTTATGTAGAAGTCTTCACCGTTTCTTCTTTCGTTACTTTCGCTGCCCTTAGCCACTACATATATAAAAATCACATTTTCATATTGTTGTTATATAGATAAAAATTATAATTTTACACCGCTACTATATGGATAAAATTTCAATTTTTACAACGATTTTCATATAATAAAGATTATATTTTTATCACGCTATTCTCTGTATAAAGATTTCGCCTTTTCAAATATAAGGATTTCGCCTTTGCAAATATAAGGATTTCGCCTTTTCAAATATAAAGATTTCGCCTTTATTATCATAACTATATAAAGATTATATTTCTATATTTCTATTATAATAAAAACCATATTTTTATATCTCCTACATAATAAAGATCGAATTTTTTTATTTCGCTTCATATATATAAAAAAATCTAATTTATATTATTATACCTATATAAAAATCTAATTTTTATCGTGCTAATACACATATAAAAATCTTATCTCTTCTCTAATAAAAATCTTATTTTTATAAGCTGTTCAAATAATTAAAAATCCTATTTTTATATTTCATTCACCTAAAGAAAAATTTGATCTTTATACGTTATTTGAATATATAAAAATTCTACCTTTATTAATAAAAGTCATAGCTTTGTCTATATATAAAAATATTATTTTGTAAACTAAAAATCCTATTTTATTAAGCTAAAATAAAATTAAAAAGATCATCAAGAGACTCACCACTTCGATTGGAGGAAGAGGGCAGTCGTTGGTCATCGTTGCCGGAGGCGGAGGGTTTCATTGCAACGCTTCGTGGATGGCGGTCAGGGGCATCGGCGGTGGGTGGTTGGCCAATGGCGGCGGTAGGTGTAGTCTAGGGTTTTAAAGGGGGCACGGTGGGGTTCGTACGAAACAAGGGGGCGCGCTAGTGGGTAGCTGCGGTCTGAGGGGGGGAGAGCTCCGGCAATGTGGGGGCACGGCGGTGGTCTGGCGATGCCTGGGGAGGAGGTGCGGTTTCCCCCCTTTCGATTTTTTTTTGATTTTTTCTATGAATCGTGTTTTGAAAATCCAAAGGGGGAGGGTGTCGTTGACTAAGGGGGAGGATGGGGGAAATGTTTATATTTAATTAATTTATTTTATTTTATAACACCCAAAAAGCAACTTTTTATTTCGAACTCGAAATCAAGCCCACCGCCTGTCGTCCATAACTAATTACCCCCATTCCGAACACAATGGGATATGTATCGTAAGTTGATTCGATCGTTACGATCAGTTTTCGTCAAAATCAACATATAACTCTATATATTGAATTTGAACGTGCATTTCAATTTACCGTGGTCACATACTAACTCGAAAAATGCCCAAAAAATATTTTCTAGCTTCGTATTGGCGATATGGTCCTAACAGAACTAATTTCGTCAAATTCTGAGAATGTTTGAAAAATGGCCATTTTCCAGTCGATTAAAATCAACTAAAACTGGTCAAATGCGTTTTCCTTTGCCACGCTCACATATTGAATCGAAAAATTACAAATTTGGAATCTAGCAATAAATTGACATCACGGGTCCAACAAAAGTGGTTTCGTCGAAATCCGAGGTCGTTTGCAAAATGGCTATTTTTAAGGGCTAAAAATTCCATAGCGACTATTCTGAAAATTCATTTGGACATATCCTTTTATCCCCGCTATGAAATTGATTTTTCGGATTCGTTGGAAAGATATTCTCAAATAGATTCAACCATTTTTGGTTTCACTAAAATCCGGTTTATTTTGCACCCGGTACCTTCATTTGAAGTTTGAGATCGAATTATCGAACTATAGGGCCATTTTCAATTCCTTTTATAATTTAAAATAAATATTTATATTCTAACGACGACGTATATAAATATATACGTTCTAATTCTATTCAAAATAAATTTCTCGTTGATATTATTTAAAATAATTCATTTTAAATATTCAAAATTCGCTAAAATTGCCAAAATAAAAAATTTAAATTGGCTTGCATTTCCGGGTTTTTACAATCTCCCCCACTTAAAACTTTTCGTCCCCGAAAAGGAACGAAGCCAAAAGTTGTTTAACAAATCAACTCAACTTCCAGTATTTTCGTTACGGCTTAAGTTCTTCAACTTTTCAGTTTCTAAGAACTTTTCAAATTTTCAAAAATTTGGCTAACACCCTAAATTTTCGAAAAATTTCGCCATAACCTGCCTGCACCGGGAGCATCGGGAAAATCCCGAAATTGCCATACATGCCTTCTGATCTCAAAAAGAAAAAGAAAAAGCCAAGCGGCTAGCCAATCGGCTCATAAAATCATCATCACTCAAACAAAACAGTAAATTATGGTAAACATGTACCTATTTGTCGGGCAAACAAATTTTATTCTCTGCTCTAGCCTCCTTGCTATAACCTGTTCAATGTAAGTACATGTATATGCAAGCAAATGCGACAAATTTTCAATACAGTTCAATATTTGATACTATTAGACGTAATGGTTCAAAATTATCAAACAAATAGACAAACAACACAACCATTAATCAATTAGTGGATTAACGTTTCAAATTCATAATTTTAATACATATACAGAAAATCATGTTTTTGATGCCAATTCACAACAGTGTATCTATCTAATTTTGGTTCTCACACCAGTCTATGGAAATATATAGAAAGCACACCTTTGAAACACGAAAATAATTACTGATGATGACGCGTCAATCATCAGAATCAGGCCCGGGTGACTAGAGTGTGATTCTATATCTATCCATTATATTAAAACCTCGAATATACGTTCATGAAGCGTATATAAAATCTTTATATATTGGATTGTCCAAATTAAAAATAAATAAATATTCAAATATGTATAAAATGGTTTAAATTTTCAAAACAAAGCTGTTTTCATTTGAAAAATATATTCTTCACACTCGTTCTAGGATACTACTGATCCTATCTCTAACGAGTCATTCTAATTGGATTTTACTAATCCAATATCTGATGAATTCTTTCGTATGGTTCTAATGTGTCTTGTTCTTGAGCTCTGTAAACCAAAGCTCTGATATCAAATGTGACGGCAAGGAATTCCGCTCGATCCGAATTGATCGTTAAACCGATCTAGACCGTTCGAAACCCCTGATCGTTTTGAGAACAGGACAAATTAGAACGCAGACAGAAGAACCTTTCATTTCTATTACAACAATTCCATCAGATACAAGAATATACAGAGTATAAATGAATATTACGCATTCGACAAATATCAGAGATTACAATAAATTACAAAGCAGTGGAAAAACAATAGAAAACACAACTGAAAGTAATACACAGATACAGAGCTTTCCGAGCATCATTCCAGTTGTAAACCAGGATCCTACGAATATAAATCTGCAAAACCAAAACTACTAGCTGCCCGTGTAGAAAATAGGGGCACCCAGAGTTTAGGTTAAAACAATAAACTCCAGGTCAGTCATGTGACTGGTGTGAGAACTAAAACAGTTATTTAAAGCTTTACTTTAAAAGAGAGTAATTCAAGGGACCACGCCGTATAACACGGAAAGGGTTTTCTCCCAAGAATACCACTGCATAGAATAAACAATGCAATGCTTTTTCGAAAAATGAAGCTATTATAAGACCCAGGTCCCATCACACAATGCAGCGCAAGCCAGAGAATAGGGTTTTCCCTTACAATAGCCAAACATGCTTGGTACGTCTTAAAAACAAATCATTTGATACTATAATAAGTGTATAGTGTCAAAACAATTTCAATCATAAATATCAATCATAGACGGCGTAGCATCCCATGCTACTATGTCGCCATACTAGGCTCTACAAATAAAGCCGAAATATCTCGTTTTGGAAATTTTATTTCCGTCATGAGTCGATGCAAGGGGCAAGCTCCTCTCCGCTTCGAGACACTCTAGCAAATGTCCCAGGACTACACACTCTGGGCAGCCACTTGGATCGGTTGGGCCGGTCCACTCTTACATTTGAGGATTGGCAATTCCTGAACACACGTTTCCCGATCCTATCAGACCTAATATCTAGGCGCCTCATTCCAACAACCACATAGGTGAAAAGTATATAAATGTCAGGGCTGGTAAGTCACTGACACCATCAAAGCTAGAAAGAAACGTCGTGTTCTCTCAACGGTCCATATCCCGTTTTTGACTCATACCAAGGTGTGAGGCTCGCGAACCCACGCTATACACAAAGTTATGCCACATAGGCTGTGCTTTGATCATCAACCACAAGACTTTGCTTTTCAATAGAAGCCTTGATCAATTGCCACTTAGGCATGCCACATAGGCAATTCATGCCATGCGACTGATGTCCATCGATATACAACCTCTGAGCTCGTACGTCTCAGAGAAGGGCGTTAAGCAAAAGAATAAATTCTCCGCCGCCAGACAGATGTATATTTAATAGAGATCAATCAGCATAGAATAAAATCCAATGTCAAACACACAGTCCATTTACAAGTTTGTTCGGGGTCTGAACGAAACCAGAGGCACTTTCCTCGCATATCCATCAATCTCAAAGTACATCTGGACGACCACCAACTGATTCCCTCATCTTGGGTGTACAACCTAATCAAGATCATCAGTAATCACCCAAACGATGTGAAGACTTCCGGTCTTCGACGACCGTCTTCATCTTCGACTTATCGTCGAATCGGTTATTCAAAATGGGTATAAACCCGACCTTTCTGAATAACCTGCGTATATAGTAAACAAATGTTACACAAACACAACATACGCCTCATTCCAATTTAGCAGCCACTAACCGTAAATCAACAAGAGAATAATTTCCCAAATATTAACCCCGAAGGCCGAAACCAACATCAGATCAATATCCAGAAAACCATTCTTCCTAGCTAACCTACAGCTAGTTTCTAAATTTCATATTCTTAAGGAAAAGTTCCCATTAATTTTATCAAAGACAAATTCTTTAAATTTATTCTTTAATCTTCCTTTGGATGTCATTTCAAACCAAATTATGGTTTTCCAAACTAGTCGGGATTAGCGAACCACACCGAAGTAATTATTTATTTTATTTCCCAATCCCAACCTATTCATCCCATGAAGCAAAACTGGTAATACCTCATATCTAACGCCACGGTGTTATCGGTAAAATTAATTACCATTTCACATTCAAATCTAATTAAAGATTTGACTATCGTTTTTGAGCAAAACTGGCGATACTCCATTCTCGCTCACTTTCTAAATTTGATTATTTAAATTATCAATTCACATTTCAATCAAATTACAGATTCATTAAAACTCCTTTTACTAGGTTAAAGAACTAATGTCATTTAAAACACAGTTCACGACAAACCCAAATCACATTCTATTTATTATCAGGTTAAATAACAAGTGTTATTTAAAACACCCTTCACGATAAACCCACAAATCAATTCTATTTAAACCCATTTGAAATCCAATTTATTTATTTAAAAATAAATGGGTTTTAATTTTAGTTCAAAACTAGTTCATTTCGATAAAAAACTATTTTTATCTTTTCAGATATGGAGTTTTTCCTCCCAATTTTCCCCAAATAATTTCTTATGATTTTACACAAATTATTGATATTTTTATTAATTTTATCAAGGCCCGTACAGTCGATTTCCATCAACGGCCATCGAACTCCACTTAATGCGACCTTTTCCAAATTTGATTTGGACGCATCTCCCAATCCAACCGTTAGATTTCAATTTTCTAATATTCTTAGAAAGCTCTTTTCGATACGAACCCAACGGTTCCAGTTTTAGGAGAATCCGACGGTCGAATCTCCCGTAATGTCCATTCGAAGTCAATGGTCGAAATTTACGAACTGCTACGGTGCGGCACGTTCTATTCAGCCATTATATTATATATATAATATATATAATATATATTTCATCGATTTCTATTTAAAACAAATTTTATAAATAGTTTCAAATTTGTTTCTAAAACAATTTCAACCTTCATTTCAAATTCAAATCAAAATTGAATTTTCCCTTATAAATTCGTTTTAAATTCATTTCAATTCAATTCAAATTTCAAATTCATTTCAATTCGAATTCATTTTCTATTCAGTTCAATTCAAATTCATTTTCTATTCAATTCAAATCAAACTCGTTTTCTATTTAATTCAAATCAAATTCGTTTTCTATTTAATTCAAATCAAATTCGTTTTCTATTTAATTCAAATCAAATTCATTTTCTATTTAATTCAAATCAAATTCGTTTTCTATTTAATTCAAACCAAATTCGTTTTCTATTCAATTCAAATCAAATCCATTTCCTATTTAATTCAATTCGATTTCGTTTTCTATTTAATTCAATTCGAATTCGTTTTCTATTCAATTCAATTCGTTTTCTATTCAATTCCATTCGAATTCGTTTTCTATTCAATTCAATTCGAATTCGTTTTATAAATATTCGATTTTTATCTCTTTTCAATATTCATTATAAAAATGAATATAATCGATATAAATATCGTTCGCGTCAAAATAGCGCATCTCCAATCAACACGGCTTTATATTTTTCAATAACTTCGTTATTCTATTCAACAAATGAATCTATATTTCTTTCAATACATGACTCTATATTTTTGTCAACGCATGACTAATCTCAACGAATGAGTACTGTCCACGTATGACTATTTTTGTTATTTAATATATTTTATAAAAATTATGGTATTTGTCGTTTGATTTCAAATCAGAATCCAACCGTAAATTAGTAAGAGAACGAATCCCTAAATATTAACCCCGAAGGCCGAAACCAACATTAGATCAATATCCAGGAGACCACTCATCTTATCTATTTTCCAGTAAGTTTCAAATTTTATATGTGATAAAGATGTAAATTTTATTGTTAAAATATTTCGTTCAACACATGACTAATCTCAACGGATGAGTACTGTCAACACATGAACCTTTATTTTATAATATTCTTTATTTTCCCAATTGGAATGAGGCCCAATCAATTACCATATAATGTTAATTATATGGATTCCATACAGCACATGTATATAATAGCAACGATAAATAATCAACCATCATCCAAAGTGCACTACACTGTATCAGCATAAAATATAGATATCTAACGCTTATAACAGCCTGTCAATCAATCGATCGACATACAACTAATTATTGGGATTAGTGTATGTCATATATTATCCCAATACCCGTGTGGGGTTTCAAATCAACAAACACAAATTTTTATTTATGCAGTTGGGTGATGTGTAAAATTTATCGTCTTAATCAATGTCCTTCAAATATGTGTACATAAACAAACTGTCAGGTTTGTAAATGAATATTTATTTATTCACACTCACTATATTCATATTCGCATTGAAAATTATATTTTCAACAATAAAATATTTTATTTTAACACATGAATTTCTATTCAGTTCATTTACAAAATAAAAATGATATTTTTATTTTTCAAACCTTTTTTAGAAAATTTCGGCGGCATAATGGCACGATACTAGAAACGGGACAAGGCCTAGCCTTATCCTCGGTCTAGTGATGGCCCACGCCATACACATATCAATCAAATCGATTCCATTTCACCAAACAATCAAATTCAAATCAAATAATCTAACCAACTACACAACCAAACAAACAAGTCCGTGGTCTGTGGACGATAGTGTCGGGTGCTACTAAACACCGTCTGCATCCTAGGATATATTTATATAACTAGAAAATAAAAGTTAAAGTGAGAAGTTCTCACCGGCTAGCTAATCCAAACGTCGCGACTTTCGCCGTTTCTTCTTTCGTTACTTTCGCTGCCCGTAGCCACTACATATATAAAAATCACATTTTCATATTGTTGTTATATAGATAAAATTATAATTTTACACCGCTACTATATGGATAAAATTTCAATTTTTACAACGATTTTCATATAATAAAGATTATATTTTTATCACGCTATTCTCTATATAAAGATTTCGCCTTTTCAAATATAAGGATTTCGCCTTTGCAAATATAAGGATTTCGCCTTTTCAAATATAAAGATTTCGCCTTTATTATCATAACTATATAAAGATTATATTTCTATATTTCTATTATAATAAAAACCATATTTTTATATCTCCTACATAATAAAGATCGAATTTTTTATTTAGCTTCATATATATAAAAAAATCTAATTTATATTATTATACCTATATAAAAATCTAATTTTTATCGTGCTAATACACATATAAAAATCTTATCTCTTCTCTAATAAAAATCTTACTTTTATAAGCTGTTCAAAAAATTAAAAATCCAATTTTTATATTTCATTCACCTAAAGAAAAATTTGATCTTTATACGTTATTTGAATATATAAAAATCCTAACTTTATTAATAAAAGTCATAGCTTTCTCTATATATAAAAATGTTATTTTATAAACTAAAAATACTATTTTATTAAGCTAAAATAAAAATAAAAAGATCATCAAGATACTCACCACTTCGATTGGAGGAAGAGGGCAGTCGCTGGTCGTCGTTGCCGGAGGCGGAGGGTTTCATTGCAGCGCTTGGGGGTCGTGGATGGCGGTCAGGGGCATCGGCGGTGGGTGGTTGGCCAATGGCGGCGCTGGGTGCGGTCTAGGGTTTTAAAGGGGGCATGGTGGGGTTCGTACGAAGCAAGGGAGCGCGCTAGTGGGTAGCTGCGGTCTGAGGGGGGGAGAGCTCCGGCGATGTGGGGGCACGGCAGTGGTCCGGCGATGCCAGGGGAGGAGGTGCGGTTTTCCCCCCCTTTCGATTTTTTTTTTAATTTCTTCTATGAATCGGGTTTTGAAAATCCAAAGGGGGAGGGTGCCGTTGACTAAGGGGGAGGATGGGGGAAATGTTTATATTTAATTATTTTAATTTATTTTATAACCCCCAAAAAGCAACTTTTTATTTCGAACTCGAAATCAAGCCCACCGCCTGTCGTCCATAGCTAATTACCCCCATTCCGAACACAATGGGATATGCATCGTAAGCTGATTCGATCGTTACGATCAGTTTTCGTCAAAATCAACATATAACTCTATATATTGAATTTGAACATGCATTTCAATTTACCGTGGTCACTTACTAACTCGAAAAATTCCCGAAAAATATTTTCTAGCTTCGTATTGGCGATATGGTCCTAAGAAAACTAATTTCGTCAAATTCTGAGACCGTTTGAAAAATGGCCATTTTCCAGTCGATTAAAATCAACTGAAACTGGTCAAACGCATTTTCCTTTGCCATGCTCACATATTGAATCGAAAAATTACGAAAATTGGAATCTAGCAATAACTTGACATCACGGGTCCAACAAAAGTGGTTTCGTCGAAATCCGAGGTCGTTTGCAAAATGGCTATTTTTAAGGGCTAAAAATTCCATAGCGACTATTCTGAAAATTCATTTGGACATATCTTTTTATCCCCGCTATGAAATTTTGATTTTTCGGATACGTTGGAAAGATATTCTCAAATAGATTCAACCATTTTTGGTTTCACTAATATCCGGTTTATTTTGCACTCGGTACCTTCATTTGAAGTTTGAGATCGAATTATCGAACTGTATGGCCATTTTCAATTCCTTTTATAATTTAAAATAAATATTTATATTCTAACGACGACGTATATAATATATACGTTCTAATTCAATTCAAAATAAATTTCGCATCGATATTATTTAAAATAGTTCATTTTAAATATTCAAAATTCGCTAAAATTGCCAAAATAAAAATTTTAAATTGGCTCGCATTTCCGGGTTGTTACATGGCGATTGTGTTTCCTCTAAAGATATAGAGACATGACTTATTGGGTGTTCTGTTCGATTTGTTTACAAATCATAAGTCATTGAAGTATCTTTTCTCCCAAAAGGATTTGAATCTTTGGCAGCAAAAGTGGTTAGAGTTTCTAACATCGTATGATTTTTGTATAGCCTATACTCCTGGCAAAGGCAACGCAGTTGCAGATGCGCTAAGTCGAAGAGACACGAGTTTGGGAGCGATGCTTTCGGAATGGAAGAGCCTCAAGTATTCGGCAAGGTTTGATTTCAGGCTAAGGTGTGAATTGGAACCTGAAATATTGGCAAGCTTATCGACAAGACCTTCTCTTATTGAAATGATTGGATAGAGCGAAAAGCGAGGTGCAATGCTTGTTGAGTTTATCCAGAAGACTGGAACCGAAAGGCAAAGAGTTCGAAGTCGATTGAGAAGGTTAACTTCGAAAGTAAGGACGACTAGAGATTCCTGATTTTGATGGATTCAGAGATGAGATTCTAAGAGAATGTCATCACTCAAAGTTGACGATTCATTTTGGTGGTAATAAGATGTATCAGGACATGAAGCGAATCAACTACTGGGAAGGTATGAAGTGGGATATTGGAAATTTCATTTCCAAATGTATGAATTGTCAGTTGGTGAAAGCTGAACAAAAGAAGCCGAGTGGTTTGCTTCAGCCATTGGATGTTCCTACATGGAAGTGAGAGCCGGTATCGATGGACTTTATCAATGGATTACCTAGAACCAGGGCAGGGAATGAAGGGATTTAGGTCATCGTGGATCGCTTGACCAAAAGTGCAAGATTCATTCCTGTCAAGACGACTAGGACGGCATCGAAATTGGCTGAACTTTATGTAAAATGTATAGTTCGATTCCATGTTGTCCCAAAGAGCATAGTGAGTGATCGAGATCTGTTGTTCACTAGCATATTTTTAAGAAGATTGCAATAATCTTTGGGAACCGAGTTATGCTTGAGTATGACATATCATCCCCAAACTAATGGTTAGGCGGAGAGAGTCAATCGTATTTTGAAAGATCTCCTGAGGGCTTGTGTGTTAGTCTTTGGTGGATTATGGGAAGACCATCTACATTTGGTTGAGTTTACATATAATAATAGCTACCAGTCGAGTATTGGGATGACACCATATGAGTCGTTGTATGGGAGGCCACGCAATTCTCCAGCTTTTTGGCTAGAAACTGGAGACAAGCTGATACTTGGGCCTGAGATGATTAGAGAGACCTCGGACTGTATCGAGATTGTTCGGCAACGAATGAAGGAGGCCCATGATTGCCAGAAGAGCTATGCTAGTAAACGTCGTAAGGATTTGGAATTCGACATTGGTAGTACGGTTTTTGTGAAGATTTCGACATTGAAGCATGTGGTTCGACTTGGAAATAAAGGGAAGTTGGCTCCGAGCTTATTGGACCGTTTTCGATAGATGTGTAAATCAGAAAGCTCGCGTATAGATTGATTTTACGCGAGAGATGTAGAGTGTGCGTAACTTTTTTCGTAAGATGCTTCTACGAAAAATATGTGCATGGTCTGGATGTGGTAGTACCTCCGGAGTAATACGTTGACCTTGTAGTTGAGTTTGTAGTCACGAAACCTTATAAGTTGCTTGGTGTTATAGCGAATGACGAGAAACAGCTAAGGGAAAAGACGGTTTATTTAGTTAATGGATTGGGATGGCGACGATGTTACGTGGGAGACGGGGGAGAGTATAAAGACGACCCATCGAAAACTCTTCATCCGTATGACCCATTTGTGCCATCATTATTACTTGTTGATTTTGTTGTTATCTTTATTGTTGTTGGTAGAATTTCACGTGCTAGGATAAGGCTATGGATGCATGGCTTGATGGTTGCTAGTTTGGGTGATAAATTTGGCTTCTCATGGAGGATAGGCATGCGGAATTGTTGTGATTGCTTGTGTTTGCTTCGAATTTCGAGGGCGAAAATCTTAAGGCGGAAAATGTAATAGCCCGCATTTTACGTATCGAAGGATCGTAAAATATTTTTATTTTATTCCCTGAGGGTTGTATCATTCTCATCTTTTAATATGTTGCTTATGGGGATGTGGGACGTGTCAATAATTTTTACCAATTTTATTTATGACCATTTTGCCCCTTTCAGTCTTGTACAGAGCATAACTTTTTACTCGGGTCGAATCAGAGAGTGAGACCTGTTCCATTGGAAAGGAATTGATGATTGCCTTCCCGTCGAGTAGTTACATTAAGGATTTGGTTTAGCGGTTTGGGATAAATCTCTGTTTTAAGGTTTTTCAATTTGTTGTCTAGGTTTAGGGAGCCTAATGGGCTGATTTGGGGAAGGCCCATTAGTGGGCTGGTGGAAACTATAAATAGGCGGTGAGGGATATGGGAAATAGTTTAGTTTCTCATTCTCCCATTTGGTGCCTTTTGCTCCTTCTTCTCTTAACACTTTTCCACCGTTAGAAAACGAAATCCAAGGAGGAAAATCGAAGATCTACACCATTCAAGGATAGATCTACATCATTTCAAGGGGGAATTCATCAGATCAAGGAGTTTAGTTTGAAGTGCTCGCTGTCCAGATTCATAATTCTATTGTTTTAGCTTGTTTGGGAGAATCGGTGAGTGGATTACATCTCTCACGTGGATTCAATGAAGTGTATGAGTAGTTGATCACGTTTTTCATCAAATTTAAGTGTTTTTCCTTAGATCTATGCATTGGTAAGTTCGTTTTCGTATAGATCACCCTACGATTTGGTTTAGTAAGTTTAGATAGGTAATTTCTATGACATTTCATGTGAATGTGCAAGTTAGATCCATAGTTTTGTTCATATATATGTTTATAGTGATTTTGGTGAATTTTACATTATCATTGATAGAATTGTCATATTGGTGATATTATTGATTTCACAACATGCTTGTCGTAATGTTGGATGATATATATGAGTCAGTTTCGTAGTATCTGTCGCTTGGCGAAGTTTTGGTCAAAATCGGAGTTCAACTGCAATATGCAGGTTTTGGGTCGGCCATAGTTGGGTCGGTCGGTCTCAAATCATATCTTGGGGAACAAGTCAAGTTAGGTCGGCCATAAGATGGGTCATCCATAAGTTGGGTCGGCCGTAAGTTGGGTCGTCCATAAGTTGGGTCGGCCAAAAGTTGGGTCGGCCATAAGTTGGGTCGTCCATAAGTTGGGTCTGTCTATAAGTTGGGTCATGCATAAGTTGGGACGGCCATAAGTTGGGTCGTCCATAAGTTAGATCGGCCATAAGTTGGGTTGTCCATAAGTTGGGTCGACATAAAGTGGGTCGGCCATAAGTTGGGTCAGCCAGTTCTGGACAGCCATTTCTGGTTGGACACTTCTAGTGATGATGTGACTTCAAAGTGAATTCAATTGGAAGTTTGGAAGTGTTTAAAAGTGTTCGTTGATCGGTATAGAACAATGAATGGTATGACAACTCAAGGGTGTTGAGATGACGGCTTGGACGAGTGTCTGGACGAGGATGTTCAACGTGATGTGATTTGTTCGTTGTTCGTCGTATGCAACAAATGTAGAAATGACACAAGGATGTATTGAGTCTATATGAAAGGACAACTCAAGGATGTATTGGGCGTCGTGGATGGCCTAGACACGTGTTGAGTATATCGTGCAGCACATGTTGAGTATAGCATGTGGAGAGAGAGACGAAGGCCGAGGAATTATCGTTGTCGTAGGTTCTAGCGGACTCAAAGCAGAGGTACAATTGTAGACCAATTGTAGGTCAAGCGTCTTGGGCATCGTGTTTGGCCTAGACACGTGTTGAGTATAGCGTGTAGCATCTATTGTACAGCATGTGGAGTTTTTCTAGAACCGGGGCATCGTGTGTGGTCCTTGACAATTGATGGCAAATTGTTAACCAGTTATACGTTAACAAGGGTTCTAAAGCAAGGTTGGTGGTGATAGCCAGAGTTAGGCATGAACATTTGAATGTAGGTTGTGATCATGATTGAGTTTCTTTGCCATATATGAATGGATGCTTTAATTGCCATGACTGAATTGTTGTTCCGTTGGATGTATGGATCATAAAGGCTATCACTGTCATGTAGCGGGGGAAGGCAATTGAGAGTTCTTCTCTGGAGCTGGGTAGATTAGTTGATTTTTCACCCATTCTCATATACATTATTGATGAAGTTTGTTAGTTTTTTTATCACTCACTAAGACTGTTGTCTGACTCAAGGTTTTATGTTGTCCTCTTATTACCTTGGGCTGTTCATTAGATTTTTGGATGGGCAGACTAAGTAGCAGGTGACAGGTAATGCCTTAGTGGGAATGGTGATGCTGATCAATGGCGAGGAGGCTGGCGTACTATCTTTACTACTTTGTAGTAATTGGATTTCCGTTGATTTCTATTTCTTTGAGTGTTGTAGTGAGGCAAATTGTACAAACACTATTGTTGCTATCCACCTGTATGGGAAATACTTTCTAGTTGCCATGAAAGTTTAGTGTTTTTGCTTCACTGTCACTACCTATTGTATATGTTCTATTATATTTTTTCCTTGCGTTGTGAGTTTCCGACATGTTCCATTTGATTATCTTACCTTGATGATTGTCCATAGCTTCCTGGCACACCTTTCAGTGCATTATTCCTCTTGCATAGCACGGGGGTTATTGGCGGTCGTTACAAAACGACTTAGACATAAAGTTTGATGAGTCTAGTGACTTTTAACATATAAATAAATATAAGTATCAAAACAGTAAATAAACTGGATGAAAGGTAACTGTAGTATAAAACGGGTATAAGTAGGATGGACAGGATAAACATAATAAAAAGGATAAAATTTGCTTCTCAATTAATTTCTCTGCACCAATACTAGTATACTAAATTAAGTGTTTTTCAATTACTTAACAGAAATAGAGTGATCCCAATAGAACATAAATGGTAGACTTAGGTGTACTTCTAGCAACGGGTATTACCCCCAAACAGAAATAACAAGTACCTAAACATAAATAACAGGTGTTACCCCAAACAGAAATAACAGGCACCTAAATAGAACTAGATGTACCCTAATTATTTCCACCAAGTGATCGGCTCTCTACCACGTAAATACCCTGTGCCATCCCCATAGTAGGGTGTATTACTTCCTAAAGTGGCAATCACCAGAAGGAAACAAACCTATTTATAGGTGTTATAGCATCTTATTTTCCCAAACAGTCTGGAGCCATTCACGCAAATGACCCTGTTCGAACGCGCCATCAGAACACCCCATCCCAAATGAACCTCTTATAATTAGCTCAGTAAGCATGCCCTTACCTCTACCTAGTGCGGGGTTCCCTTTTAATACCAGAATGGTTTATCGACTAACATGGGTCCCACACAACAAATGGCACAAGTCAAACCCCTAGACTTGTATCCCCAATCAACTAGGATTTCCATAGGTTAAGTTTTACATGGGTTAATAGTGTACCTACAAACCCAACAGATTAACAAGTTTGCTTAATCCCAAACAGATTAAACAAGTTTTCTTAAAATAACAGGTAAAAAGGTTATATAGGTGACATTGAGTTTTAATAACATGTTCCACTTAATCTTTGAAATTAAGCCTATAGGTTTACATGTGCATACACCCCAAATTTCTGTCATAATTCATAGTATTGGTTACGCCCCCAAATCCCAGTCATATACATAGTAAATTGTGCCCAAATTATCCTTCCCAATCATCCCCAATTAATCCACATTCCGTTCGTACGCATATTTCAGCGGTATTGGCCTAGGCTCGAAGGTAGCCTAGGCTATAAAAATAAAAAGGGAATGAGAGAGGAAGAAGAACATAAATATTCATATATAGTAGAAATAAGCATAGAAATAGGCATATAGCAATAACTGAATAACAGAATAGGTGTATAGAAAATTCCATGTCATTATAGCATATATGTTTAAATATTAATTAATTTCTTAACAGGCATAGGTTTAGATCCCGTTTATTAACATGTCAAGATTACTGTTAAATATTTATATATAAAGTAACATGAACTCACAGTGATTGGATCTAAAGAACATATAATAGTATGCTAATATTGCAAAAGAGATTCTTATATATGTATAGGCTATCGTTGTAGAAGATAGTCAAATTCAATCCAAGTTGAGGCAACATCTCCTTGTCTCTGTTGTTTTAGGTGTATGAAACAATTGAAATGCCAAGCCTTATATAGACTTTTTCTAATGTATCTCGCTCATAAATAAGTCCAGGTTCAGGGAATGAACCTGGCTGGATCGAGGGTGGGTCGACCCCAGGGTTGATCCTAGGGTCGACACACCCTTGAGTGGGTCGACCCATGGGTCAATCCCTGGGGCGTGGGTCGACCCCCAACGGGTCCAGATCCCGCGTTCGACTCCCACCTTAGATTTTGAATATTTTTGAAATTCTGGTTTTATTTTGTTCACATATACTTCTCTTATATGTATACAAACATCTAAACTTAATATCTTCTTCATACGATGTTCGTTTTACGCAAACTCGGAGTCTATATGAACTAGAATTTCGAAACGAACGCAATAGTACGGTCCATTTTACTTAATTCCCAATATTAAATTAAGTATTCTATAGTTTATTAATGCTCTTTAAAATTACGAGGTGCTACAACAGGCTTCCAAACCCAGCATCTAATTTCAACATTGAATTCACCACTCACATCCTTCCCAACTCGCGACGTCCCATCTATCTATATGCGACATTTTTCTTCTACAGAACCGCACATCCCAGTTACCTCCAATAGGACGAACTCCACAAAAATCACTCTGTTGTACCACTCACCATCCAGTAATTCGCGCTATAAGATAGGCACTGGCTTCATACAAGTCACGACAACCTTAGTGATCGAATACTTTAAAAACCGATTACCCAAGCACCACGCCTACCTAATTTTACCCATCACTTCTAATGGTCCTCCGACACCCCCAATTTGATGCGACAACAACCCCTAATTTCGACCGATTTGAACTCAAGCTCAGCATCTTCATCGCGATGTCCTATCTTTGATCAAAGGCCGACTTTGAACAAAATGATAGAGAAAGGCACTGATTTGGTTTTTGAAATATAAGGAAGGGAGCGGCCGTACTCTCTCTCTCTCTCTCTTTGAAGCTTTCTATGATTTGTGAAAATTGAAGGTGGGTGCGGTTTTTTTTTTACAAGAACATATTGAAACGATTATAAAGGCTTCTCATTTACAAGTTTAAACAGAGAAGGTGATTTTTGAAGAAAGGGATTCATGGTGGCTTCCATTTTTTTCTCGAATTACCCGAGAAACAGAAGTGAGAAGAGAAAGGACTGGGTGGCGATATACAGTATTTTTAAAGGGAACAAAACATACACTCGTTATAAATGGATGTCGTCCTAAGTACATAGCAAAGTAAATTCAATTTGATTTTTAAAAGTTTTGATTTGATTCATATTCACATTTGTTTCATTTGAATGGTTTAAAATCAATATATTCACATTTAACTCATTTGCATTCAAATTCATTTAAATTAATTCAAATCATTTTATTTATTTCGTTTAAATAAACGAAAATTTTTCTACCTATCTTTGGTATTATTTGATTACTAAAATAACCACTTATTTTTCTGGCTAATATTAAATTTATTGCAAATCAATTTATCCATTTCAATCTATTTAACTTGCACAGGTTAAGTTTTAAATTCCAGGATTCAAATACCCGCTATTTATTCCCAAATTCCTTTGAAATCATATGAATACATATATTTATTTCTATCTCAAATTCAAACATTTGAATTTTCCCATCAACTTGTTTTATTTCAAACAAAATTCCATTAAAAAAATTTATAAGGTAGTAATTCATAACTTAGAAACTCAAAAATGAACACTAATGATGCTGCAGTGATCATCGAATTATTTTCCAGCGATTGAAGTGAGGTCAATGTTTTATCACTTCCAAAATCCATTCAATATAAATTTTGTCAAAAATCATTCCACCACAAACTATATTATTTTATAATATTACAGAAAATATTTTCCAATGGGATTTAAATTCCAAATTCTAGTTTCAATCCAATTTTAATTCATCCCATTTGTATATACAAGTTCTATTTGGTTGTATATAGCCATTTTAATTTATAATCGTATTTGATTATAATCTCAGCTAGCACATCCATATACTATAATAGTTTCAGAAAATTATTCCTTTCATATAAAAATATAGTTTTGGGTAAAATTATTTCATTTACCTAGCTTTTAAAACATACTATGTCAAATTACTCTGCTCAAGTGTTTAGAAACATCTATCGATACAGTTGTACATTCTGTACAGACCAGAATTCATAAACCACTCGACAAACCAATCAACACAATATAAAACAGTTTTTATAGCAACTAACAAACACATTCTCTCATATATATACACTCAACTCATTCTAGGGTGCTACTGCCATATCTCTAATGAGTAAATCCCCAATAAAGCCTAGGTATTCGCTCAATCTAATCTCTGATACCAAATGTGATGGCCCGCAAATCTGTACTACTTAAGTTGACTAAAACACCACATGTCCAACACAAATAACACAGAAATACGAGTTGTTAGGGCTAAAGAAATAGAACAAATAGAAGATACAACAAAGAAAGTATCAGAATCTCACAGCGGACTAAACAAAATATAATATCATATACCATAACCTTTAAATACAAATCTCTATTTTATATACATGCCATATGAGAGTATAACACATATATATCACATCAGAAATAACTCTAAATAACTAAAGGTGAAGCCTCCTACTTCAAGTTCCTCCAAGTGTATCTATAAAAGCCTAAAACACTTGACTTTCCATACAAATTTGGGCATCCAATAGTTTAGGGTAAAACAAACAAAATAAACTCTGAGTCAGTCATGGGATTGGTGTGAGTAAACTCCAACCATGTTGTTTAACTTTGAAAAACCTTCTGAAAGAAAAGGATAATAGTAAGACTAGCCCACACATAAATGCAGACAGTTTTTATCTTACTATTACTCAAAACATTTCACGCTCCACATACATAATATAAAATCAAAAACAGCGGGGCACTTATTAGAGATTGGATTCCAACTATGAAAAGGCATGGGACCACCTCCTGATCAGTGTACTCTAGAGAGGATACACTGGAGTTCAGCAAGAACATCTTGCAACTTGGCCACACATAACCAGTCACTCATCCAGCATGAGTGTATGGAATGTATTATCACCCACGGTTGTTGGCCATCCAACCCTAATCCATAAGATACATAGTGAAAGAAGAATAAATCAATTTTTCTTTAGATTGGTGATAATAAACCCTGCTTGGGTATGAACAACCTTGCCATGCGGCCTGCCCGATTTTTGTCATTTCGCAGTTGTGAAGATTGATGCTATGTTTATCTTTTTTAGAACATTTGGCTACCATTCACTTTGAATGCCACATCGTCAAACCCGTCCAATCGCTATTTGACCTTTCCAAAAATATTACGGGTATAAAAAGCTAAGAGAAAAAAATTCCTCCGCTACCAAATGTAATATCTTGAAAAGATCGTCTTATGTGATCTGTTAGGCATAATCTATTAGACATTCTTCCATACAAGTTGTCATGGGTCTGGATAAACCGAAGGCACTATTCCATCAATCCATCTTAGGCAATTTCTACCTAGGATTGACTGAACAACCCTTGCACTTTACTCCATCTTCAATTATTTTTTGCATGAATAATTCGCAAATCCGATGTCTATACGGAGTGGTTTCAGATAATAAATCCAACCGGTCTCTCCATATTGACAACTATGGTAAAAACACTTCGATAGTCGATTATTTATCTATCGAAGAAAAAAGAAACATCCATCCAAATTTCTAACATCAAACTATCATTGGCCCTTTCTAATATTTCGTGTTCGTTTCCATATCGGGTCTCTATATTGATTTCTAGTTATCAAAATCTCTTAAAAAAATTCTGATTCCTTAAATTTTCGAGTAATTTCACAAGTACCTCCTTTATACGTCTCAATAGGTACAACTACAAATTGCCTCTCTAAGTCCTTTCCATTCAAAAAGAAAATCAAAAAGCCAAGCGGCTTGCCCAATAGGCTCATAAAATCTCACATGGAAATTCAAACATGTACCTTTTTGTCAAGCACTAAAATTATAATCTTCATTTTCTTCATTCGCTACCTGTCTAACATATAAACACCCATTTCCAATTCATTTCAATCAATTCAATCCTTTTTACATAACTTGCTTTCCATTCGGTAATTAAATTTTATAATTAGCTTCTTGGTTTCATTTGCTTTTAATATGAACATTCACATATTTCTATTCGCTTATACACAAATTAAACCCAAATTCCTTGCTTGCTTCCCATTTCTAATCCACGCTTCATACTCGAATTCCCAATTTCAATTAACAAATTCAACTCACTTATCAAAGTTAAGTTCGGTCCAAAACTTTATTAACTAATTTCTTTTGAAATTAGTTAACTTCATTTGATAATAAAAAAATATGATTTTTATATCAAAAATCACTTTATTCACTCTACTTGAGCTCATATTCATTTTATAACTCAATTCTATATTTTTCTGATGGAAATATGGATTTTATTTCACTTAAAGTCCTTTTATTTTATTTAATAAACCATTATGGTTTTAAAACGATTATAACACTGCTTTTATGAGAATTTGATTTCGACATAACTAAAAATCTATAAGATGAAATTTGGAATTTTCTTTTCCATTTGAAAACTAACATTTAATAGGTCTGAACTTTTCTTGTTTCATCGAATTTCAACTTATATTGAGTTCTATAAACTCAATTAAATTTCGAAACGTCAAACTACGAACTACCGTGCTGCAGAAATTTCGTTTTAATTAAATTAAATATAAACGTTAAAGCTTCGTTTATAAATAAATTCCAACTCCATTCTCTAATATTTAAATATAAATTAAAACATTTTTTCGAATCCAACTTAGTTATCTCGATTTTCAAAATCGTTGATTATTTCCTTCAGAACATCATAACTCGGTTATAAATTATTCACAATTCAATTTCTATATCAAATTACAACTTCCAAAAATTACTTTATAAAATTTCGATATAACCAAATTCCAATTAAAAATTTCTTTTATATAAATAATCAATTAATTCAGCATCCTTCACCATTACAAACTGATATCATCCCTTAATGATAGTGAAGTCGTTCAAGTTGGGGTATTTTAATTACCTCCCAGACCTTGATTGACAACTTTCTTATCTGGAGACAGATAAGAGTTTGTAATACAAAACTAACATTACTTATCATAAAAATCCCCCCTTCCGTCTTACTTATAAATATGATTGTTAATTGCCATTTCTTATATTTGGAAAAAACTATTTCCAATCTATCCAATGAAATTTATTTCATTACATTTATAAACATTGTTTTAATCAACTTCTTTATTTTATATTAAACAAGCTTCCACTTAAAGTCCCATTTAAAACTTGATTCCCATATTTTACTTTTACAAACTTATACATATAAATAAGCACAAAATTTATTTTTATATTAACTTTCAATAATGGTTTTTCTTTAATATAATTCCAATATCTTTTCTAGAATAAAACATTTTTATAAATTCGACATAGTCGAATACTATTTATAAATCCATACGGATTTATTCCAATTCAATTTACATTCCATATATCGGAATAAATCACATCATTTCCTCGGAAAATGATTCTCAATCCCTTTTTCTAAATTCATACTTGAATTTAACATCAAATAATAATATTCCATTTCATTTATAAACATCGTTTATAAATTCAGCTATTTGTTTTTATTATTAAAAACAATTTAATATTTTCCTAGTCAAATTCGTAATTCAATCTCTATTTCGAAAAAATAAAATTTTCCTTTTGAATCTAAAAATCCCTTTTCACGATATATCAATATTTAGGGCTAGTGATATTCAAACAGCCAAATACACAAGCTATCACTTCAAATCAACACATCACACATATAGAAATATGTAAACAACAATAATAAGTTTCGAGGTATCCAATTGGATCCCTCCAACCTATTTTCCCTGCATCCACTGATGTTAGACAACATAAATAATACCTATCCTACTTCAAGGCAAGATATCGCGGTATAGAAGGTCATCCACTCAATATATCGTGGGGGCAATAGGGTCATCCGCTAATGATACTATGGGCATCTGCTAATGATACTGCGGGAAATATCCTATATATATATATATGTATGTATGTATGTATGTATGTAATAGACACAACCACCAAGCTTATATAACTAATATATATAACCACAATAATTCAATAATTCGTGCACGCATGCAAGCAATTAACAGTTTACTTTTAACAATTACAAATAAATTTAAATAAAATCTTCTGAGTGAGATTTACTCACATTGATTTTTACTTCGTAAAATGTCCTATTTAATTTTCAAATTCATGGCTAAGCATTTACTCGAGTCGTCCCAACCGAATATGTTCAATACCTTATTGGCTTGTGATTACTCGATAAAACTCTGTGCATCTTCGACTGACTCCAAAAACTGCCATTTTAGCAAACTTCACAACTGCTCATCAACCAAACCAACAACCCAACATTCTCTATTAACTGAACTCCATTACTACAAACTATGGCATCATGCTATTCTTCTCCACTGTTCCATGCTCCTGCTACCCATAAACTACCCCTTGCATCATCTCTTTCCCTTACTTACTCTGTATTCAATGTTATAAAAACTTGCTCCGTCTAACTCTTTCCTTTCCCGAACTGCTTTCCCTATCCTCTTTTAGTTGAAAATTGTACGCCTTCCTACCATAAAAATAGAGCCGCTTGTACATAGGCTTCCAAACCCAGCATCTAATTTCACCATCGAATTCACCACTCACATCCTTCCCAACTCATGATTTCCCATCTACATATACAAAATTAATGCGGCAATTTTCTTCTATAGAACCGCGCATCCCAGTTACCTCCATCAGTTCGAACTCCAAAAAGATCACTTTGTCGAACCCCTCATCATCCAGTAATTCGCACCCCAGGATCGGCATCGACTTCGTACAAGTCACAACAACCTTGGTGACTGAATACTTTAAATACCCATTACCCGAACACCATGTGAAACACTCCACCTCCGTTAAGGTCACTCACAATGGGAATTCGTTAACTTTGGTGAAGCATTATAGATAAAAGACATAGATAATTTACAAGACAGACATATAAACAGCGGAAAAACTTGAATTATTTCATAAGCAGCGTGGTCTTGTCAAATCATTACAACCATTGTCTCAAAACCCAATTTCCAAGTTATTACAATAAAACTTCTGTCTTGATTAAAAACTAAAAATACATAAAGAAGAATAAAGCAGTAGTAAAGTGGCATAAATCCCCAATAAAAGTGTAAGCACGGCCACAGCCCAAGAAAAGAGAATCCTAGCAATACATCAACTCTCTTCAAGATGGAAAAGGTCTGAACTAAGCTGAAGTATTCCCTCCCTGCGGACCTTGGGGGGGGAGAGGGGGGAACAGAAGAAAAGAAGACGAAAGAAAATGGGTTAGACATAAGTCTGGTAAGTCGAGTGATTTTTCAGCATGTAAACAAGAAAAATGATCATGACATAAATAAACTGAATATAGGACAATACCATAGTGACAAGATAACATAAGGAAAGATAAACTGCATATACTATCGCACTCATTTTCATTTCTCTGCACCCACTAACAAATGTTTCAACTAACATCATGTGTTCATAATAAAATGATCCCTTTATCAATCGGCTTCTATTCGCATGAATTTATTACTTGTGTCATTCGGCCCCGCTTGTTTGTAGATACTTGTGCTGGTCCCACCATGGGGTGTATCACTCCCTATGGTGGCAACCCGACACAATTCGAGCTGCACAGTGTATAACAACGGATGCCCAATGCCTGATTTTTCCACTCCGGAGTACGTGCACGCCCGTACTCCGTCGGAACCTACACTGACGCACTACACACTGCTATTTTGACCGCTTATAATCAGCCTAGTAATCGTGCCCCACCCTGCCTAGTTCAGGGTACCATGATACATCTATGTTGGTAACTGCTGAAATAGGTCCCCGTTACTAGGGTTTCCTAATCAACATGTTATAATGGTTAAGTGTTCTCCATTTAATCTAACCCCACCTATCTGTTTAATTAACATGTTATATTAGTTAAGTGTTGCCTAAGTTAACTTAACCCCAACATTCTTAGCATGTCCGTTCATTAGCATTAATTCATTCATTAATGCCTCAACCTCTCACATTAGAACTGTTGTTTGCGGTTGCTGGATGTGCCGGGCTGTTCCGGGAAGACTTCTATCGCAAACTCATTCTAACCTCAGGTTTTGGGCTTAATGCGCTAACCTCTCACATTAGATCTGTTGTCGCGGTCGCAGGATGTGCCATGCGGTTACAGGTAACCTTACTATGACAGCCCGCCCCGTACCAGCTGACATTTCCGATGAAAGTGTGTTGTGCCAATGTCCGACCAGCCCGGGACGGTCGTCAAAGAAAGGAAAGAAGGGAATTTGAACTAACAAGGAACCTGTAGAATGTCTCACAGCGCATGGAGTAAAATATAATAATAACATACTGGACATAAGACAGTCGAGACAGTGTATAAGGTGAAAACTAAACCATAATCATCATAGTAGCGGAAAATCCAAAATACAGCTTATGTTCCACATCATCATCATTACAACTTTTTAAAACTATCTCCAAAGCAAAATAAGAAAGGTACACTTCTAATGCCCAAAGTAGTGACCAGCAGCGACACAGGGAGAATATCTATATATATCATACATGGAAGCTTCCTACTCATCTCCAGTACAACTACTCGTGCATAATCACCTGACCTGTCTCTAGTCTGCACGTTTAAGAGCACCCATAGTAATAAGAAGAGACATAAAACTCTGGGTCAGACAAAAGTTTGGTGTGAACAATAAGCAGCAAAACAAAACAATAACAGGTATACTAAACCATACCTCAACCTGGACGTGCAACAAAAGAGTTAGCATAACAGGATGCACAATACTCTAAGGTGATACAAACACATGGTGTGAAAATAACGGGGAGGGGGTGAGCATGTCATAGTGACGTCAAACAATCAAGCATAGCAACCATCCTCACAACTCTCTCTTAGTGCATAAAGCATAGGATGTCCACCGCTTTGACCACCCCCAAATCCTTTGCTATGATCACTCTGCCCCATGGAGTCACAGTGACTCCACTGCACTGATCCATAGCCACTACTCCTTTGCTATGTCCACTCTGCCCCATGTAGTCATGATAACTCCACTGCACTGGCTCACAGCCTTGCTACGATCACTCTGCCCCATGAAGCCATGATGACTTCACTGCACAGATCTGTAGCCAATATCCGTCTCCCATTGGTGAATCAAAGCTATAGACGTCGATAACCCCTTTGCACACGTCCCGCAGCAAAGCCCAACTTATAAAGTAAACCCGTTGATCCCATTTGGATCCTGAGTAATAACCTCCCGTTTGGACTTCCTTTGCATCTCGGGTTTTGGTCGAATTAAAGTTGGTGTTCAGAAGAGTCAACGCGTAAACGCAACTCCAATCTGGATCGGTTCGGCCTCCATATGCTCCGATTTGGTTGTCCTTCCCTGGTTCGGTTCGGCTTGCTCCACTTCCTGGACATCAATCCGATTAGGTTCGATATATGGGGTCCTCCACATCACATCGGCTCGGTTCAGCATTCCTGGTCTCAGTCCGGTCTGTCAATTCTCGTTCTCCAGCTCCTGGCTTGGTCCTTCGATCCGGTCCTACTCCCTAGCTCTAGTCCGATCTGATTCCCACACTAAGCTTCGGTCCGATCCCAACCCCAACTCAATGCAAATGGCCTTCCTTCTTGCCAAGTCTCTTATGCCAAGTCCCGATCCGAACTGAATTCTCTTACCCGGTTCCCCTATCTGATCCGAGCCCTATATTCGATCCGATCCGAAACCCTGCACATTTTTTGCAACTTTTCCAGTGACTATTTTACGCCATACGACGGCGTTTTCGACTAATCTAACTTTGATAATCGATCACAAGGCATACCATACAGTCATAGTAACATGTATAATCATCCACAAACACCAAAACAACAATGTGACAAGTTTAAACGGATCAAACATACTCAAAACCCATGTTTTCCCCTTAATCCCCCTTAATCACGTTTAAGCATACCATTAGAAAAACTTATCCAAATTAGCCCAAATTTCTATCAGAGCCCTAAAATAATATTTTAGAATTTTACAAATTTTTCTAGATTTTTCTGAGTTATAATTTTGCTAATTATCACTAATCACCCCTAATTAGCCGTAATTAGTGAAAAACAATGCAAATCACTCACGTTGGCCACAAATAAATCTTAGATCTGAAACTATCTCTGATTTGGGTCAAATCTCTATGCAACACAGCAACACCAACTCTGATTTGCTGCTATTTCTCCTTTATTTGACGTAGATTAGCTTAATCCTTTATTAGAGAGCGATTTGGGATTAAATTAGAAGGTGGAGGCCATGGCTAGGGTTAGAGAAATGTTTTAGCCGGCTAAAAAATGAAATAAAAATCGTTTTCCTACTGTTCTCCGCCTTCCCATAACCCTAGTCCCGAAATGGGTTATGGGCCCTCTTGCTAATCACCCTAATTAGCCCGGTTAAGCTGTTTTTCACCTTCCAAACCTTATTTTAGCCATATCTCCCAAACGGTTAATCCGTTTGGCTAATGTGACTATTCGACGAAAAGGAAACCCATCATATGGATCTAATGGAAGTGATTTCAGTTCAAAAATCCTTACCAATCAAAATTTATGGCTGAAATAAGATCAGCTAGGGGGAAAACGGTCATTTAAAAATCGGCAAAAACTGTGAGCATGGGAAATGACCCTTATAGTCGTTCCCCAAAGTTACACGACTATACGACCTCATATGATAAAGAAATAAATATTCTACATAGGTTCGATACGTAGAATGCGGGTCGTTACACTCTCCCCCCTTAAGAAATTTCGCCCCCGAAATTCCTTAACTAAAAACATACAAAGGACCCTGCATGCCTATCAATCATTTACAACAATCAAACATACAAAACAACAAAACAAACCTATCTTGGCATGCGGAAAGACTAAATCAAAATGAAAACCTTACCAGGCAAAGTGTTCTGGATACGTCTTCTTAATGCTCTCCTCTATCTCCCATGTACAGTCATTCTTATCCTCACCCCACTGAACCCTGACTAGATTCATCGCTTTCCTTTGAAGTTGCCTCGTATCGTGCTCGACAATATGAATCGGCTTGTTGTTCCCAACGACCTTGGGTTCTACTTCGATATCATCCAACTGATCAGGTGAAATAGCCACATCGGGGTCATGCACGAATTTCCTTAACTGGTAAGCATGAAATACGTTATGAATTCCCGCCATCTTGTCTGGCAACTCAACTTTTATATGCCAAATTCCCAACTTGTTCGAGAACTGGGAATGGACCAAAAAATCTTGGTGTGGACTTGCCTCTCCTACCAAATCGTATCACACTCTTTAATCGAGAAATCTTGACAAACACCAAGTTTCCAATGGAGAATTTCAGATCTTTTCTCCTCGTATCAGCATAATTTTTCTGCCTATCTTGGGCAGCCTTCATTCGTTGTTGAATAACCTTGATCTTATCTGAGGTTTCTCTTATCACATCTGGACCAAGCACAAACTTCTCACCGGTTTCTAACCAACATGATGGTCTTCCGTACAAAGCTTCAAATGTAGCCATACCAATACTGGATTGATAACTATTATTATATGCGAACTCCACTAGATGCGAATGGTCATCCCATGATCCACCAAAATTTAATATGCAAGCTCTCAAGAGATCTTCTAATACTCGATTCACCCTTTCTGTCTGACCGTCGGTTTGAGGATGGTACGCGGTACTGAGATGTAATTCTGATCCTAACGCGTCTTGTAAGCTCTTCCAAAATCCACTAGTAAACAACGGATCTCGGTCACTCACAATGCCTTTGGGTATTCCATGAAATCTCACTACCCACTCTCACATACAGTTCTGCTAACTTAGCTGCTGTTCTATTCGACTTGACGGGTATAAAGCTTGCACTCTTGGTCAATCGATCCACAATCACCCAAATGCTATCATGGCCCGATCTAGTCCTTAGTAACCCATCAATGAAATCCATTGAGACTTGTTCCCATTTCCATTCGGGAATTTCTAATGGTTGCAACAAACCACTAGGCTTCTTCTGCTCGGGTTTAACTAACTGGCAATTCATGCACTTGGATATAAACTTTCCAACGACTCTTTTCATCCCTTCCCAGTAGTAGGTCTGCTTCATGTCTCGATACATTCTGTTACCACCGGGATGTATAGTCAGTTTTGAGTGATGACATTCTCTTAACACTTCATCTTTCAATCCATTCACGTTGGGTACAACTAACTTTCCATCCTTTCTAAGCCATCTATCTCGATCAAGCCCATACTTGTTCATCTCCTCGTCGATACCCATCTTTAACTTGGAGATGATTTCCAATAGGTCAGGATCGTCCTTCTGATTGGAACCAATCTGCTCAATCAAAGTGGGTCTGATCGTCAAATTTGCTAATACTTCTGGATCCAATTCAAACTTTGGTCTAAAATCATACCCTACGATATACTCCAGTTGCTTCCATTCAAGAAACATGGCCCCTAAACTGGCATGTCTTCTACTCAATGCATCAGCTACCGCATTTTCTTTTCCTGGTGTATATGCGATATCGAAATAATAGGAAGCTAAAAATTCTAACCATCTTTGCTGTCGGAGATTTAGATCCTTCTGAGAGAAAAGATACTTTAATGATTTATGATTGGTAAACAACTCGAATCTTTCTCCCAAGAGATAATGTCTCCACGTCTTCAATGCGAACACGATGGCTGCCAATTCCAAATCATGGCTAGGATATCTTCTCATGCGGTTTCAGTTGCCGACTAACATAAGCTACAACCCTACCTTCTTGCATCAATACAGCACCTAGTCCGGCACCACAGGCATCTGTGTATATCGTCATCTCTTCATTCCCTTTGGGAAAGACTAACACTGGTGCACATGTCAACTTTTCCTTTAGACTCTTGAATGCATTCTCACACTTTACGTCCCAGATGAAAGCTTGATTCTTCTTGGTCAACTGAGTCAACGTTGCTGCTATCTTGGAGAAGTCTTGGATAAACTTATGATAATACCCAGCTAACCCCAAGAAACTTCTTATGTCTATTGCATTCTTGGGCGGATACCAATCTTGTACCGTAGCCACCTTCGCAGGGTCCACGGCAATACCATTCTCCGAAACATGGCCCAAGAATCTCACTTCCCTCCTCCAGAAGTGACACTTAGAGAACTTTGTGTTGAGTCGAAGCGTCATAACTTGTTGATTGCATATAGAAAGCCATATGTGTTGCCCAATAACTATAGTTTAGGCCATTAAAGAAAGGAGGTCTTTGTGTTGATTGACCTTCAGTGTAAGTGTTAGTGCTGGTACTTGCATTATTTGCCATATTACTAGAATATATCAAATAACGTTGTTACGGTTATATGATGACCTTGCTCTGATACCAATTGAAAAGTCGGGTTTGCACGACTTATGCAGGATCTATAATATGGCTATGCGGAAAGTATGTGATATACTAACTTGTATATTTACAATAGTTATGCAGGTAAATATTTAATGTAAAAAGATCTCATAGAAGCAATATCACAGATAAGCAAGTATAGCAAATGCAGTAAATAAGAAAAATCACACCAGGGATTTTTATACTGGTTCGGAGCACCGTCCTACGTCCAGTCCCAGACTTCTATCTGGATTTTCACTAAACAACAACCTCACTTCACCCGGAGGAAACAGGTTTACAATACCCGAGCAGCCGAACGGGATTTCACGCCTCTAACAACACAAGGACTTCAACACTTGCCTCTTATAACACGAGGACTTCAACACTTGCCTCTTATAACACGAGGACTTCAACACTTGCCTCTTATAACACGAGGACTTCAACACTTGCCTCTTACAACACCGAGGACTTCAACAATAATAAGATTTTGACTTTGAATGTGTTCTTCCTTCAACACTGATTTGTCAACAATTGAGTACACCCTTCCTATAATCTTATCCTCAAATGTAATTTGATGTTTAGTAAGATTAGGAAGTAAAATATCGAGTTGAATCACAAGTGTATGAAATATGCTTGGTGATTCAAACGATTATTGAATGCTTTTGAGTGCTTTTTGAGTGAAAAGAATAATGCAAGATAGATCAGAAAATAGAGAGTAAATTCGGTGATTTGGATGATTGTAAAATCATGTATTTATAAAGATTGAGAGGTTGCAAATGTTGGTGAAAAGATGCATCTAAAAGGAGTGATTATTCATGAAGAAAATGGATGCAACTCTTGAAGAAAGAAGATGACTTTTCAATATAACGATCAAAATTCAAAAACCTGTTGACCTATAGAATTTTATAGGTCGACATGTTTTTAGCCGTTGGAATTCAAAAACCTGTTGACCTATAAAATTTTATAGGTCGACCTATTTTTGACCGTTACAATTTAAAAACCTGTTGACCTATAAAAAATTGTAGGTCGACATGTTTTTGGTCATATGCATAAAAAATGTCTTCATGAGTAGTATTTTCAAACAATTAGAAGTATGATTATTTGAGGATAGATTTTAACATTTTATAACTCTAAATAATCGATTTCTAACCTATGAAGTCATCTTGTCTTCTTTTTGTCGATGTAGAAGCTTCTTCTTGTCATAAATCAAAATAACCATCGACGCTTCGACTCAACATTCTCCCCCTTTTTGATTGATGACAACTTGGCATAATAAAGGTATTGTTCCTTGTATATTGCTCCCCCTGTATATATGCTCTCCCTGAATCATATATATAATCTTCGGGAGATATCAAAATTGTCTTCTTTTTGTTGTGGTGTACCTGCAAAGAATATGATGTATATACCTTTGGTACCCACTTGCTTTGTTTGGGTCCATGGGTTAGATGGAAGGTAACCAAACCCAAGAGGGTTTAACGGAACCTTTAAAGATAAAATTTTCGTTATTAACTACCGAATCAAAATAATCATCGATATATTTTTCTCTGTTTTTCCAACTTACAGGAACCAAAATACTTAAGTAATCTCTATTGATGTTCCTTTTCGTGCTTCTAGATCTATTATATAGATCTCTGGTCATAGAAGTATTCGAATTTCTATAATAATTGGGTCTTGGATGTGTATTAGTACTAGCAGTGATATTCTTATTGTACATGAAAGCATATCTAGTACTATTTCTAAGATTAGTATTATTTCCAAAGTCGCTTTTGACATTTTTCTTTTGAGATTTCACAATAGGTTTTGGTTTGGAAGATAAACTAAGATTTTTCTTAGCTTTGTTCTTTTGCATTATTTTCTTCTTTCCATAACCAAGATGCTTCTTAATTTCTTGGTTTTTATATCCCAAACCTTTCTTATTTGAAGTAGATTGTGAATTCTCAATGATCTTTGTCAAATTTTCTCGACCTTTGTTAAAGTTAGAAACATTTTGAGTAATATTTTCTAACTTATTTTGTAAACTAACTTTTTCAAGGTCTAGAATCTTGACTTTTGCTTTAAGCTCATGATTTTCAGTAATGAGAATATCATTCTTCTCTTTTTGAATTTCAATTTCTTGAGTCAAAAGAGATAATTGAGAATTAGAATTAGAAAACGATTCTTGAGCCTTTTCAAGTTCTTCTTCTAATATTTTCTTCTCATCTTTTAACATATCTCGTTCTAATTCGGATCTATTCAACATTGTCTTGACTTCTTTTAACTGATATTTTGTATCTTTAAGTTTAATCATTACTTTATCATAAATATCAAGCATATCCTCAAGAGTAGGAATTCGTACCTCATCCTCTGTTGCCATAAAACATATATTTGCTTGTTCAGTGTCTGAGTCACTTTCGCTATCAGATGAAGATGAGTCTGAATCATCCCAGGTTACTGAGAAAGCTCTCTTCTTTGATTTGTCCTTCTTGAATTTTTCGGAATTCTTCTTTTTATCCGGACAATCTTTATGCATATGTCCCTTTTTATGACAATTGAAACATTCCATATTTGAAGATGATGGTTTATTTGATCCAAACTTCCTTTTGTCGTATCGACTAGCTTTTCTTTGCTTCAAAAACTTCTTAAAGCCTTTTGCAATAAGTGCTAAGTCTTCATCTTCAGAATCTGAAATGTCTTCATCTTTTTCGGCATGAAAAGCAACATTTTTCTTTTCTTCTTTTTGTTCTCTTCTAGCCTGTAAATTTGCTTCATAGGACATTAGATTTCCTATCAACTCATCTGGCTTCATGGTAGAAAGACCATTAGCTTCTTCTATAGCTAATACTTTTCCTTCCCATTCATTAGTCAGTGAGTGTAGGATTGTTGAAACTACATCAAAGTCAGAATATTTTTGTCCTAACCCAATAAGAGCATGATGAATAGTTTGAAACCTTGAATACATCTCATTGATTGTTTCATTTGGCTTCATTTTGAAATTTTGGAATTGAATTTTCAACAAAGCTATTTTTGCTTGTTTAACCTTGTTAGTACCTTCATGAGTTGTTTTTAGCGTTTGCCAAATTTGATAAGCAGTGGTACAGATACTAACACGGTTATACTCATTTTGGTCTAATGCACAAAACAACATATTTATTGCTTTTGCATTTACTGCTGCTGCTGTTTTCTCAGCAGAAGTCCATTCTGCATACTCAGTAGTTGGATTAACTATTTCTTTCTGAGTAGCATTCCAAGCATCATAACTTGTTGATTGCATATAGAAAGCCATACGTGTTGCCCAATAACTATAGTTTAGGCCATTAAAGAAAGGAGGTCTTTGTGTTGATTGACCTTCAATGTAAGTGTTAGTGCTGGTACTTGCATTATTTGCCATATTACTAGAATATATCAAATAACGTTGTTACGGTTATATGATGACCTTGCTCCGATACCAATTGAAAATGTCAGGTTTGCACGACTTATGCAGGATCTATAATATGGCTATGCGGAAAGTATGTGATATACTAACTTGTATATTTACAATAGTTATGCAGGTAAATATTTAATGTAAAAAGATCTCACAGAAGCAATATCACAGATAAGCAAGTATAGCAAATGCAGTAAATAGGAAAAATCACACCAGAGATTTTTATACTGGTTCGGAGCACCGTCCTACGTCCAGTCCCAGACTTCTATCTGGATTTTCACTAAACAACAACCTCACTTCACCCGGAGGAAACATGTTTACAATACCCGAGCAGCCGAACGGGATTTCACGCCTCTAACAACACGAGGACTTCAACACTTGCCTCTTATAACACAAGGACTTCAACACTTGCCTCTTTAACACGAGGACTTCAACACTTGCCTCTTATAACACGAAGACTTCAACACTTGCCTCTTACAACACCGAGGACTTCAACAATAATAAGATTTTGACTTTGAATGTGTTCTTCCTTCAACACTGATTTGTCAACAATTGAGTACACCCTTCCTATAATCTTATCCTCAAATGTAATTTGATGTTTAGTAAGATTAGGAAGTAAAATATCGAGTTGAATCACAAGTGTATGAAATTTGCTTGGTGATTCAAACGATTATTGAATGCTTTTGAGTGCTTTTTGAGTGAAAAGAATAATGCAAGATAGATCAGAAAATAGAGAGTAAATTCGGTTATTTGGATGATTGTAAAATCATGTATTTATAAAGATTGAGAGGTTGCAAATGTTGGTGAAAAGATGCATCTAAAAGGAGTGATTATTCATGAAGAAAAATGGATGCAACTCTTGAAGAAAGAAGATGACTTTTCAATATAACGATCAAAATTCAAAAACCTGTTGACCTATAGAATTTTATAGGTCGACATGTTTTTAGCCGTTGGAATTCAAAAACCTGTTGACCTATAAAATTTTATAGGTCGACCTATTTTTGACCGTTACAATTTAAAAACCTGTTGACCTATAAAAAATTGTAGGTCGACATGTTTTCGGTCATATGCATAAAAAATGTTTTCATGAGTAGTATTTTCAAACAATTAGAAGTATGATTATTTGAGGATAGATTTTAACATTTTATAACTCTAAATAATCAACTTCTAACCTATGAAGTCATCTTGTCTTCTTTTTGTCGATGTAGAAGCTTCTTCTTGTCATAAATCAAAATAACCATCGACGCTTCGACTCAACACTTTGCTTTCAATTGGTGTTTTCTCAAAACCTCCATCACTACTCTCAAATTTTCCTTGTGTTCTTCCTCTGTCCTCGAATAAACAAGTATATCATCCACGAACACAAGAACAAACTTATTCAATTGATCCCTGAATACTCTATTCATAAGATCCACAAAATATGCTGGTGCATTGGTCAACCCAAATAAATCTTAGATTTTTCTGAGTTACTCTATTCACTAGAGCCCTAAAATAATATTTTAGAATTTTACAAATTTTTTCAGATTTTTCTGAGTTATTATTTTGCTAATTATCACTAGTCACCCTTAATTAACCGTAATTAGTGAAAAACAATGCAAATCACTCACCTTGGCCACAAATAAATCTTAGATCTGAAACTATCTCTGATTTGGGTCGAATCTCTATGCAACACAGCAGCTCCAACTCTGATTTTGTACTATTTCTCCTTGATTTGATATAGATTAGCTTAATCCTTGATTAGAGAGCGATTTGGGATGAAATTAGATGGTGGAGGCCATAGCTTGGGTTAGAGAAATGTTTTAGGCGGCTGAAAAATGAAATAAAAATCGTTTTCCTACTGTTCTCAGTCTCCCCATAACCCTAATCCTGAAATGGGTTATGGGTCCTCTTGCTAATCACCCTAATTAGGCCAAGTTAAGCTGTTTTTCACCTTCCAAACCTTATTTCAGCTATATCTCCCAAATGGTTAGTCCGTTTGGCTAATGTGATCACTCTACGGAAAGGTAAACCATCATCCGGATCTAATGGAAGTGGTTTCAGGTCAAAACTCTTTACCAATAAAAAGTTATGGCCGAAATGCGATCAGCTAGGGGCAAAACGATCATTTAAAAATTAGTAAAAATCATGAACAAGGGAAATGACCCCAATAGTCGTTCCGCAAAGTTACACGACTATATGACCTCATATGAAAAAGAAATAAAGTGGGTCGTTACACTTACACCGCAACTCAATCTAACCTCGTGTTAGGCATGTTCATCTTTTAGCCAAATTACATATTTACCATACATGCCCAAATCTAGATTTTTATATGCCAATTACCCACAATTGTTGTCAATTCAAGTTATGCCACATTTACTTGTTATGCCCAAAATTACTCAATTAAGTTATACCCAATTCCCCGCGTTTCAATCATACGTACAACAAGATTCAATCTAAGTTCTGAATGAACCTAGTATTCATAAAATAAAATAAAAAAGGGAATAGAGAAGGAATACAAGAATTGACCTAAGAAACAAAATAGGCATGTAAAGGTGTACCCAATCCGAGAATCATGTTTCGAATAGACATGTTTTATATTAACAATAAATATGGCCAAACTGAGCAAGTTACGTCATAGGCATAAAGATTCGATAGAGTTGAACATAAGAGAATCACCAATTTGCTTTACAACATGGTATGTTCCGTTGTTTCAATCACAACAGTCTCATAAGCATAGGTAATTCAAATTTGACAAAAGGATAAGCATGAGTCAGAATTGATTATCTCACAATTAGGCATAGTTCTAGATCCGATTATTACAGTCATGAATTCTATTAGGTGTTCAAATCTGAATAATAACTGAACATACAATGATAGGATAAGAAAAGTGAATTAGTTGACGTTGTAGCGATTCTAATCTTTGTTTGTTGATTGAAGAAGAAAACCACTACTTTGACTTGAAGCTCTCTCTCTAATTTGATTTCTAGCTTGGAGAAGATGGAGGCTAGGCTAGTTTAGAGAGGGACAGCATGGTGGCATAATAGAATAGGATTATGAGGTTTAGGGTTAAGGTTTGATGTGATTATATAGGAGTATATGATTAGTTATAGGATCTATCCAGACCATCTAGTCCAAGAAAATGCGTCATCAAGCCAATCAGAAGTCGCCACGTAGCCATGCGACTCAAAAAATCGTCACTGTCCAGAATAGTCAGCAGGGGTCGACCCCTACAGGGTGGGGGGGGGTGGGGAGGTCGACCCCCATGTCGACACCCCTATAGGGGGTCGACACCCATGTCGACACCCCCTGGGGGTTCGATACCCTTGAGTCGGAGATTTCCCGCTCAGTTGCTTTCCTGAATTTTGAATTTCGAATTTGTTTTGATTATTTGATTATTATTTTAATTTGATTTCTGCTTACACTTGAAATCTACTAACCTCCATAACTTCTTCATACGGAATCCGATTCACGCAAACTCGGAATCTATCTCAAGAAGAATTCCGAGACGAACTCAATGGCGTAACCCATTTTCACCTAATTTTTCTTCTAAAAATTAAGTGTTCTTAAATATGTTAATTTTTATATTCATAGAAAATATGGGGTGTTACATCATCCCTCCCTGAGTTTGCTCATCACTTCCAATGGTCCTCCGACACCAACAAATTAAAGCGAAAGCAACCACTAGTTTCGACAGATTTATGCTCAAGCTCAGCATCTTCATTGCGATGTCCTATCTTTGAACGAGGGCCGAATTTGAACAAAAGGAGAGAGAAAGGCATTGACTTGTTTTCTGAAATATAAGGAAGGGAGCGGCCATACCCTCTCTCTCTCTCTCTCTCTGAAGCTTTCTATGATTTGTAAAAACTAAAGGAGGGTGCAAATTTTTCTTAAAGGGAATATTCAAATGATTATAATGGCTTCTCACTTACAAGCTTAAATAGAGAAGGTGATTTTTGAAGAAAGGGATTCATATTGGCTTTCATTTTTTTTTTTCAAATTAGCTGGGAAACAGAAATGAGAAGAGAAAGGACCGGGTCGCGATATATAGTTGTTTTAAAGGGGACAAAACATACACTTGTTTTAAATGGATGTCAACCTAAGTACATTGCAAAATAAATTCGATTTGGCTTTAAAAAGTTTTGATTTGTTTCTTAATTAATGTGATTTGATTTTTATCTTACCCATTCAATTTTATAATAATATATTTCGGGGTTTTGAACCCCTATTTTATGTAATGGCCGACGTTTCAATTTAGTTTTAACTTGGTGTCCAATTATTGTCAGCTTTCATATTATGATAATTCGATATATTCTATTTTAAATCGTATATCGATTATTAAACCGATAAATTCAACATAAAAATCTATTTATATTTCAATTCAGCATTTAAAACAATTTAAATGTTCGATATTAAATGATGAAAAATCCGGGATGTTACATGAATAATGTTATTCATATCAAGGTACAAATTGTCGAACTCATTCCCATTAGTGTTCGGTTTGGAGGTATCGACCGGGATAGCGATTCCATCGACCTCAATAGATGCCACGTCTATGGCGTCAGCTATTACCATTGTGTACTTCTCTGCTAACCAATGAAAAATAGAAGGGACTCCCATGGCTAAAAAGTAATTAAGAAATCGATACAAATGGTTTGATTAGCTGTTTTATTTTTAATAATAATTTACATGTATTGGGGCCAATTATTATGATATTTGATTATAGCTTCTTGAAATGGCATTATGTTTCAAAGGGTGTATCTTTGGTACTAATTTTTACCGCATGAAGTGTTTATGTTTTTTTTGGGTGGTATCAGGTTCTAAAGGAGAGGGCTAAATCACTATCGGTCTTTGCACATTGGTGTCCCGAAAACTCAAATCTACGCAAGCATCGTTTGAGTCAGGTTAGCTTTGTTATAATTTTCTGGTTTTTTAATTTTATTTTACGCCAGCAATAATTATTATCATTATCTGGAATGTACTTTATGTTATGCAACATTGGAATCTATATTGGAAATTTCTAACATGTGGTCATAGGAACCACAAACATGTTTATATTTTGATTCAGTATGATTCAATAGTGGAAATTAAAGTATCTAGATTGTTGGATTGGCTTTTCATGAGCGTAAAGAATAAGGTTCACAAGAGTGGTTTAAGAACCACAAAACCATAAGCCCGATCAACTAGTAAGCAATGCAGTTTGTGGCCAATGAAATTGACTCAGGTACTGCATTCGGCTTAGACTATAGTTTCCTCTAAATTATTTAGCGTAGACTATAATTTTTTTCAAAATTAATGTAAGTAGGATAATTTTTTCAAACCCAAACTTGACAAGAAGAGCAAGAAAACTGCTTAGACGAAACCCATTGGATATCTTGACAAACTTTTCCAACTGCCATGCAAAAATACTTTCAAATTGCAGTTCAAATATTTCTAAGTCATGTTATTCATATTGCAATGTAAATAGTACTCTTTTTAACTTAAAATATATCTGAAGTTTTATGTTATTTATCATTTTGAATACTATCAGTTGTGATATGTTTCATCAGAAAAGATGTCAACTTAGTAGATAATCTTATTTAATAAGGAAATATGTCATGCCATTATTTATTTATTAGCTGGTCTTTTTTTCAATGGACCGTAGACATACTACAATATTTTACTATAAATTTTAACATCTATCCATTTACCAAATTAATTGTTATTTATTGTTTCATTTATGTAAAGTCACATGTTTGTCTTGCATTTTTCTAACATATGTTTACTTGATCTTCTGTATTTTATTGCATAAAGCATTGTCATGTCTATTTACTTACTAACGGTATTTACCTACTAATAGCATTCATATTCTGTATTAACCCATAGATTTGTTTCAAAATGTCTTTAACGAAATTCATATGAAGAAGGACTAATTATAAAATCATATCTCGGTTAAAGATTATTGTTGATACTGCACATAGCAGTGGACCGTGAAGCTTTTCTACTAAGGCCAAATTCAGAAATGTGCACCTTTCAAGAGGTTGTTGTTACACAAAGACTTCATTTCGCTATAGTAGTATGTACATTTTTAGCTTTATGGTTTTGTGCTGTATTTTATTTTGGAATCATCACTACAGTATGCATTTAGATTATGTTATGGACTGCATGTTTTAATATGGCAGAACTTTGAATGTAACTTAAACTAACCTTTTGAAATGTCTGTTAGAATTTAGTGAATCCAATTTTATCTCGTTTATGTCTACTGGAAATGTATGTTTACTTATTTCTTGGTAATATATGCTTTCGTTATTACATTTTTAAATGCTGGTGATGGTGAATTATAGTCGATAAATGGGTTATTTGAATTTTGCAATGGGCATGTAGTGTTGTAAATAAAATTGCAACTGTCCTAATCAGTTCTAGTTGAGTCATTTGCAACTATCAGAAATATTTGTAGTATCCCACTTTTCCAACATCTATTCTATCTTTGTAACTAGCATTTATTGTTGCAAAAGGATATGTTGCAACAATAAAGGCCAGTTGTAAAAAAGTATGTCGCCACTTCTTATTTCAACTGGCAAAAACTATAGCAAAAAAAGACAGACCTATTACAACTCCGATTATACAGACGAGCATGGGTCTATTGTAATAGGCTTACTACAACAGCTACTTCCTGTTGCAGAAGGGTTTTCTGTTGTAATGATTGCTAGCATCTTTCTCCATCGCAATAGACGAAGAACCATCAGTCTTCTTCTCCAAATTTGGACAGTCTCTTCTCCAATGGTCTGGTTTCATAAAATTATGGCACTTTCCATCTTTAGACTTACTCCGCCATTCCTAGAATTGGAACACCCCCTATTATTCTTCATTTTCTTCTCTTCTCTTCCTCTTTCAACAAATAAACCTGAACTACTACTTCCTCCACTGATATCACCAACACCAAACTCTTTCATCTGATCCCTCAACTCTTCACCGAGCAAACTTATCTTCACATCATCTAATTTTAATGTGTCTCTACCATAGATAAGGCTGTTAGCAAAACCAGTGTATCGCTCTAGGAGCGAACACAACAGTACCATTTCTTTCTGTTCTTCAACATCTTTCAATTCAACAGACTTCATCTTCATCAACAGGTCGTCAAACACACTTAGGTTTGTCTTAATTGAAGAACCTTTCTTTATCTTACAAGTGAAGAAGGTCTGCAATAGGATCAGACTATAAGTTAGGGATTTCTTGATGTAGAAGTCCTCCAACTTCTTCCAAATGCCTTTAGATGTTGTTTTTTGATTGATTTCAGATATTACAATCTTTTCCATAGCATATTGAAGAGTAGTAAAGGCTCATTCTTCCATTTATTCCAATTCCACAGATAAAATTCTAAAATTTGAGGTTATAAATAGAACTGGAACTTGAAATGGCAATTATGAAATCAAGTTAAGAAAGGATTTGTAATAAGGACTATTATTCATGGGTGAGGTGAATAGAGGATAAAGCAATTGGTATGGGAAACATGAATTTATAGAAGTAAGTTAGAGAGGGGTTTTGAAATTATAAATTCTAATTTGATTTAAGTAAAACTAATTTGAACTGTATAATATAGATTTTATTAAAGAATTTTGAATAAGATTTATAATAGTAAGAATTACCAAATTACATTTTATACGAATATTTTAAATGGAATGGAGTTTTATTAAAATAAAACTGAGATGAGTGGAATAAACATATACGGATGTGGTATAGATTTTTGGAACGGTTTTCTGATGTAGAACTTGGTTTATACGAAGGTTAAAGTGAAATGGAATTGGTTAATAAAAAGATATCGTTATGAGAAAAATCTTGTTCAAAAATAAATATTTATGAAACGTTTTGCAAATCAAACCCTTAAGGGAATATTTTATAAAGATTGTAGCAATATTTTGTAAATGTTATTCTCAAGTTAAAAATTCAATAGTAATAAATTTGAGATATACATTTCATTTAACATGGTAATTGATATTGGGAATTCTATTCGTTTAGAAATTTAGAAATGGAGTTAATGCCAATAGAAACAGACTGGAGAATAGTTGAGATGAATGGTTTTCTGAGTGTCAATTTTATGTTGGTTTCAGCCTTCGGGATTGACATTTAGAGATTTATTCTCTTATAAATTTACGGTTAGAGACTAATGGCCAAAATGAGAAGTGCATTCCAAAAGTATTGGAAATAAACGGTTTTGGATATTTTTATAATAATATAAGACGAGAAATGAATATTTCAGATGTTTGGGGAAATTAAGAAGTTTAATTAACGAATGATTAATCAAAGAGGCTAAATATTGAATCAGTAAATACAATTTTCTTTTATGGATGAATGGTTGTTTTATTGGATAGTTAAATAACCGACTATCAAATCTGACCTAAAACGATTTTTGGTACAGAAAGACCGGAATCGAATTTATATTCGAAAACCATTCCGTCCAGTAAATATGTAGATGTTGAATATACCAGACGCTGTCGAGATGGAATATTGAATGCCATGAAGCTTCATAAAGTTGAAGAACTACTTAACATCTCTGGTTTAGCGGCTAGAAATATATTGTGGGTCTGTAGTGGTTGGAATTTACGGATTACAAGGACTTCTCGCTACTAATCTATAGGGTGATTCCTAGGATGCGATAGGAGAGTACCTTCGATTTGTCCAATCCTAGCACAACTAGTATGGATGAATGTTTGATAGGGTATTTCCAAAAGGGTCATGTACGTTGATTTCTTCAAACGTACCATAGTTGGTGGCGAAGAAGGTCATTTCTCTTAGCTTAACCACTAGTGTATTTTTGTGGATGCCAATTAGTGATTATCTAAAGGATCTGACGATGTAGTATTCAAAGTGAATGGTAGCTAGATGTTCTAAAAGAATAAAAAATTTAAACAGATAAATTAGGACCTCAAGCCTCATCAACCAGGAAATGACAAAAATCGTGCAGGCAGCATGGCTATGTGGGTCCACCCATTAGGGTGTATTGTCACCATCTAGAGAAAATTCATATTTGTTACTTTTTTTTATTTCTGTATCTCCTAGGAAACGGTAGCTGTGGAGCCATAGGGAGACAATAAATTCGATACACTCAAGAGAAATGAGTGGTTGGTCATGTGTGGGTCGGGTTGCAAGACGTTCTTGTTGAACCCAGTGTATTCCCCTCTAATGGTACATTATCCGCAGGAGGTTCCATATGTTGTCATAGTTGGAAATCCAATCTCCAATAAGCGCCCTCGGTTTTGATTGTATACAATATATGTGGAGCGTGGGATGCAAGCATTCCACTAGATTGAAATTTATTTGTGATTAGTCATTATTATAATATCAGAAAAGATATGATTTCAAAAATGTTTTGGGTTACCGTAAGTTAAAAACCATCTGTGTTTATGTGTGGATTTGTCTTACGATTTTCCTTTTCTTTTGAAAGGATTTTTAACTTTAAAATCAAATTGGATGCTACCAATAATTTAGTGCGTTTTTCTCACACTGGTTCACCAGACTGACCTGTGCGTTTGTAATGCTCGAGTCAAACCCAGTTGGATCAGACCTAGTCATATAGGTTCAAGATAAGATACAAATTCCAGGAGACGAGCTGGAGGAGTTCAGATGTATGATTCATATATTATTCTGCTGTGTGTTGTAAACGAGGATAGATTTTTATAACTGTCCAGATATGTTGAGTGACCACTGTACTCTGATATTGGTAAGTATTGTTTCAAGTTTTTTTCTAATAAATATTTATTTTTGTATATATTTTGTTCCGCTGCGATGTGAGACTGTGTATTGTTCTTCTTCTTTCTTCTATTCTTAACTTTCTTTCTTTCTATTTCTCATCCTCTAATTTCTTACTATTAGCTTTTAGGATTTTCGATACTGGAATTTGGACATCGAGTGTGTAAATGTCTGGATTCGAGAGTCAAAATTTCCGGGTTGCTATAGTTGGTATCAGAGCAATGTTTTAGGAATAACCTTGGCTATATAGCGTAACTCAATAGAGATAGGGTTAGTAATACCGTAGATTGAGTTGAGAGTATATGAGAGAACGTATTTGTATATTATATAAAAATGTTATGTATTGTGTTATTTGATCGGTTCCATTTTGAACTGGCAGCTTACACAATATTGTTTTGTAAAGAGGGTAAATGAAACAATGTTTCCCAAATTATATTTTTTATTGAAATAGAAATGGTTTTCTGAGAATATGTTGGTATTTGATTGCTTGATTGATTTGAATAAAATTCAAATGGTATTATGGAATTGAAATGGTTTAATAAAACTAGAAGATAAATTAAATGATTCTAAAATAGAAATTTGAATTCCAAAATATAAATTGGGAGCTAAGTAAACAAATTCCAATGAATTGTATGGATTGAAACTTGGCTGAAAAGTAAGTTAAGCTGATTTGGATTGAAATTAAAACCATATAAAACGAATTATTAAATCAGTATGGAGCGAAAATGCTTGAATTCAAGTTAGAACGTCAATAAATTTAATATTGATAATCTTAATAGAGCTTGACACATATCGTTTAAATATGTCGATTGAAATAAAAAGTGAAGGTACATGTTTATAAGCAAATGTATATACATTTGAACATGAAGGTTTAAATTATCATGAGGATAGTAAGATAACAAGTTAGTGGATGAATTGGAAAATTGGAAAATTGGAAGTAAAAGATTAAATTATTATAATCAGTTAGAAATACTGGTGTACATGATTGAGCTGGTTATGAGATGGAAGCAGATATGTGAGTACTTTATGAGTTGCCTGACAAAAAGGTACATGTTTAATTCGATATGGGATTTTATGAGTTTATTTGGCAAGCCACTTGGTTTTTGATTTTCTTTTAGACTGGAGAGGGCCCAGAGAGGCATTTTGTAGTTGTACTAATCAGCCCTTACAAAGGAGGTGCTGGCGAAATTTTTCGAAAACTTAGGAAGTTAGAAAAAATTTCAACAAGTTTTGAAAACTTTTGTTAACAAAAAATTAATGTTCAATTGGAAATTGAAGTTAAGGATTGATGAGTGAAACTAGTAAGTTGATTGAGTAGGAAGGATATAGAGGCAAGTGTAGAGTTGCATGCATGGATTTTGGAAAGTGAATAAGATAAAGCACCTTTTCTACTTGGTAATTTCGGGGACGAAATTCTTTTAAGTAGAGAGGAATGTAACGTCCCGCATTTTTATCGATTTATACATGAATATTTAAATTAGGTTATATATTGAATTCATAAAATAAATGGATTTTATATTTAATTAAAATGAAATTGAACGCATATATATATATATACATATATATATATATATATATATATGTATGTATATAATATAAACGAGCTCGTAATGGCGCGGTAGTTCGTATATTTAGTTTTGAACTTCAATTGAGTGTACAGAATCCGTTATAAGTTGGCATTTGCTAAAATAAGAAATATTTGAATCTGTTGAACTATAATTTTGTAGTAAAAGAGCAAAATCAGAATTTCGTATTGTAGATTGTTAGTTATAGCCAAATCAAGTTTTCAGATAGTCACTATGGAAAATGAATCGATTTTAAATCAATTTAATATTGGTCTAACTTGAAAATGAAATATTAGGTTTAAAATTCAAGTTAATTCATTCTGGAGTGATATAAATCCAGTTTATATGATAATAATATTTTATTTGTTATTTTTCAGTTGATTTATATTAAATTGAATTTAATGTCAAAACAATTTAATTTAATATATTCTGTAAATGGTAGAATTAGACTGCGAAACACATTTCTGTATGTTCAAAATAGTGGTATAACCGTAGAAATGTCTCTTGTTGTGTTGAAATAAGAGTCCGAATACATGTGATATTTTTAGTTTAACAAATTTACATTGGTTAGAATTAATTTAGCGTCAACGCATATTAATTCCTTTCTCCATACACTAAAACTAACTCTCCTTCTACCGTAAGCTTCCCAACATGGTATGCAGAAATTTTGTACTCTCCCACATGCCAGTCAGAAACCTACCCTAAGTAGCTGCTTCGTTCTTTCAATCGCATATCACTGTTCTTCTGCAAGCCTACTTATTCTCTATCGTCAGCGCCTAACCTACGAGTACGTCTGGAAAACCGACGTTGTTCTTATCGTTCCAAAATTTCACCTATGTAACGTCTCGGAATTTTTGGCGATTAAATAATTAATTTATTTAGTGTATTGGTTTGATAATTTAGAGTCATTTGAATTCAATTATTTGAATGTTTAAATTAATATGTAACAATGGGATAATATATTTAATTCCCGAATTGTTCGGAAATGGTTAAACAATAGTATTGTGTAATTTGGATAATATACGATATTTGTTTTAGTTATATTAGGGTTATAATAACAAATATATTAATTAAACGAAGTTTGAACGTTATAATTATAATATAAATTATAATCGAGCTCGAAATGTCGTGGCAGTTCATAATATTTCGATTTGGACTTCAACTAGATGCACAGGATTCGTTTTAAGTCGGATTTCTTTGAAATAAGAAACATTCAAATCTGATTAACTGTATTTTTCTAATGGAAGAGAAAATGGATATTTCGCTTTATAGATTAGAAGTTATGTCCAAATCAAATTTTTAAATAATCGCTATAGAATTATTTATAAACCATAACGTTTTAATTAATATAATAAATGGACTTTTAAAAAGGGTTGAATATGGTTTTAGTTTAAAAATTAAATTTCAAGTTTAAAATCCGAATTAGATTATTTTTGAAGTTATATGTATAGATATTTTTATTACTTAAATTCATTTGATCGCAAATACAAATTTTCAAAACTATACATACTTAACTATATACAAAGTGTACAAGTGAATTGAGAAACAAATATGTATTGATTAGCGGATTATAATTACCTTGTTCAAATCTGCTATATCAGAATCACTATTGGATTAGACAATTTCGCTCATATTTGCATGGCCATCACATCAATTCAAAAACACGTTATCAAAGGATCCATATTGGTTAACCAGTATCCGTTTTCAATTGAGCATATATGCACCAGTTATTGGATTATTATTATATCATATTCAATAACATAAACAAATTGTAAATTTCAATCGCAGAAATAATCAGGATAAACTTAAAGATGAATTGATTTGGGTTTCAAACATACGAGTATTCAAATTTGTTCGGGTCCTCCTGTATGTTAAAAGGAGGAACTTTGTGAAATAAGGTCACAAAAGCAGACGATGGTCATTTTACACCTGTGCATCGACAAAGCTAGTGACTCTTCTGTGAGGGGAGTGATTCGAATGTAAATGCATCATGCATGAGCTGATGCCATGAATATATGACGTAGAGACCAGGTGTCCCTTTTTGTTCATCATTATTGTAACGTCCCACATTTTTATCGGTTTGTATTTGAATATTTAAATCAGTCTAAATATTGAATTCGTAGTATAAGTGGATTGATATATTAAATAAAACGAAGCTAAATGTATAAAAAAATATATTAAATATAATCGAGCCCGTAATATCGCGGTAGTTCGTAATTTAACGTTCTGAACTTCAATTGAGTGTACAAGATTCGTTATAAATCGGATTTCTTCGAAACAACAAACGTTCAAATCCCTTGAACTATATTTCTCTAATGGAAATGAAAAATCAAAATTTCGGATTATGTATTATAAATTATGTCCAAATTAAATATTCGAAAAAGCAGCGGCATATTCGTTTTTGGCCATAACGGTTATTTAAATATATTTAAATGTCGGTTTCGATTTTGGACAAATCCTTTGAGGCATAGTGACAATTTAATTTTAGAATTTCACTTTAATTTTTAATTAATTAAATACGCAACTTTTTATTTGGAGTATTTTGCACCCTACATCAATATTTTAGGGTTTCACAATATGAGTTAACCTTCTGATATTATTATATTTTTGAAATTGTGGTACCTCACTGGTCACGACTATATTTTTATTTCTGTCTGTAGCAACTCGGATATAAACAAAATCTTATGAAATGGGTACATTAAAATTTTAAGACACAAAATATATTCATGCTAGAAACTAAAGACTCCACAGTACAGAATAGTTGCCACCTCAAAATTTGTCAACAAGATGAATAGGAAAATCAGTACAACTTACAGTCATCCATGTAAGTATTGATCCATATCCTTTCTAAATAAATTAATGAGTAGTGGGTGAAATCAAATAAAAACAAATACTTACCTTACCCTAAACTTAACCTTACGTACTACATAGCTATAGCCTTACCCTATTACTTCACATCAAAGTAATCATAGCCCATACCCTAAGCAAATTCTCCCATGAAGACCCTACGAAGTTTGAGCAAACGTATGAGGAAAAAACATGAACCCTACAGTACACGAGGTACTATCTACGAACATGGCTACCTGCGCTATGATGCCTTAATTTCGAAGGCTCCTCAACTACACGCAGGCCTCTCAGTTTGTCTTCAGGAAGGAATAGTTGAATTCATGGTTTTCAAAATTTAAAACAAATTCTTTTTCCACTGAAAAATCATGAAACCATGCATATTGTTGAAATACTAACAACGCACTCTTAATTCTCGGGTATTAGCGGTGGCTGCAGGTCATCGGGTGGGTTCTCTGACCAGTGACGTTGTCGGGTTGAGACTGCAGGCTTTTGAATGGGGGTGGTGCGAGCTGCAGTTCTGGTGAGAGGGTAGAAAGGAGTTTATGGCAAAGTGCTTGAACAGAGGTTGATGAGTTTTTGCAGGGATCTATTTCGGTGTTTGTAGTTTGATGGATGATTTAGGATGGGAGAGGAAGCACTTGCAGTACGTGTTAGTTGAAAATGGTTTATACGGTGGTCGTTGTGAAGAAAATGTTAAAGGGATGGCTTGCGTTGCATGAGTGCTGAAGCAAAGTGGAGTAACGCATCAGAATGGTGAAGCCATGAAGAAGCTTTAGGCTTGGTGGTATCCACTGCTGTCTGAAATGTTTGTACATGAGTTTGGTTTGTTGTATTATAGCGAGTAACGGAAAATGTCTGGAGCGGATACATGGTATTGGAAAAAAGGTGGCACTGAGAAGTATCAGTTGAGGAAGTAAAGGATGGAAGTTGCGTACACAGTGGTGTGAGAAGTTTACTGGAGCAAGTATTTCCTTTTCTGGAAGTTCCAGAAACAAATAAGCATGTGGCCATGTTGGGTTTTGTGAACTGATGGAGACGGGAACTTTGTTTTGATGGAGGAAGTTGTAATACATGTGGTTATTGGTTGGAAGGGAATTACGGCAATGATGTTTAGAGAATGAGAGCAGTGTTGTTTTTCTTTAACGGAAAGGATGGAAGAAACACAGTGTAGTGTGGTCTCTGTTATTTGTGGAAGAAGTAATACTGGAATGGGTGAGGGATAGTTGGAGAAGACGAAGGGAAAGCGGTGTGGGCTTTTGGATTGAGGCATTGGGCCGAGAAAAAGAAAAGAAAGGGGCCGCCGAAACATAGTAGGTGAATTAGCAAGTAAAGAGGATCGGGGAAGGGAATTGTTAGCGAACAAAACTAAAGGTAAAGCCCAGTTTTTAGTGAGCATGAATTACACATAGATGGAGCCGTTTAAAATACTGAGTCCAGTTTTAAAAATAAATGTATAAGAAAGGAAGGAGGCATGTGGACTTGTTGTATGGACTTCAGTCTTCACAACAGTGCATGGGGGTAGATCTTTCGAAAGGTGACAAGGTGTATGGCATACCGGCACTTGCTATAGAGGGAAAGAAGAAGGTACAACTATTTGGTTTTAAGGGAGAAAAGGCCATAAAGTGGTGCGTTATTGTCTGAAAGAAGCCGTGGCGTTGGACGAATGATCAACATGCAGGTTAAAGTAGAGCGCGTTTTGTGCCGTTTACAATCAAGAATGGAGCATCGACGGTCACGTTAGAGTTTTGGGAACGCAGACTAAGCTATGACATTGGATTGAAATGAGTTGGAGCATGTTACGGTTTAGGCCAATAAAAGCTCAGGGTATAATCAACTGACGCAAATCGTTATTTAACGGTTAACGTGCAAAGGTTAGTAAATTCACTAAGTCTGATCTATTTTAAAATATTATAATTATATTTCAATATTGGTTGAATGTTGTGTGATGGTCGTTTCGGTAGATTACAATTAAATTGGTTGAAATATATATATCGTTGCATATGTACACATCATTGGTTGGATACTGATTCCATCGATTATAATTTTCCCTAGTATGGAATTAGTGTAAATTATGGTGACTAACATCTATGGATGTAGGAAACCAGTTGGAGGAATCCAACCATATTCCTCAACAAATATATCGTTATTGCATTGTCCGATATAACTGAAATTATATGATTGATTATTGTGTGCTTAAAATATTTGAATAACGTTGGGTCCTAGAATAATTAATATCTAAAATACCATAGATTATTTTGGTTAAATTGAACGTAGGGTTTGGGAAAAGGAAAAAATTATTTTTATGGAAATTGAATTTTCGATTGGAATTGTATATAATAACTTGTTTTAATGATATTAAACAAGCAGTTGATTTACAAACAATATTTAGATTAAAGTGGAGTAATCATTGTTAAATGATTTGAAAATATAAGAATGAGTTTAGAAAGAGAAATTGGAGAATCATTTCAAAAAAACAAGGACATCATTTCGGTGTTCGAAATGTGATTAGAACTAAACCATTAGGATTTGGAATCATAGTTCAACAAATGATTAATATTACGAAAATAAGTTATTTTTAGACATTATAAATTGATAGGATAGTTAATATTTGGTTTTAAACCAATGCATTATAATAGAACATGTAATCAAGTTCTAGTGTGATATTTATGGAACAAGAAGTTGACTTATAAAAGTAATTTATAAAGTGGAATTGGAGTATAAAATAACTCGGTAAATAAGATTTGAACCTGTAAAGGTACTTACTCCATAAATAAAGCAAGAAATACGATTTGAAGGTTTATAAATAATAAGAGTTAGAGTTACAAACTTATATCTATTCTAAGATAAGAATGTTGCCGATCAAGGTATGAGAGGTAAATAAAATACCCCAACTTGAACGGATTCACTATTATCGAGGAATGGTATTGGTTTTGTAATGGAAAGAGATGTCAAGATTAGTCATATAGTGAGATATAGCAACGTATTGCAAGTTTTGAACTATAATGATAAAATAACGTTGTTGACTAGGCTTAAGTGTGACTATTATGTCAAGATTAGTTATAAAGGGGAATATTACAGCGTATTGCAAGTTTTTACTATAACGATAAATTAATGTTGTTAACCAAGCTTAAGCGTGATTATTATATATAACACTATTCCCTAGAAAGGTCTAAAATTCACTTATCCAAAGTGATAAGAAAATAATTATGTTTCCCCAAAGAAGTGTAAATGAATTATACGAAGTTGGAAGTAGAAGTAAATAATTGAGATCTGGTATATATCACCCATACTGAAGGGAACTCTTTAAAATATGGAAATGTGATAAAAACATTTGAATTTATTCAACATTGGTCTGGATTATATAAGATATGGAAATTGAATATTAAACAACAATATATATTGTTATTTCCGAAATAAAGGAAGGCTAAACGAGTTTAAATCAAATAGAAGGTCGACATTAAGTTATAATGGTATTTATTATCTAAATAAAGAATTATTGGATAAACGAAATCATATTTCTATAAGAAATAAATGTTCACATTTCAAAGTGAATAAATTTTTAGAAAAAGCAAATGTTTGTAGATTAAGTAGTTAAAATGGAAATTGGAAATGTTTTCCAATATAAATAATGTATATTTTCTAATATACCGGAAATAAGAAATGTGAAAGGATGAGAATATCTTTCGAATATTAATAATATATATATCTGGAATATGGGAGAATAAAATTTTATAATAATTGGAAATATTTTCCAAGAAATGTGAAGGGCTAATCGGGTTGAGGGAAATATCTGAGAAGATATGAAAAAACTAAAAAATTAATGTAAACAAAAAGGGCTAGTGATTGTGTGATGTTTAGTTGTGCATTTGAATGGATGTTTTTTTTACTTCGATAGTTAAATAACCGACTATCGAAGTATTTTTTACCATCATTGTCAATATGGAGAGACCTGTTGGATTTATTATCCGAAAACCACTTCGTATAGGAATAAGCGCTGCGAGTTAGATTATGTTGTAGATAATTGAAGACGGAGTAAAATGCAAGGGTCATTCTATTCTAGAATGGTGTTTTCTGTTTGTCCAATCCCAGGAAATTGGTATGGATGAGTGTCTGACAGTGTATACCTAACAAATCATGTACAGATCTCTTAAAGGTATTACATCTAGTGGCGGAGGAATTCGTTCATCTTAGCTTTTTATATCCTTGATATTTTTGGAAATCGATCAGTGAATTGACGGGTTTGACAATGTGGAATTCAAAGTGAACGATGGTCAGATGTTCTGAAGATAGACGTAGCCTCTAGCCTCACAACTAGGATGTAACAAAAGTTGGGCTAGCCAGCATGGCTAGTTGGGTCATCCCCAAGCAGGGTGTATTGTCACCGATCTAGAGAAAATTTATATTTGTTCTTCTTTTTTGATTCTGTATCTTCGGATTACAGTTGGATGGCCAGCAACTATGGGTGGCAATATATTCGATACACTCAAGTTAAATGAGTAGTCGGTCATGTGTGGTCGGGTTGCAAGACGTTCTTGTTGAACCCAGGTGTATACCCTCTAGAGTACACTGATTGGTATGTGCTCCCATACCTTGTTTATTGGAATCCAATCTCCAATAAGCGCTCTATGGTTTTAGATTTTATATTATATACGTGGAGCGTGAGATGCAAGCGTTCTGCTATTTGCTTATTTATTTGATTAGACATTATTATAATATCACTGGAGTTTGATATCAAAGTATTTTGGGTTATAGTTAGGTAAAAACCATCCATGTTTATGGGTGGCTGGTCTTACTATTATCTTTTTGTTTCAAAAAGATTTTCAAATTTAAACAGTATGGTTTGAATTTACTCACACCAGTCCCATGACTGACCCAGAGTTTATTTGTTTGTGTTTTCCCTAAACTCTTGGGTGCCCAAATTTGTACGGGTAGTCAAGTGTTTTAGGCTTTGCAGATTCACTTGGAGGAGCTCGAAGCAGAAGGCTTCACCATTAGTATTTAGAGATTATTTCGGCTGTGATATGATGTATTGTACTCTGATAATGGTTTGTATGTACAATACAGATTTGTATTTCGAAGTTATGTTATATAATACATTTTATTCGTTCCGCTGTGAGTTTTGTGTTTACCCTAATTCTGTTCAGTTGTATTCTTCTTCTTTAATTCTATTAGTTCTATCTTATCTTTCTAACCCTCTAACTTCTTTCTATTAATTATCTGAACTTTCGTGAACTTTGTGTTAAATGTGTAGGATATTAATCAGCTCAAGTTGGTACGGATTTTCAGGCCTTTACAGTTGGTATTGGAGCCGAAGGCTAAGTAACTACCTTGGCTCTGTGGCGTAACTCAGTAGAAATAGGGCTAGTAATACCCTAGATTGAGTATGAGTGTGTGTGTGTATATATATATATATATGAGCGCGTATTTGTAATTAATATAAAAACCGTTTTATATTGTGTTGACTGGTCAGTCGAGTGGTTTATGAATTCTGGTCGATACTGGATTGCAAATAGTATCGATAGTGTTTATAAACTCTTGAACAAAGTAATTCGACACAATATTGTTTTTAAAAAGTTGGGTAAATAAAATAAATTACCCAAAATATATTTGATTTAAAAAAAGTATATATCTTGAGATTATTATGGTATATTGGATATGTTAATCGTTATTATGATCGAATAAGATTTATAAGTAAGTTGGTTACATAAATAACCAATCAAAATATTATATAAGTATATTATGAAAAATCGGATAAACCAAATCTGGATTTAAAATCAAAATTTAAATAAGACTCTAGAAACTTGAAAAAGTGTTGTAAATGAATTTTGAATTGAATATGTGGAAAATTTAAAATCCTGGGAGAGATTTGGAAATATTTTCCAAACATTTTGAAAAGATATTTTGAAGTGATTTTCAAATGGAGATGTTTGAAATTAAGTGTTTGAAAGTAATATAGTATTGAACTCACTTCGATCACTGGAAAATAATTTTGATGATGACGGCTGCATCATCAGTGTTATTTTCGAATTTCCAAGTGACGGATTACTACCAACGATTTTGTTTTGTGTTGTTTGAGGAAATAAGTGTTTAGAAATTCAAATGTTTTGAATTACCATTATTTTATGCAAATATATATTATTTCAAACTAATTTGAAATACAACCCAGGAATTGGAATTCTGAAATTTAAATTTGACTTATAAATTGATTGAAGTAGAGTTTAACTTAAAACTAAGTTAAAAAAATTTGGAATTGGATTGAAGCCAATTAACAGAAAATAATGTTGGAATAGAATTTAATTGGATGAAGGAATTGAATTTGTGAAATAAGACTTTGGAAAAGAACTGAACTTGGTTATGAAATTGGATTGTAAGATAAGAACTTGGATTTGAGACTGGAACTTGAGTTTGAAATGGAACTTGGTTTGGGTATTGGAAAATAACAGGATAAGAGAATTATCGGTTTGAGGAAAAGTTGATTGGGGATCAATGTTTGGAATGCATTTGTATATGCTGGACTGGTAGCAAATGGGAGAAATAATGTTGAATAACCGACAAAAAGGTACATGTCTAAATTATATTAAATATGAGATTTATGAGCTGTTTTGGCAAGCCACTTGGTGTTTTATTTTCTTTTGGATTGGAGAAGGCCCAGAGAGGCAAGTTGTAGTAATACCGAATGAACCATTCAAAGGAGATACTGACGAAATTCTCCAAAAATTTAAGCCGTTAGGAAATTTTCAGAATTTCTAAAAGTATTCGTTAATAAGAAGAAATACATTTTTAATTAGAATTAATCAGTTCTGTTGAAAATTGAATTTAAGAAATTAAATAAAAGATTTTTAACATGGTTATAATACGGATTGTAGCATTTTCCCTACATTAGCAATTTCGGGGACGAAATTCTTTTAAGGAGGAAGGATTGTAACGTCCCGCATTTTTATCGGTTTGTATTTGAATATTTAAATAAGTCTAAATATTGAATTTGTAATATAAGTGGATTGATATATTAATTAAAACGAAGCTGAACGTATAAAAATATATATTAAATATAATCGAGCCCGTAATATCGCGGTAGTTCATAATTTAACGTTCTGAACTTCAATTGAGTATACAGGATTCGTTATACATCGGATTTTTTCGAAACAAGAAACGTTCAAATCCCTTGAACCATATTTCTCTAATGGAAGTAAAAATCAAAATTTCGGATTATATATTATATGTTATGTCCAAATTAAATATTCGGAAAACAGCGGCATATTCGTTTTTGGCCATAACGGTTATTTAAATATATTTAAATGTCGGTTTCGATTTTGGACAAATCCATTGAGACGTAGTCATAGTTTAATTTTTAGAATTTTACTATAATTTTTAATTAAATAAATATGTAACTTTTTAATTGGAGTATTTTGCAACCTATATCAATATTTTGAGGTTTCACAATATGAGTTAACCTACGATATTATTATATTTTTGAAATCGTGGCACCTCACTGGACACGAGTGTATTTTTATTTCTGTCTGTAGCAACTCGGATATAAATAAAATCTTATGAAATGGGTACACTAAAATTTTAAGACACAAAATATATTCACGCTAGAAACTAAAGACTCCACAGTACAGAAAGGTTGCCACCTCAAAATTTGTCAACAATATGAATAGGAAAATCCATACCACTTACACTCATCCGTGTATGTATTGATCCATATCCTTTCTAAAGAAATTAATGAGTAGTGGGTGAAATCAAATAAAAACAAATACTTTACCTTACCCTAAACTTAACCTCATGTACTACATGGCTATAGCCTTACCCTATTACTTCACAGTAAAGTAATCATAGCCCTACCCTAAGCAAATTCTCCCACGAATACCCTACGAAGTTTGAGCAGACTTATGAAGAGAAAACACGAACCCTACAGTACACGAGGTACTATCTACGAACATGGCTACCTACGCTATGATGCCTTAATTTCGAAGGCTCCTCAATTATAAATGGACAAGCAAGCCTCACGGTTTGCCTTTAGGAAGGAATAGCTGAATTCATGGTTTTCAAAATTTAAAAAAATCTTTTCCCACTGAAAAATCACGAAACCTTGCATATGGTTGAAATAATAACAACGCACTCATAATTCTCGGGTATTAGCGGTGGCTGCAGGTCATCGGGTGGGTTCTCTGACCAGTGACGATGTCGAGTTGAGACTGCAGGCTTCTAAATGGGGGTGGTGCGAGCTACAGATCTGGTGAGAGGGTAGAAAGGAGTTTATGGCGAAGTGTTTGAACAGAGGTTGATGAGTTTTTGTAAAGGTCTATTTCGGTGTTTGTAGTTTGATGGATGATTTAGGATGGGAGGGGAAGCACTTGCAGTATGTGTTAGTTGAAAAGGGTTTATACGATGGTATGTTGTGAAGAAAATGGTAAAGGGATGGCTTGCATTGCACGAGTGCTAAAGAAAAGGGGAGTAACGCATCAGAATGGTGAAGCCATGAAGAAGCTTTAGGGTTGGTGGTATCCATTGCTGTCTGAAATGTTTGTACATGAGGTTGGCTTGGTGTATTATGGTGAGTAAAGGAAAATGTATGGAGCAGATACATGGTATTGGAACAAAGGTGGCATTGAGAAGTATCGGCTGAGGAAGTAGAGGATGGAAGTTGCGTACACAGTGGTGTGGGAAGTTTACTGGAGTAAGTATTTCCTTTTATGGAAGAAACAAATAAGCATGCGGCCATGTTGGGTTTTGTGAACTGGAGGAGACGGGCACTTTGCTTTGATGAAGGAAGTTGTAATACGTGCGGTTATTAGTCAGAAGGAAATTATGGCAATGATGTTTAGAGAATAAGAGCAGTGTTGTTTTTCTTTAACGGAAAGGATGGAAGAAACACAGTGTAGTGCGGTCTCTGTTATTTGCGGAAGAAGTAATATGGAATGGGTGAGAGATAGTTGGAGAATGAAGTGACCCGTTACTTCCCCGTGAAGGAAAGAGCGGATACTTTGAGAACAACACACGAATGAACGCAGACGGAAGAACATTTCATTGTTAATTACAACAATTCCATCAGATACAAGAATATACAGAGTATAAATGAATAAATTACATTCGACAAATATCAGAGATTACAATAAATTACATAGCAGCGGAAAATAATACAAAACACAACTGAAAGTAATACACGGATACAGAGCTTTCCGAGCATCGTTCTAGCTGTAAATCAGGATCCTGTGAATATAAATCTGCAAAACCAAAACTACTAGCTACCCGTGTCGAAAATAAGGGCACCCAGAGTTTAGGTTAAAACAATAAACTCCAGGTCAGTCATGTGACTGGTGTGAGAACTAAAACAGGTATTTAAAACTTTACTTTAAAAGAGAGTAATTCAAGGGACCACGCCGTATAACACGGAACGGGTTTCCTCCCATGAATACCAGTGCATAGAATAAACAGCGCAATGCTTTTTCGAAAAATGAAGCTATTATAAGACCCAGGTCCCATCACACAATGCAACGCAAGCCGGAGGATAGGGTTTTCCCTTATAATAGACAAACATGCTTGGTATGTTTAAAACAAATCATTTGATACTATTATAAGTGTATAGTGTCAAAACATTTTCAATCATAAATATCAATCCTAGGCGGCATGGGTACCATCTATCATGTCGCCATACTAGGCTTTACAAATAAAACTGAAATACACGTATGGGAAATTGGATTTCCATCATGAGTCGAGGCAAGGGGAAAGCTCCTCTACGCTTCGAGACACTCTAGAAAATGCCTCGGGACTACACACTCTGGGTAACCCCTGGATCTTCAGGGCCGGTCCTCTCTTACGTTTGAGGATTGGCAATTCCTGAACACACGTTTCCCGGTCCTTACAGACCTAAAATCGAGGCGTCTCATCCAACAACCACATATGTGAAAAGCATATAAATGTCAGGGCTGGTAAGTCATTGACACCACCAAAGCTAGAATGAAACGTCGTGCTCTCCCTGCAGTCCTTATCCCGTTTTTAACTCATACCGAGGTGTGAGGCTCGCGAATTCACGTTATACACAAAGCTACCACGTAGGTCGTGCTTTGATCATCAACCACAAGACTTTGCTTTTCAACAGAAGCCTTGATCCATGCAACTCAGCATGCCACACAGGCAATTCATGCCATGCGATTGATATCTATCGATATATAACCTCTAAGCTCGTACGTCTCAGAGAAGGGCGTTAAGCAAGAGAATAAATTCTCCGCCGCCAAGCAGATATATATTTAACAGAAATCAATCAACACAGAATAAAATCCAATGTCGGACACACAATCCATTTACAAGTTCGTTCTGGGTCTGAACGAAACCGGAGGCACTTTCCTCGCATATCCATAGATCTCCAAGTACGTCTGGACGACCACCAACTATTTCCATCCTCTTGGGTGTACAGCCCAATCAGGATCATTAGTAATTATCCAAATGATGTGAAGACTTCCAGTCTTCGACCACCGTCATCATCTTCGACTTATCGTCGAATCGGTTATTCAGAATGGGTATAAACCCGGACTTTCCGAACAACCCGCGTATATTAAAAACAAATGTTACACAAACACAACATACGCCTCATTCCAATTCATTAGTCACTAACCGTAAATCAATAAGAGAACAATTTCCCAAATACTAACCCCGAAGGCCGAAACCAACATCAGATCGATATCCAGGAAACCATTCTTCTTAACTAACCTACCGCTAGTTTCTAAATTTCATATTCTTAGGGAAAGGTTCCCATAAATTTTATCCAAGATAAATCCTTTAAAATTTATCCTTTAATCTTCCTCTGGATGTCATTTCAAACCAAATTATGGTTTTCCAAACTAGCCGAGATTAGCGAACCACACCGAAGTAATTATTTATTTTATTTCCCAATCCCAACCTATTCATCCCATGAAGCAAAACTGGTAATACTCCATATTTAACACCACAGTGTTGTCGGTAAAATTAATTACCATTCCACGTTCAAATCTAATTAAAGATTTAACTATCGCTTCGGAGCAAAACTGGTGATACTCCATTCTCTTTCGTTTTCCAAATTTGATAATTTAGATTATCAATTCATATTTCAATCTAATTGCAGATTCATTAAAACTCCTTTTACAGGGTTAAAGAACTAGTGTCATTTAAAACACAGTTCACGATAAACCCATAAATCAATTCTATTTAAAACCCGTTTCAAATCCAATTTATTTATTTAAAAATAAATGGGTTTAATTTTAGTTCAAAACTAGTTCATTTCGATAAAAATCTATTTTTATTTTTTCAAATATGGAGTTTTTCATCCCAATTTTTCCCAAATCATTTCTTATGATTTTACACAAATTATTACTATTTTTAATAATTTATTAAGGCCCGTACAGTCGATTTCCATCAACGGCCATCGAACTGCACTTATAGCGACCTTTTCCAAATTTGATTTGGACGTATCTCCAAATCCAACCGTTAGATTTCAAATTTCTAATATTCATTAGAAAGCTCTTTTCGATACGAACCCAACGGTTCCGGTTTTAGGAGAATCCGACGGTCGGATCTCCCGCAACGTCAATTCGAAGTCAATGGTCGAAATTCGCGAACTGCCGCAGTGCGGTGCGTTCTATTCAGGCCATTATATTATATATATAATATATATTTCGTCGATTACTATTTAATACGAATTTTATAAATTGTTTTAAATTCGTTTCAAAAACATTTCAACTTCTATTTCCAATTCAAATCAAAATCGAATCATTCCTTATAGATTCGTTTTAAAATTCATTTAAATTCAATTCAAATTTCAATTCAATTTGAGTTCATTTTCTATTCAATCCAATTCAAATTCGTTTTCTATTCAAATCAAATTCGTTTTCTATTCAATTCAATTCAAATTGGTTTTCTATTCGATTCAATTCAAATTGGTTTTCTATTCAATTCAATTCAAATTGGTTTTCTATTCGATTCAATTCAAATTGGTTTTCTATTCGATTCAATTCAAATTGGTTTTCTATTCGATTCCATTCAAAATGGTTTTCTATTCGATTCAATTCAAATTGGTTTTCTATACGATTCAATTCAAATTGGTTTTCTATTCGATTCAATTCAAATTGGTTTTCTATTCGATTCAATTCAAATTGGTTTTCTATTCGATTCAATTCAAATTGGTTTTCTATTCGATTCAATTCAAATTGGTTTTCTATTCGATTCAATTCAAATTGGTTTTCTATTCGATTCCATTCAAATTGGTTTTCTATTCGATTCAATTCAAATTGGTTTTCTATTCGATTCAATTCAAATTGGTTTTCTATTCGATTCAATTCAAATTGGTTTTCTATTTGATTCAATTCAAATTGGTTTTCTATTTGATTCAATTCAAATTGGTTTTCTATTCAATTCAATTCAAATTCATTATATATTCAATTCAAATCAAATCCGTTTTCTAATCGATATAAATATCGTTCGCGTCAAAATAGCGCATCTCTAATCAACACGGCTTTATATTCAACAAATGGATCTATATTTCTTTCAATATACGACTCTATATCTTTGTCAACACACAACTAATCTCAACGAATGATTACTGTCCACGTGTGACTATTTTTGTTATTTAATATATTTTATCAAAATTATGGTATCTATCATTTGATTTAAAATCAGACTCCAACCGTAAGCTAGTAAGAGAACGATTCCCTGAATATTAACCCCGAAGGCCGAAACAAACATCAGATCAATATCCAAGAGACCACTCATCTTATCTATTTTCCAGTTAATTTCTAATTTTATATATGATAAAGATTTAAATTTTATTGTTAAAATACTTCGTTCAACACATGACTAATCTCAACGGATGAGTACAGTCAACACATGAACCTTTATTTTATAATATTCTTTATTTTCCCGATTGGAATGAGACCCAATCAATTACCATATAATGCTAATTATATGGATTCCATATAACACATGTATATAATAGCTACGATAAATAATCAACCATCATCCAAAGTGCACTACACTGTAGAAGCATTAAATATAGATATCTAACGCTTATAACAGCCTGTCAATCAATCGATCGACATACAACTAATTATTGGGATTAGTGTATGTCGTATTTTATCCCAATACCCATGTGGGGTTTCAAACAACCAAACATAGATTTTATTTGTGCAGTTGGGCGATGTGTAAAATTTATCGACCTAATCAATATCAGTCAAATTAGTGTATATAAACAAATCGGCCGATTTGTTTATAATTATTTATTTATTCACTTTCCCGTTAAAAATTATATTTTTAACGATAATTAATTTATTTCAACCACCTACATTTATTATCGATTTCACATCAACAACACAAACAAATTTCACAACACAACAATTAAACAAACAAGCCATCCATGGTCTGTGGATGACGGGTGTCGGGTGCTACTAAGCACCGTCTGCATCCTAGTATATATATATAACTAGAAAAGGAAATTTGAGTGTGAAGTTCTCACCAAAGCTAATCCAATACCACGACTCTTCTAATGTAGGAATCTTCGTCGTGCTCGGCTTTTGTCACTTTCGTTGCCCGTAGCCACTACATATATAAAAATCGAATTCTCACTTCGCTACTCAATATATAAAAATCGAATTTTTACTTCGCTATTCAATATATAAAAATCGAATTTTTACTTCGCTATTCAATATATAAAAATCGAATTTTTACTTCGCTATTATATAGATAAAAATCCTATTTTTACATCGCTACTATATAGATAAAAATTCTATTTTTACCATGCTATTCTCTATATAAATATTTCGCCTTTTCATATTTAAAGATTATATTTTTATTTCTTCTATAATATAAAAATCACATTTTTATAACCCGCCTTATATAAAAATCATATTTATATTATTAAAAATCACTTCTTTTCCTAGCTAATGAATGAATAAAAATCGAGATCGACGGGGGGGGGGGGGGGGGGTATCGGTTGTGGTGGCATCGAGATCGACGGGGGGGGGGGGCTTTAGAGGTGGCGATCGAAGGGGAGGGGGTGCGGTGGGGGAACCGCGCCTCGACGGCGACGGTGGGCAGCGCGACGGCAGCCGCTGCTCTTCGTCTTTTTTTTTTTTCTGTTTCGAAATGAACGGGGGGGGGGGGGGGAAGGTATAGAGAGATATATATTTTTTTTGGGTGCATTTTTTAGAGGTCCATATTAAGTTTCAAAATATAAAAAAAACTCGGTCATAAACTTATTGTAAGTTAGGTCCCTATTTTTTGAAAAGTCATAAAAAATTATAAAAAAAATATAAAAAAATCACGTAAATTCGTATTTAAATAAAACATGTAAACACTAAAAAATTCAGAACAAAAAACCATCAAAGAAGGCGTCAAAAATAAAAAAAACAGAAAAAAACGAAATTTCCAGTTAAATGCATAATAGTATGCACATATATCATTTTCCTATATACATCCGTGCATATTTTTCCCTACATACATCTTCGTTGATTTTTATTCATACAAAAACATGCTTACATGTGTGCAAATATACCCAATATTTGCACACATTTGTGCAGGTTTAGTTTCAAATTTTCAAACCGAACACAGCTTATGGAAAAGTTGCATACATATATGCAATTATCAGTAATAATTGCATAAATGTATGCAACTATTTTTTTTATTTCCGTAGAATCCTGAAATTATTTCCATATTTTAGAATTTTTTTTTTATGAAGGAACGTACTTTTTTAAAATAAAAATAAAAAAAGGAGGAAGTAATAATATAAGGGGCGGGTTTAAAATTTTCAAATCTTTTTTTTATATATAAATTAGGTCCCTACTTTTATCCTATAAAAATGTTGCACACATGTGTGCATTTTTTTGTGAAATTTGCACATTTGGATGCAAATAAAAATGAACTGAAATATTAAGTTAAATCTATCCGCTAGAAGAACTGCAGTTAATTGCATATATGCATGCAATAAAATCAAAAAGGTGCATAATATTATGCATTTAACTGCAGTTTTTTCTGTTTTTTTGCTGTTTTCTTCTTTCTGACATTATTTTTGTTGTTTTTTAAACTGAATTTTTTGTATAATGCATAATTTATTTTATTACTAATTTACGAATTTTTTTATTTTTTTAATTATTATTTTATAAGTTTTGAAAACAGGGACCTAATTTATATTAAGTTTATGACCGGATGTGAGCCTAATTAAGTTTCAAAATAGGGACGTGAGCCTAATATTCACTTTTTTATTATTTTTAATCCCAAAAAGTTGACTTTTACATACGACCTCTAAACGAGACCCATCGACTGTCGTCCCTAAGGTAATACCCTCATTCCGAACACAATGGGATATGTATCACAAGCTGATTCGATCGTTTAGATCAGTTTCCGTTAAAATCAACATATATCTCTATATATTGAATTTGAACGCGCATTTCAATTTACCGGGGTCACATACTAACTCGGAAAATTCCAGAAAAATATTTTCTAGCTTCGTATTGACGATACGGTCCGAACAAAACTAGTTTCGTCGAATTCTGAGATCGTTGGAAAAATGGCCATTTTCCAGTCGATTAAAATCAACTGAAACTGGTCAAACGCGTTTTCCTTTGCCACGCTCACTTATTGATTCGAAAAATTATTAAATTTGGAATCTAGCAATAATTTGACATCACAGACCCAACAAAAGTGGTTTCGTCGAAATCCGAGGTCGTTTGCAAAATTCCCATTTTTAAGGGCCTGAATTCCATAGCGACTATTAAAAATTTTCAACTGGACATATCTTTTGATTCCCGCTATGAAATCTCAATTTTTCGGATTCGTTGAAAAGATATCATCAATTAGATCCTATTATTTTTGGTTTCACTAAAATACGGTTTGTTTTGCACCCGGTACATTCAGTTGAAGTTTGAAATTGAATTATCGAACTACCGCGGCATTTTCAATTACTTTTATAATTATATATAATTATTATATTATAACGACGACGTATATAAATATACGTTCTAAATATATTCAAAATAAATTTCTCGTCGATATTATTTAAACTAAGTCATTTTAAATGTTCAAAATTCGCTAAAATTGCCAAAATAAAAATTTTAAACTGGCCCAGATTTTCGGGTTATTACAGAGAAGATGAAGGGAAAGCGGTGTGGGATTTTTGATTGAGGCATTGGGCCAGGAAAAAGAAAAGAAAGGGGTCGCCGAAACATAGTGGGTGAATTAGCAAGGAAAGAGGATCGGGGAAGGGAATTGTTGGCGGACCAAACTGAAGGTGAAGCCCAGTTTTTAGTGAACGTGAATTACACGTAGATGGAGTCGTTTAAAATACTGAGTCCAGTTTTAAAAATAAATGTATAAGAAAGGAAGGAGGCCTATGGACTTGTTGTATGAACTTCAGTCTTCAAAATAGTGCATGGGGGTAGATCTTTAGAAAGGTGCCAAGGTGTATGGGATACTGGCGCTAGCTATAGAGGGAAAGAAAAAGGTACAACTATTTGGTTTTAAGGGAGAAAAGGCCATATAGTGGGGCGTTATTGTCTGAAAGAAGCCGTGGGTTGGACGAATGATCAGCATGCAGGTTAAAGTAGAGCGCAGTTTGTGCGGTTTACAATCAAGAATGGAGCATCGTCGGTCACGTTAGAATTTCGGGAACGCAGACTAAGCTATGGCATTGGCTTGATATGAGTTGGAGCATGTTACAGTTTAGGCCAATAAAAGCTCCGGGCATAATCAACTGACGCAAATCATTATTTAACGGTTAACACGCAAAGGTGAGTAAATTCACTAACTCTGATCTATTTTAAAATATTATAATTATATTTTAATATTGGTTGAATGTTGTGTGATGATCGTTTAGGTGGATTACAATTAAATTGGTTGAAATATGTAAATGTCGTTGCATATGTATGCACCGTTGGTTAGATACTGATTCCATCAATCATAATTTTCCCTAGTATGGAATTAGTGTAAATTATGGGGACTAACGTCTATGGATGCAGGAAACTGGTAGGAGGAATCCAACCGTATTTGTAACACCCCGAATTTTCTATTAACTGTAAATTAACAAATTAAAGTATAATTAATTATAAATGATGGAATTAAGGGAAATGGGTTACGCCATTGCGTTCGTCTCGAAATTCTTCTTGAGATAGAGTCCAAGTTTGCGTAAAACAGATACCGTATGATGAAGATATGGACGAACGAAGTTAGGCAGAAAAATCTGAAATGGGTCAGAATGCACTGGCGCACTTCCCACTTGGGAAGTGCGCTAGTACAATTTTAGCACTGGCGCACCTGCCAAGTGCGCCCAGGCCAGAAAGCTGGCTTGGTCAGGCCTTGGCTGGCCTGGTCGGGTTCTGGTCGATTACTGAGGCTTGGCTGAGTCACTTGGGCTTACATGTCACTTTCTGATTGGCTTCTCTTGAGATGGATGGTCTGGATTCACTCTAGCTTTATCGACGGCTCTAATTATATTGAAATTCTATAAATACAACTCAAGTCCAACCGTAAATTCACACAAATAATGTAATACTAAAGCCGTCATGCTGCTGGAAAGAAACTAGGAGTGGTCGTCAGTTAGAAAGCCTAGAGACAAGCCAATACTAAAGTAAAACATGAATCAAAACAATGTTAGTCTACCTAAAGGGAAGCATATCAAATTTAGAATTTCGAATCCAGAATCCAAGATTCGTCATTCGTTGTAAGTATAGTGATTTTTCCGATGAAAATAAAAATAAGACTTGGTTCATTGTAAATTGGAAGTGGAATTGTGTTATTATGTAACGACGATGTTAATTCATATCTATGTATTGAAATGATTGTGTTGCGAATAAAATTGGGATGTTTGTGGTATAATTAAGATTGATGTTGATCCTATTGTATTTTTAGAATGACAACAACATCACAAGCATGTTGTATAGTTCATGTTTATGTGATTATATAGGTTGTTTATGATTAGAACCTCGTGTATATAATTTATGCTAGAACCTTTATGCCTAAATGTTTATGTTTATATACATATCCCTATGTATATACAAAAGTTGCAAGTTCCTAATTGGATCCATGTCAAGATCCACTTTAGTACATGTTTCATGTTGTAATTAGATATGCGATTGGATCTAGTTCACACCCTTGTCGTAAAGTTATGCATATTTGTGGATATGCCATATTCTTGTCATATGCTAGTGATGTTCGATGTTACGCCTAGATCCAAAAGCATGTTTACACTTATGTTATCTAAATCATATGCTAAAGTAAGTAACACCTATTTGGATAAATACCTATTTTAATGCATGTTCACATATATGTTGATTTAGGCCATGTTGCAAGTTCACATTCATGTTGACTATTTTGCAAGTTCATACCTATGTTTTCATATTGATTATGCCAAAAATGCCAAGTTTACACCTATGTCATGTTTATGTTTATGAGTCCCTTTATGCCTATTTGTGTGCGCTAAATTAGGCTAAGTTTTTAGCCTAATATTATATGTTAAAACTATGCGAACGAATATTAGGCTAAGATTGTTAGCCTAATGCTTAAACGGGGTAACGTTGGGAATATTAGAAAACTTGACATAAAAATATATGAAATTGGCATGTTTGCCACATGCCAAAATTGGTGGCATTTAAACGGTATAAATTTTTATACCAAAAATGTTAAACTTGGAATGTGGGCCATAACATATAATTATTGACAAATTTACATATATTAAATGATAAAGACAAATATGTAAATTTAGAAAAATACGAATATGCTTAACACGAGGTTGGTTTGAGTTGTGGTGTAAATCTGCCCGGACCCGCCCGGCTGTCCAGTAGTCACAACAATACCTATCCAATGTAGGTGGTTAAGCATTGAGCCCAATAAGGACCCGAGGTGAGACTGAGTTACGGTGTAAATCTGCCCGGAACCGACCGGCATATCCAGTAAACATAGCAATATCTGTCTAATGTGAGTGGTCGGTGCTTTAAAAGGCTAAGGACAGACAAGTCAGGATGGTAGGGTTAAGTTAACTAAATCACTTAACCAATTCAACATGTTAATGAAATTAATAGGTGGGGTTAGGTAAATAAAGACACTTAACCACTTAACATGTTTGACTAGAAAACACTAGTAACGGGGACCCATTTCAGCAGTAACCCAATTGTGTATCATGGTACCCTGAAACTAGGAAGGGTGAGGCACGATTACTGGGCTGATTGTAAGCGGTCAAAGAGACGGCGGTGGATGCAACAGTGTTGGTTCTAATGGAGTGCGGGCGTGCACACACTTCGGATCAGACAAACAGGGCACTGGGGGCACCAGTAGTATAACCTATGCATCTCTGGTTTTGTGTCGGGTCGCCACCATGGGACTTGATACACCCCATGGTGGGGCCAACATAGGTATCTACAATCTTTGGGGGCCGTAAGACACAGATGATTACGCGAGTATGAGCCAATCTTTAGATAAGGGGATCACTTTACCTCTAGCATGGGGTGACAGTTAAGATAATACAAGTAGGTGTAGAGATATAGTATGGGGTGCGATAGTATATTCGATTCAAACTGCTTTGTCTTAGCTTATGACACTCACCTATTTCCAGTTTATACTTATCATGCCCGTATTCTTATTCTCATACTGAAGAGTCACTAGACTTACCAGGCTTTATGTCTGACCCTGTTTTCTTTCGTCCCCCCCCCCCCAGATCCACAGGGTGGAAATACCTTAGCTTAGTCAGAATCCTTGCAAGCTTCAAGATAGTTGTTGTACGGTTTGGTCCCTCTTGCTTTGGCTATGGCAGTTGGACACAATCATGGGGATTTATGCAGTTTTAATTATGTTTTATGCTTCTTTATTTAATAACCAAGACAGAAATGATGTTGTAATATTTTGGAAGTTGTTGTGAAACAATTATGGAAATGGTTTGTATGAACACGTATTTTATGAAATAAAAAGTCTGTTTGTTTTCCACTGCTTATATATATGTATTTATATATGTCTTGTGTTTTATCTGTGACTTTTACTTACAAACCTCCACCAAAGTTAAGGCAGTCCCTTTTGAGTGGCCTTAATGGGGGGGTGGGGTGTTTCACTTGGTATCAGAGCATAGATTTACCAGACTAGATAAAAGTTTTTGAAAATATTTTCAAAAAGAAGTTTAAACAAACAATGTTTTCAAGAAAAAGAGTTATTTTTAAAAAAAAGGCATAATTCCCCAAAGCCATATGCACTATCCCTCAACCCCTTTATCTTGAATACTTTCCTTTTTGTTCTAGCATGTCTGGAGATCTTAACCTTCCTAAAGGAGTACCGATCCCTGGCTGGTTCCGAAGGCACCTAGAGGCTAGGGCCAATGGTGTAGGCCCAGCAGACATTCCTCCTCCTACAGTGGCAGCGGTTCCTCCTGCCCCTCCTCCTCCTCCTCATGGGAACACTTTCGCTAAGACGTGTAGAGACTTCAAGGCTATAGGAGGAAGGACTTTTATGGAACTGAATCATTTGTGGTTGCAAGGAACTGGCTGAAGGAGACTGAAGATTTATTCGTTATATTCGAAGTTGATGACAGGCAAAAGATACAGCTAGCAGTGTGGTTGCTCAAAGATGAAGCTTCCTATTGGTGGGAAGTTACGCATGCGGAGAAGCCAGTGGAAACATGGGATGATTTCAGGATGAGGTTTGAGATGAAATTCCTCTCCCAAGATGAAAGAAGCCTGCAGATGGAGAAGTTCCTAACTCTTAAGCAAGGGAGTATGACGATCAGGGAGTATGTCAATCAGTTCAATCATCTAGCCAGATTTGGGCTGGATTTAGTAAATAGTCAACACAAGAAGGCCCTTCGCTTCGTCAAAGGCCTAAATGAACCTCTGCACAGCCTTGCTATGACCCATATACCCACGGGGGAAACCTATGAAAGCTTGGTGGACATGGCGCTGCTACACGAGGAAGATAAAGGAAAGAAAGAGGCAAAGGCAGAAGTGCCACAAGAAAAGAAGGAGGGTTTACAGGCTAAGAAAACAGACTTCAAGAAAGGCGGGGAGAACAACAAATCCCATGAAAAGAGAAAGTGCAATTTCTGTGGCATTGTGGGACATATAGCAAAAGACTGCAGAAAGAAGAAGGCAAAGATGAATGGTGGTTGCTTCAGTTGTGGCGAGAATGGACGTTTGGCTAAGGACTGCCTAAAGAAGTGGGGGCAGGGATAGAGGACTGGATCCACCTCAGGCGGACAAGTTCACGCGCTGATGGCACCTCCACAGGAACGAGGTAGAAATATTTCTGTAGAAAGCTTAGTTTATCTTTATGATCATCCAGTTCGCACTCTCTTTGATTCTGGTGCATCACACTCCTTTATGTCATCTGCTTTATTAGAATCTCTACACCTAGACACTAGTATGGTAGAAGATCCCTTGGTTGTTTCGAATCCAATTGGGGGCTCAGCTTATTTGTCGATGGTTTGCTTGGATTTGAAAATCTCTGTTCTAAGTGTTGAATTTAGATATAGTGCCTTTGTTTTGGGCTTCTCAAGATATGGACTGATCTTAGGCATGGACTGGTTATCCGGTAACGGTGCCATTCTTGATTGTGAGAAAAGAGTGGTTAGGCTCTTGACTAGGCTCGGTAACACTCTAGAAATTTCTTGTAATCCCTTGAATGTTGTTATGCTTAGTTATCTAGAGTCGCTTGACGCTTCTGTTTAGAATTTGCAGTCGGTTAGAGTGGTTCGGGAATATCCGGATGTCTTTGAAGAGGTGAAAGGCTTACCTCCGAAGCGGGAAATAGACTTCCGCATATATCTCGTTGATAATGCAAAGCCCGTAGCTCTGTCTGTTAGACACATGGCTCCAAAGGAGAGAAAGGAACTCAGTAAGCAAGTTAAGGAGCTTCTCGGGAAGGGGTTTATAAGGCAGAGTATCTCGGAATGGGGTGCTCCAGTGGTGTTCGCCACCAAAGCAGATGGTTCACTACATCTTTGTGTGGACTATAGGGAGCTAAAAAAACTGACTAAAAAGAATAGACACCCGCTTCCCAGAATAGACGATCTGTTTGATCAGCTTGTAGGTGCGTCGGTCTTCTCCCAACTTGATCTGGAAAATGGGTTCCATCAGCTAAGGGTAGCCGAAGATAGCATTGATAAAATGGCATTCAGAACCCCAGACGGTTCCTACGTGTGGCTTGTCATGCCTTTAGGTTTGACAAACGCACCCGCTTATTTCGTGGACCTAATGAGCAGGGTGTTTAGAGAATTCCTGAATAAGTTCGTAGTGGTCTTCGTGGACGATATTTTGATCTTCTCAAAGAATGAGGAAGAACATGCTCAGCATCTGAAAGAGATCATGGATACTCTCCGTGCACATCAGCTAAAACCCAAATTCTCCAAGTGCCACTTTTGGTGAGAAGAAGTAAGATTTCTTGGACATATAGTGTCCAAAGAGGGGTTAGCCGTGGACCCCGCGAAAGTGGTGGCAGTGCAAGATTGGAAGACACCAAGAAATGCAACTGAAGTCCGAAGCTTTCTTGGGCTAGCAGGTTTTTACCGAAAGTTCATTAGGGATTTCGCGAAAATCTCAGCTCCACTCTCAAGGCTAACAAAGAAGAATCTGACATTCACTTGGGATTTGGATTGCGAGTTTGCTTTCCAACGATTAAAAAGGGCTCTCACAACAGCCCCAGTTCTGACTTTGCCGGATGGAAGCAAAATGTTCACAGTATATACGGATGCTTGTGGTATGGGGCTAGGCGTTGTTCTGATGCAAGAAGGGAGGGTAGTAGCTTATGGTGGAAGACAATTGAAAGTTCATGAAAAGAACTACCCAACCCATGATCTTGAGTTGGCCGCCATCGTCTAGGCGCTTAAGTCTTGGTGCCATTATCTCCTTAGTGAGAAGTTCGAATTATATACTGACCATAAATCGTTGAAGTATCTTTTCTCATAGAAACATCTTAACTTGAGGCAGCAAAGGTGGATGGAGTTCCTTGCCTCATATGACTTTGAAATTTCCTATACTCCTGGCAAAGGCAACGTAGTAGCAGACGCGTTGAGCAGAAAGAAGCTGACCCTAAGCCCTCTCTTTGTAGAAAGGCAAAGCTTGGAGTATATAGCCATTTTTGACTTTAGGCCCTCCTCAGATTTTGTACCTAGTTTATTGGCATCCCTAGAAATACGGCCCACTCTTTTAGACTCGATAGGGGCCGCACAACGTGAAGACCCGCAACTTGTGGATGTGATCGATAAACCAACTAGGGGTGAAACTTCCAGTCACCTCAATAGGTACTCCATCGATGTTAAGGGTCGGCAGAGACGGGATGGAAGGCTGTGCGTCCCATAAGCTAGGGATTTAGTGAAGAAGGTTCTCGAGGAGGCACATCATTCCAAGATGACAGTACACCCAGGGGGAGACAAAATGTACAAGGACGTAAAGAGAGTTTTCTATTGGAATGGCATGAAGAAGGACATAGCAAATTTCGTTTCTAAGTGTGTGACATGCCAACAGGTTAAGGCAGAACAAAAGAAACCTGGAGGACTGCTTCATCCTCTAGAAGTCCCACAATGGAAGTGGGATAGCATTTCAATGGACTTCATTGACGTGTTGCCTAGGTCAAGAAGAGGCAATACTAGCATTTGGGTAATAGTGGACAGGCTTACTAAAAGCGCCCACTTTATACCTATCAAAAGTTAAAGGACTGCTTCGTCTCTAGCTTCTCTTTACCTCAAGGAAATAGTTCTACTCCATGGAATACCCTCCAGCATAGTGAGTGACAGAGATCCCATCTTTACGAGCGAATTTTGGCGGAGTCTACAAGAAGCTATCGGCACACAGTTATGTTTGAGCACGGCCTATCACCCCTAAACTGATGGTCAGACAGAAAGGGTGAATAGAGTACTAGAAGATCTTCTAAGACTATGCATTCTTGACTTCGGAGGGACTTGGGAGGATCACCTTCCTTTAGTCGAATTCGCCTATAACAATAGTTACCAAGCTACCATCGGTATGGCGCCCTTCGAAGCTTTGTATGGAAGACCTTGCCGATCACCAACTTGTTGGTGGGAGTCTACTGACAAGATTATACTTGGGCCGGACTTGATTAGAGAGACTTCAGAAAAAGTGGACTTGATATGAAGGAGAATGAAGACTGCCCAAGATAGACAAAAATCCTACGCCGACAAAAGAAGGACCGACCTTGAGTTTGAGGTTGGGGACAAGGTTTTCCTTAAGGTATCTCCCTTAAGGAACGTCGTTCTCTTCGGATTCGCAGGAAAGCTAGCACTAAGATTTGTAGGACCGTTCCCTATCATCGAGAAGATTGGGAAAATGGCTTATAGAGTAGAGCTGCCTGAAAGATTTGTTGGAATTCACAACGTCTTTCACGTTTCTCATCTCTGGAAATGTCTGCATGAATCTGCGGAAGTGGTGGAGCCAAGCATTCTAGAAGAAGACGAAGTGGAATGTGAAGCAACTGTGAGGAGAGTTCTAACTCGAATCGTAGGAACTGAAATAAAAAACTACGCAACCGCGAAGTGAGGCTCGTTAAGGTTCAGTGGATTGACACCAAGGAAGACGCGACTTGGGAAACTAAGGATAGAATACGCGCGGCCTACCCTTTTCTTTTTGAGGGTACATCTTTGAACTCTCTTTTTCCTTAAGTTGTGCTTGTATCTATCTTTTTAGGTATATCTCCTCGATATTATCCTTTATCCTTAGGTAGAAACCCTTTTGGGTGTAAACATGTATTTGAAACATGTTATGGTTGATGGCTGCAAGTGGTTGCTAGTGGTTGCTCGTGGATGCATATACACACACAACCTAGGTTTTAGATCGGCTCAGTCACTTCATACTGCATATGCATATATGTATTCAGGTTTGTATGTGGTTGAAACTTGATATGTTGTCATATGGATGTCACATTTGTATTGATGGTTGCACACTCATGTAGAATTATGAGTAAGGACAAATTTGCATACATAATGGATTCATGACACTTATATGATTTGCATTAAGGAGGTCAACTGGATCAGTAGACCGCCTGATTTTGCATTAGTTAAGGACATATACACACACTGTGCATATAATCATAAAGCATTAGAAGTCTTTTAAGGACAATGGATGCCTATGTTTGTTGGTTGAGTAGATGGACGATTGGATGTTAGGACTTACGTTCTCCTAGACTTGAAGATTTTGGAGATGAAATCCTTTAAGGAGGGGAGAATGTAACACCCCGAATTTTTTGTTAACTGGAACTTAAAAAATTAAAGTATAATTAATTCTAAATGATGGAATTAAGGGAATTGGGTTACGCCATTGCGTTCATCTCAAAATTCTGCTTGAGATAGAGTCCAAGTTTGCGTAAAACGGATAGCGTATGAAGAAGATATGGACGAACGAAGTTGGGCAGAAAAATCAGAAATGGGTCAGAATGCACTGGCGCACTTTTGAAGTGCGCTAGAACAAAATTGCACTGGCGCACCTGGGAAGTGCGCCAGTACAATTTTAGCACTGGCACACCTGCCAAGTGCGCCCAGGCCAGAAAGCTGGCTTGGTCAGGCCCTGGCTGGCCTGGTCGGGTTCTAGTCGATTTCTGAGACTTGGCTGAGTCACTACGGCTTACATGTCACTTTCTGATTGGCTTCTCTTGAGATGGATGGTCTGGATTCACTCTAGCTTCATCGACAGCTCTAATTAGATTGAAATTCTATAAATACAACTCAAGTCTAACCCTAAATTCACACAAATAATATAATACTAAAACCGTCATGCTGCTGGAAAGAAACTAGGAGTGGCCGTCAGTTAGAAAGCCTAGAGACAAGCCAATACTAAAGTAAAACACGAATCAAAACAACGTTAGTCTACCCAAAGGAAAGCATATCAAATTCAAAATCCAGAATCCAAGATTCGTCATTTGTTATAAGTATAGTGATTTTTCCGATGAAAATAAAACTAAGACTTGGTTCGTTGTAAATTGGAAGTGGAATTGTGTTATTATGTAACGACGATGTTAATTCTTTTCTATGTATTGAAATGATTGTGTTGCGAAAAAAATTGGGATGTTTGTGGTATAATTAAGATTGATGTTGATCCTATTGTATTATTAGAATGACAACAACATCACAAGCAAGTTGTATAGTTCATGTTTATGTGATTATATAGGTTGTTTATGATTAGAACCTCATGTATATACTTTATGCTAGAACCTTTATGCCTAAATGGTTATATTTATATACATGTCCCTATGTATACACTAAAGTTGCAAGTTCCTAATTGGATCCATGTCAAGATCCACTTTAGTACATGTTTCATGTTGTAACTAGATATGCGACTGGATCTAGTTCACAACCTTGTCATAAAGTTATACATATTTATGAATATACCATATTCTTGTCATATGCTAGTGATGTTCGATGTTATGCCTAGATCCAAAAAAAAGTTTACACTTATGTTATCTAAATCATATGCTAAAGTATGTAACACCTATTTGGATAAATACCTATTTCAATGCAAGTTCACATATATGTTGATTTAGGCCATGTTGCAAGTTCACATTCATGTTGACTATTTTTCAAGTTCATACCTATGTTGTTCATATTGATTATGCCAAAAATGCCAAGTTTACAACTATGTCATGTTTACGTTTATGAGTTCCTTTATGCCTATTTAAGTGCGCTAAATTAGGGTAAGTTTTTAGCCTAATATTATATGTTAAAACTATGTGAACGAAGATTAGGCTAAGATTGTTAGCCTAATGTTTAAACGGGGTAACGTTGGGAATATTAGAAAACTTGACACAAAAATATATGAAACTGGCATGTTTGTCACATGCCAAAATTGGTGGCATTTAAATGGTATAAATTCTTATACCAAAAATGTCAAACTTGGAATGTGGGCCATAACATTTAATTGTTGACAAACTTACATATATTAAATGATAAAGACAAATATGTAAATTTAGAAAAATACGAATATGCTTAACACGAGGTTGGATTGAGTTGTGATGTAAATCTGCCCGGACCCGCCCGGCTGTCCAGTAGTCACAACAATACCTATCCAATGTGGGTGGTTAAGCATTGAGCCCAATAAGCACGCGAGGTTATACTGAGTTACGGTGCCAAACTTCCCGGAACCGACCGGCATATCCAGTAACCGTAGCAATATCTGTCTAATGTGAGTGGTCGGTGCTTTAAAAGGATAAGGACAGACAAGTCAGGATGGTAGGGTTAAGTTAACTAAAACACTTAACCAATTCAACATGTTAATGAAATTAATGGGTGGGGTTAGGTAAATACAGACACTTAACCACTTAACATGTTTGACTAGAAAACCCTAGTAACGGGGACCCATTTCAGCAGTAACCCAATTAGGTATCATGGTACCCTGATACTAGGCAGGGTGGGGCACGATTACTGAGCTGATTGTAAGCAGTCAAAGCAACGACGGTGGGTGGAACAGTGTGGGTTGTAATGGATTGCGGGCGTGCACACACTTCGGAGCAGACAAACAGGGCACTAGGGGCACCAGTAGTATAACCTATGCATCTCTGGTTTTGTGTCCGGTCACCGCCATGGGACTTGATACACCCCATGGTAGGGCCAGCATAGGTATCTACAATCTTTGGTGGCCGTAAGACACAGATGATTACGCGAGTAGGAGCCGATCTTTAGATAAGGGGATCACTTTACCTCCAGCATTGGGTGACAGTTAAGATAATACAAGTACGTGCAGAGATATAGTATGGGGTGCGATAGTATATTCGATTCAAACTGCTTTGTCTTAGCTTATGACACTCACCTATTTCCAGTTTATACTTATCCTGCCCTTATTATTATTCTCATACTGAAGAGTCACTAGACTTACCAGGCTTTATGTCTGACCCTATTTTCTTTCGTCTTCTTTTCTTCCGTCGCCCCCCCCCCCCCAGGTCCACAGGGAGGAAACACCTCAGCTTAGTCAGAATCCTTGTAAGCTTCAAGATAGTTGACGTACGGTTTGGACCCTCTTGCTTTGGCTATGGCTGTTGGAAATAATAATGGGGATTTATGCGGTTTTAATTATGTTTTATGCTTCTTTATTTAATAACCAAGACAGAAATGATGTTGTAATGTTTTGGAAGTTGTTATGCGACAATTATGGAAATGGTTTGTATGAACACGTATTTTATGAAATAAAAGTCTGTTTGTTTTCCGCTGCTTATATATGTGTTTAATTATGTCTTGTGTTTTATCTGTGACTTTTACTTACAAACCTCCACCAAAGTTAAGGCAGTTCCTTGTGAGTGACCTTAATGGAGGGTGGGGTTTTTCAGTATTCCTCAACAATTATATCATTATTGCATTGTCTGATATAACTTAAATTATTTGATTGATTATTGTGTGCTTAAAGTATTTGAATAACGTTTGGTCCTGGAATAATTAATATCTAAAATACCGTAGATTATTTTGGTCAAATTGAACGTAGGGTTTAGGAAAAGGAAAATTCTATTTTTATGCAAAGAATTTTCGATTGGAATTGTATATAATAAGTTGTTTTAATGATATTAAACAAGCAGTTGATTTACAAACAATGTTTAGATTAAAGTTGCGTAATCACTGTTAAATGATTTGAAAATATAAGTATGAGTCTAGAAAGAGAAATTGGAGAATTGTTTCAAAAAAACAAGGACATCATTTCAGTGTTCGCAATGTGATTAGAACTAAGCCGTTAGGATTTGGAATCATAATTCGACAAATGTCAAATATTATGAAAATAAGTTATTTTTAGACTTTACAAATTGATAGGATAGTTAATATTTGGTTTTAAAAAAATACATTATAATAGAACTTGTAATCAATTTATAGGGTAAGCATGATATTTATGGAAAAAAGAAGTTGACTTATAAAAGTAATTTTTAAAGTGGAATTGGAGTATAAAATAATAAAATAACTTGGTAAATAAGATTTGAACCTGTAAGGGTACTTACCCCTTAAATAAAGCAAGAAATACAATTTGACGGTTTATAAATAAGGAGTTAGAGTTACAAACTTATATCCATTCTAAGATAAGAACGTTTTCGATCAGGGTCTGAGAGGTAAATAAAATACCCCAACTTTAACGGCATCTGTAATGACCCGTATTCTACACGTCATAGGACCGTAGAATATTTATTTCTTTCCTATGTGAAGCCGTATGGTCATGTAACTTTGGGAAACACCTATTAGAGTCATTTCCCATGCTTATGATTTTTTTTGTCGATTTTTAAATGACCATTCTGCCCCCTAGATGGTACTGTTTTGGCCATAACTTTTGATTGGAAAGGAATTTTTACCTGAAACCACTTTCATTTGATTCGTTTGATGGTTTCTCTTTCCGTAGAGTGGTCACATTAGCCAAACGGACTTACCGTTTGGGATATATGGCTGAAACAAGGTTTGGAGGGTGAAAAACTGCTTAACCGGGCCAAATCGGGTGATTAGTGAGTAGGCCCATAACCCATTTCGGGATTAGGGTTATGGGAGGTCTGAAATGAGATGGAGAATCATTCCATTTCGGTTTTCTAGCCTCCACTTATCACCAAGGATCCCTAAAAATGGCCACCAACCTTTAAATCACCTCCAAATCACCTTTAGGTTAAGGATTTGGCTTAGCAACCCCTAATCAAGAAGGATCTTCACCAAATCAACAAAGGAGCTGCTGTTTGGCGTTGAAATTTGCATCAAACCAGAGGATTATTTCAGATCTTAGTTTATTTTGTGGCTAAGGTGAGTGATTTGCTTAGTTTTGCACTAATTATGCCTAATTAGGGTTGATTAGTGTTAATTAGCGAATTTAAACGTGATAAAATTCTGGAAAAATGTTTATAAAATTCCGAATGATGTTTTAGACCTCTGATATGAATTTGGGTTAATTTGGTTAAGTTTTGATAATCCTATCATTAGTTTCACCTAAATATGCTTAGGGGGAAATATGGGGTTTTGGGTATGTTTGATCCCTTTTTACCTTTCATATTGATGTTTTGATGTTTGTGGTTGATTATGCATGTTGCTATTACTATATGAAATGCTTTGTGACTGTTTAGAATAGTTGGAATGGTCGAAAACGCCGTCGAGGGGCATAAACAGCTCGCTGGACAAGGTGCAGGGGTTCGGATTGCATAGGGGATTGAGGGTCTATCGGATCGCCCTATGGGACCGTGGGACATCCCCACGAGTCGAGTCATCTCCTCCGAATCGAACCTTCTACGCAAGGCCCACAAGCAACAACCGTGAACTGCTACCCGACCCGATCCACTCGTGCTTCGTATCACGATCCGACTAGAGGAAGGCAGCATCCACGATCCGATGCACAACGAGACGATGGAGGAGCGTGATCCGATCCATATGGGGTATTCACGATTTGACCAGAAGTAGAGACCTGATTCGATGGAGACTGGATTCACGAGACGATGGGGGAGTGCGACCTGATCACCTGGAGGACCACGACCCGATCCGACGTAGGAGGCACGACCCGATCCGATGAAGAATGCTGAAGGCGATCCGATCCGATCCGATCTGGTGATGACCAATAACCCGAGATGCAAAGGTAGTCCAAATGGAAGTTAGAGCTCAGGATCCCGGAACCAGTTGGGAACCAATGAGTTCGCTTCATGGTTGGACTTTGCTGCGGGACGTGTGCTAAGGAGTTGTCGACGTTCATAACTTCGATTCACCACTAAGAATGAATGATGGGCTACTTATCAGTGCAGTAGGGTCATTATTACCTGAGGGGCAAGGTGATGGTAGCAAGACTACGTTATCAGTGCAGTAGGGTCATTATGACCTGAGGGGCAAGGTGATGTGTAGTAAGACTATGAGCCAGCGTAGATGGGGTGAATAACTCCATGGGGCAAGTGGACATAGTAAGGATTGGTAAGGCTATGAGCCAGCGCAGATGGGGTGAATAACTCCATGGGGAAAGTGGACATAGCGAGGAATTAGTGGCTACGTTATCAGTGCAGTGAAGCCATTTATGACTTCATGGGGCAAAGTGATCGTAGCAAGGAATGTTGGGTGATCGAAGTGGTGAATATCATATGCTTTAAGCACTGAGTGAGAGATGTGAGGATGGATACTATGCTTGATTGTTTGCCATCATTATGACATGCACACCTCCCCCACCACCGTATCTTTATACCGTTTGATATGATACCTTAGAGTGTTGTACAGTATGTAGTGCTAACTCTTTGGTTGCAGGTCCAGGTTCAGGTATGTTTTAGTCTACCTGTTATTGTTCGCTTTAGATGCTTATCGCTCATACCAGGCTTTATGTCTGACCCAGAGTTTTATGTCTCCTTTTATTACTCTGGGTGCTCACACGAGCAGACTAGAGACAGGTTAGCTGGTGATGTGCGAGTAGCTGTTTCGGAGGCGGGCAGGAGGCTTCCACGTATGATATATATATATATATATATACACATTCTCCCTGTGTCGTTGATGGTCGCTACTTGGGCATTAGTAGTATACCTCGCTTATCTTACTTTGCTTTGAGACAGCTTGAAAGTTGTAATAAGCTGTATTCTGAATTTCCGCTGCTATGATGTTTAGTTCTGATTTTCAGCTTATGCACTGTCTCTCCTGTTTTATGTCAAGTATATTATTATTGTATTTTGTTCTATGCGCTGTGAGAAATTCTACAGGTTCTTTGTATGTTCATTTCCTTCTTCCTTTTTCCCTTCTGACGACCCGTTCCGCGCTAACTGGACAAGTGTACGGCGCACATTTGGAGTAAATGTCGGTTGGTGCGGGGCGGCCCGTCACAGCATCACTATTATCGAGGAATGGTACTGGTTTTGTAATGGAAAGAGATGTCGAGATTAGTTATAAAGTGAGATATAGCAACGTATTGCAAGTTTTGAACTATAACGATAAAATAACGTTGTTGACTAGGCTTAAGCATGACTGTTATGTCGAAATTAGTTATAAAGGGGAATATTACAGCGCATTGTAATTTTTTACTATAACGATAAATTAACCTTGTTAACCAAGCTTAAGCGTGATTATTATGTATAACACTATTCCCTAGAAAGGTTTGAAATTCACTTATCCCAAGTGATAAGAAAATAATTATGTTTCCCCAAAGAAGTGTAAATGAATTATAAGAAGTTGGAAGTAGAAGTAAATAATTGAGATCTGGTATATATCACCCATACTGAAGGGAACTCTTTAAAATATGGAAATGTGATAAAAACATTTGAATTTATTCAACATTGTTCTGGATCATATAAGATATGGAAATTGAATATCAAACAACAATATATATTGTTATTTCCGAAATAAAGGAAGGCTAAACGAGTTTAAATCAAATAGGAGGTCGACATTAAGTTATAATGGTATTTATTATCTAAATAAAGAATTATTGAATAAATGAAATCATATTTCTATAAGAAATAAATGTTCACATTTCAAAGTGAATAAATATTTAGAAAAAGCAAATGTTTGCAGATTAAGTAGTTAAAATGGAAATTGGAAATGTTTTCCAATATAAATAATGCATATTTTCTAATAAACTGGAAATAAGAAATGTGAAAGGATGAGAATATCTTTCGAACATTAGCAATATATATATATATATATATATATATATCTGGAATATGGGAGAATAAAAGTTTATAATAACTGGAAATATTTTCCAAGAAATGTGAAGGGCTAATCGGGTTGAGGGAAATATCTGGGAAGATATGAAAAAACTAGAAAATTAATGTAAACAAAAATGGCCAGTGACCGTGTGATGTTTAGTTGTGCATTTGAATGGATGTTTGCTTTTACTTCGATAGTTAAATAACTGATTATCGAAGTATTTTTGACCATCGTTGTCAATATGGAGAGACCGGTTGGATTTATTATCCGAAAACCACTCCGTATAGGCATAAGTGTTGTGAGTTAGATTATGCTGAAGATAATTGAAGACGGAGAAAATGCAAGGGTCGTTCTGTTCCAAAATAGCGTTTTCTATTTCTCCAGTCCCAGGACAACTTGTATGGATGAGTGTCTGACAGAGTATACCTAACAAGTCACGTACAGTTGATCTCTTAAAGGTAATACGTCTGGTGGTGGAGGAATTCGTTCCTCTTAGCTTTTTATACCCGTGATATTTTTGGAAATCGATTGGTGAATTGACGGGTTTGACGATGTGGCATTCAAAGTGAATGGTGATCAAATGTTCTGAACATAGACGTAGCCTTTAGCCTCACAACCAGGAAGCAACAAAAGTTGGGCTAGGCAACATGGCTAGTTAGGTCATCCCCAAGCAGTATGTATTGTCACCGATCTAGAGAAAATTCATATTTGTTCTTCTTTTTCGATTATGTATTTTCGGATTACGGGTGGATGGCCAACAACCGTGGGTGGCAATATATTCGATACAATCAAGCAAAATGAGTGGTCGGTCATGTGTGGCCGGGTTGCAAGACGTTCTTGTTGAACCCATGTGTATACCCTCTTGATTACATTGATCGGTATATGCTCCCATACCTTGTCTATTGGAAACAAATCTCCAATAACCGCTCTACGGTTTTAGATTTTATATTATATATGTGGAGCGTGAGATGCAAGCATTCTGCTATTTGGTTATTTCTTTGATTAGACATTATTATAATATCACTGGAGTTTGATATCAAAGTATTTTGGGTTATAGTAAGATAAAAACCGTCCATGTTTTTGTGTGGGCTGGTCTTACTATTATCTTTTTGTTTCAAAAGGATTTTAAAAGTTAAATAGTATGGTTGGAATTTACTCACACCAGTCCCATGACTGACCCAGAGTTTATTTGTTTGTGTTTTCCCTAAACTCTTGGGTGCCCAAATTTGTATAGGCAGTTAAGTGTTTCAGGCTTTGCAGATTCACTTGGAGGAGCATAAAGCGGAAGGCTTCACCATTAGTATTTAGAGATTATTTCCGCTGTGATATGATGTATTGTACTCTGATAATGGTATGTATATACAATACAGATTTGTATTTCAAAGTTATGTTATATAATACATTTTATTCGTTCTGATGTGAGTTTCGTGTTTACTCTAATTCTGTTCAGTTGTATTCTTCTTCTTCTTCTTCTTCTATTCTATTAGTTCTATCTTATCTTTCTCACCCTCTAACTTCTTTCTATTAATGATCTAAACTTTCGTGAACTTTGAGTTGAATGTGTAGGATATTAGTCAGCTCAAATTGGTACAGATTTTCGGGCCTTTACATTTACCATTTTTATCGTGTGCTGACTGCATAAGGACCTCCATACGTTGAGAACGTCCAACTGATCCTATCAAGTTAATACATCCTCACTGTACTAGCACATAGTTAAAGTAGAGGGGGCATTTTAACAATAAGAACCCAAAGCATAATATCACTAAAAACACCATACTAAAATAGGATTATCACGTTGTTAAGTAAATGATGGATCCATCTCATAAAGAAAGCCATGAAAATCTCAAGTTACATTCACAGACCAAGCAAGAGAGAAATCCAAACATAAGAACCAACTTATAACATACAAGTAAATGTTTTCAGCCGTGACTCAACAAATGAAATGGTAAAAAAGGAAAGGACACAATTTCAAATCAGCATGTGAAAAAGCTAATTCACATAACAAAGAAATAGGGAATGGTACAAAGCTAGAATTGTAGACTAAAGGAGCTATGACAGGTTTGAATTCACCAAATACATACGTATTTGGACATATCTCCATCATTGGATTACACAACTGGAAAAAAAAATATACAAAACTCAGCTTGATAAAAAAAAGAAAGCATGTGCGTACACTTATGGAAATCCATCCTAACCTAACCATCAATTCATAAGAATAAGATACTGCAATCACTGTCACCTATACATGTGCAGCGCTTTCACCTTTGCAGCTATTCTTCCTTTTCGGTGATGTAAACAACTCTTAGCAGATCTATATCAACACAGTGCTACCCTTTGGGCTTCATCAAGGCATATCAAATTTATGAAATCTGCAAAACCTACTTTTTAAGGGTGTACATCCTATAACACTACTCCCTGGCATCCAAGGAATTCACCAGTATAAATACACCATAACGTATTCTTCATCCATTCACAACAAACAAAAAAAAACCGCAAGCTTGAAAGAGGTACAATTGTATAAATCAAATCAAACTCTTTTAAAGAATTTATTGAGTATGAATCGAAGACACATCAAAGTAAAACCTGGTTGCGACCATCTAGGAGAAGAGCCTCACCATAGAAGTATAAAAGTTGTCTAGACGGGGGTCAGTCTGGTAGCGGCCACGGTCCCAGACACGGGAAATAGATGGAGCGGCGGTCCCAGGAAGACCAGCGGTGTGGGATCCAATGCCCGGGATGGACGGCAGCGACGAGTTAAAGGTCAAAGCATTGTTCCTTTTTTTTTTAATTTTATCGAGGAGGAAATGGGGAGAAATATTTGCCCGAGGTTAGAAAATGGTGTGTGTTTAAAATGGGTAACGAGCGCACGTGGGCCTTGAAGAGGTATAAGGTCGGGAACTTCTGTGGTCTGCCCAAATTTGAATATAAGGGAAAATATATAAGTTTAATACTATGATTAAAGGGAGATGTGTCCTCATTGATACTGGAAAGGGTGGACTAGAACGAGATAACAACTGGGATGATAGCGGGTTTGTGGAGAATGGGTTATGGCCAAGATTTACAGCTAAAATGGTGGGGTAAGATTGTTAAGTAATTCATTAATTAAAATAATATTAATTTTATTTAAAATAGGTACTAATTTGAAAGGTGTATATTTATCTCATAAATTAACAGAATCGGGTAGAACAAGTCGTGTTGGAATCATGTTGTCACAGGCTACGTATTGAAACCGGTCTGAAACAGGTTGGAGATCATTTCATCGTTAGACAAATTTTAAAATGCCTAGACAGAGCTAGGGGACGTTAATCGTTTTTCAACGATCAATGATAAGGTGAGTAAACTCACTAACTCTGTCCCACTTTAATTTTATAAACGTTATTTAATATTGGAAAAAAATGATTGCATGTTTGTGTGATGGTTGTTTGGTTGATTTGCTAGTTGATTGTTTGAAACAATATATATATATATATATATATATATATATATATATATATATATCGATAAATGAATACTGATTGATCTGAAATTGGTATTATTCATGTGATTGACATCTGTGGATGCAAGGAAACAGGTTGGAGGGATCCAACTGGATTCCTCAACAATTATATTGTTGTTTTTCATGTATTGCATTATATGAGGTGATAAATAATCTGTTATTTGATTTTTATGTGCTTGGGATGTTGAACGACGTTGGTCGAAAATATTTGGTATTTAAAATACCGTAAAATATAATTGGAAAATGGTTCGGATTTTGAAAAGGAAAATTCTATTTTTAAACAGAAGTTGAATTTTTGTTGGACTAGAATATTATAACGAAGAAAAAGTTTGATTTATAAACAATGTTTATAAATGGAATGAAATAATTAGATAATTTGGAAACATAATTTCAAAAAAATGAATTTATAAAGGGGAAAATTGGGAAATGATTTAAAAGGGAAAACGATGAGTTTATTTCAATGTTCGAAATATAAATAAAATTGAATTTAAGATATAAGGATTGGTAATTTAAATTCGACTTTGTCGAATGTTATTACTTTTAGAAATTATATAATTTATAATTCAGAATTTGGCAAGATGAAAATATTTGGTTTAAAACCAATAATCTGTAATAAAATATAATATGAAATTGAAATTTAGTTATTAACTTGATATTTATTCAACAAGAAGTTAATTTATAAACAAAGTTATAAAGTGGAATAGGAATATAAAATAACCCGGTAAAGAGAATTTGAACCTGTAAAGATATTTTTAAATAAAGATGAAAATTAGATTAATATAATGAGTCCAGATTTCTGTGAAGAAATAATATTCACATTTTAGTGTGAATAATGAATTTAAAGCAAACATTTTGCAAATTGAAATGGGTAGAAAAGGAAATGGATATATATATTTGAAGTGATAAATTCAAAAATTAATTTAGAAATGGAGATGACCTGAAACGGTGGAACTTTTCCGGTGTTTGGAACGTTAATCGAATATAGATTATTCAAAAGGAGATATCGAATAGGGATTGTTCGAGAGAGGGTTATAAGTTGAAATTCGATTATATCAAATTAAGAAAAGTACTACTTACTTTCCATTTTTATCAAGAGCTGTTTATTATTTATTTAATTTATTAATTGTTTATTAGAAGTAATCAACCTAAGTATATTTTGAAATTAAATAGTTCGGAAACAAGGATTTTAATGATATCGTTATAGTCAATATTTTCCGTAAAGGAAGGGGGTTCTTAAGTTGAATCTGAGGGTCGCAAGCCATGTTTTGTTTAAAATTGTGAACTTTACTATTCAAAGTTGAGAAAGTTGTTCAGTTAAGGTCTGATAGGTCAGTATACCCCATCTTGATTGACTTCATGATTAATTGAGGAATGGTTAAGGTTCAGTGGCGAGATTGGTTAGTGATACGATCAATAAATCATCAAGGAGTTGAGTTATGGAAACAGAGTTTTATATATAAAATCGATTTAACCAAATTAAAAAGATTATTAAACGCTTTCCAAAGTAAATCAGAGATGTTTTCTAAGTATAAAAATTGAAATGATTTGGGACAAGGGGAAGTTAAGGAATGATAATTGGAAATGTTTCCAATGTTAATAACATATATATATTCTAAATATAGAAAGTAAAAGTCACTACAACTAAGTAGTCCTTTTACAACGGGCAAAAACCGTTGTAATATGCATTCCACAACGGGCATATGCCCGTCATAATATGCGTCGTCGTAATAGCTCCTAACTATTTGACAATGGGCAAGGACTGTTGTAAAGGACTGTTGTAATAACTTGCTCTGTCACGTGCAATGACTCTATAACAATGGTTATAAACCTGTTGTAATAGCTAATGAATTACAAGCGGCTTTTGCCCGTTGTAATACAGTATATAACAACGGTTTTTTTCCATTGCGAAATAAATGTAGATTTAAATATAATTACTGTGATATACATCCATAATAATAATGAATATTTTAACATGCAATAAATACTGTAATGCAACGATCAAAATCACATAATAACACATGCTAAAAGACAAAAGCAAGAGTCATATAATTCCAACACATTTCAAAAAGTTTGATAAGTTTACACTCCAAAAGGCTTGATAAGTTTACATTCCAAAAGGTTAGATAAGCTACGTCGACATAGTTCTAACATAAATTACATAACTAGTTTAATAAGTACCTACACTAGACCAAGGAAACGTAATCATTGTGCCACGTGATGGTAGATCTAACGACATGTTTGATAATGGGCATCTCCGAATTTGGCCTAAACAAAAAAGCTTCTGGTTCCACTGCTACATTCACACATATCTTCCAAACATCAGCTCCAAGCTTTCTAAAATGTAATAAAGCAACAGGATTAGTACTTGCTATTGTCCCATTTAAAACTATGTTTTTCTCCCAACCCAATAGCTTGCACTTCTTTTTACCAAACCGTGCAGAGTAACCCGATCTTGAGTCTGCATATTGTTACTAGCACGGTGCGACTGCAAAAAAAAAAGTTACCAAATGTAGAGAGATTACATTATTATACACCATTTAGAACTTATTATACAACATTTAAATCTTGCATTGTTGTAACCTTACAGCATTGCACTAAATTAGAAGTGTACAAAAAGTTAAATGTTTTATTCCCAATTTTTATACATATATCAGCAGATATTATTATACAACATTTGAGTATATTATAACTTCAAGTATTCTTGAGCAGGAAGGTAGAGCAGAGGATACAAGTGCAAACTATAGTAATTAAGTTCTGAAGCAATTATCATATGTTTATGATTTATGAAACAATTCTATAAGCCATTCTGATCAAAAATTTCTATTTAAAATTCAAATCAGACCCAAACATTCCTAAATACTGTTTAAGCAACTTAGAAGCTATGTTATAGAACTGCCTAAAAAAAGTTTCAACATAAGCCATCACTAAAAAGAATCTTAAATCTTAATAGAGAAAAAATTTTAATTGGAAAACAAAACTTACTATAACACAATGGTAGAGCCTGCACTCCCAAAGCCGTGTTTCATCTGTATCAAGCAACTTAGAAGCCATAGCCAAAAAGATTCTGGTTTGGAGTTTTCGTTTCCTGCACAGATTATGTAATACAAGTCATCTTGACTGATAGACTAGCAAAGAAAAATACATGTAATTATTGATTGAAGATGTCACAGGACTGTGCATTAATACTGAAATCAAATTTTCATAATGTTGCAGGATGGCTCAGTAATAACAAAATCATATTTGTAATAACATACCTGGTCTAGCTGAAATCAATGTTTATGTATATTTTCTTTCATTTGTAAAAGCATCATAGTTGGTAATGTTATTTCAATGGAAAGCAACCCATTTCCCTTGAATGATTCCCAACTTATCCCAGATCTGGGTCTGCTAGTGAACATGCTATGATTTTTGCTGGTAATGCTGCTGTAACACATCAACAAAAGGAACAGTAAGAGAAACCATGGGGTTTTGCCTAGGACTATACATAACAGCCATACAACAACAAAAATTAACATATTGCACAAGTTAAATTGTAACCAAATTAGACCAAGATTGCATCACATAAACTAATAAATGTTATAATGGCTATCAGTTTAGAAATGCATAGAATAAGAGTTATATTTGGCTTCCAATCGGTCAGAACAAATGTAATTAAAAAAATTCATAAAAATATTGTTGTTTAACTAATTCAATAGGGAAGAGTTCCTGAATGTTGATTACGGTCAAATGAAGTAATTAAAATAAGTAATGCATTGCTAAATAGTATCTGTAACAAAATTGTATTAAAAAAACTTATAGCATCTTCAGCAGAGATGATTCTTTCCTTATCAGTACCTGCAGCCAAGCTCCCACCCTCTCTAGGGCAGTCTAAATCGGTCTCTTCTCCATTTTCAGTTAGCTTTGTTTTAAAATTATAAGTTAGCAATGCTTCAATCGACTCAGTGGTAGCTACTCTGGTCTATACCATATCCTCTCGTAGGCCCACTATAGAGATAATGCATGGCAAACAGCAGCAAATCAGAGTACACAGAGTAAATGGCATGGCATACCCGATGCAACTGAACATGAGAAACACTATACATAGCCCGAGAAAGGCAAAAGGAACATGGTTATGTTTAGATGATTTAAATCATATGCTCAACTTAGATGAAACCAGGATAGGGTATTTGTCATGGGTTGAAAGTTATAGCTAAAAATATTTGGATATAATAACAAGGAAGTGATGAGGAACTCATACATACCTGTACAAATTTGGAGCATCAGAGGCAGAAGAGTGTCCGCCAAATACCCCCACGTTTCCAACAACAAACCATACTGCAAAGAATCAGTCCAATGCCATTTTAAATTGGTTGACAAATGCCACAAACCTATAACACATATTTCATCGCTAGATCGAAAGGAAAATTTGCTAGTTACTGAAGATGTGTAAATGCAATAATATAGTAAGCAGTGAATATGACAAAGCTTGGAATCAGTGATTTATTTCACAGTTGTAGGCAAGGTTGCTCTCCTATATACTTGCTTACATGACACATCACCATCAGCACAGAAGAAAATTGTTGCATTAATAAACTGGAATACAATGCGAATAACATAATTTAAGTTTATCTTCATGTATGCTAAACAAAGGTATCCCAAAATGCCAATAAGTATCATTTCATCCCAACACCATCTTGCCTCATGACATCTCAAAACGTGCTTAAACACGTTTTATTACGATTAACATTATTGCTAGCTAGTAAATTGCACTTGCCGACATGCATGCATATAATAGCTAATTGTACTTACTTTTTATTTATAAGGATGTGCTCTAAATGCCAAATCTTTGACGGTCACAACCCATTTATTCCAAATGTTTTGTTGGTGTTGTCGGATGCAAACTGAGAATGAAACCCCGTTGGTGGATATTTGGAAAGCGATGATGGTGAGTGCCACGAACCGATTGTGTGATTCCATTGATGAGTGATCACGAAGGTATACCATCTAAGGCATTTTAGAAATTTCTAAAGGACAGTGGAAAATTCTAGTAATTGAATGTTCGTTATTGATAGTAGAGATCATTAGCTTTCCTCACAAGTGATAGCATAAAAGACTAATTTACGATGTTTATGCACATACAGATGAATGTTATGCCAGGAAAATATTAGTAAACAAGCATATGTTTACTTCAAAGTTCGATATTTCGGTATCGGTCCAGATTTCAATGTTTTGTAATTTTAGGAATTTTCCACCTAGTTCATTAACTAGCTAAGCCTAAATATTTATTCGACGGGTTTGGACAGTAAGAAATTTGTTTTGATAGAATAAACACTGCTTAACAGCACATAATTCAGTCCGCTGTTCATCTAAATGCACACCGAATCCAAATGGAATTACAAAGAAAAGGTTTAAAATTAGACAAACAAATCAAAATAAAATAGGAATACCACCATTGTAATGACCCGGGATTTTGGCGACTTTGGTTATCGCCATAAACTCGATGATGACTAACCAAACGTCGAAAAATACCGGTCATTAGTGAAAGAAATTAGAGGGTGAGGAAAGATAAGATAGAAACTTAGAATAAAAGAAGAAGAAGAACACAACATCAGAGTAACACGAATCTCACAGTAGAACGAATAACATATAATATATGTAACATAACTTTGAAATATACATTTGTATTTGAATATACATCATTATCAAAGTACAACACTTACAACACAGCGGAAATAAACTATAACTATATGATCCTGAATCCTCCTGCTCCAACTCTTCCAGTATATCTGAAAATCCTGATTACTTGACTGCCCGTAAAAAATTGTACACCCAAGAGTTTAGGGAAACAAACAAATAAACTTCGGGTCAGTCATGGGACTGGGGTGAGTAAAACAGTTTAAAACAGTTCAAACAGGTGAACGATATCTCATAAGACCATGCCGTATAACGGAACGGGTTTTACCCTTATGAGAATCCAAATTATCTTTATATCAAAAACCCTTTTAATATTATAATAATGTCTATCAACCAAAATATAATAATCATCTAGCAGAAATGCTTTCATCTCACGTTCTACATATATAGTATACAATCAAAACCACAAGCACGTATTAGGTAATGGATTTCCATCTATGACAAGGTATGGAACCACCTTTCGCTCATGTACCTCTAGAGAGGAATACACTGGGTTCAACAAGAACATCTTGCAACCCGGCCACACATGACCGACCACTCATTTCACTTGAGTGTATCGAATGTATATCACCAACGGTTGGGATCAGCAACCATTTCCCGAATGGGACAGCATCAACAATAGATTTTTAGAAGTAAATGAAACTCTAGATCAGGTGAGTATAGACCCTACTTTGGTGCGACCGACTTAGCCATGCTGCCTGCCCGATTTCTGTCGTTCACCGGATGTGAGGCTAGAAGCTACACTTTATCATCACACCAGACTCACTTTGAATGCCACATCGTCAAATCCATCAAATCACCGATTGACGTCCTCAACCATACATTATGTGTTAGCTAAAAGAAGTTTCCTTCTCCGTTTCCACTCTTGGTACGGTTGGAGAAATCAATATACGTGATCATCTGGAAATACTCTGTTAGACATCCATCCATACAAGTCATCCAGGAACAGGATGAACCGAAGGCACTATTCTGTAAACAGGATAGCCCTTGCATAACTCTGTCTTCAATTTACTTTGGCATATATGATTCGCAATGCTTATGCCAATATAGAGTGGTTCTTTGGATAATAATTCAACTGGTCTCTCCATATTAACAACGTCAAAATGGTCAAAACTTCGATAGTCTGTGATTTAACTATCGAAGAAAAATAGGTGTGCAAACAACGATATTATTTCCAAATGGAAATTTATATCAATCAAACATTATTCAACATTTATCTCTTTATTTCATTAATTTACTTATCTCCTGTTTCCCTATATTCAATATTTCTTATTTTCTAAATTTGGAAAATATACGTTATTAACAATGTAAAAATTTCCATTTCTTGTTTTCTTTATTAGAAAACATTTCTGATATCTTATTTGGAAAACATTTTCAAAGCTTCTTCATTGGACTTAGACAGATGTTTAAACAAAACCATCGCGATGCCAACTCAAACCATTTCCTTTAATTACTAAATTCACTTAACCATCCTTTACTATCGAACCTTAACCATTCCTTAGTTAAAAATGAAGTCAATCAAGTTGGGGTAATACTACCTCTCAGACCTTAACTGAACAACGTTTCTAACCTTGATATAGACAAAGTTCACCCTTCTAATTCTTTAACAAACTTCCTTACGTAACTCTCTTTCAAATCTTTTCTATTCGATAATTCTTTCCTTCGATAGGGTATATTCGATAACTCTATTCAATTTATTATATTCACTTAACTCTTTTGATTTAACTCTAACTCTATTCACTTAACTCCTTTGATTTAACTCTAACTCTATTCACCTAACTCCTATCGAATAAACTACATTCGATAACTCTTTTAATTCTATTTGAATAAACTTATATTCGATCAACTCCTTTATTCTATTTGAATAAACTTATATTCGATTAATTCCTTTATTTTATTCGAATAAACTATATTCGATTAACTACTTTATTCTATTCGAATAAACTATATTCGATTAACTCCTTTTACTCTATTCGAATAAACTATATTCGATTAACTCCTTTCGAATACCATGTTCGATTTAACTCTTTGTTCGCTTTATAAAGATTTCCTTTTGATTTAACTCCTTTATTCGCTTTATAAAGATTTCCTTTTTAACAACATTTATTCATTTTTAAAGATTTACTTTTAGTAATGGTTCTCCACTTTTAAAAATGATTTCCTACTTATAACAGTTTCCTTTTTATAACGTTTTCCCTTTTTCTAAATATCTCCTATTTATAAATATTCCAATTTATAAATATTTCTTATTTATAAATATTCCATTTATAAATATTTTATTTTCAAATATATCTTTGAAAATATTCCCTTATCAACATTTCGGTATGTTGTGGTATTCAACATATCAAATCACGATGATCAGTATCGTCCAAACACATATAATTGACAATAGATTATATATCACATCATATATAACAATATATGAAAAACAGTAAAATAAATGTTAAGGAATCAAGTTGGATTCCTCCAACCTGTTTCCCTGCATCCATAGATGTTACACAATAAGATCAACATCACTTTCAGTTCCATATGATATATTCTGTTAAATAGAATCAATATAGAAATTCAAATAACTGACTAGCAGTTCAATCAAACAATCAACACACAGTCAATCAGGCAATATTTAGCAGTTCTAAAAATACAACATGAAATTATAAATTGTTTAGAGTTAGTGAGATTTACTCACATTTGTAGTTCATCGTTAAAGAACTATAAACTGTTATTTTATTTAAATCAAACAATTTATTTCTCCATAAGTTCAAACGAGCTCCAATCCACTTCCAGTTAGTTCCATTGTGTTGCTCCCGTCCATACGATCCTGGCGGATCTTGTTTCACTGAAAACCGATATTGTATGATAGAGTTATCGAATTTCGAAGTTTATGTATGATTAAATTAAACAGAAACTTAAATCTTTATTTAATTGGGCTTAACTTAAAATTTCCAGCCTAACTCAAATCTGCGTTGACCCAAACAAAGCTGACCCACTCCGTTATACCCGTCTTCTTCTCCCCCGACATCAGTAACCTGCTACTCATCCATACCCAACCATATCCGACCTCTTGAAATCCATCACCCTCCATCAATACCCCATGGTTTTAAAGATCCGACGACACCAAATCTTTCTCCTTCGCGAGCCTCAACATCCCGTCCTCTTCTTGTCCAACTCGTCGTACTCCTAGTTACGCCCAACTCCGATCCAACGTATCACCGAAGTAGACCCATCGAACAAAATCACCTCCGAGATTTCCCATTTTCAGCGTACAGCTGCCATTTTATCTCCTAAACCCGGAAACAAACTTGAATTAATCTATTGATGCTTCAAACTACAACCAAAGCAAACCCTAGCTTTCCCGTGACTCACACTATACAAGACAGCGAACCATAACAAAGTCAAACAGAGTGAAACTCGTACAAAATTGAAGAAAATCTCACCAGGAACACAAACATATTATTTACATGAATTTAGGGATTTACTTTGGTTTTCTAGAATTTTGTGAAGAGGGGTCTTCATGTTTGGAAACGAGAAACCCGACGGAGGAATTTTTGACTAGAAAAAGGGAGATTAGGGTTTAGTGGAAATTGTGGTGTATTTATAGAGAGATTTAGATATTTTTATATTTATTATTATATTCGTTTTTAATCAAACGCTATCTGCAATCGTCCTCTAAAATTCATGTGATCACATGCGATACACAAAAATCACCAAACTGGAAATGTAGCTAGAGTTCGACATTACGGTCCCAACGAAACTGGTTTCGTTGAATTCCGGCTTCGTAAGCTCACACAGCGTATTTTTAACTGTCAAAATACTAATTGTTTTTCACTCTAAAAATCCGTACGTTCACACAGTGACTCTAAAAATCACGAAACTGGAAATCTAACAACTATTTGACATTGCGGATTCAACAAAATTAGTTTCGTCGAATTTGGACTTCGTTTGCAAAAGTGGCTATTTTTAAAGCCCTAAATAGCCTATTTAAATATATAAATATATTTAAATATAATTAAATTTAATATTTAAAATTAAATATTATCGTCTATATTCACAGAGGAATACCATACAGCTCTAGAATATTCCTATATGAATTTCTAACTTGATATTTCAAATCTGGGTCAACCCGATATTCGATTTATATTGAAATTCCTTTTTAAAATATAAATAATTCCTTTATAAATCATAAAGTAATTCCACAACGAATTTTCTAAAATTTGATTTGGATATAAATCAAAATCTACACGACGAAATCCCGATTTTTCTCTTCCACTAGAAAGATATACTCCACCAGCTCCATACGTTTCTTATTTCACAGAAATCCGATTTAAACGGCTTCTGTATATTCGTTTAAAGTTCGAATTGCCAATTCGTGAACTGTCGCGCCATTTCGAGCTCGATTATAATTATATTATAATTTATACGTTCAACTGTCATTTATATAATATATTCGTTATTCTAATTTAATTCTAAACTGAATTAAATATCATAGATTATCCAGTTCACACCATATCGCCATTTCAGCCAATTCTGATTATTTCAGAATTAAATATATTATTTAATTTATTATTTTAATTAAATATTCACCATTATTTAATTCCACGACCATTAAATTCTCTAAACCACCATTTATATAATTAAATAAATTAATTATAATACCTCTACCAATGCGGGTCATTACAACCATGGCCTCAAAATGATTTTGATTTCGCTTACACTTCTCACGAACTATAGTTCAAGCTAAGGTTTTAGTAAATAGAGATTCATTGATATCTTTTGTCAATAAAGATATATTTGTATTAGTGTTAAATCATAATACTAAGATATAACTTCTTATTTTTTACTCGATAGATATTGGCGAGTACAACGTGCATGTTAGTAGTGGTTGGATTGATCTGTCAATTCCATTGCTTTATTGATACACAAAAGTAATCCTTTTGAAAATTGTCCGTTATATGGAAACAACATTAAGGACAAAAAGGAATTGCTTTGTTCGCTAAGAAAATACACTCTTAAATATAATTACATGTAGTAGATAACAAATTACAAAATAGATGCATCATATCCTCATAAATAAGAAACAGTTTTGGCAGCTCAAGGAACAATATTTTTTTGAATGATAAACGACAACAAAATTGGTAAACTAGTTGATATAACTATGGATATTTTTCATTAGACTATAACAAGTGATTACACAATAAAATCAAAAATTTGTAAAATAGGGTTAACAATGATCAACTTGGTAATATTACTATAAATTTGGTGCTGAATATAAGATGGTCAAAATTGAATTTTTCAAGAGAGAACAAATGTAATAAAAAAGTGAAGATTAATATATGGGCGGATAAACAAGTAATACCTATGTGGTAATATTTGCGCGTTATTTTGTTTGAGCAGCACAGAAACTTTAATGTAGATTGCGCCAGTTTCGCATATAGCGATGGGAAATTGAGTTTGCAATCGACAGAAATCAAACAGAGATTGTCATCAAATCCGTCGGTCGGTGCTCTAAGTACAGATCGCGCCATCGAATTTTATTGTAGGGTTGGTTGAACGAAAAAGGGGATGACAGTAGACGAAGAGGAATAAGCATCGAGGTTCGTGTGTGGGAGATTTAGAGAAGTAATTTTGTTGGTACCAAATCAAAAAAAGAAATTTGATTTGCAATTTTGGGTAATAGGGTTTGGTGGCAATGGATCTGTATGTGGGAGAAGGCAATGGAGGCGGTTATAATTTCAATGGAAAAATAAGCGGAGAAGAATACAAATGTGGTAATGTAGAGATGTCACTGCCGTTGGTTTTATTACACCTGTATTAGTATGATTTGTAAAATTTTGATTTCATAAATATTAAATTTTAAGAAATAAATACTGGCACTTTATTATAAAATATTTTTTTACAGTATCTCTCTTGTTTTCAAGTAAATACATATCATTTATTAATTATTAATTATTTGTCATAATTTTTAGTTATCGCTTTTGAATTATTCAATAGTAGTCTTTAATTATCAATTATTTACTGCTACATAATCAATGTTAAATATTGAATATTAATTGAAAATTATTTAATAGTAATATTTAATCCTATAATCATTAGTCCTTAATTATATTTATTAATTATATATAATTAATAAACAGTAATTGTAATTTACTAGTCCTTAATTGTAATTTTGAACTAAATCGAGCAAATTAAAATTTTATAATTTATCTATTTGAAATAATTTTTATTTTAATGAAATTTGCAAAATAATTCATGTAATTCAAATTATTAAACGCATATTACACAATTAAGAATAATTGATCAATTAAATACAAATTAGTTGAATTAAAAATCATGAACTAAATTACCCTGAAGTGCTTTTCTTAAATATCTAATTCGTAGCTAGTGGAAAACTTATACTTCATTCACCCATCGTTCATGCCTAAATGCATATAGCACACATTAAAAAAACATGTTGATTCGATCCTTTCATATGGCGAAGATTCTCTCGAATTTTTTTACAAAGTAATTCAATTTGTATAGTAGTAAATTAGTTATTAATGATTAATTGCTAAATATTATTAAATAATAAATATTAGTGACATATGATTAATATAACATTATTAATGATTAATAAATATTAGTAGCATATGATTAATATAATAAATATTATTAGTAATGTAATATTATAGTTAATAATTATTAATGATAAATTATAGTTAGTAACGTATGACTAATATATATAATATTATTAATGATAAATAATTAAATATGAATAAATAATAAATATTAATTTTAAGAAAGCATTATGATAATTAATTAATTATTATTGACAATTCACATTAGACATTCATTACAACGATTACAATAGGTCTTTTTTTGCCATTTTGTAAAATTGACACTTATTGCAATGGTCATTTTTTGCCCGTTGTGAAATTGACATCTATTACAACGAGCATTTTGTGAACATTGTAAAATTGACATCTATTACAGCGGGCCAGAAAGAACCGTTGTAATAGAGTCCTATTACAACGGGCTGCCTATTGTAAAAAAGACGTTGTATAGGGCATCAATTACAACGGGCCTTACATGACCATTGTGATAGCCCTCTATTACAACGGGCAGCCAGTGCCCGTTGTAAAAATGACGTTGTAATAGACTATTTTTGTTGTAGTGAGTTGTGAAGATATGTAATCAATTTCTGATGTTAAAGCAAATATTTCCTATGTATAGAAAACAAATAGATTAAAATAGATGAAACGTTTTTAAGGATCATATGAGGCAAAAAGTGTTTTGAGAATTTATTTGGGAAAATATTGAAACAGGAAATTGGGGAAATGAAATGATAAATAATAAATTAATTTAAAGAGTTGAATGTTGATTGATGGTTTACGAGTAAAATTCCCATTTGGGAATATAACTGTGGTTTGTATGGATGTTTTCTTTTCTTTGATAGTTAAATCACCGGCTATCAAAGTTTTTGACCATCTTTCCATTATCAATACGGAGAGACGGGGATCAGATTTATTTTCTAAAAACCACTCTATTTTGTAAATAACGTTGTGAATCAAATATGATGAAGATAATTGAAGACGGAGTTATGCAAGGGCTGTTCTGTTTACGGAACAGTGCTTTCGGTTTGTCCAGTCCTAGGACAAGTTGTACGGATGAATGTTTGACAGAGTATATCTAATGGATCGCATAAATTGATCTCTTCAAAAGTACTTACATTTGGTGGCGGAGAAATTCGTTTCTCTTGGCTTTATACCCATTGTATTTTTGTGGAAATCAATTTGTGTAACGGCTGGAAATTTCCGACTCCTCGAGAGTCGGAAATTCCGAGAACGTTAGTGAAAGAGAGTAGAGGGTGAGGAAGAAAAGATAGAACTAATAGAATAGAAGAAGAAGAAGAACATCAGAATCATCAGAGTAACACGAATCTCACAGCGGAACGAATAACATATAATATATAACATAACTTTGAAGTAAACAGTTATATATATACAATAGCACTTATCAGAGTACAACACTTACAACACAGCGGAAATAACTATAGCTATAGAATCTTGCAGCCTCCTGCTCCAAGCTCTCTCCAAGCATATCTGTAAATCCCGACTACTTGACTGCCCGTACAAATTTAGGCACCCAAGAGTTTAGGGAAAACAACAAAGTAAACTCCGGGTCAGTCATGGGACTGGTGTGAGTAAAACAGTTTAAAACAATTGAACAGGTATATGATATCTCATAAGACCACGCCGTGAATACGGAACGGGTTTTTCCTTATGAGTATCTAAACAACTTTGACAAACAATATCATTGTGATATTATAATAATGTCTAAGTACAAATAGGTATCAATCTAGCAGAAACGCTTGCATCTCACGTTCTACATACATAGTATAAAATCATAAACCGCAGGGCGCTTATCGGAGAATGGATTCCAACAGACAAGGTATGGGAGCACCTTCTGAATAGTGTACTCTAGAGGTGATACACTCAGGGTTCAACAAGAACGTCTTGCAACCCGGCCACACATGACCGCTCACTCATTTAGCTTGAGTGTCGCGAATATATTGCCACCACGGTTGTAGGCCATCAAACCGTCATCCGAAGATACAGAATCAAAAAGAAGTATAAATATGAATATTCACTAGATCGGTGACAATACACCCTGCTTGGGGATGACCCAACTAGCCATGCTGCCTAGCCCAACTTTTGTTACTTCCAGGTGTGAGGCTAGAAGCTACGTTTATCTTCAGAACATCTGATCACCATTCACTTTGAATGCCACATCGTCATACCCGCCAAATCATAAATTGACTTATCCAAAAATAACACGGGTATACAGCTAAGAGAAACGAATTCCTCCGCCACCAAACGTGAATACGTTTGAACAGATCAACTTACGCGATCTATTGGATATATTCTGTCAGACCTTCTTCCATATACGTTGTCCTGGGACTGGACAAACCGAAGGCACTATTCAGTATATTCATCTTAGTCACTGTTATCCAAGACTTATACAACAGCCCTTGCACTTTTCTCCGTCTTCAATTTATCTTTGGCATATATTGCTCGCAACGCTTATGCCAATACAGAGTGGTTCTTTGGATAATAATCCAACCGGTCTCTCCATATTAACAACGTTAAGATGGTAAAAACTTTGATAGTCTATGATTCAACTATCAAATGAAAACATGTCGGTGTACAAACAACGATCTTATTTCCAAATGGAAATTCGATCGATCAATCATCATATGTTCATATTTCCTTATTTCATATATTTAGAAAATATATGTTATTAATCGTTGGAAAACATTTCCATAGCTTATTTTCACATCACTATTATTTCGCAACTATCAGTCCCTAACTGTAACTAGTATGAGAACAATTCTCTAAGTATCAATCCTGAAGGTCGAAACCAACATCAGATCGTCACTTAGAAAACCATTTAACTTACCCTCTCCAGTCAGTTTCTGAATTTGCTTAACTCTATTTCTTAAATTCTTATCATGAAAACATTTCATTTTCTATGTTTAGAAAACATATCTGACTATATTTGGAAAACGTTTCCAAAACTCATTTACGGATTTCCAATGAACGTTGTATAAAACATCGTTACGCTTAATCCATTAATCGCTTATCACTTAACTATATTTCAAATCAACCTTTTCTATCGAACCACAACTATTCCTTTGTCAATTCTGAAGTCAATCAAGTTGGGGTATAATTACCTCTCAGACCTTAATTGAACAACGTCCTTTACTGTGAAATAGATGAAGCTCATCACTCACTTTTTACAATCATCTGTTTACGCAAATTCTCGGATTCAGGTTACGAATCCACTTCTTATATGACAACGTTTGATTATAACTATAACGTTATAATTCCTACTTCTGCAATATCTCCTAAATTATAACTTTATCTCCTAACTCGAATAATTTAACAGACACCTAATTTCTAAATCAATAACTAAATCTTGATTTAAACCCTGGAAAGTAAATAGTACTTTCCCGAATTCGCTATAATCGAATTCGACGTATAACTCTCTTTCGAGAAATCTCTATTCGATTAACTCTCCCTTTTTAATAACTTATATTCGATAAACTCTATTTCGATTAACTTCTATCGAATAACTAATATTCGAATAACTCTTCTTGGTTGGCTCTATTTCATTAACTCTTATCGAATAACAAATATTCGATTTTCTTAAATGTGTCAATTCTTATCGAATAACTAACATCCGATTAACTTATATGGATTTACTCTTATCGAATAACTTATTCGATTTACTTAACTTGATTTTCTTAACTCGATTATCTCAACTCGATTACTTAACTCGATTACTTAACTCGATAAATCTTAACCCGATTACTTAACTCGATAACTTACTTGATAAACTCCTTCGAATAACTCGTTCGAATAACTTAATTGATAAATTACATTCACTTCTATCCTATCGAATAAACTATATTCGATATCTCCTCAACACTATTCGAATGAACTATATTCGATTAACTTCTCTAACTCTATTCGAATAAATTATACTCGATTAACTCCTTTAACTTTACTCGAATAACTATATTCGATTAACACTTTCTTTCAAATAACTATATTCGATTAACTCTTCGACTAACTCCTTTGGATTAACTAACTTCGAATAACTCCTTTGGATTAACTAACTTCGAATAACTCCTTTGGATTAACTCTTCGACTAACTCCTTCGGATTAACTCTTCGATTAACTCCTTCGGATTAACTAACTTCGAATAACTCCTTTGGATTAACTAACTTCGAATAACTCCTTTGGATTAACTCTTCGACTAACTCCTCCGGATTAACTCTTCGACTAACTCCTTCGGATTAACTAACTTCGAATAACTAATATTCGATAACTACTCTTCGAATAAATAATATTCGATAACTCTTCTCAAATGAATAACATTTGATTTCTCCACTCGAATAAACTATATTCGATAACTCTTCTCAAATAAATAACATTTGATTTCTCTACTCGAATAAACTATATTCGATTACTCTTCTCTCGAATACACTATATTCGATAACTCTACTTCGGATAAGTGATATTCGACAACTCTACTCAATTAACTCTACTTGGATAGCTCTAACTGATCAACTCTAACTGGTCAACTCTAACTGGTTAACTCTAACTGGTTAACTCAACTGGTTAACTCAACTGGTTAACTCTAACAGATTAACTCTAACTGGTTAACTCTAACTGGTTAACTCTAACTGGTCAGCTCAACTGGTTTAACCTAACTGGTTAACTCTAACTGGTTAACTCAACTGGTCAGCTCAACTAGTTTAACCTAACTGGTTAACTCTAACTGGTTAACTCAACTGGTTAACTCTACTGGTTTAACCTAACTGGTTATCTCGTCTTGATTAACTGAACAAATCCACTCAGTTTAACTTAGCTAATTCACGTTGATTAACTCTAACCGATTCACTTTGTTTAACTCAACTAATTCACTTCGATTAACCACTTAGTTAACTTAACTAATTCACTTCGATTAACCACTTAGTTTAACTTAACTAATTCACATCGATTAATCACTTAGTTTAACTTAACTAATTCACTTTGATAAATCACTTAGTTTAACTTAACTAATTCACATCGATTAATCACTTAGTTTAACTTAACTAACTTGCTTTGATTTACTTAATCAATTACTTTGTTTACCTCGACTAACTTTGCTTTGGTTAACTTAACCAATTACTTTGTTTAACTCGACTAACTCTGCTTTGGTTAACCTAACCAATTACTTTGTTTAACTCGACTAACTCGCTTTGGTTAACTTATGGTTTTTAACACATCATCTAACAACGATGAATATTTGTCCAAACACGCATAATCACAACGGATTATATACATCACATTATATGTCACAATATATACATCACAGTAAAAATAACTGTTGAGGAATCCAGTTGGATTCCTCCAACCTGTCTCCCTGCATCCACAGATGTTACACAATATGATTATCATCACTTTCAGTTCAATATAAATTATTCTGATAGCAGAATCGATATATAAATATTTAACGGTTTATATATATATATTTATATATATATATATATAAAATTTCCACTAACTGACTAGCAGTTCAATCAATCAACCAACACACATCAATCAACAGATGATTAACAGTTCTAAGAATACAATATAAAAATATAACTGTTCAGAGTTGGTGAGTTTTACTCACATTGCGCGTTAACCGATAAACAACGATCTGCGTCGTTGATTCGGATCGTACGATTAGTCGAGCTCCAATCCATTTCCAGACCATTCTCAGAATATCCTGTTCGATACCATGATTCCCGTGCGACCTGCTTCTCTCCATTTGCTCACGTCTCCAGAAGCTACTGTACCCTCTTCCTTTTAACTTCAGCACTCAGCCTGCCTTCTGACTGCCAACGTCAGCTACCACTGGAGCTCGGCCATTGCCTTCTCAACTACACCAACTCCCACACATCTCCCATTTGCTACAGACCTTCACCGTTTGTTTTACTGCCCCTCAACACAAAACTATGGCCGCCCAGTCATGCTCCCATTTCTCACCATTTCAGTAAACATCCCATCTCCTTCATTTTTCACCAAACAGACAATCTTCTTCTTATAGTTACCAAAGGAAAACTCCACAAACTCCTAACCGATTCCTCCTTTAAATCAAACGAACAAAATACAAAACCATGTCTCACGCCTACTGCTCGCCTCCAGCAACACAGTAAAACAACTCCCATTTTTTCTTCTTGGCAACTCAACAAAACAAACTCGTCAGCTCACATGAAAGCCACTCAACTTCAAAATATCACCCACGTTAAAAGCTACTTCCTTCACCGATTCACGGTTGAGCACCAGAAATCAAAACAACACTTCGAAATCCTTTTATCCGTCCTCAGCACCCCTCGCGTTTTACTGCAGCACCTTCATGTATTCACCGCATTCCATTCTCCTGTGCTTCATCACGTCAGCACCAAACAAAAACCATGGTCGACCACTCCTTGGCACGCTCGAGCTGATGACGGAAATCCCGTCATTCAGTCTTCAACGTCGGTCTCTGCGTCTGAATGGAAGCTCCCAGCTTGAACCCCCTTTCCTGGCGAAGACCGCAAGCTCGAGAAGTCCATCGAGTTCGACGGAAATGCCACTGCGTTGGAGAACTTCTCCTTGTGAATTCCGAAATATAAGTCAAGTGATTTTAAGGAATTTATTTGTATTTTTACTTGATTTTGAAAGAGGAGATTATCTCATTTTTATTGAAGGAAGAACAGAAGTATTGGCGGCTGAAGAAATGAGCGAGATTTAGGTTTACAGAAACGAATTTGGGCTATTTATAATGGGATAAAATATCTAGATATTTTGTTGTGGAGTTGTAACAATTACCGTACCCTCTATATATAAAATTATATCCATACACGAGCCGCTACGAACAGAGATAAAAGCACCGGTGAGATGAGAAATACCCCACGATCCCAAAAATATATTAATACCGGTAGGTGGACTCATATTTTGAAACTTCAAAAATGTGGGTTTCAGGGTGCGAAATACTTCAAATAAAAAGTCGCTTATTAAATTAATTAAAAATTACAGTAAATTTCTAAAAATTAAATTATCACTATGTCCCAAAAGAACCTTGTCTGAATTCACACCCGATATCCAGTTATTTTGAAATAACCGTTATGGCCGATAAACGATTCTATAGCGACTATTCTGAAATTTGGTTTGGACGTACATCAAAATCTACACGACGGAATCCCGATTTTTCTCTTCCACTAGAAAGATATACTCCAACAGCTCCACACGTTTCTTGTTTCACAGAAATCCAGCTTAAAACGAATCCTGTACATTCAGTCGAAGTTCAAATCGCCAAATCGCGAACTGCAGCGCCATTTCAAGCTCGTTTATAATTATATTATAAATTATACGTTCAACTATCGTTTTATTTAATATATTCGTTATTTACATAATTAAATAACTTAATTATTATGCCTTACAAAACGCGCCATTACAGACTTCCCCCCTTAAAATAATTTCGTCCTCGAAATTGCTAAGATAGGAGAATGCTACCAACTTTACTAACTAGATTCAAATATCTTTTAGTTTACTTCTCAACTCCAGTTTCAACTGAACCATTAAATTTTCAATTAAATTTTTAATTCATTCTGGCTAACTGAATTTCCATAAATCATGAGAATGTTCTAACGCCTGGAATTTTCGAAAAAATTCGCCATAACCTCCTTTGTATTGGTTAATATGACAAACCATCCTCGCCTCTCTAGGCCTTCTCCAACCCAAAAGAAAATCAAACAGCCAAGCGGCTTGCCAATTCGGCTCATAAAATCCAAACTCATATATGATATAAACTTGTACCTTTTTGTCGGGCATTTAACTCTACCCCTTTCATCTGCTACTACTTCAACATATACCAATGTTATCCATTCCAATTGATCTCCAATCAGTACATATCCTCAAATCCAAATCGAATTTCATTCGAACTCTAATATCAAATTTCAAATTATTGACTTATCAATTTGGTTCCATTCTAGATTATCTCTAATCCAATTCAATTTTATTTAACTCAGTTCAAGTTAAATTTCAATTTATTTTTACCATCTCATTTTATTTAACTTCATTAGTTAAATTTTAATTCCAGAACTTAAGTTCCTGGGTTCCTTTCAAATCAATTTGAAATCATAATGCCAATTCAAAACCTTTGAATTTCTAAACAACTTGTTTTCTCAAAACAATTCAAAAACAAAACCTTTGGTAGTAATCCGTCACTTAGAACTCGAAAATGAACACTGATGATGTCTAGATTCATCATCAGAATCTATTTTCTAGCTATCGAAGTGAGTTCAATACTATATCATTTTCAAATTTGAAAAACATTTTCAAAATCTCCCAGGAACTTAAAATTTCCTTATTTTAATTCCAAATCTGATTTAAATTCATATTTAATTCAAACTATTTCATATATTACATTCATATGAATTCTGATTGGTCATTTATGACCATTTCACCCTTTTATAATCTTATTCGATTATAATAACACCCAACACAATCAATATACTATAATAATTTCAAGATATATATTTCTTCTATAAACAAATATATTTGGGAAAAATTATTTCATTTACCCTCTTTCAAAACATACCATGACGGTTCATCGTATTCGAGTGTTTAGTAACCCTTATCGATACAGTGGATCAACTGATCGACCAGAATTCATAAGCCACTCAACCAATGAGTCTCCACAATATAAAACCATTTTATATTGAATAACAATTACGCGCTCATATATATACACTCAAACTCAATCTAGGATATTACTAATCCCATCTCTATCGAGTTATGCCACAGAGCCAAGGTAATCACTTAACCTGGCTCTGATACCAACTGTAACGGCTGGAAATTTCCGACTCCTCGAGAGTCGGAAATTCCGAGAACGTTAGTGAAAGAGAGTAGAGGGTGAGGAAGAAAAGATAGAACTAATAGAATAGAAGAAGAAGAACATCAGAATCATCAGAGTAACACGAATCTCACAGCGGAACGAATAACATATAATATATAACATAACTTTGAAGTAAACAGTTATATATATACAATAGCACTTATCAGAGTACAACACTTACAACACAGCGGAAATAACTATAGCTATAGAATCTTGCAGCCTCCTGCTCCAAGCTCTCTCCAAGCATATCTGTAAATCCCGACTACTTGACTGCCCGTACAAATTTAGGCACCCAAGAGTTTAGGGAAAACAACAAAGTAAACTCCGGGTCAGTCATGGGACTGGTGTGAGTAAAACAGTTTAAAACAATTGAACAGGTATATGATATCTCATAAGACCACGCCGTGAATACGGAACGGGTTTTTCCTTATGAGTATCTAAACAACTTTGACAAACAATATCATTGTGATATTATAATAATGTCTAAGTACAAATAGGTATCAATCTAGCAGAAACGCTTGCATCTCACGTTCTACATACATAGTATAAAATCATAAACCGCAGGGCGCTTATCGGAGAATGGATTCCAACAGACAAGGTATGGGAGCACCTTCTGAATAGTGTACTCTAGAGGTGATACACTCAGGGTTCAACAAGAACGTCTTGCAACCCGGCCACACATGACCGCTCACTCATTTAGCTTGAGTGTCGCGAATATATTGCCACCACGGTTGTAGGCCATCAAACCGTCATCCGAAGATACAGAATCAAAAAGAAGCATAAATATGAATATTCACTAGATCGGTGACAATACACCCTGCTTGGGGATGACCCAACTAGCCATGCTGCCTAGCCCAACTTTTGTTACTTCCAGGTGTGAGGCTAGAAGCTACGTCTATCTTCAGAACATCTGATCACCATTCACTTTGAATGCCACATCGTCATACCCGCCAAATCATAAATTGACTTATCCAAAAATAACACGGGTATACAGCTAAGAGAAACGAATTCCTCCGCCACCAAACGTGAATACGTTTGAACAGATCAACTTACGCGATCTATTGGATATACTCTGTCAGACCTTCTTCCATATACGTTGTCCTGGGACTGGACAAACCGAAGGCACTATTCAGTATATTCATCTTAGTCACTGTTATCCAAGACTTATACAACAGCCCTTGCACTTTTCTCCGTCTTCAATTTATCTTTGGCATATATTGCTCGCAACGCTTATGCCAATACAGAGTGGTTCTTTGGATAATAATCCAACCGGTCTCTCCATATTAACAACGTTAAGATGGTAAAAACTTTGATAGTCTGTGATTCAACTATCAAATGAAAACATGTCGGTGTACAAACAACGATCTTATTTCCAAATGGAAATTCGATCGATCAATCATCATATGTTCATATTTCCTTATTTCATATATTTAGAAAATATATGTTATTAATCGTTGGAAAACATTTCCATAGCTTATTTTCACATCACTATTATTTCGCAACTATCAGTCCCTAACTGTAACTAGTATGAGAACAATTCTCTAAGTATCAATCCTGAAGGTCGAAACCAACATCAGATCGTCACTTAGAAAACCGTTTAACTTACCCTCTCCAGTCAGTTTCTGAATTTGCTTAACTCTATTTCTTAAATTCTTATCATGAAAACATTTCATTTTCTATGTTTAGAAAACATATCTGACTATATTTGGAAAACGTTTCCAAAACTCATTTACGGATTTCCAATGAACGTTGTATAAAACATCGTTACGCTTAATCCATTAATCGCTTATCACTTAACTATATTTCAAATCAACCTTTTCTATCGAACCACAACTATTCCTTTGTCAATTCTGAAGTCAATCAAGTTGGGGTATAATTACCTCTCAGACCTTAATTGAACAACGTCCTTTACTGTGAAATAGATGAAGCTCATCACTCACTTTTTACAATCATCTGTTTACGCAAATTCTCGGATTCAGGTTACGAATCCACTTCTTATATGACAACGTTTGATTATGACTATAACGTTATAATTCCTACTTCTGCAATATCTCCTAAATTATAACTTTATCTCCTAACTCGAATAATTTAACAGACACCTAATTTCTAAATCAATAACTAAATCTTGATTTAAACCCTGGAAAGTAAATAGTACTTTCCCGAATTCGCTATAATCGAATTCGACGTATAACTCTCTTTCGAGAAATCTCTATTCGATTAACTCTCCCTTTTTAATAACTTATATTCGATAAACTCTATTTCGATTAACTTCTATCGAATAACTAATATTCGAATAACTCTTCTTGGTTGGCTCTATTTCATTAACTCTTATCGAATAACAAATATTCGATTTTCTTAAATGTGTCAATTCTTATCGAATAACTAACATCCGATTAACTTATATGGATTTACTCTTATCGAATAACTTATTCGATTTACTTAACTTGATTTTCTTAACTCGATTATCTCAACTCGATTACTTAACTCGATTACTTAACTCGATAAATCTTAACCCGATTACTTAACTCGATAACTTACTTGATAAACTCCTTCGAATAACTCGTTCGAATAAATTAATTGATAAATTATATTCACTTCTATCCTATCGAATAAACTATATTCGATATCTCCTCAACACTATTCGAATGAACTATATTCGATTAACTTCTCTAACTCTATTCGAATAAATTATATTCGATTAACTCCTTTAACTTTACTCGAATAACTATATTCGATTAACACTTTCTTTCAAATAACTATATTCGATTAACTCTTCGACTAACTCCTTTGGATTAACTAACTTCGAATAACTCCTTTGGATTACTAACTTCGAATACTCCTTTGGATTAACTAACTTCGAATAACTCCTTTGGATTAACTCTTCGACTAACTCCTTCGGATTAACTCTTCGATTAACTCCTTCGGATTAACTAACTTCGAATAACTCCTTTGGATTAACTAACTTCGAATAACTCCTTTGGATTAACTCTTCGACTAACTCCTCCGGATTAACTCTTCGACTAACTCCTTCGGATTAACTAACTTCGAATAACTAATATTCGATAACTACTCTTCGAATAAATAATATTCGATAACTCTTCTCAAATGAATAACATTTGATTTCTCCACTCGAATAAACTATATTCGATAACTCTTCTCAAATAAATAACATTTGATTTCTCCACTCGAATAAACTATATTCGATTACTCTTCTCTCAAATACACTATATTCGATAACTCTACTTCGGATAAGTGATATTCGACAACTCTACTCAATTAACTCTACTTGGATAGCTCTAACTGATCAACTCTAACTGGTCAACTCTAACTGGTTAACTCAACTGGTTAACTCAACTGGTTAACTCTAACAGATTAACTCTAACTGGTTAACTCTAACTGGTCAGCTCAACTGGTTTAACCTAACTGGTTAACTCTAACTGGTTAACTCAACTGGTCAGCTCAACTAGTTTAACCTAACTGGTTAACTCTAACTGGTTAACTCTACTGGTTTAACCTAACTGGTTATCTCGTCTTGATTAACTGAACAAATCCACTCAGTTTAACTTAGCTAATTCACGTTGATTAACTCTAACCGATTCACTTTGTTTAACTCAACTAATTCACTTCGATTAACCACTTAGTTAACTTAACTAATTCACTTCGATTAACCACTTAGTTTAACTTAACTAATTCACATCGATTAATCACTTAGTTTAACTTAACTAATTCACTTTGATAAATCACTTAGTTTAACTTAACTAATTCACATCGATTAATCACTTAGTTTAACTTAACTAACTTGCTTTGATTTACTTAATCAATTACTTTGTTTACCTCGACTAACTTTGCTTTGGTTAACTTAACCAATTACTTTGTTTAACTCGACTAACTCTGCTTTGGTTAACCTAACCAATTACTTTGTTTAACTCGACTAACTCGCTTTGGTTAACTTATGGTTTTTAACACATCATCTAACAACGATGAATATTTGTCCAAACACGCATAATCACAACGGATTATATACATCACATTATATGTCACAATATATACATCACAGTAAAAATAACTGTTGAGGAATCCAGTTGGATTCCTCCAACCTGTCTCCCTGCATCCACAGATGTTACACAATATGATTATCATCACTTTCAGTTCAATATAAATTATTCTGATAGCAGAATCGATATATAAATATTTAACGGTTTATATATATATATTTATATATATATATATATATAAAATTTCCACTAACTGACTAGCAGTTCAATCAATCAACCAACACACATCAATCAACAGATGATTAACAGTTCTAAGAATACAATATAAAAATATAACTGTTCAGAGTTGGTGAGTTTTACTCACATTGCGCGTTAACCGATAAACAACGATCTGCGTCGTTGATTCGGATCGTACGATTAGTCGAGCTCCAATCCATTTCCAGACCATTCTCAGAATATCCTGTTCGATACCATGATTCCCGTGCGACCTGCTTCTCTCCATTTGCTCACGTCTCCAGAAGCTACTGTACCCTCTTCCTTTTAACTTCAGCACTCAGCCTGCCTTCTGACTGCCAACGTCAGCTACCACTGGAGCTCGGCCATTGCCTTCTCAACTACACCAACTCCCACACATCTCCCATTTGCTACAGACCTTCACCGTTTGTTTTACTGCCCCTCAACACAAAACTATGGCCGCCCAGTCATGCTCCCATTTCTCACCATTTCAGTAAACATCCCATCTCCTTCATTTTTCACCAGACAGACAATCTTCTTCTTATAGTTACCAAAGGAAAACTCCACAAACTCCTAACCGATTCCTCCTTTAAATCAAACGAACAAAATACAAAACCATGTCTCACGCCTACTGCTCGCCTCCAGCAACACAGTAAAACAACTCCCATTTTTTCTTCTTGGCAACTCAACAAAACAAACTCGTCAGCTCACATGAAAGCCACTCAACTTCAAAATATCACCCACGTTAAAAGCTACTTCCTTCTCCGATTCACGGTTGAGCACCAGAAATCAAAACAACACTTCGAAATCCTTTTATCCGTCCTCAGCACCCCTCGCGTTTTACTGCAGCACCTTCATGTATTCACCGCATTCCATTCTCCTGTGCTTCATCACGTCAGCACCAAACAAAAACCATGGTCGACCACTCCTTGGCACGCTCGAGCTGATGACGGAAATCCCGTCATTCAGTCTTCAATGTCGGTCTCTGCGTCTGAATGGAAGCTCCCAGCTTGAACCCCCTTTCCTAGCGAAGACCGCAAGCTCGAGAAGTCCATCGAGTTCGACGGAAATGCCACTGCATTGGAGAATTTCTCCTTGTGAATTCCGAAATATAAGTCAAGTGATTTTAAGGAATTTATTTGTATTTTTACTTGATTTTGAAAGAGGAGATTATCTCGTTTTTATTGAAGGAAGAACAGAAGTATTGGCGGCTGAAGAAATGAGCGAGATTTAGGTTTACAGAAACGAATTTGGGCTATTTATAATGGGATAAAATATCTAGATATTTTGTTGTGGAGTTGTAACAATTACCGTACCCTCTATATATAAAATTATATCCATACACGAGCCGCTACGAACAGAGATAAAAGCACCGGTGAGATGAGAAATACCCCACGATCCCAAATATATATTAATACCGGTAGGTGGACTCATATTTTGAAACTTCAAAAATGTGGGTTTCAGGGTGCGAAATACTTCAAATAAAAAGTCGCTTATTAAATTAATTAAAAATTACAGTAAATTTCTAAAAATTAAATTATCACTATGTCCCAAAAGAACCTTGTCTGAATTCACACCCGATATCCAGTTATTTTGAAATAACCGTTATGGCCGATAAACGATTCTATAGCGACTATTCTGAAATTTGGTTTGGACGTACATCAAAATCTACACGACGGAATCCCGATTTTTCTCTTCCACTAGAAAGATATACTCCAACAGCTCCACACGTTTCTTGTTTCACAGAAATCCGGCTTAAAACGAATCCTGTACATTCAGTTGAAGTTCAAATCGCCAAATCGCGAACTGCAGCGCCATTTCAAGCTCGTTTATAATTATATTATAAATTATACGTTCAACTATCGTTTTATTTAATATATTCGTTATTTACATAATTAAATAACTTAATTATTATGCCTTACAAAACGCGCCATTACAATTTGTGATTTGGAAGGTATGACGATGTGGCATTCAAAGTAAATGGAGGTGTGATCTGTCAAAAGATACGTCATGACCTCAAGCCTGATCAACTAGGAAATGACAAAAATCGGGCAGGTAACATGGCTATGTGGGTCGCCCCCATTAGGGTATATTGTCATCATCTAGAGAATATTTATATTTGTTACTTCTTTTCGCTTCTGTATCTCCCGAGAACGGTTATGTTGCGAGCAACCATGGGTGACAATACATTCGATACACTCAAGAGAAATGAGTGGTCGGTCATGTGTGGTCGGGTTGCAAGACATTCTTGTTGAACCCAATGTATTCCTCTCTAGAGATACACTATCGGCAGGTGGTTCCATACCTTGTCATGGCCAGAATTCAATCTCCAATAAGAGCCATCAGTTTTGATTGTATATTATATATGTGTAGCGTGAGATGCAAGCGTTCTACTAGATTTTATTTACTCATGATTAGACATTATTATAATATCAGAAAAGTATTGATTTTGAAAATGTTTTGGGTTATAGTAAGGTAAAAACCGTCCATGTTTATGTGTGGGTTGGTCTTACCATTATCCTTTTCCTTCAAAAGGATTTATCCAAGTTAAACCGAAATGATTGGAGTTTATTTACACCAGTCCCATGACTGACCCAGAGTTTATTTTGATTTGTTTACCATAAACTCTTGGGTGCCCAAATTTGTACGGGCAGTCAAGTAGTCAGGATTTTACAGATATACTTGGAGGAGCTCGAAGCAGGCGACTTCAACCTTAATTACATATAGGTTTTTATTTCCGCTGTGATGTTATGTGATAATGGTATGTATATACAGTTATTTTTTATTTCAAAGTTGTGTTATATAATATATTTTATTCGTTTCGCTGTGAGATTTGTGTTTACTATGATTCTATTTTGTGGTGATCTTCTTCTTCTTCTATTCTAATCTTCTTTCTTTCTATTTCTCATCCTCTAACTTCTTTCTATTAATGACCTGGTATTTTCGATTCCGAAACAGTCGACATGGTATTTTATATCGATTTTCGGGGTCGAAAATCACTGGGTCGTTACATTGGTATCAGAGCTGTTAAGTGATTACCTTGGCTCTGTGGTGTAACTCAATAGAGAAGGGATTAGTAATACCCTAGATTGAGTAAATTGTATATGCACGAGAGAGCGTATTTGTAGATTTTATGAAAATGCAATTTTTATTGTGGAAATTTATTTGTTGAGTGGCTTATGAATTCTATTTGACGGTGGGGCACCACAATGTCGATAGGGGTTTCTAAACGCTCGAATACGATGAATCGACACAGTATGTTTTCGAATTGAGGGTAAATGAAACAGTCTTACCCAAAATATATTTTAAATATAAAAAAGTATATATATATATATTGGAATTATTATAATTATAAGATATGGGATGTGTTGCTTGTTATTATAATCGAATCAGATTATGAGGGTTACAAATAACCGATCAGAATTCGTATAATGTAAAATATAAAATTAAGATGAGCTGAATCTGGATTAAAAACAGAATTGGAATTAAAACTTAGAAAAGTGTTATAAATGAATTTAGGATTAATTTATATGGGAATTTTAAGATCCTGGGTGAATTTGGAAATGTTTTCCAAGCAAAGAATATTTTGAAGTAATTTCAAAATGGGAATATTTAAGAGTCGTTTTGAAAAGTGATATAGTTTTGAACTCACTTCGGTCACCGGAAAATAACTCCGATGATGACTGGATAGCTTCTTCGGTGTTCATTTTCGAGTTCTTAAGTGACGGATTACTACCAAAGATTTTTTGTTTTCAAATTATTCTGAGAAAAACAGGTTGTTTTGAAATTTTGAAAAAGAATAATTGATTTTGGCAAGGAGCTAAGATGTTTAAAACTCCCAGGGAAAGATTGGTTGAATTAAAAACAAATTAAATAAATATTTGAATCAAAGGTCATTAAGTGGAATTTGAATTGGAATAATATGGTATCAAATAAAATTTGATAGGATTAGAGTTAATCTGGAATGGAATTGGATTGTTGAATGTGGGATTTGAAAGTGGAACTGGAATTGAAATAGATTTTGGTTGGTATTAGCGAACAATTGGATTTGATGATAAGTTGATTGGAGTTTAACTGGGAATGCGTTGGTATATGCTGGAATGGGCAATAAATCGAAGAGATAGAGTTCAATGCCCAACAAAAAGGTACGAGTTTATATTATAATGAATATTAGACTTTTTTTATGAGCTTGTTTGGCAAGCCGCTTGGCTATTTGATTTTCTTTTGAATTGGAGATAGCCCAGAGAGGCGAGATGTAGTTGTACTGACTGAGCCGCGCAATGGAAGCGCCTGTGAAATTTTTCGAAAATTTTAGGTGTTAGAAATTTTTATAATTTTTGAAATTATACATTAATAGGATTGGATTAATAATTTAATTGAAATAAATTGGTTCAGTTTAAATTGATGTTAATGAGTGAAATAAAAAGATTTTGACCTAAATAATATGATTTCTAACGTTTTACCTACCTTAGTAATTTCGGGGACGAAATTCTTTTAAGGGGGGAGTGATGTAACATCCCGGAATTTTCGGCAGTTAAATAATTAATTTATTTAATATATTGGTTTGATAATTTAGAGTCGTTTGAATTCAATTACTTGAATATTTAAATTAATATGTAGCAATGGGATAATATATTTAATTCCCGAAATGTTCGAAAAAGGTTAAACCATAGTATTATTTATTTTCGATAGTATACGATATTTGTTTTAGTTATATTCGGGTTATAATAACAAATATATTAATTAAACGAAGTTTGAACGTTATAATTATAATATAAATTATAATCGATCTCGAAATGTCGTGGTTCATAATATTTCGATTTGGACTTCAGCTGAGACAGGATTCGTTTTAAGTCGGATTTCTTTGAAATAAGAAACGTTCGAATCTGATTAACAATATTTTTCTAATGGAAGTTAAAAATGGAGATTTTGCTTTATAGATTATTAGTCATGTCCAAATCAAATTTTTAAATGGTCGCTATAGAATTATTTATAAACTATAACGTTTTATTTATTATAACAAATGGACTTTTAAAAAGGGTTGAATATGGTTTTAATTTAAAATGAAATTTCAAGTTTAAAATCTGAATTAGATCATTTTTGAAGTTATATGCATAGATATTTTTATTACTTAAATTCATTCGATTGCATATACAAATTTTCAAAACTATACATACTTAACTATATATAAAGTGTACAAGTGAATTGAGAAACAAATATGTATTGATTAGCGGATTATAATTACCTTGTTCAAATTGGCTACATCAGGATCACTGTTGGATTAGACAATTTCGCTCATATTTGCATGACCATTACATCAATTCAAAAACACATTATCAAAGGATCCATATTGGTTAACCAGTATCCGTTTTCAATTAAGCTTATATGTACCAATTATTGGATTATTATTATATCATATTCAATAACATAAACTAATTGCAAATTTCAATCGAAGATATAGTCAGGATAAACTTGAAAATGAATTGATTCGGGTTTCAAACATACGAGTATTCAAATTTGTTCGGGTCCTCCCGCATGTTAAAAGGAGGAACTTTGTGAAATAGGGTCACAAAAGCAAATATTGGTCATTTTGCACTTGTGCATCGACAACGCTAGTGAGTCTTCTATGAAGGGAGCGATTCAAATGTAAATGGATCATGCATGAGCTGATGCCATGAATATATGATGTAGAGACCAGGTTTCCCTTTTTGTTCATCATTGTCATTTTTATCATGTGTTGACTTTATAAGGACTGCCATACGTTGAGAATGTCATATTGATCCTATCAAGTTAATACATCCTCACTGTACTAGCACATAGTTCAAAGTAGAGGGCCATTTCAACAATAAGAACCCAACACATAATATCACAAAAAACACCGTACTAAAATAGGATTATCACGTCAGTAAGTAAATGATGGATCCATCTCGTAAAGCAAGCCATAAAAATCTCAAGTTACCTTCACAGACCAAGCAAGAGAGAAATCCAAACATAAGAACCAACTTATAACATATAAGTAAATGTTTTCAGCCATAACTCAACAAAAGAAATGGTAAAAAAAAAAAAAAAAAAAAAAAAAGAGGAAAGTACACAATTTCATATCAACATGTGAAAAAGCTTATTCACGTAACAAAGAAATAGGGAATGGTACAAAGCTAGAATTATAGACTAAAGAAGCTATGACAGGTTAGAATTCACCATATACGTATATATCTGGACATATCTCCATCACTGCATTACACAACTGGAAAAAATAATAACATACAAAACTCAGCTTGATAAAAAAAAGCATGTGCGTACACTCGTGGAAATCCATCCTAACCTAACCATCAAGTCATAAGAAGAAGATACTGCAATCACTATCACCTATACATGTGCAGTGCTTTCTCATTTTTAGCTATTCTTCCTTTTCGGTGATGTAAACAACTCATAGCTGATCTATATCAACACAGTGCTACCCTTTAGGCTTCGTCAAGGCATATCAAATTTATGAAATCTGCAAAACCTACTTTTTAAGGGTGTACGTCCAACAACATTATGCCTTGGCATCCAAGGAATTCACCAGTATAAATACACCACAACTTCTTCTTCATCCTTTCGCAACAAACAAATAAAAACTGCAAGCTCGAAAGAGGTAAAATTGGTATAAATCATATCAAACTCTTTTAAGGAATTTATCGAGTACGAATCGAAGACACATCAAAGTAAAACCTGTTTGCGACCGTATGGGAGAAGATCCTCACCATAGAAGCATAGAAGTTGGCGAGACGGGAGTTTGTTTGGTGGCGCCAACGTTGAGTCTCAGGGGGGTCGACCTTGAAGGAGTAAGGAGAGATAAACTGCGGCCTTAGCAGTGGTGGTCAGAGGGCTGAACACGGCTTGAAGTGGTTGTTTTTGAACTCCGACCAGAGCCAATTTCTGGTGAGATGGTGGGTTGGTAGCGGGCAGGGTCCCTAACACGGGAAGTAGGAGCGGCGGTCCCAGGAAGACCAGCGGCATGGGCTCCGATGCCCTGGAGGGACGGCAGCAACGAGTTAAAGGTCAAAGCACTGTTCTTTTTTTTTTATCAAGAAGGAGGAATTGGGGAGAAATTTTTGCCTGAGGTTAGAAAAGGGCGTGTGTTTAAAATGGGTAATAAGCGCACGTGGGCCTTAAAGAGGTATTGTGCCAGGAACTTATTTGGTTAGCCCAGTTTTGAATATAGGGGAAAATATACAAGTTTAAAATTATTATTAAAGGGAGATGTGTCCTCGTTGATACTGGAAAGGGTGGACTAAAATGAGATAATAACTGGAATGGTAGCGGGTTTGTGGAGAATGGGTTATGGCCAAGATTTACAGCTAAATGATGGGGTAAGATGGTCAAGTAATTCAATAATTAAACTAATAATATTCAGTTTATTTAAAATAGGTACTACTTTGAAAGGTGTATATTTATCTCATAAATTAACAGAATCGGGTATAATAAGTCATGTTGGAATCATGTTGTCACCGGCTACGTATTGAAACCGGTCTGAAATGGGTTGGAGACCATTTCATCGTTAGACAAATATTAAAATGCCTGAATAGAGCTATGGGACGTTAATCGTTTTTCAACGATCAATGACAAGGTGAGTAAAATCACTAACTCTGTCCCGTTTTAATTTTATAACTGTTATTTAATATTGGAAAAAAATGATTGCATATTTGTGTGATGGTTGTTTGGTTGATTTTCTAGTTGATTGTTTGAAATAATATATATATATATATATATATGTCGATAAATGAATATTAATTGATCTGAAATTGGTATTATTCATGTGATTGACATCTGTGGATGAAGGGAAATAGGTTGGAGGGATCCAACTGGGTTCCTCAACAGTTATATTGTTGTTTTCATGTATTGCATTATATGAGGTTACAAATAATCTTTTATTTGATTTTTATGTGCTTGGGATGTTGAACGACGTTGGTCAAAAATATTTGGTATTTAAAATACCATAAAATATAATTGGAAAATGGTTCAGATTTTGAAAAGGAAAATTCTTTTTTGAAATAGAAGTTGAATTTTTGTTGGACTAGAATATTATAACGAAAAAAAATATTTGATTTATAAACGACGTTGTAACACCCCATATTTTCTATGACCGTATAAGTAACTAATCAGAGAATAATTAATTTTTAAAATAAGAATCAAGGGAAATGGGTTGCACCATTGCGTTCGTCTCAGAATTCTGCATTAAATCGAGTCCGAGTTTTTGGAAAACGGAGTTCGTATGACCAAGTTATGAACCTCAGAAGTTTCAGGAATTTAAATAAAATAAAACAGCTTGAAAATAAAGCCAGAAATTCGAAATTCAAACCCAGAGAAGGCTGGCGGGAAAATTCCCGCCCATATACCCAGGTCGAATGGGGAGTCGAACCCCGCCCCCCCCCCCCCCCCAACTAGGTCGACTGGGGTGTCGACCTCCCCATGACCAGGTTGACTGGGAGTCGACCTGCTCCCGAAACCCAGTTTTTGAACCTGGTTCATTCTGATGTATACGGTCTCGTTTTCTGTCTAGATTCGTCCGCCTAATCTAATATAAACAGCCCTCTAGCCTAATTTTCTCTACACAATTTCATTATGTCTATATTCTGCCTCTGTTCTAATTAAAAATAAAAATGGTGTCGCTACTCTGCTAGAATCAAAACTTTGACTGATGCATCTTCTTCCAACCTGAATGGAATTAAAAGCTAAATCAAATCTTAAATCAAAGTTTAGAGCTACAACAACAATTAAAGAGGAGTAATTCAATATTTCTGCATCAACAACAGTTTATTAGCCTTTCTTAAAACCACGAAAGGCAAGTACAGTTATTTTCCGATATAAACTTTAGTTATGGTTGTGGCATGATTATAAATATGAATCTGAGGTTATCTATATTCTTATCTGTCAGATCTGTTTTCTGTAACTATTCTTTACCTCTTTCTATTCTATAGCCAGGCTACTATGAGCCCGCGCCGAATCTCATAAGAGATTAACGCACGAACGCCAAATTTTGGGACAAATAATGAATAATGCATAATTTGACATGAAACTGTTGCCTATGAGACTATTACCTATGACTATAATTCATGCCTATGAGACTGTTGCCTATGACTATGATTCACGCCTATGAGACTATTGCCTATGACTATGATTCATAACTATGAGACTACTGCCTATGACATTGAATAAGAAACTATTGTGATTAGTCGCCCATGACTATTGTGGTTAGTTGCCTATAACTATTGTAGTTAGTTTCTTATGCCTCTTCCCTTAATGATGTTGGATCTCATATTTAGTATGTAACTTTGCTAGCTTATTCCCATCCACTGTTATGTACATCGAGCCTATCGGGCCATTGTTATTGTATTTAGTTCATTATTGCATGCCTATTCTTGTATATCAATTCTTGTGCTTATCCCCTATTCCTTTTGTTAGGGCCATTTCATGAGTATTTAGAGAACTTGCGGAAACATGTTATACAGGGATTGGGCGTAGCTTAATTAAGTAAATCTGGCATAGCAAATTTGTTGGCATAATCTGAATTGGCTATAATAGAGAATGATTTACATGTGTATTAGTCTTAGACATAAGTGGTGAACTAGACTATTAAATCTAGTTTTGACATGAACTGTAAATGGGAATATTAAGGCTAAAATTTGGGGCATATATTGTATTATGAATTATGACCTTGATTTAGGCATGTAAGTTTAGGCTAAATTTATGATTAGGCAAGATACGTAAATAGAGTTTTAGATCTGCTAAATCTGTTAAATTGCCTAATCCGTTATCTGCTAAAACTGTTGAATTGCCTAAACTGCTAAATCTGTTATCTGCTAAATCTATTGAATCGCTTAAACTGCTAGATCTGCTACCTGTTGAATTGTCTGATCTGTTGAAAACTAGATAATGGTAATCTAGGTATGGAAATCCGTAGGCTCGACCTAAGATTTAGTAAACCATGGAAACTTGATTAATCTGTTGTATCCTATGAAGAAGTTTAATCTGTTAAATAAACATAATTAGTCTGATATCTGAAAAATCATTATTGGAATGAATTGGCTATGACACGAGGTTAGGCTCTGTTTGCGGTAGAAGCCTTCCCGGAACCAACCGGCTTAACCAGCAACCGCAAATTGCCAGTCTAATGTGAGAGGTCTTAGGCATAACTAAAATATTCTTAGACACGAGTTTAGGTCTGGCTTGTGGCAGAAGTCTGCCCGGAAGCGTCCAACATATTCAGCGGCCACAAGCTACCGACCTAATGTGAGAGGTCTGTGCATTAATATTTAATTAATGCAAATCTGGGATAAATATGATGTCTAAATCGCGTTGGGTGGATAGGGTTAAACCAATTGGATTAATGAATTTAACAAACCTGTTTCGTGAATCTGTAGGCCCAATTACAAAGTTAGACAAATCTGTAAATCTGTTAAATCCGTATATCTGATCCGTTAGTCTGAAAACTTGTCTGATATGTGAACTAGTTGATCTGAACTTTGTATGTCTGAACTTGTAAACAAGTTAATCTGAAATCTGTTAGTCTGGGGACACAAGGTTAGGAGGGATATTACGTGTGTCATCTGTTGTTTGGGACCCATATTAGTCAGTAACCCTTTCTGGTATCAAAACTTTGATCCAACAGTAGATCGGGTCCAGGCACGCTTACTGAACTAATTATAAGCGGTTCATTCTGATAATGGCGAGGGGTATTGATGGTGCGTTCCAACTGGGTCATGTGCGTGCATGGATCCCAGTCTGCCTCTGAGGATGTAAGACGTCGTGACATCTGTAAATAGGTCTGTGCCAATTGGTTGTCACTTTAGTGAGTGATACACCCTACTGTGGGGCAGACACAGGGTATTTATGTATTAGCGAGCCGATCGCTTGGGGTGGGGTTTTAGGGTACACTTAGTTCTGTCTGTTTCTGTTGGTACCGTTTGTTTCTATTGGGTGGCAACACCTATCAGTTTCTGCATGGTACCGTCTGTTCGGGTGGTAAAGGCCCATTTACTAGTGTACACCTAAATCTACACTCTGTTTCCGTAGGGATTAATCTGTTTCTGTTTCTGTCTATCTCTGTTCAGGTGGTAAAGGCCCATTATCAGCATTCTGTTTCTGTCTGTTTTTGTTCGGGTGGTAAAGGCTCATTATTAGCATTCTGTTTCTGTACCTTCTGTTCGGGTGGTAAAGGCCCACTATTAGCATTCTATTTCTATCTGTTTCTGTTGGGGTGGTAAAGGCCCACTATTAGCATTCTATTTCTGTATGTTTCTGTTGGGGTGGTAAAGGCCCATTATTTGCATTCTCTTCTGTGGAAGTTATTTTGTTCCCATTTCTGTTTCAGTTTAGACATTGGGGTAACACCTAATCCTGTTATACTAGTATTAGTGCAGAGAAGCGAAAAGTAACAGCTTATATCATTCTATTTCTTCTGTTTAACCTAAGTATATCTGCTACTCCTATTACCGTTATCACTCATCCAGTTTTATTTGCATGCCATGATTATTATTATCTGTTCATATGCTGAAAGTCACTGGACTTGCCAGACTTTATGTCTGACCTTGCTTGTTTTCGCCCCTTTTCTTCCGTCCCCCCCCCCCCTCCCCAGGTTTCCCAAGGAAGGAATACTTTAGCTTGATCCGGATTTCATCTGCTTGAAGTACTTGAAGTGCATAAAGTATGGCTTAACTTCTTATGGCATCTTCTGTGGGGATTATGATTTTAATGTTTTGTACTCTGATGACTTTCTGAACAAGACTGATATTTATGTACTTGAGTTTTTGGTAAAGTTGTAACCATACTGATTTTTGTTTTCCGCTGTAATAAACTTATAATTTCTCAAGTATTGTTTTTCTGTCTTGAAATTTTCTATTCTATTTACTAAAATGGTCCACCAAAGTTAAGGAATTCCCTTTTGTGAGTGTCCTTAACGGAGGTGGGGTGTTACACTTGGTATCAGAGCTGAAGGTTACCAGATTGGGTAAGAAAATTGAAAACTATTTTCAACAAAAAAAAAGAAAAAGTTTTAAAAAGGAAGTATTTTCAAAAGTAAAGCTTATTTTTGAAAAACATAATCCCCAAAAGCCATATATCTATCTTTTGATCCTCTGTTTGAATCTTTGTTTCCTTCTTTCTCCGGGGCTCCCGGTTTTCTGGGAGGTAACCCCATCGCGGCATGATTCTATAGGCTTGATAAGACTACGACACCGGTCAAAGGGCAAATAAGCGCCCGACTTCCATCTGTAGCCGCAGTAGTCTCACCTACGGTTAATTTTCTTTCGAGCTTTGTAGGATTTTCCGTGCAATGGAGGCCGCTTTCGAGGGACTTGTCAACATGTTACACACGGATAGTAAAGATGAGAATGAGAGAGTTTGGCTAAGGAGCACAACCCAAGGATGAGAAACTCATGGATATGGACTTGGTTCACAAAGGAGGCTAAAAGGAAACACAAAAGAAGGATGGAAAGTCTGAAGATAAGAAGGAGAAAAAGTGCTTTACTTGTGGAAGCTCGACTCAGCTGAACAAGGATTGCCGAAAAGAGGAAGGACACTCACTTCAACTGTGGTGAGATGGGACACTTCACTAGGGACTGCCCGAAGTAACGGGGGCAAGGATAGAGGACATGACCTACTTCGGGAAGGCAGGCGAATGCTCTCATAGTTGATGGATAGGATAGAAGTAGGAAAATTTCCGTAGAGAGTTTAGTTTCCTTATCTGATTATTGAGTTAGAACTCTTTCCGATTATGGCATTCTGATTCTATAGTCGAGTCTCTGCACTTTAATACTAGTCTTGTTTTTGATCTGGTTATAGTCTCAAACCCCATAGGGCTTACGACTCTTCTGTTGGTGGTAGGTTGGGGTATGAGGGTATCTATGTTAGGCGTCAAGTCAATTGCATACATTCTGGGTTTTTGAGGGACATGGTGGGATTTTCCCATGCTTAGTTTTTTAAGAATCATTCGATAATCTGATCTTTACTAGTAGTCTGTAAGCATCTGGATATTTCTGAGAAGGTTAAGATTTCCAGTTTTGACATTGTCTAAAGAGGGTAATCCTCTGGGTGTCAATCTGATATTGGTTTCGGTCTTCGGGGCTGATAATTAGGGGAATTATCCTCTTTACCAATGTCTAATGGGAACCAAGTTTTTGTTTTATCTGTACTCTCTTCCATCATTCGACTGTATCCTATTGATCGAATCTTCTAACTTTAGGTAGAAACTAATGGATGTAAACATGTGTTTGAGACATGTTATGTTTGATGGTTGCAAGTGGATGCAAGTGGTTGCTAGTGGTTGCTCATAGATGCATATACACACACTAGGCACTAGATCGGCTCAAATACACTCTCATACTGCATATGGATGTGTGAGCATTTTCAATTTCTGTGGATGCAAAATGATTGACTCATCGCATGGATGTTGCATATGAATGAATGGTTTTCACTCATATAAGAATGATATGTATCAAATAGGAAAACTACATACATGTTGGACTCATGACACTGACATAGTTCGCACTAAGGAGGTCAACTGAATCAGTGGACCGCCTGACCTTTGCATTAGATAAGGAACATATACACACACTTTTGCATATGCTCATACGACATTAGAAGTTTTCTAAGGACAATGGATGCTTATGGTTGATGGTTGAGTAGATGGATGACTTGATGGTAGGACACATTCTTCTTAACTTGAAAATTTCGGGGACGAAATCCTTTAAGGAGGGGAGAATGTAACACCCCGTATTTTCTGTGAATGTATAAGTAACTAATCAGAGAATAATTAATTTTTAAAATAAGAATCAAGGGAAAAAGGTTGCACCATTGCGTTCATCTCGGAATTCTGCATGAAATCGAGTCTGAGTTTTCGGAAAATGGAGTCCGTATGAAAAAGTTATGACCCTCCAGAAGTTTCAGGAATTTAAATAAAATAAAACAACCCAAAAATAAAGCCAGAAATTCGAAATTCAAACCCAGAGAAGGCTGGAGGGAAAATTCCTGCCCATATACCCAGGTCGACTGGGGAGTCGATCCTCCCAACCAGGTCGATTGGGGAGTCGACTGGGGTGTCGACCTCCCCATGACCAGGTCGACTGGGGAGTCGACTGGGGGTCGACCTGCTCCCGAAACCCAGATTTTGTACCTGGTTCATTCTGATGTATCCTGTCTCGTTTTCTGTCTAGATTCGCTGGCCTAATCCTATATAAACAGCCTCCTAGCCTCATTTTCTCTACACAGTTTCATTCTGTCTATATTTTGCCTCTGTTCTAATTAAAAATAAAAATGGCTTCGCTACTCTGCTGGAATCAAAACTTGGACTGATGCATCTTCTTCCAACCTAAATGGAATTAAAAGCTAAATCAAATCTTAAATCAAAGTTTAGAGCTACAACAACAATTAAAGAGGAGTAATTCAACATTTATGCATCAACAACAGTTTATTATCCTTTCTTAAAACCACGAAAGGCAAGTACAGTTATTTTCTGATATAAACTTTAATTATGGTTGTGGCATGATTATAAATCTGAATCTGAGGTTATGTATATTATTATCTGTCAGATCTGTTTTTCTGTGACTATTCTGTACCTCTTTCTTCTTTCTGTTCTATAGCTAGGCTACTACGAGCCTGCGCCGAATCTCATAAGAGATTAACGCACGAACGCTAAATTTTGGGACAAATAATGAATAATGCATAATTTGACATGAAACTGTTGCCTATGAGACTATTTCCTATGACTATAATTCATGCCTATGAGACTATTGCCTATGACTATGATTCACACCTATGAGACTATTGCTTATGACTATGATTCATGACTATGAGACTACTGCCTATGACATTGAATAAGAAACTATTGTGATTAGTCGCCCATGACTATTGTGGTTAGTTGCCTATAACTATTGTAGTTTAGTTTCTTATGCCTATTCCCTTAATGATGTTGGATCTCATATTTAGTATGTATCTTTGCTAGCTTATTCCCATCCACTGTTATGTACATCGAGCCTATTGGGCCATTATTATTGTATTTAGTTCATTATTGCATGCCTATTCATGTATATCAATTCTTGTGCTTATCCCCTTGTCCTTTTGTTAGGGCCATTTCATGAGTATTTAGAGAACTTGCAGAAACATGTTATACGGGGATTGGGCGTAGCTTAATTAAGTAAATCTGGCATAGCAAATATGTTGGCATAATCTGAATTGGCTATAATAGAGAATGATTTACATGTGTATTAGCCTTAGACATAAATGGTGAACTAGACTATTAAATCTAGTTTTGACATGAACTGTAAATGGGAATATTAAGGCTAAAATTTGGGGCATATATTGTATTATGAATTATGACCTTGATTTAGGCATGTAAGTTTAGGATAAATTTATGATTAGGCAAGATACGTAAATAGAGTTTTAGATCTGCTAAATCTGTTAAATTGCCTAATCCGTTATCTGCTAAAACTGTTGAATTGCCTAAACTGCTAAATCTGTTATCTGCTAAATTTGTTGAATCGCTTAAACTGCTAGATCTGCTACCTGTTGAATTGTCTGATCTATTGAAAACTAGATAATGGTAATATGGGTATGGAAATCTATAGGCTCAACCTAAGATTTAGTAAACCATGGAAGTTTGATTAATCTGTTGTATCCTATGAAGAAGTTTAATCTGTAAAATAAACAGAATTAGTCTGATATCTGAAAAATCTGTATTGGAATGAATTGGCTATGATACGAGGTTAGGCTCTGTTTGCGGTAGAAGCCTGCCCGGAACCAACCGTCTTAACCAGCGACCGCAAACTGGCAGTCTAATGTGAGAGGTCTTATGCATAACTAAAATATGCTTAGACACGAGGTTAGGTCTAGCTTGTGGCAGAAGTCTGCCCGGAACCGCCCGGCATATCTAGCAGCCACAAGCTACGGACCTAATGTGAGAGGTCTGTGCATTAATATTTAATTAATGCAAATCTGGGATAAATATGATGTCTAAATCGTGTTGGGTGGATAGGGTTAAACCAGTTGGATTAATGAATTAACAAACCCGTTTCGTGAATCTGTAGGCCCAATTACAAAGTTAGACAAATCTGTAAATCTGTTAAATCCGTATATCTGATCCGTTAGTCTGAAAACTTGTCTGATCTGTGAAATAGTTGATTTGAACTTTGTATGTCTGAACTTGTAAAAAGGTTAATCTGAAATCTTTTAGTCTGGGGACACAAGGTTAGGAGGGAAATTACGTGTGTCATCTGTTGTTTAGGACCCATATTAGTCAGTAACCCTTTCTTGTATCAAAACTTTGACCCAACAGTAGGTAGGGTCCGGGCACGCTAACTGAACTAATTATAAGCGGTTCATTCTGATAATAGCGAGGGGTGTTGATGGTGCGTTCCAACTGGGTCATGTGCGCGCATGGATCCCAGTCTGCCTCTGAGGATGTAAGACGCCGTGACATCTATAAATAGGTCATGCCAATTGGTTGTCACTTTAAGGAGTGATACGCCCTACTGTGGGGCCGACACAGGGTATTTATGTATTAGCGAGCCAATCGCTTGGGATAGGGTTTTAGGGTACACTTAGTTCTGTCTGTTTCTGTTGGTACCGTCTGTTTCTGTTGGGTGGCAACACCTGTCTGTTTCTGCGTGGTACCGTCTGTTCAGGTGGTAAAGGCCCATTTACTAGTGTACACCTAATTCTGCATTTTGTTTCCGTAGGGATTAATCTGTTTATGTTTCTGTCTGTCTCTGTTCGGGTGGCAAAGGCCCATTATTAGCATTCTGTTTCTGTCTGTTTCTGTTCGGGTGGTAAAGGCCCATTATTAGCATTCTGTTTCTGTACCTTCTGTTCATGTGGTAAAGGCCCACTATTAGCATTCTGTTTATGTCTGTTTCTGTTGGTGTAACACCCCGTAATTCTGCAACACTAAGATTCACAAATCAAGGCAGAATTATATTTTAAAATCAAAATCAAGTGAAACGGGCTGCGCCATTGCGTTTGTCTCGGAATTCTGCATGAAAACGAGTCTGAGTTTGCGTAAATCGGAGTCCGTATGAGGAAGATATGGCCTTCGGAAGATTCAACAAAGTTCAAATTTCAAAACAGTTCAGAAAAACAAGTTCGAAATTCAAAACAGACCCAGATTGGGCTGCACGGGAATTTTCCCGCCTAAGGCACCCAGGTCGACTGGGTAGTCGACCTGGGTCACCCAGGTCGACTGGGTAGTCGACCTGGGGGTCGACCCCCCTGCTTTTTCCATCTTTCTGAACCTGGTTCATCTGATGTATTTGGTCACGTTTTCTGACCAGGTTCGTCCGCCTAACACTATATAAACAACCCTGGTCTTCTTCTCTATTCACAATTCTTTTCTATCCTTATGCTGCCTCTGAGAAATGAATAAATAAGTGAGTAAAATAATATATATAATATAAACCAAGAGAGGAAATGCTGCTAAAGATTTTCAAGAAGAGGTTCAAGTCAAGCTAGTATTCAAGAGGAGGTTCAAACGACTTCAACGACTGTTTTTCTACGAATCATAGCAACGCCATCTTTCTATTCTAATCTAATCTCTGTAAATCAGTTATTTCTAGATTTGAATGTTTCTCTTTTCATGACATGAAATTAAAGGAATAAAAGAGTATGCCAATTCTTTCTATTGAATCAGTGCCTATTTCTTTGGACCAAATTAAGAACTGTTATGATTCGAGGACAAATAAGACTGTGACTATGAAACTATGGACCTTAGAACCATATGCCTCTTTGACTATGAACATTGCCTATGACTATGAACATTGCCTATGACTATGGACATTGCCTTTGACTATGACTGTGACTACGAGAATTATTTCCCTGACTAAGCCTATGCCTTTGATTAGGAAACATAAACTATTTCCTATGACATAACAAGGACAATTATGAATAAACACCTATGATTCATGACTAGGAAAGTGTTGCTTAAGTTTTTGACTGTGAAATTGGGTCTAAACCTGATTTTCTATTCTGTCTATTCTTGGTTTCTTTGGTTTTAGACCTTGGGAATTTACCTATTAAGTTAGGTCTACCCATGTTCTTGAACCTGCATCTCTATTCTGTCTATTCTTGGTTTTCCTTGGTTTTAGACCTTGGGAATTTACCTATTAAGTTAGGTCTACCCATGTTCTTGAACCGACGTCATTATTCAACCCTTTTTATGTCGGTTATTATGTCTATCTTTTGCATAGCATCTTTGGTTCATTCCCTATTTTCTACGAATCTAGATTTATCTATAATCTAGATTGAATCACGATTATACGAACGGTGGGAATACGATTTGGGCAAAATATGAAATTTACTAAAAACATAGTTTTAACTTGGAAATTGGTATAAATTGGGAACATGTACTATGGCATGTTCATAGAAATGCAAATTGGATAAATTTGACATGAATTATTGGATGTGTAATTTGAATGTAGTATTGACGTGTAAATCTAGCATTTACATGAACTGTGAACTAGAATAATAAGTCTAGTTTGACAGGAACTAGAATGTTAAATCAGAATTGGATTAGCTAATTTGGCATAATGAGTGTATTGGCATAAATTTGAAATTGGCCATAATTGCGAGTAATTGTCATGTTTAGAAAAATCATAGTTAGTGACACTTAATTTGGTATAGTTTACATACCAAAAAGCATAAATATGATTTAGAAGGGGAAATGTGCCATAAGAATGAATGTAGACAATTTACATTAAAAGAGTAATTGGGAAATAAGTAAATTAGGATTAATTTACTTATAGAATTTGCCCTAAAATGTTAATTTAGACAAATTAAAGGTTTATTAACGACATCTCTTTTAATAATAAACCAGAAAGTTCTAGGGTGACAAAGAGGATAGTGTCTAGGCTTGGGTTTGGAAAATACAAGTTTCCTGCTCTCCCTGGCTATCCCTAACTGATCCGACGGACGGGATGGTTACATTCAAAACCTTATTTGAAAATTAATCGAAACCCTTTGAACTTAGAAAACACGAATAGGCCTAACCCGAGGTTAGATTGAGTTGCGATGTAAACCTGCCCGGAACCAACCGGCACATCCAGTAATCGCAACAATATATGTCTAATGTAAGTGGTCGCGGCTTTAATTTATTTAGTTAAAGCTAGAACAAGAAGGGTAGGGTTAAGTTAACTAAGACACTTAACCAATTCAACGTGATAACAAAACCAATGGGTGGGGGGTTAGGTTCATACAGACACTTAACACAGTTAAGCTAGAACGGGAGGGTTAATTTCATAGGAACACTTAACCAACTTAACACAGTTAAACTAGAATGGGAGGGCTAAGTCCATAGGGACACTTAACAAACATAACATAGTAACAAGACAAGATTTTTAAGGGTTAATTAACTTAGAAAACACTTAGCCAAATTAACATGTTAACTAGACTAGAAGGTGGGGTTAAGTAAAGTTAATACACTTAGCCAAATTAACATGTTAACTAGACTAGAGGTTGGGGTTAAGTAAAATTTAATACACTTAGCCAATTTGATATGTTAGCTGGGCTAGACCGTAGGGTTAAGTAAACTTGAACACTTAACAATCAGATTGTGATAAAGGAATAGGGCTAAGTCCAAAACATGAAGGGATAATACTAAACCATTAATAACATGTTAGTTAAAACAGACGGGCAAGGTTAAGTTAAAAAGGAACACTTAACCAATACAAGATGAAAGGGGTAGGGTTAAGTAATAAGAAATACTTAACCAATATAACTTGGTTTGTGGTAGGGTTAAGTCAACTGATGACACTTAACCAGTTTAACAGGATAAATGAAGAGGGTTAAGTTAGCTTGAATTGACTAATGACACTTAACCAATCCAAATTTGATGGGAAAGAGAACTAAGTAGTAAACCTTAGTTAAAAGGAGCTAAGTAGTAAACCTTAGTTAAGAAAACAACGATTCGGGAAACTAAGTGGTAAACCTTAGTTAGCAGAACTAAGTGGTAATTCTTAGTATGACACGGGAAGAAGCGAACGTCCGTCTGATTAAAATGAAGGCTCCAACGAATTGGGTTACGAAGCCCGAGGCTTCGAGGGGACGTGAGGGTACTCTTGGTATCCCTCTGTGAGGCTGCAGATGATCCTCCTGGGCTCACAGAGGTTAAGGTCTGCGGTAGAAGAACCAAGGGTATGCCTTGGTTGCAAAAATATGGCAACCTAAAGACTAGGATGGAGCAAGCATGATTCGGCGAGAAAACGGTAGCCCTGTGATAGCAACTCGTCGTCTACCATCCATCTTGAGTCAATCGAGACACGTGAAGCGGAAAGGCGGAGAACTCCAAAAGACCATATACTTGCTATCTAGTTATGGGTGAGGATGGCCATAGGATAGTGGGGTATCGGGGGCCTGCGTATAGTTCTCATTTTTTAAGGTGTGCCTTTCATTAGTTGAGGGATGGGTCAAGTGGGACCATAGCCACTGGAATAAAAACAGACCTTAGCATCTACATCGACAGATATCTGAAAGCTCCTGACCGAGTTCTGTGTTTCTTGATTTGCCCTGCCACAGGACTCAGGTCGCACATTACAGGACATGTGCATCTAGACAAGCGATAACGATTCGCGATACATGCGTGGGGAAGTCTAGGAACGTATACCACTCTAGGTAGTGTGTCCTAGACTTGGGGGCATCGTTCGACAGGTAGCATAATCCCTAGTTGGACTAGGTGGCATAAATCCTGAATCTGAGAAGCGTTCAGCAGATAGCGTAAACTCTAGTTGAATCTAGAAAGCACTGGATAGAAAACCCTAGATTAGATCTAGGTAATAAATAATAAATGTATGCCCGAAGGCAATGAAAACTACAGGGATTGGGATCACGTTATCGTTACTAGTTGGGATACTAGTTAGGTGGTGCAGAGATATAGAAACCGGTATAATAAGGAAATAGCGAAGCGGCGAAAGTATTAAAGCATATCCAGTTTATCTTAGCTTAGCATATCTTGTGATTATCTTGTCTAATGTTGCTAACTCTATCATCATGGTGTTATCTTGTATTTAGTTAATTCATGTCATTTTGTTTTTCCATGTTCATATGCTAGAAGTTACTGAACTTACTCAGGCTTTATGTCTGACTCTGTTTTCCTTTTGTCTTCTTTTCTTCCGTCCCCCCCCCCCCCCCGGTAGTAAAGGAGGGAATAGTATAGCTCAGGTTAAGTTGGACTGTCACTCTTTCCCAGCTTGAATATTTGACGAAGTTTTGCTTGGATTCTCTTTTCAGATGCTATGGCTGGCTCTTGCTAAAATTGGGGAATATAAATGTATTTTTATGCTTTTTTATTTTGTAAGACAGATGATACTCTGATATTATAAAGAAATCGTTGTACAAACTATTTTATCAATAAAGCAAAGTTTTACTTTCCGCTGTTTAATTTCTGTCTGTCTTGTAATTTATCTGCATCTTTTACCCCAAATGCTCCACAGAACTTAGTGCATTCCCTTTGTGAGTGACACTAACGGATGTGGGGTGTTACAGTTGGGGTGGTAAAGGCCCATTACTTGCATTCTCTTCTGTGGAAATTATTATGTACCTGTTTCTGTTTCAGTTTAGACATTGGGGTAACACCTAATCCTGTTATACTAGTATTAGTGCAGAGAAGCGAAAAGTAATAGCTTATATCATTCTGTTTCTTCTGTTTAACCTAAGTATATCAGCTACTCCTATTACCGTTATCTCTCATCCAGTTTTATTTGCATGCCATGATTATTATTATCTGTTCATATGTTGAAAGTCAGTGGACTTGCCAGACTTTATGAAACGACCCAAACTTCCCCGTAAAGGAAAGCCCGGATTGCTTTCAGAACAATACTCATCAGAACACAAACAGAAGAACATTTTTATTGCTATCAACACCATTACATCAGAGTACAAGAGTATTCCAGAGTACAGATAAATACCTTACATTGGAAATACAATACCAGATTTTAAATTACATTTAAATATAGCAGTGGAAAAATATAATACAAAATACAACTAAAAGAGATTTTAACATGTTTTTGATGGAGAAGAGAGCAACCATTGTTGAAAGGAAGTAGAAAGAGCGTAGCTTTAGGTTTAGAGAATAGGTTAGGGTTGGGGAATATGATATTATATAGAAGTAGGTAATTTTTTAATTAGACCCCTAGGTTATTTAAACCTACATGTTGCTATTCTAAGTGGAATACAGATAATATATATTTGAAAAATAATGGAATGAGAAAACAAGAATAAATGGAATGAGAGAAGAGAGAGTAAATGGAATGTGTCTTAAAGAAATACATTAATTCTTTCCTTTATTTGTCTTTTATATCTTTTACCATTCAGGATTTTTCTTTTTCAGTCTACGAGGTATTTAACTTGATTAGTGTCATTTTTCCTTTTTACCTTTATCTTAATTGTTATTCTTTAATCCTTGCTACTATTATAAATCTTTTCTTTAGGGAGCTAGTCATATTCTACTGGGTTGGCTATGGAAACACTTCTAAAATCTATATCCATATTTATTATAGAATAATTTCTTCCGCGATTCATAATTAGAAAACACCTTTTCTGTTTTCTTTCTTTTTTGTTAGGTAGTACAAAATACATTAACATCTGTATTTTGTATTAATCTTTCTTCTTTTAACATTATCCTTGTAATGACATCCATTGCGTTTTAATAAAAATTGTAATATGAAAATCTATTCTTTTCCAACCATCCAAAATATTACTAACTTTCCAAATTAGGTTATATTAAATTCCCTTTTTATTACCCTTTTGCGTATTTAATTAACATAGTTACTAAAAAAATCATATATATGATTACGTCCTATGTCCTTTATTTTGAGATGCATCTAGCTGAGCAAGAGAATTAATTTTGTAGAAAAATAAATAAGTTCGTTTTATGCGTGTCATTTAATTTGACATTTAATAAATGATTACAAGATGGAATGACGTCGGAATTCAGGCGAATCTTGCCTAAATTACTAGATGGTATTCTAAGTAGAACACCATTTTTCGTTTTAGAAAATTTGATCATCCGTGGGCCCGAATCTTTTATTTCATGCTAGAAACACACAAAAGGGGAACAACAATTGTTTGTAAATATGGTTCGTATTTTCCTTGTATTCCACAAATTGATGGATTCCTTTTATCATCATATAAAAGAAGTTAATTATTAAATGCGCATTAATAGAAATTAATTAAGCACCTATCTAATTAAACATATATAGAAATGAACACTTGTATGTTAATTAGACCTCAAAGCAACAGATGTCGCTTCCTTCCTAAAATCTACCCACGTTGCTTCCTTCCTCTTATTTTTTTTCTTCCACTTCAATCATTATTATTTGTTTTATTTGATAGCAACAAACATATAATTCGAACGATCCACAAAATCCATGTTAAACTTGAATGCATATCCGTTTTGTTGTGCTGAATTCATTGGTCAAGCGTCTTGATGTATTATCCATGTTTAACTTTTTTTTTATTTTTTTTATAAACTGTTTTTAAATGTCCAAAACTCATTAAATTAATCAAAAATAATATTTTATTTTAGTCCTAAAATTCCGGGTTGTTACAATCTCCCCCACTTAAGAACTTTTCGTCCTCGAAAAGGAATAGAGTAAAAAGTTGTTTTATAATTCCACTCAACTTTCAAAAATTTATTACGGATTAAACTTTCAAATTTTCAATTTCTAAGAATTCTCCAATTTTCAAAAATTTGGCTAACGCCCTAAATTTTAGAAAAAATTTCGCCATAACCTCCTTTGTACGAGGAATATCGAAAAACGCAAACTCCCTCATAGGGCACCAAAAGAAAATAAAATAGAAGGAAGAGGATAGGAGAGAAAAGCCAAGCAACGGCATATAAATTCAAAAAGAAAAACAAGAAGGAGGGTAAGAGAGAAAAAATGCCAAGCAACGGCTAGCCAACGGTTAATAAAATCAAAAACCCAAGAAATAGTAAATGTGTACCTATTTTTTCGTCGGGCAAATAATTTTATTCCTCTGCTTCTAGCCTTCTTGCTATGACCTATTCAATATTATATACGTATACAAGTCTATCTGCATTTTTAATTAACTCAATCAAGCAAACAACACAACCATCAATCAATTAGTAGGTTAACTTTCTAAAATGCATAAATTTATACATATGTATTCAAAAATCATATTTTGATGCCAAGTCACAACAATATCTAAGTTTTGGTTCTCACACCAGTCAAATGGGAAATATATAGATATCCCACCTTTGAAACACGAACATGAATTCTGATGAGGATGCATCAATCACTAGTGTCATCAGGGTCATCTCCGGGTTTCTAGAGTGGGAATCTATATCTACCGAGTATATTGAGACTACGAATATACGCTAGCTAGGCATGTATGCAAAATCTACTCAAACTCGATAGTCCAAAATATAATAGAAAATTCAAATACGTATAATATGGTTTAAATTTTCAAAACAAAGTTCGTTTTCATTATTATTATTATTATTTAAAAATAATACTCTTCGGACTCATTCTAGGATACTACTGATCCCATCTCTAACGAGTCATTATTATTGGATATTACTAATCCAATCTCTGATGAATTCTTTTGTTCGGTTCTAATGTGTCTTGTTCTCGAGCTCTGTAAACCAAAGCTCTGATACCAAATGAAACGACCCAAACTTCCCCATAAAGGAAAGCCCGGATTGCTTTGAGAACAATACTCATCAGAACACAAACAGAAGAACATTTTTATTGCTATCAACACCATTACATCAGAGTACAAGAGTATTCCAGAGTACAGATAAATACCTTACATCGGAAATACAATACCAGAGTTTAAATTACATTTAAATATAGCAGCGGAAAAATATAATACAAAATACAACTAAAAGAGATACACGGATACAGAGCTTTCCGAATATCGCTTCAGCTGTAGACCAGGATCCTGTGAATGTAATATCTGCAAAACCAAAACTACTAGTTGCCCGTATGTAAAATATGGGCACCTAGAGTTTAGGTTAAAAGAATAAACTCCAGGTCAGTCATGGGACTGGTATGAGAACTCAAAACTAATTTAACTAATAAGACAAATCCAAGGACCACGCCGCTAATGCGGAACGGGTTTTGTTCCAATGGATTGTCGGTGCATAAATTAAAGTAAATCGTTTAAACAACGCAATGATTTTTGGAAAAATGAAACCATTATAAGACCCAGGTCCCATCACACAATGCAACGCACACCAGAGGATAGGGTTTTACCTTATAATGGTCAAAAGATGCTTGATACGTATAAAAACGGATTTTGATACTATTAGTGTGTATATATATGTTTTAAAACAATTTGAATCATAATGTATCAATCCTAGACGGCATGGTTACCATATAGCATGTCGCCAATACTAGTTCTACAATCAAAACCGATGGTGTCGTATTGGAGATTTGGATTCCATCATGAGTCGAGGCTAGGGGCAAGCTCCTCTCTGATTCGAGACACTCTAGCAAATGCCTCAGGATCCCCAACAGTGAACCCTTGGAAGCGGTAGGGCCAGTCCCCGCCTATGGGCAGTGGATTAGTTATGCCTGAACACACGTTTCCCGGTCCCTTTGGACCTATAGTATGACCACCAACGGCCTATAAAAATAACGAGGCGCCTCAAAATCCATCATCCACATAAGTAAAATGTCAGCGCTGGTAGGTCCCTGACATCACTCTAGCTAGAAAGAAACGTGTGCACTCCCTACGGTCCGTATCCCGTTTTTGACTCATACCGGGGTGTGAGGATCGCGAAGTAACGTTGTACACAAAGCTATGCTAATTAAAGCTCTGCTTCGATCATCATCCACAAGGCCCTGCTTTTCAACAAAAGCCTTGATCATATGCATCTTAGCATGTCACATTGTCAGACCATACTATATCATCAATCATCTACCAATATATAACAGGGTGTTAGGCAAGAGAATAAATTCTCCACCACCAAACAGCTATATATTAGACAGATATCAACGAGTACAATATAAAGGAATACAATGTCAGACACACAATCCATTTATTAGTCCGTTCTGGGCCTGAACGAAACCATATCCAGTAGATCTCCTAATACGTCTGAATGATCATCAATTTTCCCTCATCTTGGGTGTACGGTCCAATCAAGATATCAATAATCATTCATTCGATATGGAAATTTCCCGGTCTTCAACAACCGTCTCCATCGTCGGTCTTCAATCGTCGTATGAATCATTCAGAATGGGTAAACCCGGTCTTCCTGAATAATTTGCGCTATTTAAAATCATGTGTCTAAAACACAACCAACGCCTCATTCCCATTAAGAAAATTTGTTTATTTAAAAATTCTTTTCATTGGAAACTCTCTTCTTTAATCTAATTTAAGATTTCTCAAAATTATAATTAGATTCAATCTTCTAAATCATTAATTAATGAGACATTTTTCATGTTTAGAATTCAAGTAAAAGTTAACTTTTATTGTCAAATAATATTTCATTGTCATAACTTAAATAAAGTAAAACCTTCATTTTCATGTTCATATCATTGATAAAAGAATAACCTTTATTTCTCATTTCATATTACCTGTTTAATTCAATAAATAAAAGGATAACTTTTATTTACGTGTCGTATTTCATATTCATTTCATAATTAAAAGATAAACCTTTGTTTACCATTCTTATTTTATATTCAATCAATAAATAAAAGATAAACTTTTATTTATAATTCTTATTTCATATTCATTCATAAATAAAAGATAAACTTTATTTATAATTCTTATTCCATATTCATTCATAAATAAAAGATAAACTTTATTTCACACTTTGTTTCATATTCCTTTTCAAAATAAAAGATTAAACTTTTATTATCCTACTTTGTCTCATTAACACATGTTTGACGGTTCTTTAACATACATAAAAGAATGACCTTTATTAGCAAAATATATTTAGCATTCCTAGTTTTATAAAAGAAATAATCTTTTATTTGTTAACATTAGCATTCATAGTTGCATAAAAGAAATAATATTTTATTAATTAACATTAGCGTTCATTCTAAATAAAAGAAAATAATCTTTTATTCCTAACCTTACGTTCATTCAAAGTCAACGGTTGAAATTCGTGAACTGTCGCTACGCGAAACATTCTATTCAAGCCATTGAATAATGATAAATAATATATTAATATTATTTAATTAATTTTCATTCAAAACGTTTCCTATTTAGTATAAATTAAAATTATTAATAATAATTGCAAACTTAGATTTAAATAATAAACAAGTTTTGACTTTTCAACTTCCTTTAATATTATATTGATATAATATTAATGTTTCACAGCGTTCACTTTTGAAATTCAACTTTCAGAATTAATCATTCATTAATGATGCATTTATGTTTATAATATTAAAAGAAATATTAACTTTTCAAAAATACATATTTTGAATTTCAAATCTCCATATTAACAAATTAATAAATTCTGCGTTAAATATTACGTTTCCCAAAATGTTACTTGGGATTTCAAAATCTCCTATATTAATTAATTAATTAGTTCTGTATTAATTATTATATTTTCAAAATTATATAGTTTTAAATTTCAAACTTTAATATTAATTAATTATTTAATACTGCATTAACCTCTCACATTAGATATATATTGTTGTGGTGGCTGGATATGCCGGGCGGGTCCGGGCAGTCTTATACCACAACTCAATCTAACCTCGGGTCAAGCAGAATTTATTCATTTTAATTATATTAAAATAATCGTAAAATTGAAAATTTTCAGATTTCAAAACTTAAATCATTTATATTTAATGAATGAAATAAATGGTATTGACCATTTTCGCCAAAAATAACGTGAAACTATCTAAACGGCTTTGTATTAATTAAATGACATTAAACGACATTTTAAACCACAATAAATTCTTTTAACGAGCTAACCTTTTGAAAATGTTCAAATTCTCTTATTTGGAATGAGACCCACATAATAACATAAATGATACTTCAAATATTGCATTTACAACATTTTCCTACATTGCTCAATTCAACTTACATTCGATAACATTCATTAATTTATGTAAATGGCTTTCAAACAACATACATTAAATTTGACATATCAACCATCACACAATTATCTTTAACAATAAAACAACCAAATAACAACACATTTAATTGTGCACTTGGGAAATTGTGTGCAAATATTTACCCAATCAACGTACATAAGTCAAGTCACTTATGTACGGAAGTGTAACATATATAATTTAACATAAATAACACTCGACATTAATTATCCAGTTTCATGGTTTCAACATTCAAAACATCGCATTAATTCATAACACCGATTAACAACATCAATCCACAACCATTCATGTATAATATGAAATTAAACCACAAACAATCATCTCAAGCATTTAAAAATATTTATTTATAAAAAAAAATTACTGAAATAAAGAATGAGTGAGAAAAGAGTTCTCACATTCTATTTGACATAACAATCCATAACTAAATGACAATTCTAACATAAGTGATGGTTTTATTCAGATATGACAACTCTAACATAAATGATGGTTATAAATCAACCATTCTATTTTGTCAAAGATGACAATTTTATTAACAAATAATAGTTAACAAATAATTCTTTCATTCTACATTGTCAAGATACAAATGACATTTGTTCCAATAAAACATATGTTAACAAATAATTCTTTTATTCTAAACTAATATGATAAGGTGACATTTTGGTTAAGTAGACATATGATTAACATATAATTATCTTATTCTAAACTAATATGTTAAAGGGACATTTTGGTCAACATTTAATCTTTTAATTGATTCATCCTATGCATTAAAATGTAGAAAATGGAGTTTTCCTATGTTAACATTTTTACGCAATAAAAATGAATCTTTTCTATGTTAACATCTTTATACAATAAAAAAAATGAAGTTTTTGATCATGTTACATTTCATATAACAAAAATGAAGTTTTTGTTATGCTAACTTTTTATATAACAAAATGAAGTTTTTATTTCACGATAATTTATATATATATTTTATATAAATAATTTTCATGTACAACAATATCACACAATAACAAACCAAATCACAATCCCAACAAACCATCATGGTTTTGTACAATCAATAGTGTCGGATGTTGCTAAGCACAGTTTATATTCTAATATAAATTTAACTGTAAAATAATTAGAGTGAAAGGAGTTCTCACCTTAATGGGTTTAGATGGGCGGTTTTTTTTTTTGAGCTTTTAAAATCCGAAAATCTGAACTTTTGATCGGAAATTTTGACAAATCCGGGCGTTGTTTGACGAAACCGACGACACCAGTAGCTTCGTATCGTTGATACCTTCGTGTTGACATATAATTTGTTAGGGTTTGGAGAGATTTGGATTTTAACATGTTTTTGATGGAGAAGAGAGCAGCCATTGTTGAAAGGAAGTAGAAAGAGCGTAGCTTTAGGTTTAGAGAATAGGTTAGGGTTGGAATATATGATATTATATAGAAGTAGGTAATTTTTATAATTGGACCCCTAGGTAATTTAAACCTACATGTTGCTATTCTAAGTGGAATACAGATAAAATATATTTGAAAAATAATGGAATGAAAAACAAGAATAAATGGAATGAGAGAAGAGAGAGTAAATGGAATGTGTCTTAAAGAAATACATTAATTCTTTCCTTTATTTGTCTTTTATATCTTTTACCATTCAGGATTTTTCTTTTTCAGTCTACGAGGTATTTAACTTGATTAGTGTCATTTTTTCTTTTTACCTTTATCTTAATTTTTATTCTTAAATCCTTGCTACTATTATAAATCTTTTCTTTAGGGAGCTAGTCGTATTCTACTGGGTTGGCTATGGAAACACTTCTAAAATCTATATCCATATTTATTATAGAATAATTCCTTCCGTGATTCATAATTAGAAAACACCTTTTCTGTTTTCTTTCTTTTTTGTTAGGTAGTACAAAATACATTAACATCTCTATTTTGTATTAATCTTTCTTCTTTTAACATTATCCTTGTAATGACATCCATTGCATTTTAATAAAAATTGTAATATGAAAATCTATTCTTTTCCAACCATCCAAAATATTACTAACTTTCCAAATTAGGTTATATTAAATTCCCTTTTTATTACCCTTTTGCGTATTTAATTAACATAGTTACTAAAAAAAATCATATATAGGATTACATCCTTTGTCCTTTATTTTGAGATGCGTCTAGCTGGATATAGCAAGAGAATTAATTTTGTAGAAAAATAAATAAGTTCGTTTTGTGCGTGTCATTTAATTTGACATTTAATAAATGATTACAAGATGGAATGACATCAGAATTCAGGCGAATCTTGCCTAAATTACTAGATGGTATTCTAAGTAGAACACCATTTTTCGTTTTAGAAAATTTGATCATCCGTGGGCCCGAATCTTTAATTTCATGCTAGAAACACACAAAAGGGGAACAACAATTGTTTGTAAATATGGTTCGTATTTTCCTTGTATTCCACAAATTGATGGATTCCTTTTATCATCATATAAAAGAAGAAAATTATTAAATGCGCATTATTAGAAATTAATTAAGCACCTATCTAATTAAACATATATAGAAATGAACACTTGTATGTTAATTAGACCTCAAAGCAACAGATGTCGCTTCCTTCCTAAAATCTACCCACGTTGCTTCCTTCCTCTTAATTTTTTTTTCTTCCACTTCAATCATTATTATTTGTTTTATTTGATAGCAACAAACATATAATTCGAATGATCCACAAAATCCATGTTAAACTTGAATGCATATCTGTTTTGTTGTGCTGAATTCATTGGTCAAGAGTCTTGATGTATTATCCATGTTTAACTTTTTTTTATTTTTTTTATAAACTGTTTTTAAATGTCCAAAACTCATTAAATTAATCAAAAATAATATTTTATTTTAGTCCTAAAATTCCGGATTGTTACACTTTATGTCTGACCTTGCTTGTTTTCGCCCCTTTTCTTCCGTTCCCCCTCCCCTCCCCCCCCCCCAGGTTTTCCAAGGAGGGAATACTTTAGCTTGATCCGGATTTCTTCTACTTGAAGTACTTGAAGTGCGTAAAGTATGGCTTAACCTCTTATGGCATCTTCTGTGGGGATTATGATTTTAAAGTTTTGTACTCTGATGACTTTCCGAACAAGACTGATATTTATGTACTTGAGTTTTTGGTAAAGATGTAACCATACTGATTTCTGTTTTCCGCTGTAATAAAGTTATAATTTCTCAAGTATTTTTTATCTGTCTTGAAATTTTATGTTCTATTTACTAAAACGCTCCACCAAAGTTAAGGCATTCTCTTTGTGAGTGTCCTTAACGGAGGTGGGGTGTTACAGACGTTTATAAATGAAATGAAATAATTAGAAAATTTTGAAATATAATTTCAAAAAATGAATTTATAAAGGGGAAAATGGGGAAATCATTTAAAAGGGAAAACAATGAGTTTACTTTGATGATCGAAATATAAGTAAAATTGAATTTAAGATATAAGGATTTGTAATTTAAATTCGACTTTGTCGAATGTTATTATTTTTACAAATTATATAATTTATAATTCAGAATTTGGCAAGATGAAAATATTTGGTTTAAAACCAATAATCTATAATAAAATATGTTATGAAATCAAAATTTAGTTATTAACTTGATATTTATTCAACAAGAAGTTGACTTATAAAAAGAGTTAAAAAGTGGAATAGGAATAATAAATAACCCGGTAAAGAGAATTTGAACCTGTAAAGATATTTTTTAATAAAGATGAAAATTAGGTTAATATAATGAGTCCAAATTTGTGCGAAGAAATAATATTCACATTTTAATGTGAATAATGAATTTAAAGCAAACATTTTGCAAATTGAAATAGGTAGAAAAGGAAATGGATAAATATTTGAAGTGATAAATTCAAAAATGAATTTTGAAATGGAGATGACCTGAAACGGTGGAACTTTTCCAGTGTTTGGAATGTTAATCAAATATAGATTATTCAAAAGGAAGATATCGAATAGGGTTTGTTCGAGAGAGAGTTATAAGTTGAAATTCGATTATATCGAATTAAGGATAGTACTACTTACTTTCCAGTTTTATCAGGACTTGTTTATTATTTATTTAATTTGTTAATTGTTTATTAGAAGTAATTAATCTAAGTATAATTTGAAATTAAATAGTTCAGAAATGAGGATTTTAATGATATCGTTATAGTTAATATTTTCCGTAAAGGAAAGGGATTCTTAAATTGAATCTGAGAGTCGCAAGCCATGTTTTGTTTAAAATTGTGAACTTTGACTATTCAAAGTTGAGAATGTTGTTCAGTTAAGATCTGAGAGGTAGTTATACCCCAACTTGATTGACTTCATGATTAGTTGAGGAATGGTTAAGGTTCAGTGGCGAGATTGGTTAGTGATACGATCAATAAATCATCAAGGAGTTGAGTTACGGTAACAAAGTTTTATATATAACATCGATTTAACCAAATTAAAAAGATTTTGTAAACGCTTTCCAAAGTAAATCAGAGATGGTTTCTGAGTATAGAAATTGAAATGATTTGGGACAACGAGAAGTTAAGAAATGATAAATGTTTCCAATGTTAATAACGTATATATATTCTAAATATACAAAGTAAAAGTTGTGAAGATATGGAATCAATTTCCGATGTTAAAGGAAATATTTCCTAAGTATAGAAAACAAGTAGATTAAAATATATGAAACTTTTTTAAGGATCATATGAGGCAAAACGTGTTTTGAGAATTTATTTGGGAAAATATGGAAACAGGAAATTAGGGAAATGAAATGATAAATAATTAATTAATTTAAAGAGTTGAATGTGGATTGATGGTTTACGGGTTAAATTCCCATTTGGGAATATAACTGTTGTTTGTACGGATGTTTTCTTTTCTTTGATAGTTAAATCACCGGCTATCAAAGTTTTTGACCATCTTTCCGTTGTCAATACGGAGAGAGGGGGATCAAATTTATTTTCTAAAAACCAATCTGTATTGGCATTAACGTTGTGAATCAAATATGATGAAGATAATTGAAGATGGAGTTATGCAAGGGTTGTTCTATTTACAAAACAATGCTTTCGGTTTGTCCAATCAAGGACAAGTTGTACAGACGAATGTCTGACAGAGTATATCTAATGGATCGCATAAATTGATCTCTTCAAACGTACTTACGTTTGGTGGTAGAGAAATTCGTTTCTCTTGGCTTTATACCCGTGGTATTTTTGTGGAAATAAATTTGTGATTTGACAGGTATGATGATGTGGCATTCAAAGTAAGTGGAGGTGTGATCTGTCAAAAGATACGGTATGACCTCAAGCCTCATCAACTGGGAAATGACAAAAATCGGGCAGGTAGTTTGGCTATGTGGGTCGCCCCCATTAGGGTATATTGTCATCATCTAGAGAATATTCATATTTGTTACTTCTTTTCGCTTCTGTATCTCGCAGGAATGGTTATGTTGCTAGCAACCGTGGGTGACAATATATTCGATACACTCAAGAGAAATGAGTGGTCGGTCATGTGTGGTCGGGTTGCAAGATGTTCTTGTTGAACCCAGTGTATTCCTCTCTAGAGATACACTATCGGCAGGTGGTTCCATACCTTTTCATGGTCAGAATTAATCTCCAATAAGAGCCATCAGTTTTGATTGTATATTATATATGTGGAGCATGAGATGCAAGCGTTCTGCTAAATTTTATTTACTTGTGATTAGACACTATTATAATATCAGAAAAGTATTGATTTTGAAAATGTTATGGGTTATAGTAAGGTAAAAACCGTCCATGTTTATGTGTGGGTTGGTCTTACTATTATCCTTTTCCTTCAAAAGGATTTTTCAAAGCTAAACCAAAATGATTGGAGTTTACTCACACCGGTCCCATGACTGACCCAGAGTTTATTTTGATTTGTTTTCCCTAAACTCCTGGGTGCCCAAATTTGTACGGGCAGTCAAGTAGTCAGGATTTTACAGATATACTTGGAGGACCCCAGAGCAGGAGACTTCAACCTTAGTTACATATAGAGTTAATTTCCGCTGTTATGTTATGTGATAATGGTATGTATATATAGTTATCGTTTTTATTTCAAATTTATGTTATATAATATATTTTATTCGTTTCACTATGACATTCGTGTTTACTATGATTTTATTCTGTGGTGATCTTCTTCTTCTTGTATTCTAATATTATTTCTTTCTATTTCTCATCCTCTAACTTCTTTCTATTAATGATCTGGTATTTCCGATTCCGAAATAGTCGACATGGTGTTTTATGTTGATTTTCGGGGTCGAAAATCACTAGGTCGTTACAACCTATATAAGGAGCATCGCTCTTGCGTTCTCGAAAAAAACTGAAACGCCTTCTTCCACTTTTACTTTCTTCAGTTATAAAACAATTCCAATCTTTCTGCTCCCTTACTAAAACAAATCGCGTGTCGCGTTAGTTTATTTCCCCTTTCCAAAAACAGACGAAAGAAATTCATAGCCATTCCATTATATTCTTGTTCTCCTTTTTCCTATGAATCGAAATCAAATGCCACTAATCAAAAAAAAAAAGGGGATTCGAAATTGAAAATCGTGGTGCAATTCTCCACCACGAGGACCGAGTTCAACAGTTGTTGTAACAACCAGAATTTTAATAACATGTTAAAACCATAAATCAAGGAAGAATTAATTTTTAAAACAAGAATCATGGGAAACCGGTTGTGCCATTGCGTTCGTCTCGAAATTCTGATTGGAAACAAGTCCAAGTTTTCGAAAATCGGAGTCCGTATGAGGGAGATATGACCCTCCGAAGTTTTAGGAATTTTCAGAATCAAAAACAGCTCGAAAATTCGAATTCAAATTCGAATTAAAAACCCAGAACTGGCTGGGCGGGAAATGTAATGACCCGTATTTTTAGCGGTATAATAATTAATTTATTTAATTATTTATATGGTGAATTAGAACTAAATGGTTGTTGAATTAAATAATATCGAATATTTAATTAAGATAAATAATATAATAATATATTTAATTATGAAATAATCAGAATGGGATGAAATGGCGATATGGTGTGAATTGGGAAATTCAAAATATATAATTCAGCTTAGAACTGAATTACGATAATGAATATATTTAATTAACGATGGTCGAACGTATAAATTATATACTAAATATAATTGAGCTCGAAATGGCGCTGTAGTTCGTAAATTGGCGATTCGAACTTCAAACGAATGTACAGGATTCGTTTTAAGCCGGATTTCTGTGAAACAAGAAATGTATGGAGCTGGTGGAGTATATCTTTCTGGTGGAAGAGAAAAATCAGGATTTCATCGTGTAGATTTTGATTTATGTCCAAATCAAATTTTAGAAAAGTCGCTGTAAAATTCCTTTATAATTTATAAAGGAATTATTTATATTTTAAAAAGGAATTTCAATATATATTGAATATTGGGTAGACCCAGATTTGAAAGTTAGAAATACATATAGGAATATTCTAGTGCTGTATGGTGTTCCACTGTTAATATAGATGATAATATTTATTTATAAATATTTAATTTAATTATATTTAAATATATTTATATATTTAAATGGGTTATTTAGGACTTTAAAAATAGTCACTTTTGCAAACGAAGTCGGAATTCGACGAAACTAATTTTGTTGGATCTACAATGTCAAATAGTTGTTAGATTTCCAATTTCGTGATTTTTAGAGTCACTGTGTGGCCATGCGGATTTTTAGATTGAAAAATAGTCAGTATTTTGACCTTTAAAAATATGCTGTGTGAGCAAACGGAGTCGAAATTCGACGAGGGACCGTAATGTCATACTCTAGCTACATGTCCAGTTTCGTGATTTTTGGGTATCACGTGTGATCACAGGAATTTTAAAGGATAAATATACATAGCGTTCGATTAAAAATGGATATTTAATCGAATATAAAAATATATATAATGTCCTTAAAGAAACTTCTAAACCTAAACTCATATCATTCGGTAGTCAACAAACAAAACAGCCGCTACTTTTCTCTCTTCACTGCAAAATCAAAATGGGGCGTATGAAAATCAATATAAAATGAGATAAAAATCTATAAATTATAATACAGTTATATTTGAACTCCTGCTAAAATTCTGTATATTCTGGTGTAATGGTTGATGGGTTCGGTTAGATCTATATCATTCGTATTTAGGCAGCGTGAGTTATAAGGTCAGAATTTGGGGAAGTTATGAACATCGATGCATCAAATCGATGATAGTGTTGGGTTTGTTGTAGGATTTGGGAGCTCACCGAAGTTTGTTGTTGAATTTGGTGCAAAAGGATGTCGCGAGTACCTGTAGGGGGCGAGATGACGCATCCTAAATGGGAGAACCGAGTTCGGTGATTTTGGGTTTAGGTTGGAGAGAAATGGATAGGATGAAGTGTGGTTATTTTTGTGTGATTTAATATGAAGAGAAGAGGGAGGTGATGGAGCTTGAAGGATCGGCTATGTGTACAAAGGAAGTTCTGGAGCGTGTTCGGTGGATTTGGGGGAAGAAGACTGTAGCATTGGGTTTGAAAGGAAGTGGGCCGTATATATATAAAAGGTGAAGGCCCATTCAACATTGAATCTAAGTTTTTATTTATCGAAATGTGTATCAACTTGTAAATGGCATAACTATATCATACGATATCGAAATTCAGCGAAACTGGTCACGTTGGGACCGTATGAACGGTGGCTACACCATGGAGCTGACTGGGAGTGGAGTGGAGCTCGTTTGAATTTATGGCGAAATAAATTGTTTGATTCAAACCAAACAAACAGTTTATCGTTCTTTAACGATGAACTGCAAATGTGAGTAAATCTCACTAACTCTGAACAGTTTATAGTTTCATGTTGTATTTTAAGAACTGTTAAATATTGGCTGATTGACTGTGTGTTTACTGTTTGATTGAACTGCAAGTAAGTTAATTGAATTTGTATATTGTTTCTGTTTATCAGAATATATCATATGGAACTGAAAGTGATGCTGATTTTATTGTGTAACATCTATGGATGCAGGGAAACAGGTTGGAGTATTCCGACTGGATTCCTCAACAGTTATTTTATTGTTTTTCATATATTATGATATATGATGTGGTTTATAATCCGTGGTTGATTATATGTGTTTGGACGATATTTGTCACCGTGATTCGATGTGTTAAGTACCATAAAATATCGGAATGGGAATAGGAGATTTTCAACGTGATATTGAAAACAGAATATGTTTAAATTGGAATATTTATAAATAAGAAATATTTATAAATTGGAATAATTATAAAGTGAATTATTTATTTGGGATAAATAAATAAGATGTTATAAAATGGACTATTTACTTAGAAAATAAATAGGAGATAATAAGTGAGATATTTATTTGTTAAATAAAAAGGATAAGAAAATGGATTTATTTATTTGTTAAATAAATAGAATAAGGAAAGGACATATTTATTTGTTAAATAAATAGGGTTATTAAAGGAAACATTTAGAATAAATAAATAGGATATTAAACGGATTATTTATTTAGGAAATGAATAAGTTATGATAAAGGGATATTGACTCAGAAATTGAATAAGTTATAAAAGAGATGTCACGCAAAATAAATGGAATAAAGGATTTTCTATTTAGAAAATAAATAGAAGAGTTAATCGAATCGAGTTAATTGAACAGAGTAAATCAAATAGAGTTAAACAAGATTAGAAACTGACTATAGATTAGTTAAGTTTAATAGTTTTCTGAGTATCGATCTGATGTTGGTTTCGACCTTTGGGGTTTGTACTTAGAGAATTGTTCTCTTATTAGTTTACAGTTAGAGTCTGATAGTTGAGGAATGGCAGTGATTGATGATTTGTCGATAGAATTTCCTTCTGGAAATGATATCGTTGTTTGCACACGTATTTTCCTTCGATAGTTAAATCATAGACTATTGAAGTTTTGACCAATTTACGTTGTTAATATAGGGAGATCGGTTGGATTATTATCCAAAGAGCCACTCTGTATTGACATAAGCGTTGCGAATCATATATGCCAAAGAAAATTGAAGACGGAGTAAAGTGCAAGGGCTATTGTATAAGTCTTGGATAACAATGTCTAAGATGGATGCACTGAATAGTGCCTTCGGTTCATCCTGTTCCTGGATGACTTGTATGGATGAATGTATGACAGAGTATTTTCAGATAGGTCACGTACATTTATTTCTTCAACCGTACCCAGAGTGGAAGTGGAGATGGAAACTTCTTTAGCTAACATGTAATGTACTATTGCAGACATCAATTAGTGATTTTTGATGGATCTGACAATGTAGCATTCGAAGTGAATTTGATGTGATGATAAAGCGTAACCTCTGGCCTCAACAACCAGGAAATGACAAAAATCGGGCAGGCAGCATGGCTAAGTCGGTCGCTTCAAAGTATGGTGTATAATCACCTATCTAGAGAATATTCATTTGCTTCTTAAATCTATCAATGTTGTTCCATATATACGGGAAACGGTTGTTGATCCCAACAGTTGGTGATATACATTTGATACACTCAAGCGAAATGAGTGGTCGGTCATGTGTGGCTGAGTTGCAAGATGTTCTTGTTGAACTCCATTGTATCGTTCCTAGAGTACACTGATCGGAAGGTGGTTCCCTACTCTGTCATAATTGGAAATCCATTACCCAATACGTGCTTGCGGTTTTGATTGTATACTATATATATAGAATGTGATATGAAAGTGTTTCTGCTAGATGATTATTATACTGTGGTTGATAGGCATTATTATAATATCCAAAGGTTTTTGAAATAAAAATATTTTGGATTCTCATAAGGGAAAAACCGGTTCCGTTATACGGCGTGGTCTTATGAGATATCGTTTACTTGTTCAAACCGTTTAAAACTGTTTTACACATACCAGTCCCATGACTGACCCGGAGTTTATTTTGTTTTGTTTTCCCTAAACTCTTGGGTTCCCAATTTTGTACGTGTAGTCAAGTAGTCGAGATTTACAGATACTTGAAGAGCTGGAGCAGGAGGCTTCAAGACCATATAGCTATATTTATTTCCGCTGTGTTGTAAGTATTGTACTTTGAAAATGTTATTGTATACATATATTGATTTTATCTCAAGGATATATTATCTCTTATATGTTATTCACTCCACTGTGAGGTTCGTGTTAATCTGATGTTGTGTTTCTTCTTCTTCTATTCTAAGTTTCTATCTTATCTATTTTCACCCTCTAATTTCTTTCATTAATAACCTGTTATTTTCGATCCTTGGATGTTCGATATGTGTTGTATATCGGATAACCAAGATCGCTAAATTTCTGGGTCATTACAGTTAGTATCAGAGCTTAAGGTTAAGTGAATTACCTTGGCTTTGTGGTGTGACTCAGTAGAGATAGGGTAGTAATACCCTAGATTGAGTTTGAGTGTAAATATACGAGTGAACATATTTGTTATTGATATAAAAATTTGTTTTATATTATGGAGATTTATTGGTTGAGTTGTTTATGTGTTCTGGTCGATCAGTTTGATCCACTGTATCAGTAGGAGTTTATAAACACTCGAATACGATGGGTCGACACGATATGTTTTGAAAAGAGGGTAAATTAAAATAAGTTTACCCAAGGTATATCTTGATATAGAAAGAAATATATATCAAAATTATAATATATTGGATACATTGGTTGTTATTATAATCGAATAAGATTATAAATTTAATGGTTATGTGAATAACCAATCAGAATTCATGTAAGTAAAATACGTGAAATCAGATGAGTTAAATCTGAAATTTAAACCAGAAATTGAATTAAAATTTTGGAAAATTGGATAAGTGTTTGTAAATGGATTTGGATTAAAAAAATAAGGAAAATTTAAGATCCTGGGAGGTTTTAAATTGTTTTAGAAGCATTGTGAATTATATTTTGAAATGAATTTCAAAGTGGAAATGTTTAGAAATGGTTTTATAGTGTTGAACTCACTTCGATCGCTGGAAAATAGATTCTGATGATGACACCTGCACCATCAGTGTTCATTTTCGAATTGTAGGTGACGAATTACTACCAGAGGTACTGTTTTGAATTTGTTTTGGGAAAGACAAGTTGTGTTGAATTTCAAAAAGGAAAATTTGATTTTTGAAAAGAGCAAACTGTTTAAAAAAAACTCCCAGGGAAAGACTGTTTGAATTAAAAATAAATTTAACAGAAATTTGTGAAAGCAAATTTGAGTTAAAGTAAAGCCAGTAAAGTGGTAACTAAGATTGAATTAGAATGATACCAAGACAAATTGGATTGTGAGATTCAAATTTGAAGTGTAATGTGATAATCAAGTTAAGAGTTGGGAATTGAGAAGAAACTCGAGTTGATATGATATTTGGCTTGGATATAAGCGAATGGTTGGATTTTTGGATAAAAGTAGATTGGAATTTGATTGGGATGACACTTGTATCAGCTGACTTGATAACAGGTGGAAAGGATATAATGATATGCCAATAAAAAGGTACAAGTTTATTTTCGATATAAGCATAAGATTTATGAGCCGAATTGGCAAGCCGCTTGGCTATTTGATTTTCTTTTGGGATGGAGATGGCCCAGAGAGGCGAGTTGGAGTTTGACCTATCGACCAGTGCAAAGGAGGTGCTGGCGAAATTTTTCGAAAAGTTAAGGAGTTAGAAAATTTTCAGGATTTTTGAAAATTTTCGTTGATAAGAAGTAATTAATACTTTAATTGTAATTAAATTGGTTCAGTTGAAACTGAATTTAAGTAGTGAACAGATAAGTTCTAACCAGTCGATAGGGTTTGTTTTCTAACTTAGCAATTTCGACGGCGAAATTATTTTAAGTAGGTAAGAATGTAATGACCCGTATTTTCAGCAGTATAATAATTTATTTATTTAATTATTTAAATGGTGAATTAGAATTAAATGGTTGTTGAATTTAATAATATCGAATATTTAGTTAAGAAAAATATTATAATAATATATTTAATTCTGAAATAATCAGAATGGGCTGAAATGGCGATATGGTATGAATTGGGAAATTCAAAATATATAATTCAGCTTAGAATTGAATTACGATAATGAATATATTTAATTAATGATGGTTGAACGTATAAATTATATATTAAGCATAATCGAGCTCGAAATGGCGTTGTAGTTCGTAAATTGGCGATACGAACTTCAAACGAATGTACAGGATTCGTTTTAAGCCGGATTTCTGTGAAACAAGAAACGTGTGGAGCTAGTGGGCTATATCTTTTTCGTGGAAGAGAAAAATCAAGATTTTGTCATGTAGATTTTGATTTATGTCCAAATCAAATTTTAGAAAAGTCGCTGTAAAATTCCTTTATAATTTATAAAGGAATTATTTATATTTTAAAAAGGAATTTCAATATAAATCGAATATCGAGTAGACCCAGATTTGAAATATCAAGTTAGAAATTCATATAGGAATATTCTAGGGCTATATGGTGTTCTACTGTGAATATAGACGATAATATTTATTTATAAATATTTAATTTATTTATATTTAAATATATTTATATATTTAAATGGGTTATTTAGGACTTTAAAAATAGCCACTTTTGCAAACGAAGTCGTAATTCGACGAAACTAATTTTGTTGGATCCGCAATGTCAAATAGTTGTTAGATTTCCAGTTTCGTGATTTTTAGAGTCACTGTGTGGCCGTGCGGATTTTAGAGTGAAAAACAGTCAGTATTTTGACCTTTAAAAATATGCTGTGTGAGCAAACGGAGTCGAAATTCAACGAAACCAGTTTCATTGGGACCATAATGCCAAACTCTATCTACATGTCCGGTTTCGAGATTTTTGGGTATCACGTGTGATCACAGGAATTTTAAAGGATAAATATACATAGCGTTTGATTAAAAATGGATATTTAATCGAATATTAAAATATTAAAAAAAATCCTATATAATATCCTTAAAGAAACTTCTAAACCTAAACTCATATCATTCAGTAGTCAACAAACAAAACCGCCGCTACTTCTCTCCCTTCACTGCAAAATCAAAATGGCGCGTATGAAAATCAATATCAAATGAGATAAAAAACTATAAATTATATGCATTTATATTTGAACTCCTGCTACAATTCTCTATGTTCTGGTGTATTGGTTGATGGGTTCGGTTAGATCTATGCCGTTCGTATTTAGGCAGCGTGAGTTCTAAGTTTGGAATTTGGGGAAGTTATGAACATCGATGCATCCGATCGATGATAGTGTTGGGTTTGTTGTAGGATTTGGGAGCTCGCTGAAGTTTGTTGTTGAATTTGGTGCAAAAGGATGTCGCGAGTACGTGTAGGAGGCGAGATGATGCATCCTGAATGGGAGAACTGAGTTCGGTGATTTTGGGTTTAGGTTGGAGATAAATGAATATGATGAAGTGTGGTTATTTTTGTGTCATTTAATATGAAGAGAAGAGGGAGGTAATGGAGCTTGAAGGATCGGCAGTGTGTACAGAGGAAGTTCTGGAGCGTGTTCGGTGGATTTGGGGGGAAAAAGACTGTAGCATTGGGTTTGAAAGGAAGTGGGCCGTATATATATAAAAGGTGAAGGCCCATTCGACATTGAATCTAAGTTTTTATTTGTCGAAATGTGTATCAACTTGTAAATGGCATAACTATATCATACGATATCGAAATTCAGTGAAACTGGTCACGTTGGGACCGTATGGACGGTGGCTACACCATGGAGCTGACTGGGAGTGGAGTGGAGCTCGTTTGAATTTATGGCGAAATAAATTGTTTGATTCAAACCAAACAAACAGTTTATCATTCTTTAATGATGAATTGCAAATGTGAGTAAATCTCACAAACTCTGAACAGTTTATAATTTCATGTTGTATTTTTAGAACTATTAAATATTGGCTGATTGACTGTGTGTTGACTATTTGATTGAACTGCTGGTAAGTTAATTGAATTTGTATATTGATTCTGTTTATCAGAATATATCATATGGAACTGAAAGTGATGTTGATTTTATTGTGTAACATCTATGGATGCAGGGAAAGAGGTTGGAGGAATCTGACTGGATTACTCAACAGTTATTTTATTGTTTTTCATATATTATGATATATGATGTGGTTTATAATTCGTGGTTGATTATATGTGTTTGGACGATATTGGTCATCGTGATTTGATGTGTTAAGTACCATAAAATATCGGAATGGGAAAAGGAGATTTTCAACGTGATATTGAAAATAGAATATGTATAAATTGGAATATTTATAAATACGAAATATTTATAAATTGGAATAATTATAAAGTGAATTATTTATTTAGGATAAATAAATAAGATGTTATAAAATGGACTATTTACTTAGAAAATAAATAGGAGATAATAAGTGAGATATTTATTTGTTAAATAAAAAGGATAAGATAATGGATTTATTTATTTGTTAAATAAATAGAATAAGGAAAGAACATATTTATTTGTTAAGTAAATAGGGTTATTAAAGGAAACATTTAGAATAAATAAATAGGATATTGAACGGATTATTTATTTAGGAAATGAATAATTTATGATAAAGGGATATTGACTCAGAAATTGAATAAGTTATAAAAGAGATGTTAAGCAAAATAAATGGAATAAAGGATTTTCTATTTAGAAAATAAATATAAGAGTCAATCGAATTGAGTTAATCGAACAAAGTAAATCAAGTAGAGTTAAACAAGATTAGAAACTGACTATAGATTAGTTAAGTTGAATAGTTTTCTGAGTATCGATCTGATGTTGGTTTCGGCCTTCGGTGTTTATACTTAGAGAATTGTTCTCTTATTAGTTTACAGTTAGAGTCTGATAGTTGTGGAATGGTAGTGATTGATGATTGATGGATAGAATTTCCTTCTGGAAATGATATCGTTATTTGCACACGTATTTTCCTTCGATAGTTAAATCACATACTATCGAAGTTTTGACCAATTTACGTTGTTAATGTAGAGAGACCGGTTGGATTATTATCCAAAGAACCACTTTGTATTGGCATAAGCGTTGCGAATCATATATGCCAAAGAAAATTGAAGACGGAGTAAAGTGCAAGGGCTATTGTATAAGTCTTAGATCACAGTGCCTAAGATGGATGTACTGAATAATGCCTTATGTTCATCCTGTTCCTGGATGACTTGTATGGATGAATGTCTGACAGAGTATTTTCAGAAAGGTCACGTACATTGATTTCTTCAACCATACCAAGAGTGGACGCGGAAAAGGAAACTTCTTTAGCTGACACGTAATGTACTGTTGTAGACGTCAATTAGTGATTTTCAATGGATCTGATAATGTAGCATTTGAAGTGAATTTGATGTGATGATAAAGCGTAACCTCTGGCCTCAACAACCAGGAAATGACAAAAATCGGGCAGGCACCATGGCTAAGTTGGTCGCTCCGAAGTAGGGTGTATAATCACCTATCTAGAGAATATTCATTTGCTTCTTAAATTTATCAATGCTGTCCCACATATACGGGAAATGGTTGCTGATCCCAACCGTTGGTGATATACATTCGATACACTCAAGCGAAATGAGAGGTCGGTCATGTGTGGCTGAGTTGCAAGATGTTCTTGTTGAACTCCAGTGTATCATTCCTAGAGTACACTGATCGGAAGGTGGTTCCATACCTCGTCATAGTTGAAATCCATTACCCAATACGTGCTTGCAGTTTTGGTTGTATACTATATATGTAGAATGTGAGATGAAAGCGTTTCTGCTAGATGATTATTATACTGTGGTTGATAGACATTATTATAATATCAAAAGGTTTTTGATATAAAGATATTTTGGATTCTCATAACTGAAAAACCCGTTCCGTTATACGGTGTGGTCTTATGAGATATCGTTTACTTGTTCAAACCGTTTAAAACTGTTTTACTCATACCAGTCCCATAACTAACCCGGAGTTTATTTTGTTTTGTTTTCCCTAAACTCTTGGGTGCCCAATTTTGTATGGGAAGTCAAGTAGTCGGGATTTACTGATACTTGAAGAGCTGGAGCAGGAGGCTTTAGGACCATATAGCTATAGTTTATTTCCGCTGTGTTGTAAGTGTTGTACTCTGAAAATGTTATTGTATACATATACAGATTTTATCTCAAGGATATATTATCTATTATATGTTATTCGTTCCGCTGTGAGGTTCATGTTACTCTGATGTTTTGTTTCTTCTTCTTCTATTCTAAATGTCTATCTTATCTATTCTCACCCTCTAATTTCTTTTATTAATAACCCGTTATTTTCGATCCTTGGATGTTTGATATGTGTTGTATATCGGGTAACCTAGAACGCTAAATTTCCGGGTCATTACAGGAAATTTTCCGCCTAAGACCAGGTCTACCTAGGGGTCAACCATAGTGTCGACCTCCCAGGGATCAAGTCTACCATAGTGTCGACCTGGGGGTCGACCTGCCTCCCGAACCCATTTACTGAACCTGATGCATTCTGATGTATCTGATCTCGTTTTTTGTCAAGATTCGTCTGCCTAATCCTATATTAACAGCCTCCTTGCCTCATTCTCTTTACACCATTCTTCTCTAACCTTATGCTGCACGAATTTTTGATGGACATGGCTTCTTCTTCTTCCTCTAAATTAAGTTAAATTAAAACACGAAGATTATTTCTTGAAGACTACGGCTAGGAATTGCATATTTGGGGATTTGCTTCTACAATAAAAGCAAGATTCAATGACTCAACAATTCAATGACCAATTTCTAGACTTGACTTCTGCATCTAAATTTCGTAGACCACGATCTGTAAGTTCAAGTTACTTTTAGATAAAAACTATAAACTTAATATAGACATGTTGTAAATTGAAATTGGATCTATGTATGATAATTGATTCATATCTATTCTTGTTCATCATGGATCTTGACTTTTTGGTAATACTGCTATGAAATCAGTTTGGGCCTATTCACGTTGTAAATCAAACTCTTTCAGGTCTATAACATTATCATGCCTATGACGTTAAACTATCGTTAATGGCCAAGGACTATGACTGTGAACATAAGACTATGCCTATGGCTATGACTGTGAACATAAGACTACTGCCTATGACTATGACAAGGGCAATTGTGGCTAATCACCTATGACCCTTGACTATGAGAATTATTGCCTATGATTATGAACATAAGGCTATTGCCCATGACCATGACTTTGAAACTATTACTGTTAATTGCCTATGACTACTGCCTAGAACTATTTTGGATAATTATCCATGACTATTATGATTAATCGCTTATGGTTCATAACTATGAGTTTTCTACCTATGACCATGACTATGATCATTGTGGTTAATTGCCTAAGACTATTTGATTTTTCATGCCGTAACACTATAGTTGAAAACCATGTTGTACACCGAATGGGCATTTTGTTGGATCTCATACCTAGGGTGTGACTTGCTTAGTTTATTCGCTATTACGTACACCAAAACCATTGGATCCATTATCCTTGTATTTGACTTGCTTTTGCATGCCTATTCTTTTATGTCAACTTTTATCATGACTATCGCCTTATTTTGCTAGATTTGAAATCCTATTATTTTCTATATGCCAGTGATGTTGTAACCAATTATCTCAAGTTATATCATGCTAGTATTGTAATCCCTTTTATCGCTTTATGCTCGTCCCTTTGGCCTATCATAGTTTTGATGTTATTCCCTTTATTTTGGGATTTGGAATTATTTGTAGTATAGATCGATTCACGTGTACGTGCGATGGGAATACGATTTGGGTAGATTAGGCAAAACATGAAATGGTTATGAACAAGAATTATGAACTTGATAATAGGCAAGACTTGAAACATGAACATCGTAATAACTTGAATCTGGATGTGGGCATGAATCTTGCCTTGAAAACTTGACACGAACATGACATGAAACTTGAACATGGACATGACACTAGAATGAACTTGAAATTGGCCAACTCGAGGTTGGGTTGAGTTTGCAGTGTAATTCTGTCCGGAACTGCCCGGCAAGTCCAGTTACTGCAAACAATAGGATCCAATGTGGGTAGTTGGTCATATCGCACTTGAAAACCCAAGGTCAGACTGAGTTGTGGTGTAAATTTGCCCGGAACCGCCCGGCATATCCAGTGACCACAACAACAGGTCTGATGTGAAAGGTAGGGGTGCATTAATGAATTAATGCCACATGATAGGGTTAAGTCACGAACATGAAAGACAACACTTAACTAACTTGACACATGATTCGTAGGGCTAAGTCATGAATTTGAACGACAACACTTAGCCAACTTGACGTGTTGGACTGATAAGGGTAAAGTCACAGATTTAAATGACAACACTTAACCTATTCGACGGAAACCCTAGTTACACGGTCCGTTTCAGCAGTACCCCACTAGATGTATCATGGTACCCTGGAACTAGGCAGGGTGGGGCACGATTACTGGCTGATTGTAAGCAACCAGAAAGACGACTGAGTTGGTGCGCCGTGTAGGTTCAGGCGGACTATGGTCGTGCACGTGGTCCAGAGTTGAAAAAGAAGGCATTGGGCATCAGTAGGTTTTTCTGTGCATGCTTGATTCGTGTCGGTGGTTGGCACCATAGGGCTTGATACACCCTATGGTGAAACTAGCACAGGTGACTACATTCGTAATAGGGCCGCATGACACAGACACACAAACGAGCTAGAACTTGTAGGGAGCCGATCGATTAGTGGATCGTTCCGTTGGACCTAGTAATGGGTCATTTCATGATATTGGTCGAAGGGATCATTTCATGATTAATATAAGACATGGGTTTGGGATTCTAGTACAGTTTATGTAGCGAACCTTGAATATGTGATGCTATACTTGATTTATCATGTTATCTTAGTCTATCTTGCCCATCTTGTCATCATCCTTATGTTTACTTTCAGTTTACACATGTCATGTTACCTTTACCTATTTTTATGCTGAAAGTCACTAGGACTTACCAATCTTTATGACTGACCCATTTTCTTTCGCCTCTTTTCCTTTCGTTGCCCCCCCCAGATTTTCTCAGGGAGGAAACTCTAGCACTTAGCTTGGATTTCGCTTGCTTTCGGTTCAGCTCATGTACGGTTTGATCTTGAGCTATGCTATGGCTGCATTTCTGCTACCTTTGGGGAATTAAGCTACTTTTGATGTTTTAACTTTATGCTTCTTTATTTACGCAAGACAGAATTTGTTGTAGTGGAAAATGATGACCTTGGATATTTGATGTAAAAGGTTTTGACTCTTTTTGAAAGTAATGAAATTTATCTTTTGATTCTTCTGATGTTTTATCTATGTTCTATCTTGTAATATTTCTGTTCTTGTTTACCTTGATAATGCTCCTCGAAAACTACTGCATTCCCTTATGAGTGACCCTAGCGGAGGTGGGGTGTTACACTTGGTATCAGAGCAGAAGGTTACCACACTGGGCAAAAGTTTATAGAAAACCTTCTAAAACTATTTTCAAAACCGTTTACAAAGAAGCATTTTTCAAGAAAAGTCTTGTTTTATTTAAAGGCTATTCCCCAAAAGCCATTAGCACTATCCTTTGTTTCTGCGTTTGAATCTCTTCTTTTCCATTTCAGCATGTCTGGGAATCTTAACTTTCCATAGGGCGTGCCAATACTTGGCTGGTTCAGGAGGTACTTAGAGGCTAGGGCCAACGATGCAGGCCCAGCAGATATTCCTCCTCCAGCTGCAGCAATTCATCCTCTTCCCCCTCCTCGTGCAATTGCTCTCTCAAAGACCTATAAAGATTCTAGGGCCATGGGTGGAAAGGATTTCAAGGGTACTGAATCATTCGTAGAAGCGAGGAACTGGCTAAAAGAAACTGAGGATCTGTTCGTCATCTTCGAGGTGGACGATAGGCAGAAGGTACAGTTGGCAGTATGGTTGCTCAAAGACGAAGCTTCCTATTGGTGGGAAGTCACTAATGCTGAAAGGCCTATTAACACATGGATGGATTCCCGGATAAGCTTTGAGACGAAATTCCTCTCACAAGCTGAATGAAGTTTATAGCTGGAAAAGCTCTTATCTCTTAAGCAAGGAAGTATGACGGTCAAGGTGTGCGTCAATCAATTCAATCAGCTGGCTCGGTTTGGACTCGACTTAGTAAATACCCCTCATAAGAAGGCTCTCCATTTTGTCAAAGGATTGAATGAGCCACTTTACAGCTTGGCTATGACCCACGTACCTATGGGGGCTACTTACGAAAAGCTAGTAGACATGGCACTCTTAAATGAAGAAGACAAGAACGGCAAGAAGGAGGTCAAGGCAAATGAATCTCAAAACAAGAAGGTAGACTCCGGGAAAGGAGGCAAGAACGATAACAACAATAATGATAACAAGACACGTGAGAAAAGAAAATGCCACTTCTGTGGTATTTATGGGCATATAGTCCAGGATTGAAGAAAGAAGAAGATGAAGATTGGAGCATGCTTCAAGTGTGGTGATACTGGACATATCAGCAAGAACTACCCTAAGAAGCAAGGGCAAGCCCCGCAAGCAGGACCTTCTGGTGGTACATCTTTAACTTCTTCTCCTTGATGCTTTGTTTTATCTTGCTTATCTTCTCAATCCTATCTTGAGAACCTTAGGTAGAACCCTTTTGGATGTAAACATGTGATTAAAACATGTTATGGTTGATGTTTGCAAATGGTTGCAAGTGGTCGCAAGTGGTTGCTCGTGGTTGCATAACACACATTAGGTACTAGACCCGCTCAGACACATTTTCATATTGCATATGCATGAGTGTTTATACTTGTTTATGGATGAAATTGAATGTGTTATCATGTGAATGTTGCATATGGATGAATGTTTGTGCACACATATAGTGTTTATGTGACTAGGACTATTTGCATACATGTTGGATTCATGGCACTAAACATATTTTGCATTAAGAAGATCAATCAGGCCTGATCATTTGCATTAGATAAGGAACATATACACACACTTTCTGCATATGTTTATATAGCATTAGAAATCTTTTAAGGACAATGATTGCTTGTGGATGATGGTTGAGTAGATGATTGATTGGATGATAGGATGCACTCTTCTTAACTTGAAGATTTCGGGGACGAAATCCTTTAAGGATGGGAGAATGTAACAACCCGAATTTTAATAACATGTTAAAACCATAATTAATGCAGAATTAATTTTTAAAACAAGAATCAAGGGAAAGGGTTGCGCCGTTGCGTTCGTCTCGAAATTCTACTTGGAAACGAGTCCGAATTTTCGAAAATCGGAGTCCGTATGAGGGAGATATGACCCTCCGAAGTATCGGGAATTTTCAGAATCAAAAACAGCTTGAAATTTTGAATTCAAATTCCATTTCAAAACCCAGAACTGGCTGGGCGGGAAATTTCCCGCCCAAGACCAGGTCGACCTGGGGGTCGACCATAGTGTCGACCTCCCAGGGACCAGGTCGACCATAGTGTCGACCTGGGGGTCGACCTTCCTCCCGAACCCATTTTCTGAACCTGATGCATTCTGATGTATCTGATCTCATTTTCTGTCCAGATTTGTCTGCCTAATCCTATATTAACAGCCTCCTAGCCTCATTCTCTTTACACCGTTCTTCTCTAACCTTTTGCCACACGAATTCTTGATGAACATGGCTTCTTCTTCTTCCTCTGAATTAAATTAAATTAAAACGCGAAGATTATTTCTTAAAGACTGCAGCTAGGAATTGCATATTTGGGTATTTGCTTCTACAATCAAAGCAAGATTCAACGACTCAACAATTCAACGACCAATTTCTAGACATGACTTCTGCATCTAAATTTCGTAGACCACAATCTGTTAGTTCAAGTTACTTTTAGATAAAAACTATAAACTTAATATAGACATGTTGTAAATTGGAATTGGATCTATGTATGATAATTGATTCATATCTATTCTTGTTCATCTTAGATCTTGACTTTTTGGGAATATTGCTATGAAATCAGTTTGGGCCTATTCACGTTGTAAATCAAACTCTTTCAGGTCAATAACATTATCATGCCTATGACGTTGAAACTATCGCTAATGGCCAAGGACTATGACTGTGAACATAAGAATATGTCAATGCCTATGACTGTGAACATAAGACTATGCCTATGCCTATGACTGTGAACATAAGACTACTGCCTATGACTATGACAAGGACAATTGTGGCTAATCACCTATGACTCTTGGCTATGAGAATTATTGCCTATGATTATGAACATAAGGCTATTGCCTATGACCATGACTTTGAAACAATTACTGTTAGTTGCCTATGACTACTGCCTAGAACTATTTTGGATAATTATCCATGACTATTGTGATTAATCGCTTATGGTTCATAACTATGAGATTTATACCTATGACCATGACTATGATCATTGTGGTTAATTGCCGAAGACTATTTGATTTTTCATGCCGTAACACTATAGTTGAAAACCATGTTGTACACCGAATTTGCATTTTGTTGGATCTCATAACTAGGGTGTGACTTGCTTAGTTTATTCGCTATTATGTACACCAAAACCATTGGATCCATTATCCTTTTATTTGGCTTGCTTTTGCATTCCTATTTTTTTATGTCAACTTTTATCATGACTATCGCCTTATTTTGCTAGATTTGAAATCCTATTATTTTCTATATGCCAGTGATGCTGTAACCAATTATCTCAAATTATATCATGCTAGTCTTGTAATCCCTTTTATCGCTTTATGCTCGTCCCTTTTGCCTATCATAGTTTTGATGTTATTCCCTTTATTTCGGGATTTGGAATTATTTGTAGTATAGATCGATTCACGTTTACGTGCGATGGGCATACAATTTGGGTTGATTTGGCAAAACATGAAATGGTTATGAACAAGAATTATGAACTTGATAATAGGCAAGACTTGGAACATGAACATTGTTATAACTTGAATTTGGACGTGGGCATGAAACTTGCCTTGAAAACTTGACATGAACTTGACATGAAACTTGAACATGGACATGACACTATAATGAACTTGAAAATGGCCAACTCGAGGTTGGGTTGAGTTTGCAGTGTAATTCTGCCCGGAACCGCCCGGCAAGTCCAGTTACTACAAACAATAGGATCCAATGTGGGTAGTTGGTCATATCGCACTTGAAAACCCGAGGTCAGACTGAGTTGTGGTGTAAATCTGCCCGGAACCGCCAGGCATATCCAGTGACCACAACAACAGGTCTGATGTGAGAGGTTGGGGTGCATTAATGAATTAATGCCACATGATAGGGTTAAGTCATGAACATGAAAGACAACACTTAACCAACTTGACACATGATTCGTAGGACTAAGTCATGAACTTGAACGACAACACTTAGCCAACTTGACGTGCTAGACTGATAAGGGTTAAGTCACTGATTTAAATGACAACACTTAACCTATTGGGAGGATACCCTAGTTACGCGGTCCATTTCAGGAGTAACGCACTAGATGTATCATGGTACCCTAGAACTAGGCAGGGTGGGGCATGATTACTGGGTTGATTGTAAGCGACCAGAACGATGGCTGAGTTGGTGCGCCAGTGCAGGTTCAGGCGGGCTATGGTCGTGCCCGTGGTCCGGAGTTGAAAAAGCTGGCATTGGGCAACAGTAGGTTTATCTGTGCATGCTTGATTTGTGTCGGTGGTTTGCACCATAGGGCTTGATACACCCTATGGTGGACCTAGCACAGGTGACTACATTCGAGATAGGGTCGTATGACACAGACACACACAAACGAGCTTGAACTTGTAGGGACCTGATCGATTAGTGGATCGTTCCCTTGGACCTAGTAATGGGTCATTTCATGATATTGGGCCAAGGGATATTTTCTTGATTAATATAAGACATGAGTTTGGGATTTTAGTACAGTTGATGCAGCGAACCTTGAATATGGGATGTTATACTTGATTTATACTTGATTTATCATGTTATCTTAGTCTATCTTGCCCATCTTGTCATCATCCTTATGTTTACTTTCAGTTTATACATGTCATGTTACCTTTACCTGTTTTTATGCTGAAAGTCACTAGGACTTACCAGTCTGTATGACTGACACGTTTTCTTTCACCACTTTTCCTTTTGTTCCCCCCAGGTTCTCAAGGAGGAAACTCTAGCACTTAGCTTGGATTTCGCTTGCTTTCGGTTCAGCTCATGTACGGTTTGATCTTGAGCTATGCTATGGCTGCATTTCTGCTTCCTTTTGGGAAGTAAGCTACTTTTGATGTTTTAAGTTTATGCTTCTTTATTTATGCAACACAAAATTTGTCATAATGGAAAATGATGACCTTGGCTATTTGATGTAAAAGGTTTTGACTCTTTTTGAAAGAAATGAAATTTATCTTTTGATTCTTCCGCTGTTTTATCTATGTTCTGTCTTGTAATATTTCTGTGCTTGTTTACCTCGATAACGCTCCTCCAAAACTAGTGCATTCCCTTGTGAGTGACCCTAGCGGAGGTGGGTGTTACAGTTTTTGACGTGCTCGCTTGAATGGTAAGGTGTGCAATTGGGTTCATCATGTTTGCTAAGAGGGTTTTGCATCATCAAGTGGAGCGGTAGGGTATTGCGATTCCATAGAGAATCCGGTGCTGTGTTGCCACTTTTCCGGATGGCGTTTGCGTGAAGTATGGATGGTCGATGGTTGTGGGTGAGGTCTTGATAGAGTGCGGTGTTCGGAATGATGAGTACCGAGCCCGGAATGATGAAGATGTGGGGAGTTGGATTTTCTTTTTAGGATGATGAAGGACTGGATAATGCTGGGTGTTGACTTGGGGTATTGGAGATCGATAGTGAGGATGTTGAGGCAAGAAAAAGGTAAGGGGATGCATGAAAATAAACACTGGAGGGTGCTCGAATTACTGTGCAATAAACTGGTGTATTTTGGGTATGCAATCTACTGATGATGGTATACGATGTTCACTGAAATGAACTAGAAGTTCAAAACTCCTGTTATTTGAGGGTATGACAGATGAACTGATGATCGACACTTTGGAATTGAGGTATGTTTTCTTGGGATTTACTAGAGTATTGCAACAGTTGAAAAGGGAGTAAAGTTTTTGATGTTGGGGGAGATGCTGTGTTAGGTAGTGGTTTACTGGGACAGTATGGAATTGAGTATTGGTCTAGTCATTTTGTTAGTAAGGAGCTGATCAGTTTGAGGATTCACAGTGGAGGTTGAGGTTCAAGTCTGATGGTATTAGTTGTTGGAAGCGAAGCATGGTGGTTGGAACTAGGTGTTGTAAAAATGTTTGATTGATCGGGGTGCTGCTGCAGTAGTCAGACATAAGGTATACATTTTATAGAAATCCGAAATACTTTAAATCTATTTTATTATTCGTTAAGTAATGGAAAAATCGAGGTGTGTTAAACTCACTCAATTAAATTATTGGAAACTATTTTTAATAGTTCAAAATTTATTCGATTGCTTGTTGGATGATAAATTGATTGATATAAATTGATAATATTATATAATAATAATATTGGTGATTGGATAATTCCCGCAGTACCAATAGCGGATGTCCACGGTACAATTAGCGGATGATTTACCTATACGCCCCGCAATATATATAGTGGATGACCTTCTATACCGCGATATCCTGCCTCGAAGCAGGATGGGTATTATTGTTGTTGACTAACATCTATGGATGTAGGAAAAATAGGTTGGAGGGGTCCTACTGGATTCCTCAACATTTATTTGTTGTTTTCACATATATATTGTTATACGATATGATTGATAACCTGTGATAGTACATGACCTGTTTGGATGTGTATTAACCCTGGACCTTGAATTTTGATATTTTTGAATGTCAAAAATAATAAATGGGTTTTAAACAGAATTTAAGCATAAGGAAATATTAAAAGGGAATTTTATTTTCAAATAGAATATTTATTTAGAAACCGAATTATAAACGGAATTAAGCAGTAAAGTTTTATTTTAACAAATAAAACGAAAAGTTGATTTTATAAGCAACGTTTATAAAGAAGTGAAATGATAATAATCATTATTATTATTAAAGAGTTCAGAAAATATAATCTGAGTATGAATTTGGAAGATACATGGGAATTGGGTTAAAGACCGATGTTTGAAATAGATTTGAATTTTCCAATTGGAACATTTATAAAATTTGAGGTTATAAATAGAATTGGAACATGAAATTGCAATTATGAAATCAAGTTAAGAAAGGATTTGTAATAAGGAATATTATTAATGGGTGAGGTGAATATGGGAAAAAGCAATTGGTATGGAAAACATTAATTTATAGAAGTAAGTTAGAAAGGGGTTTTGAAAATAAAAATTCTAATTTAATTTAAGTAAAACTAATTTGAACTGTATAATATAAATTTTATTAAAGAATTTTGTATAAGATTTATGATAGTAAGAACTACCAAATGACATTTTATACGAATATTTTACATGGAATGGAGTTTTATTAAAATAAAACTGAGATGAGTGGAATAAACATATATGGATGTGGTATAGATTTTTGGAATGGAGATTTGATATAGAACTTGGTTTACGAAGGTTTAAGTGAAATGGAATTAGTTAATAAAAAGATATCTTTATAAGAAAAATCTTGTTTAGGAATAAATATTTAGGAAATGTTTTGCAAATCAAACCCTTAAGGGAATATTATATGAATATTGTAGCAATATTTTGTAAACGTTATTCTCAAGTTAAATATTTGATAGTGATAAATTTGAGATAAACATTTCATTTAAAATGGTAATTGATATTGGGAATTCTATTCGTTTAGAAATTTAGAAATGAAGTTAATGGAATTAGAAACTGACTAGGGATTAGTTGAGATGAATGGTTTTCTGAGTGTCGATCTGATGTTAGTTTCGGCCTTCGGGATTGACATTTGGAGAATTATTCCCTTATAAATTTACGGTTAGGGACTAATGGCGAAAATGAGAAGTGCGTTCCAGAAGTATTGGAAATAAATGGTTTAGAATATTCATATACTAATATAAGATGAGAAATGAATAATTCAGATGCTTTGGGAAATTAAGAAGTTTAATTAACGAATGAACAATCAAAGAGGTAAATATTGAATTAGTAAATTCAATTTTCTTTTATGGATGAATGGTTGTTTTATTTAATAGTTAAATAACCGGCTATTAAATCTGACCTAAAACGATTGTTGGTACGGAAATACCGGGATCGAATTTATATTCAAAAACCATTACGAGTAGCAAATACATAAACATTGAATATACTAGATGCTGATCAAGATGGAATATTGAAGCCTGTAAAGCTTTATAAAGCGGAAGAACTACTTAAAATCTTTGGTTTAGCGGCCAGATATATACTTTGGGTCTATCGTGGTTGGAATTTACGGATTGCAAGGACTTCTCACTACCAATCTATAGGATGATTCCTAGGATGCGATAGGAGAGTACCTTCGGTTTGTCCAGTCCCAGGACAACTAGTATGGACGAATGTCTAACAGGGTATTTCTAAAAGGGTCACGTACGTTGATTTCTTCAAATGTACCAAAGTTGGCCGAGAAGGGCACTTCTCTTTGCTTAACCACTAGTGTATTTTTGTGGACGTCAATTAGTGAATTTCTGACGGATCTAACGATGTGGCATTCAAATTGAATGTTGGCCAGATGTTCTAAAAGTGTAAAATTTATAAACAAATAAATTAAGACCTCAAGCCTCATCAACCAGGAAATGACAAAAATCGGGCAGGCAGCATGGCTATGTGGGTCGCACCCATTAGGGCGTATTGTCACCATCTAGAGAATATTCATATTTGTTACTTCTTTTTATTTCTGTATCTCCCAGGAAAGGTGACAATACATTCGATACACTCAAGAGAAATGAGTGATTGGTCATGTGTAGGCCGGGTTGAAAGATGTTCTTATTGAACCCAGTGTACTCCCCTCTAGAGTTACACTATCGGCAGGTGTTTCCATACCTTGTCATAGTTGGAAATTCAGTCTCCAAAAAGCGCCCACGGTTTTGATTGTATACTATATATGTGGAGCGTGAGATGCAAGTGTTCTGCTAGATTGATATTTATTTGTGATTAGACATTATTATAATATCAGAAAAGATAAGATTTCAAAAATGTTTTGGGTTATCTTAAGGAAAAACCGTCTGTGTTTATGTGTGGATTGGTCTTACGATTATCCTTTTCTTTTGAAAGGATTTTTGACTTTAAAATCAAGTTGGATGCTAGCAATAATTTAGTGGGTATTCTCATGCTGGTTCGCCAGACTGACCTGTGCGTTTGTGGTGCTCGGGTCAGACCCACTTGGCTCAGATCGAGTTGTACAGGTTCATGATAAGATACAAATTTCTAGAGACGAGCTGGAGGAGTTCAGACGTATGATTCGTATATTATTTCACTGTGTGTTGTAAACAAGGACATATTTTTATAACTGTCTAGATATGTTGAGTGACCACTGTACATTAATAATGGTAAGTATTGTTTCATGTTTTTTCCATTAAAGATTTATTTATGTATTATATTTTGTTCTGCTGCGATGTGAGATTGTGTATTGTTCTTCTTCTTTCTTCTATTCTTAACTTTCTTTATATTTCTCATCCTCTAATTTATTTCTATTAGCTCTCAAGATTTTCGATACTGGAATTTGGATCTCGAGTGTATAAATGTCTGGATTCGAGAGTCGAAATTTCCGGGTCACTACAGTTGGTATCAAAGCAATGGTTTAGTAATAACCTTGGCTCTGTGGTGTAACTCAATAGAGATGGGGTTAGTAATACCCTAGATTGAGTTGAGAGTATATGATGGAACGTATTTGTATATTTTATTAAAATATTTTGTATTGTGTTATTTGATTGGTTCCATTTTGAACTAGCAGCTTACACAATATTATTTTGCAACGAGGGTAAATGAAATAATTTTGCCCAAATTATATTTTTGTATAGAAAAAGAATCAGTTTTCTAAGAATATGTTGGTATTTGATTTCTTGATTGATTTGAATGAAATTCAAATGGTATTATGGAATGGAAATGGTTTAATATAACCAGAAGATAAAATAAATGATTCTAAAATAAAATTTTGAATTCCGAAATATAAATTGGGAGCTAAGTAAACAAATTCGAATAAATTGTATGGATTGAAACTTGGCTGAAAAGTGAGTTTAGTGAATTGGGATTGAAATCAAAACCATATAAAACGAATTATTAAATCAGCATGGAACGAAAATGCTTGATTTCTAGTTAGAACATCAATAAATTGAATATTGATAATCTTAACACAGCTCGACACATATCATTTAAATATGTCGATTGAAATAAAAAGTGAATTGATATGAATCCAATTCAAATGAGTATAATATAACTTGGAAGAATTAATCGAAATCGAGTTTGGTTGAAATTGAATGTAAATTTGAACTCAGAAGTAAATGGGCTTGTATATTAAAATTAAAAACATCGAACTTGGATAACAAATAAATCCAACTTGTTTATAAGAAAATGTATATACATTTGAACATGAAGGTTTAAATTATCATGAGGAAAGTAAGATAACAAGTTAGTGGATGAATTAGAATATTTGAAGTAAAAATTTTAAATTATTATAATCAGTTAGAAATACAGATGTATATGATTGAGCATGTTATGAGACGGTGAAAACATTATGACAAAAAGGTACATGTTTAATTCGATATGGGATTTTATGAGCCTATTTGGCAAGCCACTTGGTTTTTGATTTTCTTTTTGACTGGAGAGGGCCCAGAGAGGCATTTTGTAGTTGTATAGATCAACCCGTATAAAGGAGGTGCTGGCGAAATTTTTCTAAACTTTAGGAAGTTAGAAAAATTTTCTATAAGTTTTGAAAATTTTTGTTAACAAAAAATTAATGTTCAATTGGAAATTGAAGTTAAGGATTGATGAGTGAAATTGGAGCTAGTAAGTTGGTTGAGTAGGAAGGATTTGGTGGCAAGTGTATAGTTGCATGAGTGGATTATGGAAAGTGAATAAGATGTAGCACCTTTTCTACTTGGTAATTTCGGGGACGAAATTCTTTCAAGGGGGAAGGAATGTTACGTCCCACATTTTTATCGATTTATAATTAAGTATTTAAATTAGGTTATACATTGAATTCGTAAAATAAATGGATTTTATATTTAATTAAAACGAATTTGAATGTATATATATGTGTATAATATAAACGAGCTCGTAATGGTGCGGTAGTTCGTATATTTAGTTTTGAACTTCAATTGAGCGTACAGAATCCGTTATAAGTCGGAATTTGCTGAAATAAGAAATATTCGAATCTGTTGAACTATAATTTTGTAATAAAAGATTAAAATCAGAACTTCCTATTGTAGATTGTTAGTTATAGCCAAATCAAATTTTCAAATAGTCGCTATGTAATTATTTATAAAACGATAATGATTTATTTAATAAAATGAAACAATTTTAAATCAATTTAATATTGGTTTAACTTGAAAATGAAATATCCGGTTTAAAATATAAGTTAATTTATTGTGGAGTGATATAAATCCAGTTTATATGATAATATTATTTGTTATTTTTCAGTCGATTTATATTAAATTGAATTTAATGTCAAATCAATTTAATTTAATATCGTCTGTAAATGGTAGAATTAAGATACGAAACACGTTTAAGTGTGTCCAGGGTATTGGTATAACCCTAGAAATGTCTCTTGTTGCATTTAAATAAGAGTTCAAATACATATGATATTTTAAGTTAAACAGATTTACATTGGCTCGAATTAATTAACGTCAGCGCATATTAATTCCTTTCTCCATACGCTGAAACTAACTCTCCTTCTACCGTAAGCTTCCTAACATGGTACACTGAAATTTTGTCCTCTCCCACATGTCTGTCTGAAACCTACCCTAAGTAGTTGCTTCGTTCTTTCAATCACATATCACTGTTCTTCTGCAAGCCTACTTCTTCTCTATCGCCAACGCCTAACCTACTAGTACGTCTGGAGAACCAACGTTGTTCTTATCGTTCCAAAATTTCACCTATGTAAGGAGCATCGCTCTAGCATTCTCGAAACAAACTGAAATGCCTTCTTCCACTTTTATTTTCTTCTGTTATAAAACAATTCTAATCCTTCTACTCCCTCACTAAAACAAATCGAGCCTCGTGTTAGTTTATTTCTCCTTTCCATAAAAATACGAAAGGAATTCATAGCCATTCCATTCTATTCTCGCTCTTCTCTTTCCAATGAATCGAAATCGAATTCCGCCGATCGAAAAAAGGGAGATTCGAAATTGAAAATCGTGGTGCTATTCTACACCACGAGGACCTAGTTTGATAGTTGTAGACGCCCTCGCTTGATGGGGATGATGAAGGACTGGATAACGCTGGGTGTTGATTTGGGATATTGGAGATTGACAGTGAAGATGTTGAGGCAAGAAAAAGGTAAGGGGATGCGTGAAAATCAACACTGGAGGGTGCTTGTTCGCTAAATGGATATTCTATTAAATTAGAAAACCTTTAACACAAAATATCATGATAATACCTGTAACGACCCATGTTTTTCGACCATTTGAATCTGAATATTTAAATTGGTTTTAAATATTTTATTTGGAATATAAATGGATTTTAATATATAAATCGCTATTTAAAACGAAGTTTGAACGCTATAGTATATATATAATATAAATCGAGCTTGAAAATGGCGTGCAGTTCGTAATATGGAGTATTGTACTTTAATTGAATATACAGGATCCGATATAAATCGAATTTCTATGAAATGAGAAATGTTGGAACCGTATTGACGATAATTTTCATACGAAAGAGAAAAATTCAGATTTCGTGTTACAGATTGTAAGTTATGGCTAAATCAAATTTTGAAATAGTCGCTATGGAAATCGCTATCGGCCTTTAAAATGGCCATTTTGCAAACGGTCTCTGTTTTCGATGAAATTAGTTTCATTGGAACCGTATCGTTAAATTATTGTAAGAAAATCAAACTGTGTGGCAAACCGATGTCGTATGTGGCCACGGTAGCCGTAAACGCCCGTTCCTTTTCTATAGCACGTAATTAATTCAATATAGAGATATTTGAGTGTAACTTGAACATACGATCGAATTAGGCCGCGAAACAAATTCCATTGAGTTCGTATTGTCGATTAGAGTCAGGATGGGTATATAGTTTGTTAATTTTAGAGACCGACAAATTTGGTGTTCAGAATGGCATTGCGGTGCGCGTAAAAATAGCCTACCGGGGAAACAGTCTTAGAATGTGACGAAACTAGTGCCGTTAGGTTCGTACTGAAGAATTATTATAGGATTGCAAGGTTTCAAGTTGATTTGATTTATCTGGTGATCGTGGAAAAATCAAATGGGTGTTTATTTCTGGTTGTGTTAGATCAAAATTTGGACCTAACACCCAAATCGTTCTGAATATTATAGAGTTTTAACTAAAGAATGAAGAAAAAGAAAATAACACACAGAATTTATAGTGGTTCGGCGTTAACAAGCCTATGTCCACTTTATATGTTACTGATTATACTTTGAATGCTGGTACAATCAATGAATTCTCTCTAGCTCACTTTTATAATTGTGATTTCTCTCAGTAATCTAGTAATAAAACTGATAAGAAATGGTAGTATGTCAATAATGGCGGAATCAGTACTCAATATTGCCAAAAAGATCCTCAAAAATGCGAAGCTCCGGGCTATTTATAGCTGATTTTGTCAGGCGGATCGTGGTAACCCGTGGCACGAATCTCGAGAACATCGGATCGCATCGCAGCCGATGAAGAAATAGTCAAATTGTCCGTTGTGGACAGGTGTCGCGATCCCCTTGAAAATCGGATCGAGCAAATGGGGAGAATCAGTCAAAATGACGGTTGGGGACACGTGTCGCTGGAACCGTGCATCTCGGATCGCCGAAGACTAGCTCGTGCTTGAACGGGTCAGAGGCTTCGCCGTGCATCAGGGGATCGGATCGGTCTATACTGGGCAGTAATGTATGTAAGGATCGAATCGCATATAGGTGTCGTTTCGCTGATGAAATGGGGGCGATCCGTTAGGGTGCAATCCGATGAGGTGCGATCCGATGGTGCGATTTGTTCCTTCATGTACTTAGGGAATATAGTTCCATACTTTCTTCTTGTGTGTGAGCCTTGGTGGCTTGGTCAAAAAGCGAGCCAACATTTTGCCCCCTCGAAGTATGTTTTATCGATGATAGAACATGCTTCGAAGCTATAAAATCGTCTTTTCACAACGAAACGCAAATCAGTGAAAAATTCCTTTTCTGGGATCCTTCAAAGTCTTCATTATCGAATCAGTCGGTCGTTTATCGATTCGGATCGCATGCGCGAGTCGCGGTCCGTTAGCGAGTCACTCGTCTCGTTCTTTGGTGAGCACTTGGACCTCTTCGCAGAACGGAACTAGATGGGCTTCTCTACGAGACGTGGTGGGCTTTTGGTTTGCGGCCCGTCTATTTTCACGGTTCGAGTAAAACAAAAATTGGAATATTAACGGTCGCCTCGTGACCTATATAAACCGCACTCCCTCTTCACTTTCCCCCTTCTTCTAGCTTCTGCATCGCGCCACCAGCTCCATTAAGGAAGAACCCTAGTTTTTCAAACCTCCAAAAATCCGATTGTTTTCCCAACTTTTAGAAAGGTAATTCTACCGAAAGCATCCTTATTCGATATCGCTCTCGTTTTTATGAGTTTTTTCGACTGGTTTGAGGGAAGAAACGATGGAATTTTGTGATTTTTGGGGGGACCAGCGAGGGGCCATGGCTGATGGGTTCAGAGGTTGGAGTTCGGAAATGTGAAGGAGAGGAGAGAAACGGAGGAGGAAAGAGAAGAGAGAAGGCCGGTTTGGATCGTGGGCAAGGAGAGGAGAGGGAGAAGATGAAGGCCAGTGGCGAGACGGAGGGTCGTGGTGACGGCAGAGGCGTGTATCGTGGGGGGCTGCAACGATCCGGCAAAGACCCCGACCACACAATTTCACGATCCGCGAGAGGGTCGACCCCTACTGTCTCACGATCCGAGAGGAGGGCGATCCCTCTGCCCTGCAATCCGAAGGAGGGCGAACTGTTATACACACCGCGATCCGACTCATAGTTCACGATCCAAACAAATTTTGAACTTTAGATGATGCCTTGTCACCATAAAATTCTGAACAGTTAGGTTAGGGCCTTGATGTCGGACTTTCTGGACTAAATGACCACATAATTTGACTGCATATGACGACTAATATTTTGATGATCTTGATAACTTTTACGCTTTATCTTTAATGCATGCACAAGCACACACACCGGCACTTGCACACACGCGGGACGGGTAGTTTTAATCTCATTTTTCATCTTTTCTCGCCTAACAGTAATGTCGGATAATCAATCTTCTTCAAGATCGTTACAGAAACGGAGTCCGAGGTTCCTGAGCAATACAACCCCGAGATCCCTCCAATTAATCCAGGAGGTGAAGATTCTGGCCCTGAATACGAGGCAACGGAATCGGATCCGTCTGAAACTACTTCATCTAGTGAAGAGTCTGAGATAGACAGGCGAGCTCCCGACGAGATTCCTGGCACGCTGAGGATAGAGAAATTTTCCGATTCTTTAGCATCTAAACTCGATGATATAAAGCTTAAAAGAATCTGCCTGGGACATGGGATCCCTTGGGATGATGTGATGACACCCGGTAGTGAAGAGAGACCCCACTTAGCTCCGGAAGGGTATATGGCAGTCAGTCGAACCATGTGCTTGGTAGGAGCTATTCCTCCGTTTCCTTCAATCGTCATCGAGACCTTAAAACGACTGGGTATTGCTCCGATGCCTCTTCATCCTAATGCCTACGCATCTCTATACACCCTATATATTGCATACGCGGAGATCCTACATACCGAACTCACATTTAGAGATTTAACATTCTTCTTTCTTTTCAAGCATCGCTCCTCGGCAACCCCAAATTTCTCTTTCTTTGAATCGGTGGCCAATAGGAAGGTTCTGTATGACGGATACAGCAATATAGGGGATCCTAAGTCTGATTGGTTCTATATAAGGAAACAGGTCGGATGCTCAAGAAGATGGCTTAAATCAAGTAAACTTTAATCTTTTGACTGAATATCTTGTTCAAAAAGCAGAGGCATTAACATTCTCCCCCCTTTTTCTTTGTTTTAAACAGATCACGTCTTCCCGAAAACGGAGGGTCCGTTATACAATAATCGATTGTCTATTCTTCTACAAAGCAGATCCGACTTTCTAAGGATCAAGAAGTGCATCACTGACGAGAATCTTCATAAGCATCGTCTTCTAGATATAAGATTTGGACTTGGCGCTGGCGGCAAACCTTATAGATACATGCCCCTAGCGGAGGGAGAGGGAACATCGCAAGCAGTAGAAACAACTAAATTTCGCAAGAGTCCTTCCCCGATAGTCATCCAAGACGATGAGGACCTGAACATATACAGAGGGGATGAGGCCCGCGGTGACAAATCCAAGGAAATCCCAGTTTCTACTCCAATCGAACCCGCTGCTCCTGATGATTTGACAAACGAACAGTTATTCAATGAGCTGAACAAAATTCCTCTGCCCGATGATGTATACACAGAGAGGGACTTTGAAGGGGAGCCATTCTTCCCTGTTACTGAAGAGACCATCGCTCCAACTAGAGAACAAGAAACTAGTCAGATGAGCCTGTATTCAGGCCCGGGTCTGTTAGGGGGAATTATATGGGATGCACAAATTACACACACTATCTGACCCCGCACTCTTATATCGTCAGTATTCAAAGTTTTAATATGCTCTTTTCTTTTTTGCAGGAAAGATGTCCCCCAGGCGATCTTATTCTTATCGTTCTCTTCGTGAGGGCACACCCAATCTTCATCCGGGTACTGAGCGCTCTCGCGGCCCTTCTCACAGGCCGACTTCCTCGCAACCCCGGTCTCCACTGAAATCGACATCTACCAAGCTTCCCAGTTATCTGGTAGTTCCTGCAGGGGGAAAGAAACTTCCTAAAGAGTTAACTCCTCCGAAAAGTGCACCCTCTCACAGCAGGTCGTCAAAAAGGCATCACGAGTCTAAGGATAAAGGCAAGGATCCAATCAAAGAGTCTGAAAAGGAGAGGAGTGACATCATCCCTTCCAGCCAGCCAGAGTTGGCTTCCCCCGGGTCACGGGACTACATCCATGGTCCCAAGATTCAAGGTAGGCTGGAAAATCTGCGGGAACAATTCCCAGATATTTTCTTCGAAAGGATGATGTTTGTTCCAGCCTTGGAACCGGTCCCTAAGAACTGGGATAATGAAGTTGTCGGGCACATCCGCCATGTAGCCAGACAGTATGAGATGATGAAGAAACATGCGGTTAATCTTTCCGAAGTCATTCAAACACTCGAAATGGAAGCCCATAGATTTAAAGTGAAAATTGATAACAACGAAAGGGCCAGAACAAAGATGGAAAAGGACTTGGAAGATGCTCAATCCCAACTCGCCTTAGCGCGGAGAGATGTTGAAAATTATAAGATTGAACTGGAGAATGCTAAGAAGCGCTTTCATTCGGAACTTGACTCCAATAGCCAAGAGAAGATGGCTTTGTAGAAGGAAGTAGAAGATCTCAAAATGGCCAACATTGAGTTGAAAACAGCACAAGGCCATTTTGAAGCTGAGAGAGCTGCTTGGGAGGCAGAAAAAGCGAGTTTGAAAGAAAGTTTAGCTTGGGCTAAAGCGGAAAAGGTGATTTTGAATGATCAAGTCGCGGATGCGGAGAGACGAGCATCTCTCGCCGAAAAGAATGTTGAAAGTACCATCGAAATGGTTACCGCTTCTAACAACAAGCTCCTCGAGAGAGAGAAGGATATCGAGGGGTTTGAAGAGATGATTTTTGACTTCCTTGGCCAAGTCCTCAAAACCCGTAACATCTCGTGGATCCTGGATTACCACATTACTTTAGCCAATTTATGGGATGCCATTGTTGAGGGTGAGAAGCAGAGATTGGGAGTCGAAGAAATTGATGAAGATGAGTTGATGAAGAGCATCTTGAGGGATAACGAGCCCGAGGACCTGGCAGAGGGTCGTCGTCTGATTCAAGCGGAGATGGAAAAGGAGAGGGCCCTGGCTAAGGGTAAAGGCAAAGCTGACGAAGGTTCGAGTTCAGCCGTGGAGCCCAAGACCTCCGGAGTTGAGGAATACCATCCTGATGATCCACTAATCCCTTTGGGCCTAACTCCTGTGGTTGTTGGAGCTCCTGCAGCTACCCAAGAAGGAGGATCTGCGGAAGGTATCTCCCTTTTTTCCCCACAATTTGTCAAAGCAATTGTGAATTGTCGTCGTCTGGTAGAACAACCAATTGAATTAGTAACGTGTGTTCCCCATAATACAGGTGGTGAGCCCACCGACAAGGGTGTTGAAAAAGGAAAAGAGGCGGAGAAGGAGGTTGTCTCGCCAGGTGCCGGTGCTGATATATCGATGCAGACTGAGGATACAATGGCAGAAAAAAGCATCCTGGCACCTAGTGCTGATGTCCCCAAGGATGCTGAAACCACCGAGGCCTTGAAAGACATGGATGGGCGCCATGTAGAGGATGAGGAAGATATCATTGGCGCCAAAGAGACCAAAGACGATGACGATGAAACTTTAGCCAGCAGAAAAGCTAGGCAGGAAAAAGAGATGGCTTCGAAGAAGGTGGGACAAGAGCATTTGGACGTAGTCCTTATCGTAGAATTTGATCCCAAAACTGGGATGATTTTGAAAATCCAGCCCAAATCCATTAGCAGACAGCTTCAATTTGCAAATCCTGATGATTTCCCGGCTTCCCTTTTTGATAAAAGGAAGAGAAAGGAGGCGGAAGAGGAACCTTCTGAAGAGTCAGACGTTCCTCTCATAGACAAAAGGAAGAAAAAGAAAGGAGATCAATCTAATGCTGACAAAGCGAGGCAGGAGAAACAGAAGCAGGAGAAGAGGCCAAAGCGTAAATAGGATATTGTTGCTTGTTTATATTTTGTCCTTAAGTTTTCCTCTGGCCAGGAAATGTAATTATGAGACTGGCCTTCACCTTTCTTTTCTTTGCAGTACATAAATGAAAGTTTATCTCTTTTTGCATCATTGTGTACCTGCATTCAATAAACTTTTCATGCTTAGTGATAGATTGTCTGATTATAACCACAAACCAATCAATCAACATAAAGAAGAATTTAAAAAAATTCGTGCTGCATTGCTGCATTAAAGTTCATGTGTATATGCATATGGCCCCCAATCAATCGTTAATGTGGCGCTTAACTAGGGCTTATTAAAGATTGATTAGCATTATTCGCATGTTGCCCCCTATTTCTGAATATGGGGGACTTAGAAAATTTCATAAGATAACTGTTCTTGTGGTACTGAACTTCTGGCACCTTTCTCAGTGCTTAATCAAAGACTCCTTTATACTCTCCTGGCGGTCGCCGAGGTTAGAGTTCAAATTCAATAGCCCAGTTGGTCCTTGTTCCTTCAACAGGGAAGGAGTTATTTCTCAGCGCTTACTCTGAGACGCTTTTATACTCTCTCTCTCTCTGGAGAGATTCAACCGCTCCCCGATCCTTCAGCGGGGAAGGAGCTCTTTCTCAGCGCTCAATCGGAGACGCCTTTATACTCTCTGTCTCTCTCTCTCTGGAGAGTTAGAGTTCGAGCTTGGCAATTCAACCGTTCCCCGATCCTTCAACGGGGAAGGAGCTCTTTCTCAGCGCTCAATCAGACACGCTTTTATACTCTCTCTCTCTGGAGAGTTAGATTTCGAGCTCAGCAATTCATTTGCTTCCCGATCCTTCAGCGGGGAAAGAGCTCTTTCTCAGCGCTCAATAAGAGACGCTTTTATACTCTCTCTCTCTCTCTCTCTCTCTCTGGAGAGTTAGAGTTCGAGCTCGGCAATTCAACCGTTCCCCGATCCTTCAGCGGGGAAGGAGCTCTTTCTCAGCGCTCAATCAGAGACGCTTTTATACTCTCTCTCTCTCTCTCTGGAGAGTTAGAGTTCGAGCTCAGTAATTCATTCGCTCCCCGATCCTTCAGCGGGGAAATAGCTCTTTCTCAGCGCTCAATCAGAGACGCTTTTATACTCTCTCTCTCTCTAGAGAGTTAGAGTTCGGTCACGGCGGTTCCGATCATGGTACATCGCCTCCATATTCGTTATCCTCAGAATTTTGACTGGTGATTACCTTCCATTCTAATGGATGGCACCTAAAATCATATGCTTCTGAGATCATTGCATGATTCTTAGTAATTTTCATAAAAATAGAAAGACAGATAAATAATGCAATAAAGGTAAACGACACACAATATTTTATAGTGGTTCGGTCGAATCATGACCTACATCCACTTTATAATTTTTTGCTTTAAGGAATCAGAGTATTCTAGGCAATTCGTGCCTTGTACATGGTTTTCAACAAAGCAAAAGAATAGATTTGAAACTTTCATGTTAAGTATGGCCGTAAATGTTGGGCATTCCTCACTTTGGGGATTTCCTTTCCATCTACGGTTGCCAGCTTGAAGGTTCCATTATCAATCTTGCTCAGAATGGAGTACGGTCCTTCCCACTTTGCTCCCATATGAGTTGGGGGTGGAAAGACACGTTTTAGAACCAAGTCTCTGGGTTCCCAGGTTCGGGCTCGAACCTTTTTGTTATAGTATCGAGCGACCTATTGTTTGCATCTCAAGGCACGTAGGTCTGCTTTATCCCTCTTCTCTTCGATCATATCCAGGGACTCAAGGAGAAATTCATTATTGGTCATTGGATCATAATAGGTCACCCGGTGAGAAGGTACCTTTATCTCAACCGGGATGACCGCTTCCGTTCCTAAAGCAAGGGAGAAGGGGGTATGTCCTGTTGACGATTTATATGTTGTCCTGTAGGCCCATAGTGCCAAGGGAAATTCATCAGCCACATGGCTCTGGCCCGCTTCAGTCTTCTTTTCAGAATGGACTTAATCACTTTATTCGCCGCTTCGACTTGTCCGTTCGATTGCGGGTGCGCCACAGAGGTGTACCAATTCTCAATGTGGTATTTTTGGCAGAAATTTCTGAATTCAGTGCTATCGAACTGAGTTCTGTTATCCGTTATCACAATCTTTGGAATCCCAAATCGACAGATGATGTTTTTAACGATAAAATTGATCACTCGTTTGGTTGTGATTGTAGTCAGTGGTTCAGCCTCGACCCACTTAGTGAAATAATCCACGGCCACAATAGCGAACTTTGCTCCGCCCCTAGCTATGGGGAGACTTCCAATGATATCAATTCCCCACATAGCGAAAGGCCGTGGGCTCGTCATTGTTTTTAACTGATTAGGAGGTGCTCTAGGTATTTTTGAAAATATTTGGCACGTATCACACCGTCGTGCGTATTTTGCCGCATCCTTGTTTATGGTAGGCCAGAAATAACCAAGCCGCAACACCTTTTTTGCCAATGTTTGCCCTCCAGTGTGATCACCGCATTCGCCTTCGTGTACCTCCTGCAGCACACGCTTGATGTCATCGTGGGCTACACCGGAGGAGGGGCATCGAAAATCCTTGTCTGTAAAGAACTCCGCCTTGCAGAACGTATCGGGCTGCTTTACGAATTACTTTACGCCTCTCGCTTTTCTTGGTCGGAAGTGCTCCATTCATCAAGAAATTCTTTAGAGGGGTCATCCACGACTCCCTTTCTGGTTCCGTCTCTAGTGTTAGATCGATTTCCATTTGATCTATACTAGGGGATCGAAGTACTTCAACGGGGCTAGCCCGATCCCTTCAGGATCGTCGGAACTAGCCATCTTTGCCAACTTATCCGCCTGCTGATTCTCTGACCGCGGAATGTGAGATATGCTGTAGTGATCAAAATCGTTTAGCAACTCCTTCACTTTCTTCAAGTATAAAATCAATCTTGCACTTTTAGCTTGGAATTTTCCAGTAACCTGGTTCACAACTAACTTGGAGTCGCAAAAGATGTTCAGCTTTGTGACCTCTAACTCCTTTGCGATCCTTAATCTGGCTATCAGGGCTTCATATTCGGAGTCATTGTTGGTGGCGTGAAACTCTATCCGGATAGTATAGGATATCAATCGTTTCTCGGGAGTTTCAAGCACTATTCCAGCGCCGGATCTTTCGTCATTCCTAGCGCCATCAGTATACAATCTCCAGGCATTGGGATCGAGAAGTAACTTTGAGGGATCAATTTCTTCGTTTGCTATATCCTCCTCCGGGACGATAAACTCTGCTATGAAGTCGGTTATCGCTTGCCCCCGAATTGACTGTCTGGGCTGAAAGTTCAGATCAAATTGACTTAACTCAATGTTCCATTTGAGTAATCTTCCAGACGCCTCTGGTCTCTGTAGGACTTGCTTGAGTGGATGATCGGTGTATACGGTAATGGGATGCGCCTGAAAATAATTTCGAAGCTTTCTAGAGGCGATCAGTAAACTATACGCCAACTTTTCTATCCTTGGATAATTACGCTCTGCTGCCGTCAATTTTTTGCTCACGTAATACACAGGTCTTTGGACCTTATCTTCTTCTCTTACCAATGCTGAGCTGATCGCGTGGGATGACACTGCCAAGTACACGTATAAGTCCTCGTGATCCATCGGCTTAGATAATATCGGAGGTTTCTCCAGGTGCCTCAGTAAGTTCTGAAAGGCTTCTACGCAGTCGGGCGTCCATTTGAAGTGGCGTTTTCCCCGCTTTATTAATTCGAAGAATGGGATGCACTTGTCCATAGCCCTGGAGATAAATCTGCTTAGTGTGGCTACTTTTCCTGCAAGGCTTTGCACATCCTTAATTTGCCTAGGTTCCTGAATGTCTCTGATTGCCACGATCTGGTCTGGATTAATCTCAATCCCACGGGAACTGATGATGAACCCCTAGAATTTTCCGGAGGCGACACCGAATGAACATTTTGTTGGGTTGAGTTTCATTCTGTACTTTCGAAGAATGCCGAACATCTCTGCCAAGTCCGTAGTGTGATGGGAGGATTGCTTGTACTTAACCAACATATCGTCGACGTATACTTCCATTGTTTTCCCGATCTGGTTATAGAACATTCTGTTGACTAAACGTTGACATGTAGCGCCTGCGTTCTTCAAGCCAAAGGGCATCACTACATAGCAATATAATCCCAGATCCGTGATAAAACTAGTGTGTTCTTGATCTGGAACATGCATTGGAATCTGGTTATATCCTGAGTAAGCATCCATAAATGAGAGAAGTTCATGACCCGCCGTCGAGTCCACCAACTGGTCGATCCAGGGTAACGGAAAACTGTCTTTTGGGCAGGCTTTGTTCAAATCCGAGAAGTCGATACACGTTCGCCACTTCCCGTTGGCCTTCTTTACCAGGACTGGATTTGAAATCCAGTCTGGATAGGTCGAGTCTCTGATAAATCCATTACTCTTTAGCTTTCCAACTTCTTCTTTCAAGGCAGCGGACCTCTCTGGGCCCAGCATTCGCCTTTTTTGCTTTACCGGAGGATGTTTAGGGTTAATGCTTAATAAATGGCTCATGATTGATGGGGATATCCCACACATGTCTGTGTGGGTCCAAGCAAATACATCCAAGTTATTTTTTAAGAAATCCGTCAGTTCTTTAGCGAGATTCGGATTTAACTGGGATCCAATCTTAAGGACCTTCTCTGGGTCACTATCATCGATCGGTACATCCACAGTTGTCTCGTTGGGAGTCGCCATTCTGCCCCCAGGTTCTTGGTCCTTTCTGGGATCTATATCCTCGGGCAACTCTCTGGGCGACTCTCCTACGATTATCCTCTTTAGTTGCTATAAGGTCTCCGCCCTTGTAGGGGGAGAAGCACCCTTGGTTTCTATGTCCCCTCCATTGCGAAGTAACTTCAGCTCGGCAACATAACATGCTCGTGCGGCAACCTGATCTCCTCTGACAATACCAATGCCAGCTTCTGTGGGGAATTTCAATAATAAGCACCAGGGGGCTATACAGGCTCTAAATTTTGCGAGGGCCAGTCGGCCCAAGAAGGCATTGTAGGGTGATTCAACATCCAAAACCACGAAGGGAAGGATTCTCACTCTCTGGCGTTCTCCTTCCCCAAGCGTAACTGGTAACTCTACATAACCCATTGGAGCTGTGGATGCTCCGTTAAATCCACGGATCCATCCTTGACAGGGCTTCAAGTCTTTTATTTCGAGGTTCATCTGGTCGAATGTCCTTTTGAAAAGAATGTTGACGGAACTCCCATTGTCCACTAAAACCTTATGAACAGTGGCTGGTCCAATAGGTACTGTGATTACAAATGGGTCTTCAGTCGGAGCATGGACTCCAATGCTTTCTCGTTCGCGGAAAACGACATCGTCGGTCATCATCTTTTGTTGCTTCACCGGGATACTGTCCTCGGGGTTGATACACTCCCCTACCTCGAGGTGTTGCTTGGCTGCATTGACATATTGATCCAATGCCTTGGAACTATGTCCGGCAAGATAAAGTCCTCCGATTACGGTATTGGTAACGATGTCCTTTCCCTTTTGCTGGGTAGTTAGCCTGGCAGCAAGTTGATTCTGGTTCTGATTTGGGGCCTGTTCGGCTTGCCCCTATCTCTGGGCGTTACTCTGTATTCATCTAATTTTCCTTCTCGAAGAAGCCTCTCGACTACATCTATTAGGTGACGGCATTCATTTGTCGAATGGCCATGAATCTGATGAAAGAGACAAAACTTCCCCGTTTCACGTTCTTTCTCCGTCGACTCTCTGAGAGGTGGCCTCTTATTCTGGAGGACGCTGTACGAATCCATGAAGATATTTTCCAGAGTATCATTTATTGGCGTATAACTCTCAAAGGCCCTGGGACGAGTCCTTCTCTGGGAGTCGTTCCCTCGGTTCCTCTTCCGGTTGTGGCCATTACTATTATTATCATTGTTCCCTGGCTGACGACCACCCTGATTCCGATTTCCGACATTAACTTCGACCTTCCCCGAGCTATCTCCTGTCTGCTTAATGGCGACATTGCTCTGGATTTCCTCCTTATCGGTCGTTTTTGCCTTTCGGTTAGCATACACTTCTTCCCGGCGTAAAATTACGTTAGCTTTTTCATAGAATAACTCTCTAGTATGGGGTGGCTTGCCTATCGGGTATCTCCCAAATTCAGTGTCTTTATCTACTCCATCAATCAGAGCTGCGAGAACGGTTGGCTCATGGGGATCTTTAACTTCAGTAGCGGCCAAGTTAAAACGGACTAGGTACACCCTCAAACTTTCGCCTGGTCGCTGCTTGACAAGAAACAAATCAATCACACTCTTTGTCTTTTGTGCATAGATGCGGAATTGTTCTACAAAATTTTCACTCAACTCCCTAAAGCTGGAAATCAATCTTGCTGGTAAGCGAGTAAACCATAACAATGCTACATCCTCCAAGAATATGGGAAATGCTTTGCACTTGACAGCGTCAGAAGCTGCGGCAGCGGTCATTGACCAAGAATATCTCATCAGATGCTGGACGGGATCAGACCTACCCGCGTATCGGTTCATCTGTGGCATGTTGAAACGCCTCGGGAAAGTTGTGTCCAAAATATCATCAGTGAAAGGGGTGTGACTGCGGTCGATTCCCCAATCTTCATTCCGTTGTCCACGGCTATCCTCCAGAATTTGATGGATCATAGCTGCAACATTTGCACTGGTCAGCGGAGGTTCAGGGTCAGTGTTTCTTGCTCGGCGGGGTTCTCTAATCTCTCTTCCGGGAGCAGTCACAAAATCTGGGGCTCAGATAGGGCTTCGTTGCCCCCTGTTACCATGAGCATTTGCGCGGCGACGGGGCTGAGGTAGTCTGTTCTGTACAGGACTGTCCGCACCTCGAGCTCTGGGAGTTGCGACGTGATCGTTCACATTATGGTTTGAGGGCCCTGCACCCAGTGCCTCTTCTTCGCGTGACAGCAGGGTCCCGAACCGAAGTTGCTCTATGTTATCGGGTCTCTCGTATGGTCGCCGCGGTGGCCTTGGCGATTCCTCTGACGAAGAAGAATATCCTGGAGTGAGCGGACGAGCTGGTGACATCCGTTGCCTTACGAGATAATTAAGCCTTCTATCCATAGCAGTCAAATTTTGTCGCAGAACGGAGCTTTCCTGCCTTTGGGCAGCCAATTCATCAAACAGTCTCTCCCACATTTCGGAAAAACGAGAGAGATCCCCCTCAGTAACGGGAGCAGCAGGGTCATATTGATCATCGTCACTTTCTCTTATGCGCAAGGAACTTGAGCCAGGTCGAGCGGAGGGGCCAGGACGGTAGGAGCGAGCCATAGGCTCCTTTCCAGGTCGAGTTGTAGTCCGATCATCAATTCGGATCGCTGTGGATCGAGGATGGTGGCTTGCAGCGCCCCCCGGGATCGGTTCGTGGTCACGGTACGCGGAGGATTCGAGGCGTTATCTCGGGATCGAGTAACAACCCCTTCAGCAGTCCGGATCGCCTCATTCTCATCGATTCGGAGCGTGACGTCTTCATCGGATCGGTTCGCCCGTGGCGCTCTGCGATCCAAAGTTCCCTCATTGCCTAGCTCGTGCACAATTTCTTCGACTGCTTCATTCGTGGTTTCATTGGTTCGTGAAGCTCGTACTTCCTTAGATCTCTTTCCAGCCATGATATCTGAGTCGCTGGAATCTTCAAAGAACTGAATAGTGAAGCTTTAGGACTGTTATTTTCTCAGTGAAAGCACCAAAATGTTAGATCAAAATTTGGACCTAACACCCAAATCGTTCTGAATATTATAGAGTTTTAACTAAAGAATGAAGAAAAAGAAAATAACACACAGAATTTATAGTGGTTCGGCGTTAACAAGCCTACGTCCACTTTATATGTTACTGATTATACTTTGAATGCTGGTACAATCAATGAATTCTCTCTAGCTCACTTTTATAATTGTGATTTCTCTAAGTAATCTAGTAATAAAACTGATAAGAAATTGTAGTATGACAATAATGGCGGAATCAGTACTCAATATTGCCAAAAAGATCCTCAAAAATGCCAAGCTCCGGGCTATTTATAGCTGATTTTGTCAGGCGGATCGTGGTAACAAGTGACACGAATCCCGAGAACATCGGATCGCATCGCAACCGATGAAGAAATAGTCGAATTGTCCGTTGTGGACAAGTGTCGCGATCCCCTTGAAAATCGGATCGAGCAAATGGGGAGAATCAGTCAAAATGACGGTTGGGGACACGTGTCGCAGGATCCGTGCGTCTTGGATCGCCGAAGACTAGCTCGTGCTTGAACGTGTCAGAGGCTTCGCCGTGCATCAGGGGATTGGATCGGTCTATACTGGGCAGTAATGTATGTACGGATCAAACCGCATAGAGGTGTCGTTTCGCTGATGAAATGGGGGTGATCCGTTGGGGTGCGATCCGATGAGGTGCGATCCGATGGTGCGATCCGTTCCTTCATGTACTTAGGGAATATACTTTCATACTTTCTTCTTGTGTGTGAGCCTTGGTGGCTTGGTCAAAAAGCTAGCCAACAGGTTGTATAAAGGAATTTTTTTCAAACGACCTCGGATTTCGACGAAACTTGTCCCATTGGCTCCAGAATATCTGTTTACATCAAGATTAGCCTTTTTATCTGGAAACAAAAAATTTATACGGTGATTTTTAACGTGATTTCTCACGACGATACTTCACACATTAAAATATTATTAATAAAACCATCCCAAACCATTTACTTGCATTCCAAATTTTTATTCTGCCGTGCAAGCCAATTTTCTAAAACCGTGATACTTAAGTAATTTTTCGAGCATCACATTATGTCAGCTACCCTACTCGTCCCTTCTCTATATTTCCACATCACTCAACATCTTCTCCAGCAAATATTGCACATGCCTACCCTCTATCCTTCTATCCTACTGTAACACCCCACATCCGTTAGTGTCACTCACAAAGGGAATGCACTATGTTCTGTGGAGCATTTAGGGTAAAAGATGCAGATAAATTACAAGACAGACAGAAATTAAACAGCGAAAAATAAAACTTTGCTTTATTGATAAAATAGTTTGTACAATGGTTTCTTTACAATATCAGAGTATCATCTATCTTACAAAATAAAGAAGCATAAAAACAACTTTTATATTCCCCGATTTTAGCAAGAGCCAGCCATAGCATCTGAAAAGAGAATCCAAGCAAACTTCGACAAATCTTCAAGCTGGAAAGGGTGACAATCCAACTTAACCTGAGCTAAACTATTCCCTCCTTTACTACCTTGGGGGGGGGGGGGGCGGGGGAAACGGAAGAAAAGAAGACGAAAGAAAAATAGAGTCAGACATAAAGCCTGAGTAAGTTCAGTAACTTCTAGCATGTGAACATGGAAAACAAAACGACATGAATTAACTGAATACAAGATAACACCATGATGATAGGGTCAGCAAGATTAGATAAGATCAACACAAGATATGCTAAGATAAGATAAACTGGATGTTCTCTAATACTTTCGCCGCTTCGCCATTTCCTTGTTATACGGATTTCTATTATCTCTGCACCCGCTAACTAATGTCCCAACTAGTAACGCTAACGTGATCCCAATCCCTGTATTTTCCATCGCCTTCAGGCATCCATTTATTTATGTGTTACCTAGTTTTAATCTAGGGTTTTCTACAAAGTGCCTTCTAGATTCAACTAGAGTTTACGCTGTCTGCTGAACGCTTCTCGGATTCAGGATTTATGCCACCTAGTTCAACTAGGAATTATGCTACCTGTCGAACGATGCCCCCAAGTCTAGGACACAGTACCTAGAGTGGTATATGTTCCTATACTTCCCCGCGCATGTATCGCGAATCGTTATCGCTTGTCTAGATGCACATGTCCTATAATGTGCGACCCGAGTCCTGTGTCAGGGCAAATCAAGGAATACAGAACTCGGTTGGGAGCTTTCAGATATCTGCCGATGCAGATGCTAAGGTCTATTTTTATTCCAGTGGCTATGGTCCCACTTGACCCATCCCTCAACTAATGAAAGGCACACCTTGAAAAATGAGAACTATACGCCGGCCCCCTGTGCCCCACTATCCTATGGCCATCCTCAACCATAACTAGATAGCAAGTATATGGTCTTTTGGAGTTCTCCGCCTTTCCGCTTCACGTATCTCGATTGACTCAAGATGGATGGTAGATGACGAGTCGCTATCGCAGGGCTACCGTTTGCTCGCCGAATCACGCCGGTCCATCCTAGTCTTTAGGTTCCCATGTATTGCAACCAAGGCATACCCCTGGTTCTTCTACGCAGACCTTAACCTCTGTGGGCCCAGGCGGATCATCTGCAGCCTCACAGAGGGATACCAAGAGTACCCTCACGTCCCCTCGAAGCCTCGGGCTTTGTAACCCAATTCGTTCTTCTTTCTACTCAGACGGACATTCACTCCTTCCCGTGTTATACTAAGAATTACTACTTAGTTTTACTAACTAAGATTTACCACTTAGTTTCCAGAATCGTTGTTTTCTTAACTAAGGTTTACTACTTAGTTCCTTTTCCCGTCAATTTGGATTGGTTAAGTGTCATCAGTCAATTCAAGCCAACTTAACCCTCTTCATTCATCCTGTTATACCGGTTAAGTGTTATCAGTAATTCATGTTGACTTAACCCCACCACAAACCAAGTTATATTGGTTAAGTATTTCTTATTACTTAACCCTACCCATTCACCTTGGTTAAGTGTTCCTTTTTAACTTAACCTTGCCCGTCTGTCTTAACTAATGTGTTATTAATGGTTAAGTATTATCCCTTCATGTTTTAGACTTAACCTCATTCCTTTACCACAACCTGATGGTTAAGTGTTCAGGTTTACTTAACCCTACAGTCTAGCCCAGCTAACATATCAAAATTGGCTAAGTGTATTAGATTTTACTTAACCCCAACCTCTAGTCTAGTTAACATTTTAATTTGGCTAAGTGTATTAACTTTACTTAACCACTACAAGTCTCGTTTTGCTACCTTGAGTTTGGTTAAGTGTCTCTATGGACTTAGCCCTCCCATTCTAGCTTAACTGTGTTAAGTTGGTTAAGTGTTCCTATGGACTTAACCCTCCCATTCTAGCTTAACCGTGTTAAGTTGGTTAAGTGTTCCTATGGACTTAACCCTCCCATTCTAGCTTAACTGTGTTAAGTTGGTTAAGTGTTCCTATGGACTTAACCCTCCCATTCTTTTTCTAGCTTTAACTAAATAAATTAAAGTCGCTACCACTCACATTAGACAGATATTGTTGCGAATACTGGATGTGCCGGTTGGTTCCGGGCAGGTTTACATCGCAACTCAGTCTAATCTCGGGTTAGGCATATTCGTGTTTTCTAAGTTCAAAGGGGTTTTGATTAGTTTTCAAATCAGGTTTTGAAAGTAACCATCCCGTCCGTCGGATCAGTTAGGGATAGCCAGGGAGAGAAGGAAACTTGTATTTTCCAAACTCAAGCCTAGACACTATCCTCTCAGTCACCCTAGAACTTTCTGGCTTATTATTAAAAGAGATGTCGTTAATAAACCTTTAATTTGTCTAAATTCACATTTCCTCATTTGGGCTAGATTCTATAGGTAAATTATTCCTAATTTACTTATTTCCCAATTACCTTTTTAATGTAATTTGTCTACATTTATTTCTATGGCCCATTTCCCTTCCTAAATCATACTTATGCTTTTTGGTATGTAAACTATACCAAATTAAGTGTCACTAACCATGACTTTTCTAAACCTGACAGTTATTCTCAATTATGGCCAATTTCACATTTATGCCAATATACTTACCGTGCCAAATTAGCTAATCCAATCCCGATTCAACATTCTAATTCACGTCAAACTAGACTTATTACTCTAGTTCACTATTCATGTAAATGCTAGATTTACATGTCAATACTAGATTCAAATTACACATCTTATAATTCATGTCAAATTTATCCAATTTGCACTTCTACGAACATGCCATAATAGATGTTCCTAATTTATGCCAATTCCCAAGTTAAACTATGTTTTTAGTAAATTTCATATTTTGCCCGAACCACCATTCCCACCGTTCGTATAATCGTGATTCATTCTAGATTATAAATAAAGCTAGGTTCGTAGAATGAACCAAAGATGCTATGCAAAGGATAGACATACTAACTGGCATAAAAAGGGTTGTATAACGACGTCGGCTCAAGAACATGGGTAGACCTAACTTAATAGGTAAATTCCCAAGGTCTAAAACCAAGAATAGACAGAATAAAGGCGTAGGTTCAAGAACATGGGTAGACCTAACTTAATAGGTAAATTCCCAAGGTCTAAAACCAAAGAAAACAAAGAACAGACAGAATAGATAATCGGGTTTAGACCCAATTTCACAGTCACAAAACTTAAACACTTTCCTAGTCATGAACCATAGGTGCTTAATCACAGTTGTCCCATTTATGTCATAGACAATAGTTTTGCTTCCTAATCAAAGGTATAGGCTTGTGTTCATAGTCATGGAAATAGTTCTCATAGTCACAGTCATAGGCAATGTCCGTAGTCATAGGCAATGTTCATAGACATAGGCAATGTTCATAGTCATAGGCAATGTTCATAGTCATAGTCTTATCGGTCATCGAATCATAACAGTTCTTAATTAAGTCCAAAGATGTAGGCACAGATTCGAATAGAAAGATTTGGCATATTCTTTTATTCCTTTAATTCATGTCACGAACAGAGAGAAACATTCAAATCTAAAAAGTAACCGACTTACAGAGATTAGATTAGAATAGAAAGATGGCGTTGCTATGATTCGTAGAAAAACAGTCGTTGCAGTCGTTTGAATCTTCACTTGAATTCTAGCTTGAATCTCCTCTTTGAAAGTCTTTGAGCAGCACCTCCTCGTCTTGATTTATTTTATATATATTATTTTATTTATTATTTGATTAAGAGGAGGATAGGAAGCCATGTTTACTAAGAATCTTTGCAGCATAAGGGTAGAGAAGAATTGTGAATAGAGAAGGAGTCTAGGGCTGTTTATATAGTGTAGAAGTCAACGAATCTGGTCAGGATGGCGTCCGAATACAGAAGAACGAACCAGGTGCAGAAAACAGAAAAAAGCAGGGGGGGTCAACCCCCAGGTCGACTACCCAGTCGACCTGGGTGCCTTGGGCGGGAAAATTCCCGCCCAGCCCAGTCTGGGTCCGATTTGAATTTTGAACTTGACCTGTTTTGAAATTTGAACTTCGCTGAATCTTTCGGAGGCCATATCTTCCTCATACGGACTCTGATTTACGCAAACTCGGATTCGTTTTCATGCAGAATTCCGAGACGAACGCAATGGCGCAGCCCGTTCCCTTAATTTTGATTATAACTTATAATTCTTCCTTGATTTGTGAATCTTAGTGTTAAAGAATCACGGGGTGTTACACCTACTATATACGGCCTATTTATTGAAAAGAAAACAACCATCACTCAGAAGAAATGAAAACACGCTGCAAAAATACTCTTCGCCTGCAAACCTAAATGAAAACACGCTGTAGCTAGCTATGAAAACGAAAACACAGTGCCTAAAACTCCAGCTACCCTGTCCATTGGAAGCCTACGCATATGTTGATATGATATTGATCTTATCTTATTGGTTTCCCCTATATATATACGTATTCACCTCCATTTCTTTCAGCTGTTCTTTCATTTTTTCAATGCGTTGTCTCTTCTTCTCAACATAAAACCGAAACTATCACAGAAAAAAAAAAGAAAAAAAAGGGGGACTGAAGGAAGACGTGGACTGGAGGTGTACACGAGAAAGAAAACAATGGTAGGGGATACATTAGAGAGAGGGGTAGGGAAGTCTAGTGACTTTCAAGAAGAAAGAAGAGGCGGGACGTGAAAGTGAGGGGATGAGCAGCTTTTGGGATGGTCGAGTGTTGTTTCCAGGGTAGTTTCCGAGTTTGTCGAGGTGAGCAAAACGTGGGCTGATGGTGCAATGCAGCTGAAGAAATAGAAGGTGAACAGTAATATATTCAATATGTCAAATTCATGTTTTGCCCTTCTTAATTGCGGTTTGATATTCCTAATCGTTGTTAATTAACATAACACGGGATTTAGTTATAGTATAATTATATACATATATCAGCTGTTTGTAGAACGTGCGGAAGGAAAGTAAATCTAAGTCCACCGGTTACATATTATATAAGAACACGTGTTATTGTATGATAATTTAGTTAGTTTTAAACTTAGAATGAATCCAACTTTATTACGTGAATTGGAATGTACATGTCTAAACATACTCTAGTCCAAATAAATGTCCATCCATGCTCACACAAATAGAAGTTTATTTTCAGTTTCTGGACTCAAGAATGGCGGTTGGAAACATAATAAAAACAAGAACCTTATGTAATAGATGGAACCAGTACACGCTCGGCAACATTATTATCTTATAATCTACACATGTGCCAACGAGCCTAATCTATTTTAATAAAGGGTCATCACTAACGTAAGGATTAAAGTAAATAGTTATTATAATTATATTTTACGGTTTAATAGTTTAGTTTAAATAGTGAATACCGCATTTAAATTTAAAAATGTCTCATACGTACACAGAATCAGACCAAACCAGGGGTGTTGAACCTGTATCAACGGATGTGAAATTTTGGGATTTGAAACAGACGGAGATGAACACCGCGGGAAGCTTGTAAGACAAACCGTTTCGACGACGAATGGGATCCAAGGTGAGTTAAACTCACTCAGTTTTCCCATTTATATTTTATATAAATTGGGTTTTTATTTTGTGTGCTCTACTTGCCAATGGTTGACTGTTTGCTAGTTATACATTTATTTGCTGATTTAACTAATGAAATTAAACTGTTTTTTAATTTCAGTGAAATACCAAATCGTTATTTTAACGATTGGTTCCAATAAAGGTAACTCACCTTGATGGTCACGTTTATAGAATAAACGTGTTTAATGGTTTGAATTGTTTGATCTGTTTGAACAATTTAAATTGAATGATCTCGTTTGTGATAACCGTTTTGTATGCAGAGAAGAACAGGTTGGAGGAATCCAACCGGATTCCTCAAATATATTATTTATTTTCATATTATTGTATATGAACTGTCATGATTGGGTAATTGATTTTGGTAGTGACCATTGACTGAAAAATCAACCTGTGTTGTGTTTAACCAATGAGCAGTATTGGTTGAGTAATCGGCAGTAAATGGCCTGAAAGTAAATTGTTTTATTTATATCGACTTACCGTCAGGTAAATCGATATAGCCGAAGTTATAAAATTTATTTTATAACTAAAGATGAATTTTGAGATATATATTCTGAATAAAAGTTTATAAAAAGGAAATAAATATTTATTTTAATAATAAATTGTAAATTGATTTTATAAAGGCAATTGAATGGTGAGAAGAGTTCATGAACAGGTTTTTTTTAAATAAATGTTACCTAAGTAACTGAATTAAGGAAAAAAAGATTTAGGATAAAAGGGTTTTAAAATAAACCAAAGTTATAAAAAAGGGGTTTGAGGTATTATATCGTAAATTCTAAATTAACGTTACTTAAGAGATGGGATTTAGTACAAATGGGAATTGAAATAAGGATTTCAAGCAGGAAATGATGAAAAGATTGAAAGGAGATTTGGAAGAGTGAATTTGGATAGAGAAGGGGTCATCAGGTTATATAACCAAATCCAGCTTTTAAATGAAATGGTCTAAAAAGGGAAAAGGTTAAAAAGTGGTGCTTTATAAAGAAGTGCTAATATTTGAATTAAGAATAATGGTTATATTCCATAAAGAGATTTTCAAGAAGTCAGAAGGCTTATTAAACCATACCTTGAATTAAATCGCCAAATGGAATTTGAATTGATTTAGAATGAATTGTTGAGTTTTGGATTACAACTTGTATCTATCCGAAGATATGAACGTTGTTGGTCAAGGTCTGAGAGGTAACTAAAATACCCAACTTGAACGAAATCAGAACTATCTGAGGAGGATATGAGTTGGTAATGCTAAAAGGAGTTAATAATAGTATATTATTTCCATTACAGAAATAATAATGCGATGTGTAATGAGGATTGGAAATATATACAAAGAGGATTCCAAAGTGGAAAGGGGAAATAAAAAGGGTTGCGTGAATAATAACGATATTGTCGAGATTAAAAAGGAAAGGTAAAAGATAAGTTTTATTCTATCATAATAAGCATGGAATTTTGTTTTCAAGTAATGAATAGATGATATTTCGTAACGTCGTTTTACGAGTAATAAGTTAAAGTGATTTCCCAATATTGTAATAACATGGCTAATGATTTGAATGTGAAAATAGAAAACTGAATTTGATATAGGATCTCATTAAGTATAAATTGGTTTAGAGAAGAATCTCATGTTAAATAAGAAGTGGGAAACTATATTTTTAGTATCAAAATATTTAAGAGTTTAAATCTATATTCGTTTTAATTAAAAGGCCAGGTGAGACCGAATACTGAACCAGTGAACTCATTGGGTTGTCATGATTGAAACACTGATTATTTTGATAGTTAAATCACCGACTATCAAATCTGTCCAATACGATTGTTGGTACGGAAAGACCGGGATCGAACGTATTTTCGAAAACCATTCCAACCAACAAATACGTGAAGATATCAGAAGATGATCGAGATGGAGCATTAAAGACCGTGGATCTTCATTAAACGGAAGAACCGCTAATAATCTCTGGTTAGCTCCCAGAGATAAACTGTTGTTCTATCGTGGTTGAAATCTATGGGTTGCAAGGACTTCTCGCTACTGATCCATGGGGGTGATTCCTATATTGGATGCAGTAGGAGAGTACCTTCGGTTCATCCTATTCCTGGATGACTTGTATGGAAGGATGTCTGACAGAGTATTTCCAAAGTAATTACATGCGTTGATTTCTCCAAACGTACCATGGTTGATGGCGGAGAAATGTTTATTCTCTAGCCAAATAAACTAGAGTATTTTTGTGGACGTCAATCAGTGTGAGCTGGCGGATCTGACGATGTGGCATTCAAAGTGTATGATGACCAGATGTGTTCTGACCTCACGCCTCATCAAATGGGAAATGACAGAAATCGGGCAGGCAGCATGGCTATGTGGGTCGCTCCCATTAGGGTGTATAATCACCTATCTAGAGAAATTCCTTTTGCTTCTTTAATCTATGTTCGATGCTGTCCCTGTTCGGGAAACGGTGGTTTGAGTTCAACCGTTGGTGATATACATTCGATACACTCAAGCGAAATGAGTGGTCGGTCATGTGAGGGCCGGGTGGCAAGACGTTCTTGTAAAACCCTGTGTATTCGTCTCTAGAGATATACGTGCGGAAGGTGGTCCCATACCTTGTCAAGTTGGAAATCCAATATCCAACAAGCGCCCGCGGTTTCCGATTGTATAATATATACAGGGAGCGTGAGATGCAAACGTTCCCCTAGATTTGCTAATTATTTGTATCTAGACATTATCATAATATCTGATCAATATATGATTTCAAAGGATGTTTTGTGTTATCGTAAGGTAAAAACCATCCGTGTTTATGTGTGGATCGGTCTTACGATTATCTTTTTCTTTCGAAAGGATTTTAACGTTAAAATCAAGTTGTGTGATACCTTAATGCTGTGCGAGTTTTTCTCACTCTGGTTCACCAGACTGACCCGGTGTTTTGTAAATGCTCGGGTTAGGCCGATGTGTACAGGTTATCAGGTACTGAGAAGTCCAGAGATGAGCTGAAGATGTTCAGACGAATGATATTCCGCTGTGTGATTATATATATATATGAGGATAGATTATCAAAACTGTCCAGATGCGTGTTGTACTCTGATATTGTAAGTATTTTCAAAAGCTCTCAATAAAAAATATTTCTATATTATGTTTTGTTCCGCTGCAATGTGAGACTCTGTGTTGGTTCTTCTTCTTCTATTCTAATATTTCTTTCTTTCTTATCTCACCCTCTAATTTCTTTCTAAACGCTCCAGTGTTTTCGGTGCTTGGAGGATCGGCATGAGTTACGGTAAAGGTATTTATGTTGATTTTCGGGGCCGAAAATCTGCTGGGTCGTTACAATAACGCAAGCGCACGGCGTTCAATTGTTAGTACGTGGCGAATACGAGTCGATCCAAAGGAAAAGAAGTAATTTCAATCTTATTCAATCAAATTAAACTGAATTCGAGTTATGATTTAACTACAACTAAACTAGTAAATTAAAATTGATAAAAAAAACTATGAGATAAATGGCAACTTAGGAATAAATTCACATTCTTGATCTTGAAGTACATCAAGTTATGAAATTACGATCTCTATTTTCTTTTGGTCATTTGTGAATTTAGCTGATATGATTATTATAAGTTTAGCTTATTCATGCTAATAACTAGCACAACATAAACTATCAAACTATATCTTACCCACTGAATCACCTTACTAGATCTAATGAAAAATGAACGAGTTAAAATTGAAATATGCTTTAAGCATGGCCTATGAATTATTAATTAGAACTAAAGACCATCAAATTTTTGGTTTCAGCCTCCACTTAATCACATTGACATCAATATAACATGAAACTTAAAGAGAGAATGAAAAGATAATTTATGTTGCAACTACATAATCAAGAGAGCTTCATTACCCCTAAGTTGAAAAGGATTAGCCTCTCATGCTTATTATTCTAACAACGAACATAAATTGCAACATAGAACAAAAAAACAAGAGAAAACGAAAATATAAATAAAATAAAGGACAATCTAATCTACTTGCAGAAAAGAAAATAACATGTAATTAAAAAACCAAAGTGAAAAGGGAGAAGTCTAATTTTATTCTAACAGAAGAAAATTATAGAATAGAACCTAAGATTGAATGAATGCCAATGAACTAAATACAAGTGTATTTATTGTTGCCCAGGCCAAGACTAAGAGGCCTATTACACAGTGTGGGACAAAAGCCTTTTTTCAAAATAACACATAAACTAACTAGCTAAATGTGAACGCGTAAGAATGGATTTGCAAGTGCCATCGCTTGTGGGCATCAAATGGCATCAACTCCAACTGTTTTGAGCATGAATAGGAACTTTATAATATCTGTGACAAGCTGTCTTTATGTAAAGGCATTGAATCTTTAAAATATGCGGTAGAAGGTGGTTGCACAACAACATTTCTTCAAGCTTTAATCTAGTTCTTAAAATCAACACTCTTCTTACACCAATTCTTCAAGCTTTTCAACGTTTAAGATGCATCAATTCCGTTCATCATAAATAACCTGAAAACAAAACTATAAATACACAGCATCAATTATTTTTAAGATAAAACAAGATAAATAAGCGGATAAAATATACACATTTACATGTATATCAGTGCTCGAATTACTGTGCAATAAACTGGTGTGTTTTGGGTATGCAAAGTACTGAAGATGATATAAGATGTTCACCGAAATGAACTGGAAGTTCAAAACTCCTGTTGTTTGAGGGTACGACATTTGAACTGATAATCGACACTTTGGAGTTGAGGTGTGTTTTCTTGGGATTTACTGGAGTATTGCAATAGTTGAAAATGGAGTAAAGTTTGTGATGTTGGGGGAGATGTTGTGTTCGATAGTGGTTTACTGGGATAGTATGGAATGGAGTAATGGTCTAGTCATTTTGTTAGTAAGAAGCCGATTTGTTTGAGGCATCAAAGTGGAGGTTGAGGTTCAGGTCTAATGGTACTAGTTGTTGGAAGCAAAGCATAGTGGTTAGAACTAGGTGCTGTAGAAATTTTTGATTGACGTGGTGTCCCTGCGGTAGTCAGACATAAGGTATACATTTTATAGAAATTTAAAATACTTTAAATTTATTTAATTATTTTTTAAGTAATTTTAATTAATAATCAATTAATCATTAATTAAAAATAAATAAGTCATAGGTAATTATTCTATCCAAGACGATTTGTAGACGCGACAATTCAGAATTAACAAGATATACAGTAATGGAAAACTCGAGGTGAGTTAAACTCACTCAGTTAAATTATTGGAAATTATTTTTAATAGTTCAAAATTTATTTGATTGTTTGTTGGATGATAATTGATTGATATAAAGTGATAATGTTATATAATAATATTGGTGATTGGATAATTCCTACAGTACCATTAGCGGATGCCCGTAGTACAATTAGCGGATGATTTCCCTATATGCCCCACAATATATATAGTGGATGACCTTCTATACCAGGATATCCTACCTCAAAGAAGGATGGGTATTATTATGGTTGACTAACATCTGTGGATGCAGGAAAAACAGGTTGGAGGGATCCAACTGGATTCCTCAACATTTATTTATTTCTTTCACATATATGTTGTTATAAGATATGACTGATAACCAGTGATAGTACATGACCTGTTTGGATGTGTATTAACCCTGGATCTTGATTTTTGATAGTTTAAAATGTCAAAAATAATAAATGGATTTTAAACAAAATTTAAATATATGAAAGTATTAAAAGGGAATTTTAATTTCTAATAGAATATTTATTTAGAAACCGAATTATAAATGGAATTGAGCAGTAAAGTTTTATTTTAACAAATAAAAAGAGAAGTTGATTTTATAAGAAATGTTTATAAAGAAGTGAAATAATAATAATCATTATTATTATTAAAGAATTCAGAAACTATAATCTGAGTATGAATTTGGAAGATATATGGGAAGTGGGTTATAGATCGATGTTTGAAATAAATTTGAATTTTCTAGTTGTAAATGGAAATTTTAAATAAGATATATACATATATACAAAATTCTAAATTTTGAGGTTATAAATTGAATTGTAACTTGAAATGGCAATTATGAAATCAAGTTAAGAAAGGATTTGTAATAAGGAATATTATTCACGGGTTAGGTGAATAGGGGATAAAGCAATTGGTATGGAAAATATGAATTTATAGAAGTAAGTTAGAAAGGGGTATGACTTCATATTTGACTTTAGTAAAAATAATTTGAACTTTATAATATAGATTTTATTAAAGAATTTTGTATAAGATTTATAATAGTAAGAATTATGAAATGACATTTTATAGAATGGAGATTTATTAAAATAAAACTGAGATGAGTGGAATAAATATATACGGATGTGGTATAGATTTTTGGAATGGAGATTTGATATAGAACTTGGTTTACGAAGGTTAAAATGAATTGGAATTGGTTAATAGAAAGATATAGTTATAAGAAAAATCTTGTTTAGAAATAAATATTTAGGAAACGTTTTACAAATCAAAACCTTAAGGGAATATATTATAAAGATTGTTGAAATATTTTGTAAATGTTATTCTCAAGTTAAATATTCGATAGTTATAAATTTGAGATAAACATTTCATTTAAAATGTAGTTGATATTGGGAATTCTATTCGTTTAGAAATTCAGAAATGGAGTTAATGGAATTAGAAACTAACTGGAGATTAGTTGAGATGAATGGTTTTCTGAATGTCGATCTAATGTTGGTTTCGGCCTTCGGGATTAACATTTCTAGAATTATTCTCTTATAAATTTACAGTTAGGGACTAATGGCCAAAATGAGAAGTGCGTTCCAAAAGTATTGGAAATAAACAGTTTTGAATATTTTTATACTAATATAAGATGAGAAATGAATATTTCAGATGTTTGGGTAAATTAAGAAGTTTAATTAATTAACGATTAATCAAAGAGGCTAAATATTGAATCAGTAAATTCAATTTTCTTTTATGGATGAATTGTTGTTTTATTTGATAGTTAAATAACTGACTATCAAATCTGACCTAAAACGTTTGTTGGTACAGAAAGTGTTGTATATAACGGTGTTGTATACACAATTATATTATTTTTGTTTGATAATAACAACCAAATATATATATAATTATAAATGTGTTATAATGTACTGTTTCATATATCACACCTCAGACAAGAATATAATATTTATGTTTAAATAAAATACGACTGTACAAAATTCCAAATATTCACACAGTATTTTATTTGAATAGAATATTTTATTTCAAAATTTAAACAGTACAAATTTTATACTCCACTATTTGTACATCACTGATATATTTTTCAACACACTCAATTTAACATACAGTTTCTTTCTATATCATTCACACTTGGTTATACAGACTCATATTCATATACAGACACTTGTACTGACATTCACTGACACTGTTCTTGTTCTAAATTTTCTATCTTCTGTTTTCACAGTCTTCATTGTCAGTCCAGTTTTCACAGCTCTGTCAGTCCAGTCATCTTCCTCTTACCTGTCACAATGAAACACACACAAACACACAGTATACTACAATAAAAATAATACTGAATATATGCAAATATAAACTTTATTTTTATTTAAAAAAAAAATTGCCTCAGTTTTCTGGTGTGTTTCTCATCATTTTTCTGACTTGATCTGATTTGTTAATCTGACTGTGTCTAGATAGTATATATATACAGTACATGGACAGGAAAATTTAACTGATGACTGCATATACACACGTGTATATATACACGTGTGCACTGCCTCGCCAATCAGTATACAGTGTGCAGCTGTGGAGCAGTCACATGGACTAAGCTCGACACAGTGAAATACTCAAAGTGAAAACAACTCAACATATACATGGAATGGTCGAGGCAGCTCAACATCAATGGTCGAGCCGAGGTCAAGAATGAAGATAGCTCAACACATTTTGGCCGAGCACAGATTAACTCAATGCAACATAAAGACAAAACAGGTTGAAGTAATGTTTCCGGAAATCCAAGTATACATGAGGGACAAGGCAATACACAAGTACAAAAATAAAGTGCAGTTTCACATGCATGGGATCAATGTAGATAAATGGTGCAGCAGCTAATGTATGCACGTAATAGAATGGTGCAAGTGTGCAAATGTGCAAAAATATTTAAGCAAACTATACAGCATGTTTCAAGTAAACAGTTCAACATATCACTACTCAAGCATGTTTGAATTGTGTATGCAAATCTGAGTACATGTTTGAGAGGTAATGTGCACCATCACATGTTAAACAAACAATGGTGCAGCAAAGAAAATGGCAAGGAATTTAATGAGTGCCACAGCTAAACTAACATGATCAAGAGAAATTTAATGGTTTGAGATTTTATAGTCAACACAGGATTCTCAAAATAAACAGTGGAGCAGCTCAGCTACTAATGTTTACACAGTATGGAAGTGTGAATTCAAGTGCAACTCACTATGCATAGTGGAAAGTCATAAAGAAATGGTCAAGACATAAGCAAGTGTGATTTCAGTTTTTATGAATGGAGCAGCCAAGTCAATACATGAAATTATTCAGCATGAGCATGTTCAAGTGAGCACTGCAATCAGTGTATCAGCATTTTCAAGTGTGGTCGAGCACAAGGCTGAGACAACATATATGGACAAAGAAACAGCAAAGCTTTGTACATGCATGAAATTGTGTTCAGAAATGCACAAGAAATTATGGCATGGCAACATCTTTATATTAGTGGTGAACATAACAGCATGGAGATAAGATTTTTATTTCATGAAATGTGTCTCAGTTGTTTCCAAAGAAAGAAATATTCCAGAATTTAAGTGATTCATTCCAAGCCGAGATTTAAAGTCAAATAATGTACATGCAAGCAAATCAGAAAATATGTTTTTGGCAACATATTAATTTTTTTTATTTTTTTTGCAAATCAGAGTGTGAAGAAAACAATTTATTCAAGTTTCCAAAATATGTTTACAGAAATCATATTTCCTGTTTTGGACAAAAATGATTCACTTCTCGATTCAGAAAATCAAATATCAATTCTATGCAAATTCGAGGGTGCTCAAGTATTCATGGAAAGTTATCAATTTGGTGGTGACAAACTTGAATACAAGATTAATTGGTTTCCAGAAAATGTTGAAAGAGTTTAATTTTGGCAAGCTTTAAAACATTTCCAGTTTTATCAAACCATATGCAGCAAGTTTCATTTCAAGAATTTCATACATGGCATGTTTTCAATACTGGTAATACACCAAGAATTTGTCTTCATATCTCAAGGATAAATTTGCAGAGCACATTCAAATCCAAGGCAGAATTTATCAGCAAAAGCAAAAGGGGAAACCACGAGCCAAATCACTCAAGGCAACTGTTCCAGAAATTAAGGTGTCCAAATTTATTCAAAGCCGATTTCATTCAAGGCACAAATCATGGAATCAATCACGAAAGGGGAAATCGCACCACAATCAGCTAAGTCATTTACTTGAAATCAGAGTGTTTATAGGAAGATATATTTTCCTATATATGTTCTACACACAGATTTATCACAGGCAAGGGGACAGCAAAATCGAAAACCAACCCAATATTTCAAATCGAAAACCAAAAGCATCAATAAACCAAAAGGCAGAGCAATTGAAGTTTAAATTCACTTACAACGTTTCATTAGGGTTTCGATCGAGTGCCAGAGAGGGAAGCCAACTCGAAGTGCCAGAAAGCAACGAAGAAGTCGAGCGCCAGAGAACATCATTCAATCGAGCATCGAAATCGATTTGGGGGATCATTTCAGAAAACCCTAGCTTCTCAAAGTCGGCCGCCATTTTTTCTTATTTCAGAAACAAAGAGATCGGGTGTAAAGAATAGAAATGGGCCGGCCATTTACAAAGGGGATGACCCTTCTATTTTTAACTCCTAGGGTTTCACTTTTGTTTTAATGTTTGTGTTATTTTAATTCGTTGTAAAATCAGTCTGAACAGTCTTCTGGAGTCTGTAAAATTCTAGAACTCAGTTACAGGTTAAGTGACAGTTGACAGAGTCTATAAAATCTGGGTTACTGGTTACGGGGTTGTAATCTGGGGAAATCTGATCTAGGGGTCTAGATCAGTCTATGGTTTTGAGCCTAGGGTTAGAATAGGAGCAGGGTTTGCGAGTGTACATGGTCTTGTATGCGGGAACTGTTCTATCACCTAGAAGAAACCTTAGAAATGCAGCAGTAGGCAGGGTTTTGCCGAAGCTGGGTATATCTGTGTGTGATTTATTTTCTGCATTTCTGTTTCTGATATATTCTATGATCTGTTTACTATTATATATATCTCATTAGAATTTTAATTCAGATAAAAATTGTGATAAACCCTATTCACCCCCCTATAGGGTTAATCTAGATCCAACAAAAAGATTGGGACTGAATTTATATTAGAAAACCATTCCGACCAGCAAATATGTAAACATTAAATATACCAAATGCTGATCGAGACGGAATATTAAAGGCCATAAAGCTTCATAAAGCGGAAGAACTACTTAAAATATTTAGTTTAGCGGCCAGAGATATATTGTGGGTCTGTCGTGGTTGGAATTTACGGATTACAAGGACTTCTCGCTACTGATCTGTAGGGTAATTCCTAGGATACCGATAGGAGAGTACCTTCGGTTTGTCCAGTCCCATGACAACTAGTATGGATGAATGTCTGACAGGGTATTTCCAAAAGGGACATGTACGTCGATTTTTTCAAATATACCATAGTTGGTGGCGGAGAAGGGCACTTCTATTAGCTTAATCACTAGTGTATTTTTATGAACGTCAATTAGTGATTTTCTGACGATTTGGTATTCAAAGTGAATGGTGGCCAGATGTTATAAAAGAATAAAATTTATAACAAATAAATTATGACCCCAATCCTCATCAACCGGGAAATGAGAAAAATCGGGTAGGCAACATGGCTATGTACGTCGCACCAATTAGGGTGTATTGTCACCATCTAGAGAATATTCATAATTATTCCTTCTTTTTATTTCTGTATCTCCTGGGAAATGGTAGCTACGCAGCCGTAAGGTGACAATACATAGGATGAACTCAAGAGAAATGAGTGGTCGGTCATGTGTGGGTCCGGTTGCAAGACGTTTTTGTTGAACCCAGTGTATTCCCCTCTAGAGGTACACTATCGGAAGGTTGTTCCATACCTTGTCATAGTTGGAAATCCAATCTCCAATAAGTGCCCATGGTTTTTATTGTATACAATATATGTCGAGCGTAAGATGCAAGAGTTCCACTAGATTGATATTTATTTATGATTAGACGTTATTATAATATAAAAAAAATGATTTCAAAAATGTTTTAGGTTATCGTAATGTAAAAACCGTCCGTGTTTATGTGTGCATTGGTCTTACGATTATCCTTTTCTTTTGAAAGGATATTTAACTTTAAAATCAAGTTGGATGCTACCAATAATTTAGTAGGTTTTTCTCACTCTGGTTCACCAGACTGACCTGTGCGTTTGTAATGCCCGGGTCAAACTCAGTTAGGTCCGACCGAGTTGTATAGGTTCAGGATAAGATATGAATTCCAGGAGACAAGCTAGAGGAGTTCAAATGTATGATTCGTATATTATTCCGCTATGTGTTGTAAACAAGGACAGATTTTTATAACTATCCAGACATGTGGAGCGACCATTGTACTTTGATAATGTTAAGTATTGTTTCAAGTTTTTTTCCAATAAAGATTTATTTTTGTATTATATTTTGTTCCGCTGCGATGTAAGACTATGTATTGTTCTTCTTCTTTCTTCTATTCTTAACTTTCTTTCTATTTCACATCCTCTATTTCTTTCTATTAGCTTTCATGATTTTCGATACTGGAATTTGGACACGGAGTGTATAAATGTCTGGATTCAAGAGTCGAAATTTCCGGGTCGCTACAAACAACATGTGGTTACATTTAGGCGAAATTTTAGTTAAAGCAGTCACTACAATTAAGAAGTAGAAAAAACATATAAGAAAAATAAAAATATTATGTCACACAACAAATTGGAACATATAGATGAACGTTAATAAAACTATATTATGTGTTACAGGGTCAGGAAGATTAATATTGAGTTACTCACTTAAAAAGAAAAGGAAAACGATTTAGGCCAGTTTCGTAAAGTAATAACATGAATAAGGCTGTTTCTAAACTAATTACAGATATAGGTCACTTTTTTGTATATTGGCGTTATCCCAGCTAACGCCAGTTCATTTTTTTAACAAACGTGTAATCTCAGATCATGCCTTCATTGATAAAACATGGGCATTATCCTAGATAAATCTAGTTGGCATAATATGGGATAATGCCTAGAGGCCAATAACACTTCATCCACCTTTGTTCTTCTCCCATTTCCTTCTTGGTTCGTTCTTTCACAACTCCAGCTCTCAAAAAAATAATTTTTCCCTATATTTTAAAACTTCTACAATATTAGAATCATACGTTTTCATAAGATCTACTCATCAATTACTAAGTTATAGATTTCATTTTGTGTTGAAGGTATGGCGACTATCTACATTATGATTTTATCAACGAAGATAAACAACGCAAAGTCTTAAAACCAAACTTACACCTAAGTGGGAAACAAAGATTGCTGAACGAGCTGATGAAGCAAGACGCACAAGTATTATTTGATTTAACCCGGTAGAATGGTCCGTGGTGAATTATTATGGGGATGAATTCAAAGTGTTTATCAACAATGACACTTTCTCTTGTACGTGCAATATTCCATTTCTACAACATTTACCTTTTATGCATGTAATGGTGTCTTGTTCGTCGGTTTCAACAGGAGCTATCAGTGCTCATCATGATTTTGCTTCAACATACTATACAGTCGCGAAATTCCTTACTACATACACCTGGAAATTTCACCCCATTAGGGATAAGCATTATTGGCCATTAATGGATAATCAATTGGTACTACCTCCTGCAGTGAAAAGGCTTCCTGGAAGGCCAAAGTCCACCAGCTTCAAAAATACTATGGACGAAGGTCGGACTTCAAAAGGAAATAGGTGCAGCAAATGCGGTGTCGTTGGTCATTAGAAGAATCGTTGTACTTCGGCTATATAAATTCGTGTATTTGTATTATCTTTGTAGTACTTGTAAATTTTCAAGGAACATTGCAAAATTCATCTTTGGTTTCATTCATAACCAATACGTCATAGTTCAATACATAATTCTTCATCATATTACATAAAGTTCATACTTAATAGAGTTACAACGCGTTCATATTAAAGTTACTTCCTATAACTCCGTCCGGCACAAGAACACCTAGGAAGGTACTCTATAAACTTGTACCCTCAATTCATTAACATGTTCCGGTACTCTAAAACTTGTTTATACAATTGTTTAATCTTTGCTTGCATCTCCTACGCGTATTCAACCCCTCTACGACCCATCTCAGGATCCAACCATTTGAAAATTTGCAGCATGGAATTTGTTTAGGCCGAATTTCATAATCTTCATAATATTCAAGGCAGTAGAAATGACGTCCTGCATTGTTGTCATTTCTGCAAACAAATATATCGCATTATGCACCATAATTACAATACACTCGAGGAGGTTGTAAACTATTAAGCGCATGTATGTTGCGATATGACATTATTGCATCTTGAGATATTACATAAGGAAACGACTACGTAATCAACAACATGACAACTACATATTCATCAACAAAACATAATCATATCCAAATTACATAAGAAACTTAATGACAACAAATCCAAATTACATAACGATAACATATCCAAATTACATATTCATCAACAAGTCTAACTACGAAACGGCTATGCAATCAATAACATGATAGCTACATATCCATCAACAAAACATAATCATATCCAAATTACATAATGAACATAACATATCCAAATTACATAACAATAACATATCCAAATTACATAATGACAACATATCCAAATTACATAACAATAACATATCCAAATTACATAATGACAATGTATCCAAATTACATAACGAACATAGAAACAACATATCTGAATTACATATCGTACATAGCAACAAGATATATGAATTACATATCGAACATAACATATCCAAGCTGAAGGTTTTAACTTAATTTCTAATTAATAATTTACTCGGTGATCCAGGTGGATGCAATTTAGCTCATGGACCTAGTCGAGTATTCTTGCTTATTAGCTTTATTCAAATGTCAAATTTGAACAACTTAACCTTACGAAAACCGCAACTGCTTGCAATTCAGCAATGTATTTTAAAGCAACTTTGTAACGACCCAGAAAATCTGAACCAATTTAAAATTTTTAAATTGGCTAAAATAATGGATTTTAAATATTTAAATAAATATTTTAAATAATGGCGATGAAAACTGAGTTTGAATCGACATTTGAAAACGAATATAATTAATTATAATTATATATAGAATTGAAAATAGCGCGGTAGTTCGATTATTCGATTTCAAACTTCAATTGAATATACCGGGTGCAAAACAATCCGGATTTTAGTGAAACCAAAAACATTAGGATCTAATTGATGATATCTTTCCAACGAATCTGACCAATCGAAATTTGATAGCGGGAATCAAAAGATATGTCCAGTTGAAAATTCTGAATAGTCGCTATGGAATTCAGGCCCTTAAAAATGGACATTTTGCAAACGACCTCGGATTTCGATGAAACCACTTTTGTTAGATCCGCAGTGTCAAGTTATTGCTAGGTTTCAAATTTCATAATTTTTCGAATCAATATGTGAGCATGGCAAAAGAAAACGCGTTTGACCAGTTTCTGTTGATTTTAATCGACTGGAAATTGGCCATTTTTCAAACGGTCTCAGAATTCGACGAAACTAGTTTTGTTAGGACCGTATCGTCAATACGAAACTAGAAAATATTTTTCTGCAATTTTTCTAGTTAGTATGTGACCCCAGTAATTTGAAATGTACGTTTAAAATTCAACATAAGGATTTAAATGTAAATTCAACGGAAACTATTCGAAACAATCGAATCAGCTTACGATACATATCCCATTGTGTTCGGAATGGGGGTAAAACGCTATGGACGACAGGCGGTGGGCCTCGTTTCGAGGTCGTATGTAAAAGTCAACTTTTTTGAAAAATTAAATAATAAAAATAAATTTTAATTCCCTCCCTTTATCTCCCTTTCTGCCCCCCCCCCGATTCATTAAACAGAAAACAAAAAAAAAAACCTAAACCTATCGACAGCCCCCCCCCCCCCCGAAGCGAACGCCACCGCCGCCCATCACCGCACCCCCCTCCCCTCGTACGTCGAACCGCCAGTGACGCATCCGCCCCCCCCCCCCCCCCTGAAGCATCGCGACACCGATTCGCGAGCCCCCCTGTTCGAGACCCCTCCGCCTCCACCTGTCCCTCCTCCAACCGCGACCTCCCCGACGCCGCCGAGCTTGGCTGTCACCCCCCCTTCTTCGCAGGTTAAGGTAAATTGTTTTTATTTTATTTTATTTTCATCTGAAAATTTCGATTTGAAAAGATTTAATTCTGATTTTTGAAAAAGGTTTAAAACTGAATTGATTTTTAAACTTTAGAAAGAAAACTGATTTTAGATTTTTTTTTTTTAAAGAATACTGGGTTTTTTTTAAGAGGTTTAAAAACTGATTTTAAACAGGTTATAAAACTGATTTTTAAAAGAAGTTAAAAACTGATTTTTAACAGTTTTAAAAAAAACTGATTTTTAATTTAAACTTTAAAAAGAAAAAAAGATTAGAACTTTAAAAAGAAAAAGATTAGAACTTTAAAAAGAAAAAAGGTTTGAATTTTAAAAAGGAAAAGGTTTGAATTTTAAAAAGAAAAAAGAATTGAATTTTAAAAAGAAAAAGATTCAAACTTTAAAAAGAAAAGATTTGAACTGGGATAGAAAGATCATATTTTTAAAATAGAAAAGTCGGAATTTTTTATTGAGTAGAAGAAGTAAGATATGATTTTTATATTTTTAAAGTAATAAAAATATAATTTTTACATCATAGGAATAATAAAAATATGATCTTTATATATTGAATAGCGAAGTCAAAATTCGATTTTTATATATTGAATAACATAGTAAAAATTCGATTTTTACATATGTAGAGAATACGGGCAACGAAAGCGACAAAAGGCGAGATTGGCGAAGATTTCTATAAAGGAAGAGTCGTAGTATTGGATAGCTATTGGTGAGAATTTCTCACTCTTCAATTCCTTTTAAAATATATATATATATATATATATATATATATATGTGTGTTGAAATAAAAGTGAATTGCTATATATAATATATATATATCTACGCCCCTCGTCCACAAACCATGGACGATATTTATTGGTTGAAATTGTAGTGAAAATTGATTGATAACGAATGATTGTTTGGGATTGTTTGTGGTTGATATTGGTTGATTGTGGTTGAAAAATACCCATTTGTGGTTGAAAAATATTTGGTTGAAACCACATAGGATTAGTTTGTGGAAATGAAATAAATATATACATGCCGCCTGCGTGCGAACTAGATGCATGATCCCCATTGTCAAAAACCGCGAGGTTTTAAGGTAGAGCGAGGAGCCGTACTAGGGACGGTCCCGGTTTTAACTACCCTGCCGTTATGCTGCCGAAATTTTGAATAATATTCGTGTGTTTGAATTATTTTCATATGCTTAAACTATATTTATTCATTGTATAGAAAACATTCATGTGTTGAATTGATATTCATTTGTTGATTAGAAATTCATGTGTTGAATGGTATTCATATTTCTAAATAAATTGTTTGATAATAAAAATCACATTTTTATCTATATATAGAAACTATAGAAAACATTCATGTGTTGAATTGATATTCATTCGTTGATTAGAAATTCATGTGTTGAATGGTATTCATATTTTGAAATAAATTGTTCGATAATAAAAATCACATTTTTATCTATATATAGAAACTATAGAAAACATTCATGTGTTGAATTGATATTCATTCGTTGATTAGAAATTCATGTGTTGAATGGTATTCATATTTTGAAATAAATTGTTTGATAATAAAAATCACATTTTTATCTATATATAGAAACTATAGAAAACATTCATGTGTTGAATTGATATTCATTTGTTGATTAGAAATTCATGTGTTGAATGGTATTCATATTTCGAAATAAATTGTTTGATAATAAAAATCACATTTTTATCTATATATAGAAACTATAGAAAACATTCATGTGTTGAATTGATATTCATTCATTGATTAGAAATTCATGTGTTGAATGGTATTCATATTTTGAAATAAATTGTTTTACAATAAAAATCACATTTTTATTGTATGCATAAATCGTTGAAATGTGAAGTGTTAAAAATAGCCACTTGTTCAAAATAAACATATATGAGTTGAAATATTCATTAATTAGCTAATGAAATGATTTGCACCTATTTATGTAACATTAGAATGAATGGTGTTTTTAAACCAAATAGAAATCAAATATGAAGTTGAATAGAAAATGATAAATGATAAGAACTGTATATATATGTACATGCATATTCATTGAACAGGTTATAGCAAAGGGGCTAGAGAAGAGGAATAAAATTTTGTGCCCGACAAATAGGTACACATTTACTGTTTTGTTTGGGTGATGATTTTATGAGCCTGTTGGCTAGCCGCTTGGCATTTTCTTTTTCTTTTTGAGATTAGAAGGACCGGGAAAGCTATTTGCAATTTCCCGATGCTCCCGGTGCAGGGGAGGTTATGGCGAAATTTTCCAAAATTTTAAAGCGTTAGTGAAATATTTGAAGTGAAAACGATATTGAAATCATTGAATGAACTATATTTATATAAATATATAAATATAAATAAAATTAAAACGAAACGTAGTCGTGCAGTTCGTGTTTTGAAATCGTGATTTCAAACAACTCATGCAGGGAATCCGACCATTGGATTTTCCCGAAACCTCGACCGTCGGGTTCGCCTTGGAAATATCTTCCCAACGGCACCAACCTTGTAAAAATCCAACGGTTGGATTGTCTGTAATGTTTAATTCAAATCTGAAGAAAAACATCACCAGAAGCGATTATATTTATATATATATAAATATAATTATATATTTAATCAAATAACGACGCTGCAGTTCGTATTTTGAAATCGAAATTTCAAACGATTGTACCGGGAGATCCGACCGTCGGATTTTCCCGAAATTGGAACCGTTGGATTCGTTTTGAAAAGACCTTTCTAATGATGTAAATTTTGCGAAGATCCAACGGTTAGATTTTCAGATATGTGTAAATCAAATCTGAAGAAAAACAGCGCCACGGCCGCTTTATGGCCCGAAGCGTCGTTTTGAATAAATTAGCTATTTTAAAATAAATAAAAATAGCGATAAATAGTTATAAAATATCATAAGCGATATGGAATGGAAATAAACTGAATTTGCTTGATTTATGTTGTATTTGATGGTTGAATGTGTTTTGGTGTGAAAATTACATTAAAGAACAATATTGGTGTTGTCGAATAATTTAACCATTGAAATAAATTGATTTGAAATTCTAATTATACGTGAATTATTTGAAAAGGCCGAGTTAATTCTCATTTCAAATGATTGACCGACGATTGAAACTCAAAGATGAAGACGACGGTCGAAGACCGGAGATCTTCACCTCGTTTGGATGGTAACCGAGGTCCTGATTGGGAGGCATCCTGAAATATGGATAATAAGTGGTGATCGTTCAGACGTACGTGGTGATCGATGGGTTTGCGAGGTATTTAGTGCCTCCGGTTTCGTTCAGACCCAGAACGGACTTGTAAATGGACTATGTGTCCGACATTGGAATTTGTTCTGTGTGATTGATAGCCATCAGTTGCACGGTGTGAATTGCCTTTGTGGCATGCTAAGATGCAGTGATCAGGGCTTCTGTTGAAAAGCAAAGTCTTGTGGTGATGATCAAAGCACCGCCTGTGTGGCGTAGCTTTGTGTATAACGTAAATTCGCGAGCCTCACACCCGGGTATGAACCTAAAACGGGAGGAAGGACCTCAGGGAGGACATGCATTTCTTTCTAGCTAGGGTGGTGTCAGTGACCTACCAGCCCTGACATTTATATACTTTTCACCTATGTGGTTGTTGCTGTTGCGAGGCGCCTCGGTTTGATCGGACGATCCGGGTCCGATGGAGTCATTCGTTGGCTCGTTGACGCCCCAAAGGGCGGGGAAACTTATTGTTCAGGCATTTTAATCCACATCGGTGGACCAGCCCTGACGATCCAAAGGCTTGACTGAGTACTTGCCTGGGACACGGGCTAGAGCGTCTCGAATTCGGTAAGGACTATCTTTTGCTTTGGTTCATGACGGAAATCCAATTTCCAAATACGACAGCGTGCGGTTTTGATTGTATATATATATGGCGACATGATATATGGTACCCATGCCGTCTATGATTGATAGTTATGATTTGAAATTGTTTTCAAAACATATTAACACTAGCAATAATATCAAATGCCTTTGTTTTATTCGTATCAATCATATTTTGGCCATTATAAGGTAAAACTCTATCCTCTGGTTTGCGTTGCATTGTGTGATGGGAACTGAGTCTTATAATGGCTTCATTTTTATAAAAAGCATAGCGAAGTTTAAAAGAAAGATTTGTTTTAAAAGCACTGGAAATCCAATGGAGTAAACCCGTTCCACGAAAGTGGCGTGGTCCTGTGATTAGCCATATTATATATGTGTTGAATAGATTTCTCATACCAGTCCCATGACTGACTCGTAGTTTGTTTCACTCTCAAACTCGAGTGCCCCTTTTTCCACACGGGCAGCCTTGTATTCAGGTTTAGCTGGTTCTTTCTGGATAGCTGGAGCTGAAGATGGATTCTATCATTTATTTCCTTTTATGTTGTTCAGCTCCTATTGTACATATTTTGTTTATTTCCGCTGTAGACATTTATGTATAGCTGAACTGTATTTGTACTAAGTAAGATCCTGTATACTGTGTAACTCTGATGATTACTTTTATGCAGTATATTTTATTGTTCTTTATCTGGTGTAATTATTTAATTCTGTTCTGCTATTATCTGTTTCTGTGTTATATTCCAAAGATAACCCTTGTTTCCGTGAGGACGGGATTTCGGGTCGTCTCAACGTGGTATCAGAGCTTTGGTTAAGCTTAGTTCTGGAATATAACATTCGAACGAACTCGTCAGAAATAGAACCAGTAGTGTTCTAGGACGGGTAACTCTATACAGATAGGATCAGTAATATCCTAGTATGAATAAAGCAGAATGAAATTACACCCCAGTAGACACATTTACATTAAAGTATGTGTTTCTATATTTTTAAAATACCTTTTCTGTGACCTGACACTTGATCTGCCATTTGCAGAAGTACTAGAAAATGAGTGGCAGGAACAGAAGAAATAATCGTATGGCTCGACCAGCTAATGAGCCAGTTGTGCTCCCGCAGCCAGAATCCGATATAGAAGTTCTATTCAAGAGATTTCGAAATCTGGGTGGATCGCCATTCTTAGGCAAGGAGTCCATTATGGAAACACAAGCTTGGATTCGTTCTGCAGAGAAAATCTTTGAGGGTTTAAAGCTGAGAGACGATCGGAAAAGATTACTAGCGTCTTGGACACTCAAAGAAGAAGCTTTGTTTTGGTGGGATTCTGTTATTAGAGATAATCCAGAAGGTGATATCACCTGGGACAGATTCAAAGTGATTTTCCTAGAAAGATTTACTCCTCCCGAAGCAACGGAGCGATTATGTGATGAATTTTCTTATCTAATACAAGGTGACATGACCATTCCCGAATATCATAAGAAATTCAACGAGCTTGCTCACTTTGCTCCTCATCTGATTCAAGATCCAAAGAGGAAAAATCTGAGATTTATTCATGGCCTGCAAAGGAGATATCAGAATAGTGTAATGAGGAATGTGAAGCTTCCTTTTTCTGAAATGATATACATGGCTTATCAGTATGAAGATCTCCATAAGAAAGGAATGTTGCGCGACGAAGAAGAAGTCTGTTCTAGTGACAAAACAGAGTCGGAAACTGATATTCCTGAAGCCGGTATGAGGTCTGAGGGAAATAAGAAGCCCAGTGCCAAGAGGAAGAGGGCCAAATCTAAGAAGGAACCCATAACAACTGCTACTTGCTCTAACTGACATCTGAAGGGGCATTTGTCGATAAATTGCGGGCCCTTAAAGAAGCGGATAAAAAGTGGATCCAAGCCCACTAAGAAACAAAGGAACCCCCATGGGGAAAGGAGATGCCATAAGTGCCGCCAGGCAGGTCATATTGCACGGGAGTGCCAACTCTCAAAGAAATCTGAAACCGTATGTATAAATGAAGTAGCAGAAACTTCCGAGCCCTCAGCTAGTCAAGAAAGGCCAGATATTTTAGAAGGCACGCTAACTGTCAAAGACATCCCAGTTAAAGTACTATTTGACACTGGCGCGTCACAAAGTTTCATTGCCAAAGATGCAGCTAAGAAACTGGATTTGAATTTGAAGAAGCTCAAGGAACCCATGACTGTCCAGAATCCAGTTGGGGGTTCCATTGATCTCAGTTGGATTTGTGGAGTGCCGGTTTCTTTCTCTCGTTATCGGTTTCCTACCATCGCAGTCATCATGAATTTTAAAGAGTTTGATCTTATCTTGGGATTGGATTGGCTAACCAAATACGAAGCTGAAGTTAAATGCGCCGACAGAGTCGTAAAGGCGAAGATTAAATCAGGTGATTATATAACCATTCCCTGTGAAGGTCAGAATGCTAATAGAAAAGACTTCTGGGCAGCTTTGAATGTTTCTCCAGCCCAAATAGAAAATGTCCCTGAAGTCATAGAGAATATTCCCGATCTAGTGAAAGACATCCCTGTTGTCAAGAACTATGCGGATGTGTTCGAAGAAGTTGTTCGCTTACCTCCGCAAAGAGAAATAGATTTCAAGATTGCTTTGATTCCCAATGCAAGGCCGGTAGTTCACGCTATTCGAAGAATGTCCTTGAAAGAGAAAGAGGAATTAGACAGTCAAACACGACGGCTAGTATGGAAAGGTTTGATCAGGCCTAGTTTCTCTGATTGGGGTGCAGCAGTGGTATTTGTCCCAAAATCCGACGGTACTCTACGGCTATGCGTGGATTATCGTGATCTGAACAAGCAGACAATAAAGAACAAGTATCCATTGCCGCGGATTGATGATTTGTTGGATCGATTAAATGGAGCACAAGTATTTTCACGAATGGACCTAGCTATGGGATTCCATCAACTTCGAATTGCCGAAGAGTGTTTTCCAATGACAGCGTTCATAGGCCCCGACTTATTCTATGAGTGGTTAGTAATGCCGTTCGGCTTATGTAACGCTCCAGCTTACTTCGTCGATCTAATGAACAGGGTATTCAGAGGAGTGTTGAATAAATTTGTTCTGGTTTTTATTGATGATATTCTAATCTTCTCTAAATCAAAGGCCGAGCATGAAAAGCATCTGGAACAAGTTTTAGAAATTCTCAGGAGGAATGTATTAAAAGCCAAATTTTCCAAATGTATATTCTGGCAAGATGAAGTGAAATTTCTGGGCCATGTTGTATCGAACGAAGGAATCGCTATGGATCCAAGTAAAATCACAGCCATTCAGAATTGGAAATAGCCCATTACCCCCACTGAAGTCCGTAGTTTTCTCGGATTGGCTAGCTATTATCGGAAGTTCGTTAAAGACTTTTCGAAGATATCTGGTCACTTAACAAAGCTTACAAAGAAGCATTCTAAATTCAAATGAACTCAAGAGAGTGAGGAGGCTTTCGAAGAGCTAAAGTTGAGACTAACGACTGCTCCAGTGTTAACCATCATCGATGGCAACCAGGATCTAAAAGTCTGGACTGATGCTTCTAGAGAAGGCCTTGGCGCAGTGTTAATGCAAAGGGGTCAAGTGATTGCTTATGCTAGCCGTCAACTGAAACCGCACGAGAAAAACTATGTAACTCATGATCTTGAGTTATTGGCTATCATATTCTCTTTGAAGATCTGGAGACACTATCTTCTGGGCGAGAGATTTGAACTGTTTACAGATCACCAGTCGTTAAAGTATCTGTTCACTCAGAAGGACTTAAATTTGAGGCAACAGCGTTGGCTGGAGTTTCTTGCAGCATATGATTTTGAAATTATATACACTCCAGGGAAAGCCAATGTCGTGGCTGATGCATTAAGCCGAAAGAATGTAATGATCGCCAGTTTTATCATCACGACTTCATTGCTAGATAAGATATCTGCTCTTCAAGAGGATGATCACTTCATTCAGAAGATCAGAGGGATAATTCAACAAGGCGAACCCTCGAGTTTTCAAGTAGACAATGATGGGATTTTAAGGCTCAAAGGTCGAATCTGTGTCCCTAACATTCCTGAGCTTCGAAAGGAAGTACTGGATGAATGCCACAAGTCAAAACTCAGTATCCATCCGGGAGTAAGCAAAATGTATAATGACATCAAACGCACTTTCTGGTGGAAGTCGATGAAAAGGGACATTTCTTTATATGTCAGCCGATGCCCTACTTGCCAGCTAGTCAAGAGCGACCAACAGAAATTGGCTGGATTATTACAACCGCTAGAAGTTCCTGGTTGGAAGTGGGAACATATTTCTATGGATTTCATTGATGGTCTGCCCAGGACCAGGAAAGGAAATTACAGTATTTGGGTGATCGTAGATCGTTTCACGAAGACCGCCCATTTCATACCTGTCAGATCAAACAGAACTGCTCAGAGTCTGGCGCAGATATACTTCAGGGAAATAGTTAGACTATATGGAGTGCCGCTCAGTATAGTAAGTGATAGAGATACAATATTCACTAGCAAATTCTGGGAAGAATTTCAAGTCGAGCTAGGAACGAAGTTGAACTTGAGCACCGCTTATCATCCTCAGACAGACGGTCAGACTGAGAGGGTGAATCACATTTTAGAAGATCTATTGCGGGCTTGTGTTCTAGATTTCGGTGGATCATGGGAAGACCATCTGCATTTGGCTGAATTCTCTTATAACAACAGCTACCAGGCGAGTCTGACAATGTCGCCATTCGAAGCATTGTACGGTAGACCGTGCCGATCTCCTGCTTGTTGGGTCGAGCCTGGAAATAGACTTGTGTTAGGTCCCGATATGATTCGAGAAGCTGCCGACAAAGTCGATTTTATTAAGAAGCGATTACTCGCCGCTCAAAGCCGACAAAAGAGCTATGCCGATAGAAGAAGAAGAGATATATCCTTTGAAGTTGGCGACTATGTATATTTGAAAGTATCGCCGATGAGAGGAGTTATCCGGTTCGGTAAAACTGGAAAGTTAGCGCCCGAATTCATAGGTCCGTTTCCTATTCTGGAACGGATTGGAACTCTCGCTTATAGGGTCAAACTGCCTGACTGGTTGCCTGGAGTGCATGATGTATTTCATATATCTCAACTTCGAAAGCACGTTCATGATCCAGACTTGATCGTGGAAGAAGCAGCTCAACAGGACATTGAAATTACTCCAGAATTAGCCATGAGGCGAGAGCCGCTGAAGATCATCAGCAAAGAAACCAAAGAGCTGAGGAACAAGAAGGTTCGCTTAGTCAAAGTGCAATGGAGTGGAGATCCGCGAGATTGTACTTGGGAAACTGAGGAGAGCATTCAGAAAGCTTATCCTAGATGCCGAGTAGATATCTCTGATTGACTCCGGGGCAAGGTACATTTAACCTACTTTGCATTACCATTCAATTCTCTACTCTATTGTTATCTTCTTTTCATAGATGTGCACTTTTAATTATATAGTCTGAATGATTTTTAAGGGGCATAGGATTTGATTAGTATATTTTTGAAGGTTAAAAATAATTGGATTGGTTGTTGTGTTGTGTGATTGTAGATTTATCAAACCACTTTCGACTTTATTCATTTTCGGGGACGAAAAGTTTTAAGTGAGGGAGATTGTAACGACCCAGAAAATCTGAACCAATTTAAAATTTTTAAATTGGCTAAAATAATGGATTTTAAATATTTAAAATAAATATTTTAAATAATGGCGATGAAAACTGAGTTTGAATCGACATTTGAAAACGAATATAATTAATTATAATTATATATAGAATTGAAAATAGCGCGGTAGTTCGATAATTCGATTTCAAACTTCAATTGAATATACCGGGTGCAAAACAATCCGGATTTTAGTGAAACCAAAAACATTAGGATCTAATTGATGATATCTTCCAACGAATCTGACCAATCGAAATTTGATAGCGGGAATCAAAAGATATGTCCAGTTGAAAATTCTGAATAGTCGCTATGGAATTCAGGCCCTTAAAAATGGACATTTTGCAAACGACCTCGGATTTCGATGAAACCACTTTTGTTAGATCCGCAGTGTCAAGTTATTGATAGGTTTCAAATTTCATAATTTTTCGAATCAATATGTGAGCGTGGCAAAAGAAAACGCGTTTGACCAGTTTCTATTGATTTTAATCGACTGGAAATTGGCCATTTTTCAAACGGTCTCAGAATTCGACGAAACTAGTTTTGTTAGGACCGTATCGTCAATACGAAACTAGAAAATATTTTTCTGGAATTTTTCTAGTTAGTATGTGACCCCGGTAATTTGAAATGTACGTTTAAAATTCAACATAAGGATTTAAATGTAAATTCAACGGAAACTATTCGAAACAATCAAATCAGCTTACGATACATATCCCATTGTGTTCGGAATAGGGGTAAAACGCTATGGACGACAGGCGGTGGGCCTCGTTTCGAGGTCGTATGTAAAAGTCAAGTTTTTTGAAAAATTAAATAATAAAATAATAAAAATAAATTTTAATTCCCTCCCTTTATCTCCCTTTCTGCCCCCCCCCCCCCGATTCATTAAACAGAAAAAAAAACCTAAACCTATCGACAGCCGCCCCCCCTGAAGCGAACGCCACCGCCGCCCATCACCGCACCCCCCTCCCCTCGTACGTCGAACCGCCAGTGACGCATCCCCCCCCCCGAAGCATCGCGACACCAATTCGCGAGCCCCCCCCCCCCCCCCGTTCGAGACCCCTCCGCCTCCGCCTGTCCCTCCTCCAACCGCGACCTCCCCGACGCCGGCGAGCTTGGCTGTCAACCCCCCTTCTTTGCAGGTTAAGGTAAATTGTTTTTATTTTATTTTATTTTCATCTGAAAATTTCGATTTGAAAAGATTTAATTCTGATTTTTGAAAAAGGTTTAAAACTGAATTGATTTTTAAACTTTAGAAAGAAAACTGATTTTAGATTTTTTTAAAAAGAATACTGGGTTTTTTTTAAGAGGTTTAAAAACTGATTTTAAACAGGTTATAAAACTGATTTTTAAAAGAAGTTAAAAACTGATTTTTAACAGATTTAAAAAAAAACTGATTTTTAATTTAAACTTTAAAAAGAAAAAAAAGATTAGAACTTTAAAAAGAAAAAGATTAGAACTTTAAAAAGAAAAAAGGTTTGAATTTTAAAAAGGAAAAGGTTTGAATTTTAAAAAGAAAAAAGATTTGAATTTTAAAAAGAAAAAGATTCAAACTTTAAAAAGAAAAGATTTGAACTGGGATAGAAAGATCAGATTTTTAGAATAGAAAAGATCATATTTTTAAAATAGAAAAGACGGTATTTTTTATTGAGTAGAAGAAGTAAGATATGATTTTTATATTTTTAAAGTAAGAAAAATATAATTTTTACATCATAGGAATAATAAAAATATGATCTTTATATATTGAATAGCGAAGTCAAAATTCGATTTTTATATATTGAATAACATAGTAAAAATTCGATTTTTACATATGTAGAGAATACGGACAACGAAAGCGACAAAAGGCGAGATTGGCGAAGATTTCTATAAAGGAAGAGTCATAGTATTGGATAGCTATTGGTGAGAATTTCTCACTCTTCAATTCCTTTTAAAATATATATATGTGTTGAAATAAAAGTGAATTGCTATATAATATATATATATATATATATCTACGCCCCTCGTCCACAAACCATGGACGATATTTATTGGTTGAAATTGTAGTGAAAATTGATTTATAACGAATGATTGTTTGGGATTGTTTGTGGTTGATATTGGTTGATTGTGGTTGAAAAATACCCATTTGTGGTTGAGAAATATTTGGTTGAAACCACATAGGATTAGTTTGTGGAAATGAAATAAATATATACATGCCGCCTGCGTGCGAACTAGATGCATGATCCCCATTGTCAAAAACCGCGAGGTTTTAAGGTAGAGCGAGGAGCCGTACTAGGGACGGTCCCGGTTTTAACTACCCTGCCGTTATGCTGCCGAAATTTTGAATAATATTCGTGTGTTTGAATTATTTTCATATGCTTAAACTATATTTATTCATTGTATAGAAAACATTCATGTGTTGAATTGATATTCATTCGTTGATTAGAAATTCATGTGTTGAATGGTATTCATATTTTGAAATAAATTGTTTGATAATAAAAATCACATTTTTATCTATATATAGAAACTATAGAAAACATTCATGTGTTGAATTGATATTCATTCGTTGATTAGAAATTCATGTGTTGAATGGTATTCATATTTTGAAATAAATTGTTCGATAATAAAAATCACATTTTTATCTATATATAGAAACTATAGAAAACATTCATGTGTTGAATTGATATTCATTCGTTGATTAGAAATTCATGTGTTGAATGGTATTCATATTTTGAAATAAATTGTTTGATAATAAAAATCACATTTTTATCTATATATAGAAACTATAGAAAACATTCATGTGTTGAATTGATATTCATTCGTTGATTAGAAATTCATGTGTTGAATGGTATTCATATTTTGAAATAAATTGTTCGATAATAAAAATCACATTTTTATCTATATATAGAAACTATAGAAAACATTCATGTGTTGAATTGATATTCATTCGTTGATTAGAAATTCATGTGTTGAATGGTATTCATATTTTGAAATAAATTGTTTGATAATAAAAATCACATTTTTATCTATATATAGAAACTATAGAAAACATTCATGTGTTGAATTGATATTCATTCGTTGATTAGAAATTCATGTGTTGAATGGTATTCATATTTTGAAATAAATTGTTTGATAATAAAAATCACATTTTTATCTATATATAGAAACTATAGAAAACATTCATGTGTTGAATTGATATTCATTCGTTGATTAGAAATTCATGTGTTGAATGGTATTCATATTTTGAAATAAATTGTTTTACAATAAAAATCACATTTTTATTGTATGCATAAATCGTTGAAATGTGAAGTGTTAAAAATAGCCACTTGTTCAAAATAAACATATATGAGTTGAAATATTCATTAATTAGCTAATGAAATGATTTGCACCTATTTATGTAACATTAGAATGAATGGTGTTTTTAAACCAAATAGAAATCAGATATGAAGTTGAATAGAAAATGATAAATGATAAGAACTGTATATATATGTACATGCATATTCATTGAACAGGTTATAGCAAAGGGGCTAGAGAAGAGGAATAAAATTTTGTGCCCGACAAATAGGTACACATTTACTGTTTTGTTTGGGTGATGATTTTATGAGCCTGTTGGCTAGCCACTTGGCTTTTTCTTTTTCTTTTTGAGATTAGAATGACCGGGAAAGCTATTTGCAATTTCCCGATGCTCCCGGTGCAGGGGAGGTTATGGCGAAATTTTCCAAAATTTTAAGGCGTTAGTGAAATATTTGAAGTGAAAACGATATTGAAATCATTGAATGAACTATATTTATATAAATATATAAATATAAATAAAATTAAAACGAAACGTAGTCGTGCAATTCGTGTTTTGAAATCGTGATTTCAAACAACTCATGCGGGGAATCCGACCATTGGATTTTCCCGAAACCTCGACCGTCGGGTTCGCCTTGGAAATATCATCCCAACGGCACCAACCTTGTAAAAATCCATCGGTTGGATTGTCTGGAATGTTTAATTAAAATCTGAAGAAAAACAGCGCCAGAAGCGATTATATTTATATATATATAAATATAATTATATATTTAATCGAATAACGACGCTGCAGTTCGTATTTTGAAATCGAAATTTCAAACGATTCTACCGGGAGATCCGACCGTCGGATTTTCCCGAAACTGGAACCGTTGGATTCGTTTTGAAAAGACCTTTCTAATGATGTAAATTTTGCGAAGATCCAACAGTTAGATTTTCAGATATGTGTAAATCAAATCTGAAGAAAAACAGCGCCACGGCCGCTTTATGGCCCGAAGCGTCGTTTTGAATAAATTAGCTATTTTAAAATAAATAAAAATAGCGATAAATAGTTATAAAATATCATAAGCGATATGGAATGGAAATAAACTGAATTTGCTTGATTTATGTTGTATTTGATGGTTGAATGTGTTTTGGTGTGAAAATTACATTAAAGAACAATATTGGTGTTGTCGAATAATTTAACCATTGAAATAAATTGATTTGAAATTCTAATTATACGTGAATTATTTGAAAAGGCCGAGTTAATTCTCATTTCAAATGATTGACCGACGATTGAAATTCGAAGATGAAGACGACGGTCGAAGACGGGAGATCTTCACCTCGTTTGGATGGTAACCGAGGTCATGATTGGGAGGCATCCCGAAATATGGATAATGAGTGGAGATCGTTCAGACGTACGTGGTGATCGATGGGTTTGCGTGGTATTTAGTGCCTTCGGTTTCGTTCAGACCCAAAACGGACTTGTAAATGGACTGTGTGTCCGACATTGGAATTTGTTCTGTGTGATTGATAGCCATCAGTTGCACGGTGTGAATTGCCTTTGTGGCATGCTAAGATGCAGTGATCAGGGCTTCTGTTGAAAAGCAAAGTCTTGTGGTGATGATCAAAGCACCGCCTGTGTGGCGTAGCTTTGTGTATAACGTAAATTCGCGAGCCTCACACCCCGGTATGAACCTAAAACGGGAGGAAGGACCTCAGGGAGGACATGCGTTTCTTTCTAGCTAGGGTGGTGTCAGTGACCTACCAGCCCTGACATTTATATACTTTTCACCTATGTGGTTGTTGCTGTTGCGAGGCGCCTCGGTTTGATCGGACGATCCGGGTCCGATGGAGTCATTCGTTGGCTCGTTGACGTCCCAAAGTGCGGGGAAACGTATTGTTCAGGCATTTTAATCCACATCGGTGGACCGGCCCTGACGATCCAAAGGCTTGACTGAGTACTTGCCTGGGACACGGGCTAGAGCGTCTCGAATTCGGTAAGGACTATCTTTTGCCTTGGTTCATGACGGAAATCCAATTTCCAAATACGACAGCGTGCGGTTTTGATTGTATATATATATGGCGACATGATATATGGTACCCATGCCATCTATGATTGATAGTTATGATTTGAAATTGTTTTCAAAACATATTAACACTAGCAATAATATCAAATGCCTTTGTTTTATTCGTATCAATCATATTTTGGCCATTATAAGGTAAAACTCTATCCTCTGGTTTGCGTTGCATTGTGTGATGGGAACTGAGTCTTATAATGGCTTCATTTTTATAAAAAGCATAGCGAAGTTTAAAAGAAAGATTTGTTTTAAAAGCACTGGCAATCCAATGGAGTAAACCCGTTCCACGAAAGTGGCGTGGTCCTGTGATTAGCCATATTATATATGTGTTGAATAGATTTCTCATACCAGTCCCATGACTGACTCGTAGTTTGTTTCACACTCAAACTCGGGTGCCCCTTTTTCCACACGGGCAGCCTTGTATTCAGGTTTAGCTGGTTCTTTCTGTATAGCTGGAGCTGAAGATGGATTCTATCATTTATTTCCTTTTATGCTGTTCAGCTCCTATTGTACATATTTTGTTTATTTCCGCTGTAGACATTTATGTATAGCTGAACTGTATTTGTACTAAGTAAGATCCTGTATACTGTGTAACTCTGATGATTACTTTTATCCAGTATATTTTATTGTTCTTTATCTGGTGTAATTATTTAATTCTGTTATGCTATTATCTGTTTCTGTGTTATATTCCAAAGATAACCCTTGTTTCCGTGAGGACGGGATTTCGGGTCGTCTCAAACTTTTACTATCTTTGAAGCATTTTGTGTAATATAAGTAATATAAATTTGTGTTGTTGTACATGGGAAATGTTTTCATGGGGTTATTTGTTTTTCTATTGCTGCAAAAGAGAAAGAGATAACCCGAGGAAAACACTTCCCTACAGCAACACAAATTTATATTACTTACACTATACAACTTACTTCAAAGAAAGTAAAAGTAGCTTAAAAATAAATTGCTAAACTGCAAGAAGTTGCAATTTTCATTACGTTAAGTGAATCAGCATTTGTCACTTGAATAAAGCTAATAAGCATGAATACCCGACCATTTCCATGAGCTAAAATGCATCCACCTAATGGATCGCCGAGTAAATTCTTAACCAGAAATTAAGTTAAAACCTTCAGCTTGGTCACGCTTCATCTACTTCATATGCCTTTGATGAATAAATATATGTTCTATGTTCCATCTCTTCATAATCTGTAAACAGTTAAGACACATGCATTAGTACACTACTCAATCAACAAATACACAACTAAATATGGATAACTAGCACATTAATCACAAATTTTACTTTTAACATACACATAAAAATACCTATACTAAATATGGATAATTTGAACTTTAATCACTAATCTATAAGCATGAACATACACATGCACATGCACAAACACAGAAAAATACACAACTAAATATGGATAATTTGAACTTTAATCACTAATTTAACTTTACACATACATGTACAAAGCCCAAAATCATGAAATTGTTGATGTAAACTATAACTTGAACACCGTAGGAACTTAAAAACACATCTATTCCACAAAAGAAGGGATTGGGGTAAAAATCCCTAAACATGAAAACCTTAAATTTCAAAAATTACAAACTTTAAACAACTAAGTTTGGTAAACCTACTAGTAGGAGGTGGTTGACAATAAAAGGAGGCCATTGAAGTTAATTTTAAAGGAAAAATTCGATTTTTGGCCTAAAGATGAAAGGGGGCGTAAAATTTCGTATTTGCTAGAAACAAGAAGAAAGTGGAAATGAGAAAAGAAAGAGAACGACTGAAGGGTTTATACCCTTCTGGGCGTAATCCCTGATAACGCTTATTGTTATAGCGTCATCTCAGATAACGCTTTCGAAAAGAAAGGAAAAATTAACTGGTGTTATCTGGGATAATGCCAGTATACGAAAAGTGGTCTAAATCTGTAATTAGTTTTAAAACTGGCCGATTTTTGTTATAATTCTCAAAAGAGGCCTAAACTAACAAATTTTTCACTTAAAATGAAATGGACGATAAAATATATGTTAAAGGTCAAATTTTCAAAAGAGCAGCACAAATAGGCCAGTTCAAAAAGTATTTGCAAATATAACTGATTTTGACCGATATACTATTTGTATGTGTACAATTGTACAGCTACCATTTGTGCACTCTACACTAGACCCAAACTTATCTGACTTAATATGATATACTATTTGTAAGTTTGTTTCTCAAAGACAAAGCCACAACAAAAAGAAGATTGAATTGAAGTCAATGTATCTGACGTAATATGATATACAGTCGTATAATTATGTATGCAATCATACCATATTGGCGTTGACCTTTTCACCTTTCTACTGCAAACTTTAAAAGCTTCTTATACGGTAATGATGCAGCCAGTACACTCTACAATACACCCAATCCTATCATCCGTGCAGCCATCAGATATCAAAAATAATGCACAATGAAGAATATAGCACAAACGCTACATAAATATCATATATAAGTTTGTTAGGAAGTTTTTTCTTCAGGCAGCTTTCTTCCAAAAGATAGGTTTTAGTTTTGTTTTAATTTATAGACAGTAGGAAGGACTAGGGATGGCAATGGGGAGGGTCTAGGGTCCAAACCCGCTTGACCCGCCCCTGTTTTGACCCATTTAGACCCGCCCCATAGGGTCTTCGGGGCGGGTAGACCCGCGACCCGCTTTTTGAGGTCCGGGTCTAGGGTCGGGTCTGGGGCATGGCTAACCCGCCCCAACCCGACCCGCATGATCGAAACATCATTCGAACTCTTTATAACTATAATTATTACTTGTTAATCTTCTTAGATTTACATGGTTATAACTTGAATATTATATTCTTTCAATTGACAAACTATAAAATTTTCATTGTATTAAGTTGCATCAATGATAATCATATAATAACAAATGCATACATTTTGAACAATTATCTTACAACTCATTTTATAATATTCTCTTGTCTTTGTGAACACGTTATAATATGAATATAATTTATCATTTAGTGATAAAAAAATATAAATATATAAATTTGTGTACACTAGAACATAATATCACCGGGTCGCGGGGCGGGTCGGGTCTACCCTGACCCGTACGGGTTTCGGGTACGGGGCGAAATTCCAGACCCGCACCGGGTCTACGGGGCGGGTCTGGGGCGAGGTTTAAAAAGTCCGGGTCGGGTCTGGGGCACGAGAAACCCGCCCCAACCCGCCCCATTGCCATTCCTAGGAAGGACTGTTCTAGGAGGAAGAAATTGAGAGAGGCGTAGAAAGTAACATAAGAACGAAGATAAATATTTGTTAATTCAACGTGCCTTCTCATTCATAGGATGTTGCTATTAATAACCTTCATACGAAAGAATCTTCTAGATAAATTATACGTCCTATAGCATTGTATGCAAATAGACATAGGAATAATATGTAACACCCCGAAATTAGATACACTATAACTATACTATAAAGAATATTAATTAAACAGCTAATTAAAGAATGAAAAAAATGAATAGATGCATATATATATATATATATATATATATATATATATATATGCAATTATGTTAAGAAGTTGCAAGTTCAAAAATGCGCATTGAAAGAAGAAAGAAAAGTAAAGTGCATGCGAATTTAATTAGGCTACAGTAAAAGAAAGATTAGTGTAAATTAATATGTATGGTAAAAAGAGGAAAATTTATGCAATTAATGCAACGCAATAAGCTTAAGAAAAGAGTGCATGAAAATAAGTAAAATTAGCGCAATAATGCATGCGGTAAAAAGGAGTAAATAAAAATGAATAGATTCACAATGTGATGTATGTATTTAAAAAGGAAGAAGATAAATGCAAACAAATAACGCAATACATGCATGAGAAATGTTTTATGCAAGGAAAGAAAAGGATGAATGTAAGGGAATTGAATTACATGCAATAAGTTAAACATATTGTATAAAATAAATAAATAAATAAATAAATAAATAAAAGGCTAACATGCAAATGCATGCAATCAGTTAATTTGTTTAAAAAGGAAGGAAGGATTTACGCATGCGATTGCATTAAGTGGCATGAAATAGGCATGCGTTAATAAGAATAAAGTAATTATTGCGATAATTAAATAGATTTGCATGCAACAAAATAAGGGGAATATGAATTAAAAGCAGAAACATATCTATGGATGGAAGTTAGTGGTGAAAGAAAATAAATGTTATTAAGTAACATTTAAAATTATAAAGAATATGTATGTATATATATATATACATAAAAAACATGATGAAAAGAGGGAAACCATTAATGTAAGGCATGCAGACATATACAATGAAAATTCAAATTAAAAAGTAGTATGTTATTAATGCATTATAAATGGACATTTATTGCATTAGTTAAATAGAAATATAAGGAAATGTATATATATTTATATATAATTCAAACTTGGTAAAGAGAAGGCATAATTAGAGAAAGGCAAGATAAGGAATATATTGAGAAAAGGAAGCAAGGAATAAATTCCCATTTATTTAGCATTTAAACATAGACTATTTTTTATGTTATGTTTAATTGGGTTGTTTACATAATAAGGTATGTAATGCATGTAAGGAAATAATGTTTGAAAGATAGAGGGATGTATGTAATTATACATACGCAATATTTAAAAAATTCAAATGGATATATATATATATATACAAGGTGCCCAATTAATAAAAAGGAGAAGCAATTAAACATTTTAATTAAAATGTTACAAACATTGCATAGCTTTTGAACGTGGACTTGATTTGTGCCTTGATTCATTGACCCTATGCTATAAATAAGACCCCATTTCTCTTGTTTATCCACACCAAAAATCAATGGAGGCCTAGATGTTGTCGGTGCTTGGACTGAACCAAAACTTTTTCTTCTTCTGAAATTAAGTTTAGAGATTCATGTGTAGATCTGAGGTTCAACCTTTCTTCTATTCTTTTAAAAGATCCAAACAATGTGAGTTTAAGTTACCTTTAGAATTAAATAAATAAATATTGAAATAATATGACTGTAATTTGGATCTATACATGTGACTGAATCATATAAAATCTATTGTAATTTGTGAATCTACGTTATTCTGGCATAAGTATGATTTGGATCTCAACCTTTATCATGTTAGATCTACTTTTGATTTTAGATCTAATTCATTATTTAGATCACCTTGTATCTATCATATTGTGGTTAAATTGGATTCGTTATTAGTTAGACATCCAAATCCTTGTTTAGATCTAATCATGCCTATTATGGCATCACTATTATGTTCTGTTATCATATATTCCTTAGATCTATCCCAATATGCCTAACTTGTCATTATGTCACTATGTGTTTACACCTAAATTCTGTTGTTTTTTGTCATTCATGTTAGTATGATCTTTTCTATTATCTTCCCTTCACCTTTCCTTTTTATTTTTATATAGCCTGGCTAATTTCGAGCCTAGGCATGCCATTGAAAACATGCGAATACATTAAAACGGGTAACAAGGGGAAAACGTTGAAAATTGGGCATAACTTGTAATTGAAAGTTTAGGCATGACTTGAATGAAATATGTGAATATGAATTTGGGGCAATAATTAATTAGTGACTAAAGACCTCAAATTGGCCATATTCTTTATTATGAACATATTTGGGGAAAAAGGGGCATGAGCATCTATAAAGACATAGGAATAATTGGTTAAAAACTTGAATCCCTAGTATTACAATAACTGAAATGGTAATCGTACTTAGACACGAGGTTAGGTTGCGCTTATGGTGGAAGTCTGCCCGGAACCTCCTAGCATATCCAGCAGCCACAAGTGGTGAATCTAATGTGAGAGGTCTAGGTGCACAAACACGAGACATGCCAAGACATGAGGTTAAGCCCGATTTGTGGAATAAGTCTGCCTAGACCCGCCCGGCATATCCAGCATCCACAAGTTGTAGGCTTAATGTAGGAGGTCTATCACATTATAATCATAAATGGATAAATGGTAATGAATTGGAATAAACAAGGAATGATAGTAACATATTATCATTAATTACTTTAATGAAAATGTTGTATATAATAGGTAGGCTTGTCCTAGGGACAAGTGGAAATTATAACACAAGTTATAAAAAAATGAAAGAAAGCTTATTAGTAAACCTTATTTAAGGAAAATAAGCTAATGAATAAACAACGAAAAGTTGTTGTGACATGTTAAATAGAAAACAGGTGAATTGAGATGAAGTATACTTAATAACATGTTAAGTAAAAACATGTTATTATGGAATCGGGCAATGAATAGTATAAAGGAACTCTAGATCACTTTCGTTAATCACAATCTAAAGTATAACATGTGATGGGATTATTAAAAGGCTTAAATGGATTAAGTTGTATATATATATATATGAAATTAATAAGAAAGGGGAACTTGGAAACTTGAGGAGAAGTCAATGTGAATAGGATAACCAGTTAACTTGTAATACTTAACCTGTTTGAATCCATAAGGATTACATGAACTTGTTAACTTGAGTAGGGCTTAAATAAATTTGTTTGAATCAGTGGAAGGGTTAAGTAAATCTTGGATAGGTGGGTAATATTAGTATATATAGGCCCACAATCTTAACCAGTGGGGTTATGCAATCTTTTTACTCTGGTATGGCATAACCTGTGGAAAACCTAGTAGTGGGGATACAAGCCCAGGGGAGCTTGTATCATCTTGTGTGTTGGACCCGTTTCAGTCAGTAACCCATATTTAGGTATCAAATGAGTACTCCGAACTAGGTCGGAGTCAGGGCACGCTTACCAGGCTGATTGTAAGAGATCCAAACGAAAGGGGTGGTGTGGGCGGCGTAGACCGACGGAGTCTTATGCGTGCATCCTGGAAACTAAGGGTTGCCACTTTAGAGAGTGATACACCTTACTGTGGGGCCAGCACGGGGTATCTACGTAGTAGGGAGCCGATCGATTAGGGTAGTAATTAGGGTACATCTAGACTTTGGTATGTTTAGGAGCCCGTTATTATCCTTAGGGGTAACTCTACTATGTTGGGATGCCTGTTGATTGTATGAGGTTAAAACCTCTCACTAGAAGTACGCCTAAGTCTACCATCTTATAGTTGTTGGGATCGTCTCATTTTGGTTATACTAGTATTAGTGCAGAGAAATCATTAGAGAAGCGTAATATACCATATCATGTTTATCATGTTTACCTTGTCATACCTGCCTTTTATAATGTTATCTACCTTATCCACTTTATATGCTTGTCATGCTACTTTTACTTATTTACTTGCTAAAAGTAACTGGACTCGCCAGACTTTATGTCTGACCTGTTTTTTTTCCTCTTCTTTCTCTTTCGTTCCCTCCCCCCCCCCCTCCTCCCCAGATTCTCAGGGTGGGAATACTCAAGCTTAATCAGGATTCTGCTATCGTCTTGCTTGGAGCTGCTTAGATGTATTGCTCAACCTCTTACCTCTTCTACTATGGTTATGTTTTATTTGGGGAATTATTCTTCTTTTATTGTACTTTTATGTTTTAAGTACAAGACAGTAATTTCAATAATGTATTGAGTTTTATGTTTTTCATACATATGATGTAATCATGTTTTGAGCCACGATGCTTTATTATTAATAATTCTTTTAATTCTGTTGTTATTTTATATCTTCTTGTAATGTTTCTGTTTCTATTTACCTTTATTGCTTCACTAAACTTAATGCATTCTCTTAATGAGCGACATTAACGGACGTGGGGTGTCACACTTGGTATCAGAGCTGAAGGTTACCACATTAGATAAAAGTTTTTGAAAACTATTTTCAAAAAGGTTTTAAAAGAAAGTATTTTCAAAAAGAAAATCTATTTTGAAAAACATATTCCCCAAAGCCATATGTAATATCTTTTGATCCTTTGTCTGAAACTCTTTCCTTTTCTTTTTAGCATGTCTAGGGAACCTTATATTCCCGAGGGCGTTGAAGTACCGGATCTGTTCCGTAGGTATCTTAAAGCCATGGCACCAACCGGGAGCCAAGGAGACGTCGCTTCCCCAGCTACAATCGTTGTTCCTCCACCGTCACGAGTAGATGATTTCTCTAAAAAGAAAGAAGCTAGGGTTGAGGAAACACAAAACAGGAAGGTATAGCCTAAGAAAGGACAACAACTGTAATGGTCCGCGAATCCGTACTATTTGAGTTCACTACATACACCACACGTCCAACAAAAATATCATAGAAATACAAATCATTCTTTTTAGAAGAAAAATGTAGAAGAAGAACTGAAATAACAACACAGAATCTCACATCACAGCGGAACAAAATATAATATATCATAACTTTTGAAATACAAAATTTTAACTTTATAACATTATCAGAGTACAACACTTACACCACAACGGAAATAAAAATACTATATATATCTGACACTGAAGCTTCTAGCTCCAAGCTCCTTTAGATAGATCTGTAAAATCCTGAACTACTTGACTGTCCGTGCAAATTTGGTCACCTAAGAGTTTGGGTAAAACAAAACAAAATAAACTTTGGGTCAGTCATGGGACTGGTATAAGTAGACAATTTAAAACAGTTTGGGAAAATAAACGATATCTCATAAGACGACGTCATATAACACGGAATGGGTTTCTCCCTTATGAGAATCCAAAACACTTGGCATAACTTCCCACCACTACAAAAGTGGGCATATTCGACACTGATTTGCTGTGGCCGTAGATCAAAAAAGCGTTGTCGTAGGCACTTTTTTCAAATAGGCAACACCAGGGGGCGTGGCATCTGCGGCAGTTGCATTAACCATCTAAGGCAACGCTTTTGCCCATCTTCGGCCATAGACAGAAAGTGTTGCATTATAGCCGTAATGCAACACTATTCAACGTTGCCTTAAGCATTAGTTAGGGCCTTCCTTCCAGTGGGGCCACGTCATCTTTCTACATCAGCTGTCTATGTGTCACACGACACGTCATCTCTCCATGTCAGCACTCCACGTGTCACATGCCACACCAGCTATCCACGTCAGCTGTGGGGTCCATATGCGACGGGTTAGCAATTATATTTAATGTAATGCAACACCACTGCAATATGTAATGCAACACCATTATCATGAAATGCAATATCAATAAAAGCTAACGCAACAGTAGAAGAAGGCAAATACAACACTAATTTGATAGCAAATACAATGCTTTAATTAAAAATTTTGCAATACAGATTTTTTACAAGAAACTCATCCAAATAAATTGTTTTAATTATCCAAATATCAAAACTCGAAAATCAGCTACACCATTTTCTTCATTGTATACATTAAGCTTGAACTACTTCAAGAATATGTGCACGACATAAGGGACATTATCCTGATCCATTCCTGGCCAATTCTTTAGCGCATTCTGAACATGTACACATGTGTCCACATCTGCAAAGTGTATTACTCCTTTATATATATGAATCATATATATGCAACAATCTGATTGCAATAGGAAATATATATATGTATGTACCTATACAAGAGGGTGGCATCGAATATATATATGTGTGTCACATCTGCAAAATGTATCCGTCTGCCTAGCTTCCAGAATTAAATATGCACCTGATCAAATGATAACAAGTTATTTGATAAGAGTTGGCATCGAATGGCCATTGGCCTTGTTAACAAAATGTTATGAACACAATTATTACAATTGACTTACTGGCTATTGGCGATTGGTCACTCATGCCAACCAAGCCCAACAAATAAGCAATTTCAGTTTGCTTCGTCTTCTGAGCAAAAAGTTTTCAGTTCGCATATTACTGTTACGTACACTGTGTCACTTCATATCCTGTCAAGCTTCAGATGCATATCGTCATCTACATCTTCAACTCCTGAACAAAACTCCATCGTCAAAAGTTTAAAAAAACAATGGAGGACTCTTCACTATGCATCACTGCCACTGTTCTTTCAGGACATTGGACTTACGAATTTGTGCATCTCACGCTTAGGCATACTCCGAAGCATAATGAGGAGTGGACTATACAGGTTATACCCAAAAACTCTTTTCTAATAACATGCCATCTTACAGTAAGCGTGATCATGCGCTTATGTTGATACTTTTTACAAAATGTGGAGGTGCTTCATATGTGCAACAATGGTTTGGTGAAGAATTTGAGCCTGAACCAGCGTTCGAGGCAGAATCATAGGCTAGAGTTGTTGGCTTTCCCGAGTTCCTGAAGAAAAATGCTCCTGCAATTAAAGAATTAATGACGCCAATGGGAAATGTGTGTGAAATTGACGACTGTCATTAGTCTCGAATTGACCATAGATCATTATACCTGAAAATCGAATTTTATGAAGGCATTGGCTTGTAGAATACTTTTGCTGCTCGATTCGACAACAAGGTTTACATCATTAGGTTCAGCGCACCACACATGCTCATCCTGGGACAAGGCCTGAAATTCCGTTTGTGAGCAATAGGGAGGAACCAGTGGTACCATTTTTTGTGATCATAGGTAAATTTTACTTCCATCCGTAGTTTCTTTTAGTTAATCCACATTATGTTTGGCCAATCGAGGTAAATTTTCCAAAGAACATAATTACAAAGTGTTCATTCAACTATGCTCTATCCTTAACAGCCTTATAGTGAGACACAACCATACATGCACACACTCACATACATTCATACAAGGTTATAATGCCCCACCCAAGATTCTGAAATAATAATACAAACCGGTGCTATGTTAGTTGTACATAGATGTGGTTGTATGGCTTGAGTTTGAGACACTGTTAATGTATGGCTTGAATTTCCTTCAGATGTGGTAAACTGCTACCATGAAAAAAAACCATTTTACAAATTGAATAATAACTTCAACCAAGTTCACTGCTACCATGAATTAAGGAGTTTACTAATTTTTCTTCAAACACCTTAATGCATAGATCTTTTGTGGGTGGCCACTTTATACATTATCATAGAATAATGTCATTAAGTTAGAGAAAAAGTAATCATGGAGTATAATGTTTTTTTATATGCAGGAACTGCTTTATCTTCTGAAATGTAGTGGAATTTTTTGAGATCACTTCCAATTTTTAACATTAACAAAGTGGTAAACTGTAAAAAAAATCACCATACTCAGTGTGTGTTACATGTCAAATTGTTTGATAATTAAGGCATATAAACTCTTAGGTGGATCACATTATTTGAGAATTGAAACACATAATATATTAGGTGGATAAATTAATTAAGTTTTACATGTTAAAAGTCAAAGATCTTACTTTATAGGGTTGATTAGGTGATCGAAAATGTCTATGGAATTAGAATTTACCTATTAATGTTTGCTGCATCGATATGACTAATTCCCATCGAACTCTTTTACAAGTGTGCGTTACTATTATATTATTGAAGTTTGATCATCCAAAGATCACTTTGTAACTTTTTGCCCTCCACAAAAAGAAATTCTGGTTTCGTCGCTGACTATGCTCTATCCTTAACAGCCTTATAATGAGACACAACCACACATGCACACACTCACATACATACATACAAGGTTATAATAGCTTTATAATGAGACACAAGCAGATGACCGACATTCAACTAGAAAGTAGCTATACCAACATTAGCATAAAACAACACATTATCACAAGTGGATTATCTTATATATCTAGAAGTTTCTTCTTAAAACTATGATCATTTATATGAGGTGCTAATTGTAATATATCAATGATCATATAATCCCCATTTAGTCACTCTGACATAGACAATGACTCTGACATGGACAAAGACTCTTACATGGACACTGACTCCGAAGAAAAAGAAGAAGATGTTGGTGCTGATGCTGGTGTGGATGCTGGTGATGACTGGTGATGTTTGTGAATGTTGGTTTTTTCTACTGGTAATGAATTTTGGCTTGAAAGTTTGTGAATATTTGTGAAACTTTGTGTGGTTGTGGAAGTTTGTGATTGTTGGTGATGATTGGTGATGACTGGTGATGACTGATGATGGATGCTAGTAAATGCTTGTGAATGGTACATAGTGAATGTTTGTGAATGCTGGTGATTTTTTTAATCTTATGATACTTGTGCGTGTATACTTGTGCATGCCTTCAGATGGCTGCCTTATGATACTTGTGCGTGCATGTATAGTTGTGCGTGCGTGTATACTCATGCGTGTCTACTTGAGCGTGTATACTTATGATACTTGAGCGTGTATACTTGTGATATTTGTGCGTGTATACTTGTGTGTGCCTTCAGATGGCTGCCTTATGATACTTGTGCGTGTATATTTGTGCTTGCGTGTATACTTGTGTGTGTATACTTATGATACTTGAGCGTGTATACTAATGATACTTGTGCGTGTATACTTATGATACTTGTGCGTGTATACTTGTGCGTGTATACTTATGATACTTGAGCGTGTATACTTGTGCGTGTGTACTTGTGCGTGCATGTATACTTGTGCGTGCGTGTATACTTGTGCGTGTATGCACTGCGTGTATGATGTGTATTGTAATAAAACGAAAATGCTTGAGTGCCCGCTTCAGATTTTGTAAAAATCTGCGGTAAGAGGCTTAAAATTCGGATGTCCCCACCATCATCAGATATAAAATTACCATCATACCCCCCTGATTTCCTTAGTTCACACTGAATCGCACATTTTACCTGGCTTTACACCCGGGCATACTAGCATCGTCCGTAATAAAAAATCGTGTATACTTGTGCATGTATACACTGCATGTATCACAAAACCTCAGTGCAAACACATCGCAGTGCATACACACTGCAATGCAAACACACCGCAGTGCATACACACCGCAGTGCAAATTAACCTAAAGCATAAAATTAACCTCAGTGTAAGGTATGAACCTCAAGCAGTGCAAATTAACCACAGTCCCCATTCCTTAACTAGCTCGACCTCTATAATAAACCAATGTCTTTTTCATGCCAATAGCCCGGTTCTCATGTTTTATTGTTGGGTATAATTTTCGAATAAACCTCAGCATAATCCCAAATCAATAATAAGTGCAACTAATTACTCATAAGCGAATGGGTTTTCCAAAACGTAACAAATGAAATACTTACTAATTACTCATAATCCAATCTATAATAAGCGCAACTAATTCAAAATGCTATACAAACTGAACCTGAGGGAAAAAACTAGCGCTTTCAGCGCCCTGAGCAATCAAAGGTAGAAAGCGTTTCAAAGCTTCATCCTTTTCGGAATAGAATTTGTTGTCGAGGAGAGGAGCGATAATGACGTGAATTTTGGTTTAAATTTTTGTCAATAGTAAAAAAGGGGGAAAACGATTAGATGATAGAGAAGAAAATGATTTCATGAAGGGAGAAGATCGTGCCAAAATTTCGTCAAAAGAATGCAATGACGTAGCTGTCAATGATTGGATGATGGCTAACATTAAGATCATCAGATCCATAGATGGTTTGAACCGTTGGATTAATCTTTCATCTACGGTTGGGGTTTTTATATGTTGATTACGCGGATCACTGAGCTGGATTATATATACGTAATGCTACGCTTTTAACTGGTGTTGCACATCAAAACACTAAAATTCCCACCGCAACAGTGCATCCACGTATAATGCAACAACATATGAATACTGTTGCAGAAGCTTAAAGAAATCATAGCTTTCGCCACACTTTTCATGCAACGCACACAAATTAGTGTCGAATATGCCCACTTTTGTAGTAGTGTCCAAAACCCTTTTGATAGAAATGATAATCTTTATATCAAAACTCTTTTGATATTATATTATAATAGTGTCTAAATCAAATAAATAGAAATCTAGTGGAACGCTTTCATCTCACGCTCCATATACATAATATACAACCAAAACCGCGAGCTCTTATTGGGTAATGAATTTCCAACTATGACAAGGTATGGAACCACCTTCTAATAGTATATCTCTAGAGGAGAATACACTAGATTAAACAAGAACATCTTGTAACCCAGCCACACATGACCGACCACTCATTTCTCTTGAGTGTATTAAATGTATATCACCAACGGTTGGGATTAGCAACCGTTTCCCGAATGGGAAAACATCGAATAACATAAAGAATGAAATGAATTTCTCTAGATAGGTTATAATACACCCTAACTAGGAGCTACCCACTTAGCCATGCTGCCTGCCCGATTTTAGTCATTTCCCGGTTGTTGAGGCCTAAGGCTACGCTTAATTACTTCTCATTGATAGCACAATCACTTTGAATACCACATTGTCAGTTTCGTTAACCAATAATTGATTTGCACAAATATAATCCGGATATTATGCTAAAAGAATAAATTCTTCGCCGCCATATATATTTATACAGACCAACATATGCAATCATTGGAAATACTCTGTCAGACATTCGTCCATACAACTTCGTTCTGGGACTGAACAAAACCGATGGCACTTCCATTAATAGAAAAAGCCCTTTCACTCTACTCCATCTCCGATTATCTTCATATAATCTAATTCGCAATGCTACTGCCAGTACGGAGTGGTTCTTGGACAATAATCCAACCGATATCTCCATATTGACAACAATATTGGCAAACACGTCTATAGTCGGTTATTTAACTACCGAAGAAAAACAAACATTCATTCAAAGCATTAAACAAATCATTGGGCCTTTTAATTAATATTTCATTAATTAAAGCACTTCTCCATTTCCTTATCCGTATTCGTTAACACGATATTTTCGATAATTATCTTGGCCTCTTACGCTATTTGGAAAACATTTCCATATATCCCCTTCTTTTAGTTTCTATACTTAGAAAATATATTCTATTTATAATTGGAAATAATTCCAATTACTTATCTCTTTCATGATCATTCATTTATTTCATACTTGGCAAATATTTATCTTTATATTTCCAAAATTCCACTTGCTTGGGTTAAATCGATTTATGTGAAAAACATCTTACAAACAACCCAAAATACTGCATTTAACTAACTCTTATTCAAATATTTATCTCCAAGATTGGATCTTGCTATTTATTGCTTAAAAATGAAATCAATCAAGTTGGGGTATAACTAACTCTCGGACCTTGACTGAAAACATCCTTAACTTCAAAACGGACAAGACCACTTAACTCGAATAATCAACATCATAAATCCAATTATTCATTTTTAAACCCATATATGTTTCCCTTTCTAATTTTACCATATTTAATGATAGATTTCCTTTTTGTTTATAATATTATATTTTTAAGTTTGTTTCCTTATCAAATTCTATATATACTGATACATTGATTTCTAGTTATCCAATTTTCTTAAAAATATTCTAACTCCTTAAATTTTTGGAAAATTTCGCCATATCCTCCTTTGTACGGGTCACTCGGTACAACTATAAAACACCTCTCTAGGCCCATTCCATTCAAAAAGAAAATTAAAAAGCCAAGCGGCTTGCCGATTCGGCACATAAAACCTCATATGGAATTTAAACATGTACCTTTTTGTCGGGCATACAATTTACAATCTTCATATACTTCATTCCAAACCTTCTTAACCTATATACGTCCATTCCCAATTTATTCTAAGTCAATTTGGTCATTTTAACTCAATTTGCTAATTTATCTTTATATTAGCCCTTTTTCATATTTCACTTTCTATTTGAACATAACATGTTCAGATATAAATTTTAACTTGCTTACAAACCAATCAAATCTCATTTTTAATTCAAGTTTAATATTTGATTTCGAATATAAATTTACAAACCCAATTTTCTTATCCAAAGCCCAACTTCAATTCAAAATCCTATTAACTAATTATTCTTTAAATTAGTTAATATTATTCAAGAATTAACAAATCTGATTTTTTGTTTCAAAAATCATTCAATTACTCCACTTGAGTTCAGATATATTTTATAACTCAAGTCTAGATTTTTCCTAAATGAAATTAGGATTTTATTTACTTAAAAATCCTTTTATTTATTTAAATAAACCATTATGGTTTTATAATGGTTATGGCGTTGTTTTTCTGAAAATTTGATTTTGACATAACTCAAAATCTATTCAACGAAATCCATATTTTTTTCTTCCATTGGAAAACTATTATCAAATCGGTCCTGACGGTTCTTGTTTTAGAGAATTCCGACTTAAATTGAGTTCTGCATACTCAATTGAAGTTCGAAATGCCAATTTACAAACTGCCGTGTTGTGGCAAGTTCGTTTTAATTGTATTTAATATATAAATGTTTTAACTTCATTTATATATAAATTCTAACTTCATTCTAATATATTTTAATATATACTAAACCAATTTTTCCAATTCAGCTTAATAATTCTGATTAACCTAGATCGCCAATTATTTCGTGTCTTAGTTATAAATTTATTTATAATTCAATCTTCTATATTAAATTCAAATTCCTTTATAAATAAATTATTTATAAAATTCAATCAATTTCAAATTATAAATCCTTCTGATTTATCTCATCTCAGTTTATATTATGTATTCTAGAAATAACCTCGTCGGTCCTTTTTCGAAATGATTTCCAACACACTGTTAAATTCATATTTGAATTTAATTTCCTAAATAATCAAATGATAATTTATTTCACTAAATTTATAACACTGCTTATAAATTTAACTTCCCTGTTTTATATAATAAAACAAGTTTCATTTCAAAATCTGTTTGAAACTTAATTCCTTTTATATTTCGAATCCCGGAATAAAACTATCATTCCCTTATTCGAAATGATTTCAAATTATATTATTAAATTCATATTTGAATTTAATATTTCAAATCAATCTCTTGATAATTAATTCATTATATATATAAACACCGTTTATAAATTTTCTCATTTTATATAATTAAACAAGTTCCATTTGAAATCTATTTAAAACCAAAATCTTATTTTGGAATATTTTATTTATTATAACTTATCCAAATACAACATAGAAATATTTTCATATTAAAATTTAACTTCTATTTAATACAATCCAAATATTTTTCTAGACATATTTTATTTATATAAATTCAAATTAATCGAATTCAAATCATAAATCCATAGGGATTTATTTTTGGTTCGATTTACTTTGAACATCAGAATAAATATCATCGTTTACTTCTTTCAAACGATTCACCATTTCTATTATTAAATTTACATTTGAATTTAAATATTCAAATTATCAAATGATATTTTTTCCACTTTATTTATAAACATTATTTATAAATTCATTTCAATTCCCTGATTATCCAATGAAAATCATTCCATTTTATTTATAAATATCGTTTGTAAATTTACCTCAATTTCCTATATTGTTTAATTTATAAACATCGTTTATAATTTCAATACTTGTTTTATTTATTCAAAACAAGTTAATATCGTTATTGAGGACTCAAAATTCAAATTCTTATTTTGGAAAAATAGATTTTCCATTATAAATCTCGAAATATCCTTTTTACGGTATTTTTATAAATCAACATTTTGGGCCCAGTGATATTGAAACAATCAAACCACTCAATTATCAATCAACACATCATATATGACAATATATATATATATATATATATATATATATATATATATATATGAAAACAAATAATAACAATTTTTAAAGAATCCAGTTGGATCCCTCCAGCCTGATTTCCTTCATCACAAACGCTAGCCAACATAAATAATACCCATCCTGCTTCGAGGCAGGATATCGCGGTCTAGTGGGTCATCCACTATCATAGCGTGGGGGCGTATTGGGTCATCCACTAACGACGCCACAGGCATCCGCTAATGGTACTGCGGGAAATATCCAACCACCCATATATATATATATATATATATATATATATATAATATCCACAACACCAAGCCTAAATAACTAATATATTTAATTATCATAATTGATAACAAATAAATAAATGCATCCAACTAGCCAACAATTTATTTTAACGATAAAATAAATTTAAATAAATTTCAAAGTGAGAATTCACTCACCTTAATTATTAAATGCCGATCCGATGGAACTTTAATTCAAATCGAACGTTATTCGATTTAAATTAAAATTCTCAAGCTGGTTCTGATTTACTCTAAAAATTCCAAACTTGTCTCCATTGCATAGTTATTCTTGATACGGTCGTAATGAAATCCTATTTCGTATGAAATATATATATATACGTTATAAATTGAAATACATATTTATGTAATAAAAGACCATTAATAAATTTATTAATTATTTCTTTACCCTAATCTTTGTTTTAATCTCCCCCTTTCCAATTTAAAGATCATGGTTTAAGCTTCTTCCTTAAATGCTTTTCATGCCAAGAAAACAACGCACCAAACCCATCACCTTGAAATAGAACTCGACGACTTCTACTGAAATCAGCATTAGGATCCTCCTGCTAATCCTCATGATTCCCAATAGTTCACAATTCTTTCAACCATCCCTAAACGCATCCACTGCCCCAAAAGCTAAATAAATAGTTTGAACAGTCATCCTTTGCACCACTCAGAACCACCCATTTACCCTCTCGCACTCCTTCATGAAGCCTAACCAACATCAAAACATCATTAACAAAAATAAAAATCGCGATCTCTGATTACAGTGAAAGCCGACTTCCCTGAAAATCAATCGCCAAATTGAACTCTCCTACAACTGCATACCATCGCTCGCCTATCGTCGTGACACCCCTATTGCCTTCTCCTACCACCAGGCCATCCGATGTTGAGCTTAACATCCTCTTTCATTGCAACTCATAAACCCTAGAAGCGATCAAAATAGCATCGACCTCCCTTAATATCGATGCACCCTCCTTCCTGAGTGCTTCCAGTATCTTCAAGCTTCAAGAGATTTAAGCAGTTGAAATCGCGACCCTCGATTTCCTTTCCTTCGATCGCACCCTCTAATTCGATTCACACTTGACCTCGATGTGATCCAAATATTGAAATTTTAATTGATTCGTAAAAACAGATTTGGGTCTCCGCCATTTTCTAAACTGGTTTTGGATTTTTATTTGGTTTTTGCTTAATGAAGAGGCTACGACCATTTTCCTTTGGCCTTTGAAGCCCCTTTTTTCCATTTGATTTTGAAGTTTAGGATGAATAGCCGAAGAAAAGAACTGAAAGGGAAAGTCATGATTTTATAGAGACGTATACTTCAGTGTTAAGGAGTAGGGGTGTGTAGGTAGAGAGTAGGTTTTAGGTTTATAGAGTAATATATTTACTTAGGAAGGAAGGAATGAATTTTTTTATAATTATTTTTATTCTATTTTATTTAAATTTTAAATTAAAACCTGTATCCTTTAATTTTAAATTATCACGTTGATTTCAACTCCTATTTGAGCCCAACAACAGGCCTTTCCATGGTTTAACCACCATTCTAAACCCACTAGGACAGGTTTCAAAGCCTTATTCGATCATCTGAAAAAGATATTAATTTAAATCGATATAATATAAATTAAAAACAATTAATTCTTAGAAAATAAATTAATATTATTCTAAATCAAATAGAAGTCTGTATTGACCATCTGAACTGTTTTCAATTTAGTTTTAAATTTTTGAATTCAATTAAATTCGTTTTCGTATTACGATAATTACATAAATTTGAAATAAATTGTATATCGATTATTAAATCAACAAACTAAATATAAAATCCATTTACATTATCAATTAAATATTTAAAGTACATATTAAATATTCAAAAATAAATCAAACAAAATCTTGGTTGTTACAACAACAACAACAACAAAAGAAAGGTGGAAAGAATAAAAAAGCTAAGGATAAGTGGAAGTGTCGCAGTTGTGGACGTGAGGGTCACTTAATAAAAGACTACAAAAGAAGGAAGAATACTTGCTTCAGTTATGGAGAAGTCGGACACTTTGCTAAAGAGTGCCCGAAGAGGCAAAGGCAATGCAAAGGGCAGGAACCCTTGGAGGGCAGGTGTATGCTCTCGCGGCCATCGTATCGGATAGAGGTAAGAAAGTTATGTTGAAGGTTTGATTTCTATTTCCAATCAACCTATTAGAACTCTTTTCGATTCTGGCGCTTCGCATTCATTTATATCTGATTCTGTGGTCGATTCGCTGCACTTAAATACTAGTATGGTAGTGAATCTCGTTATTATCTCAAACCCTATTGGTAGTTCGGCTCATTTGTCCGTGATTTGTGGGATTTGAGAATATCTGTCTTAGGCATCAAATATGAGTGTGATGCATACGTGCTCGGGTTTTTGGGCTATGGTTTGATTCTAGGGATGGATAGGCTAGTCAGGGTTATTTGGCTTCTGACTTGTCATGGGTGGACCCTCGAGATTTCATGTGACCCGCAAGGGTCTGTCATGCTTAGTTTCCTAGAGTCTCTTGATGCATCTATCAATGTTCTGCGATCGGTACCAATAGTCTGTGAGTATCTTGACGTTTTTGATGAGGTTTGGGGTTTACCCCCGAGGCACGAGATTGATTTCCATATATACTTGGTGGACAATGTAAAGCCAGTTGCATTGCCTGTGTGCCATATGGCTCCAAGGGAAAGGAGGGAACTTAGCAAACAAGTAGGGGAGCTGCTTGAGAAAGGTTTTATTAGGCGAAGCATATCTGAATGGGGTGCTCCGGTGGTATTCACAACCAAGCCGTACAACTCGCTTCACATATGTGTGGATATTCATGGTTTTTTTCCTTATTTCTTATTTATGGAAGTGTCTGCATGATACAGCATGGGTAGTTGAGCCGAACATGCTTGAGGAAGCAGAGATAGAACGGGAGGCGACAATTAGATGATTTCCTACCTGTATACTTGGATCAGAGGTTAAGAAATTATGCAACAGAAAGGCTAGGTTAATAAAAGTGCAATGGAGTGAAGACAACAAGGATGCGACTTGGGAGACGAAGACAAAGATCACGCTTCATACCCCTTTCCATTTTGGGAGTATGTTCTTAACTTCTTCTATTTTCAAAGCTTTTATTTGCACTTGCTTCTATCATCTGAGTATATACTATCGATCGAATCTTCGACCTTTAGGTAGGAAATCCCATGATTGTAAACATGTGTTTAAGATATGTTATGTTTGATGGATGCAAGTGGTTGCTAGTTGTTTCTCTTGGATGCATATACACACACATTGGGCACTAGATCGGCTCAATCACTCTCATATTGCATATGGATGTATGTGCATTTTTCTTCTTTTAATGGATGAAAATGGGTGTATCATCATATGGATGTTGCATTTGGACGGATGATTGTGCAAACGTATAGAACTTACATGTTATAATAGGATTATTTGCATACATATTGGATTCATAACACTAATATACATTGCATTAAGGAGGTCGACTGAATCAGCAATCCGCCTGATCTTTGCATTAGAATTGGGACATATACACACACATTTGCATATGTTCATATAAGAATTAGAAGTCTTCAAGGATAATGGATGCCTGTGTTTGGTGGATGAGTAGATGGACGAGGATGGTCGGATATACATTCTTCTTAACTTGGAGATTTCGCGGACGAAATCCTTTAAGTAAGGTAGAATGTAACACCCCAAAATTAGATACACTATAACCATACTGTAAAGAAAATTAATTAAAGGGTTAATTAATTATTGAAAAAATGGAGTAGATGCATATATATATATATGTGTGTGTGTGATTATGTTAAGAAGGTGCAAGTTTAAATATGCGCATTGAAAAAAAAAGTAAAGTGCATGAGAATTTAATTAGGCTACAGTAAAAGAAAGATTAGTGTAAATTAATATGTAAGGTAAAAAGAGAAAATTTTATGCAATTAATGCAATGCAATAATGCTTAAGAAAAGAGCGCATAAAAATAAGGAAAATTAGTGCAATAATGCATGCAGTAAAAAGGAGTAAATAAAAATGAATAGATTCGCTGTATGTATTTAAAAAGGAAGAAGATAAATGCAAACAAATAACGTAATGCATGCATGAGAAATGTTTTATGCAAAGAAAGAAAAGGATGCATGTAAGGGAATTGAATTACATGCAATAAATTAAACATATTTTATAAAATAAATAAATAAATAAATAAATAAAAGGCTAACATACAAATGCATGCAATCAATTAATTTGTTTAAAAAGGAGGGAAGGATTTATGCATGTGATTGCATTAAGTTGCATGAAATAGGCATACTTTAATAAGAATAAAGTAATTGATGCCATAATCAAAAAGATTTGCATGCAACAAAATAAGGGGATTATGAATTAAAAGAAGAAACATATCTACGCATGTAAATTAGTGGTGAAAGAAAATAAATGTTATTAAGTAACATTTAAAAAGATAAAGAATATGTATGTATATATATACATGCAAAAGAAAGAAAGAGAAACATGATGAAAAGAGGGAAAACATTAATGTAGACATGCAAACGTATACGATGAAAATTCATATTTAAAAGTAGTGTATTATTAATGCATTATAAATGGACATTTGTTGCATTAGTTAAATAGAAAGATAAGGAAATGTATATATATTTATATATAATTCAAACTTGGTAAAGAGAAGGCATAACTAAAGAAGGGCAAGATAAGGAATATAATGAGAAAAGGAAGAAAGGAATAAAGTCCCATTTATTTATCGTTCAAACATAGACTATTTTTTTATGTTATGTTTAATTGGGTTGTTTGCATAAGGAAGGTATGTATTATGTATGTAAGAAAATAATGTTTGAAAGATAGGGGATGTATGTAATTATACATACGCAATATTTAATAAATTCAAATGGAGATATATGTGTGTATGTGTGTGTGTGTGTGTATAAGGTGCCCAATTAATAAAAAGGAGAAAGTAATTAAACGTTTTAATTAAAATGTTACAAACATTGCATAACTTTTGAGCGTGGACTTGTTTTGTGGCTTGATTCATTGACCCTATGCTATAAATAAGACCTCATTTCTCTTGTTTCTCCACACCAAAAATCAATGGAGGCCTAGATGTGGTCGGTGCTTGGACTGAACCAATTTTTTTTCTTCTTCTAAAATCAAGTTTAGAGATTGAAAATTAGATCTGAAATTCAACCTTTCTTCTATTCTTTTCTAAGATCCAAACACTATGACTTTAAGTTACCTTTAGAATTAAATAAATAAAAATTGAAATGATGTGATTGTAATTTGGATCTATACCTATGACTAAATCATATCAGATCTACTGTAATTTGTGAATCTACGATATTCTGGCATAGCTATGATTTGGATCTCAACCTTTATCATATTGTAACTTGTGGATGCCTAGGATTACAATAACTAAAATGGTAATCGTAATAGGACATGAGGTTAGGTTGCACTTATGGTGGAAGTCTGCGACGAACCGTCCAGCATATCCAGCAACCAGAAGTGGTGAATCTAATGTGAGAGATCTAGGTGAACAAACACGAGACGTGCTAAGACACGAGGTTAAGCCCGATTTGTGGAATAAGTCTACCAGGACCCACACGATATATCCAACATCCACAAGTTGTAGGCTTAATGTGGGAGGTCTAGCATATTAAAAGCATAAATGGATAAATGGTAATGAATTAGAATAAACGAGGAATGATAGTAACCTATTATCATTAATTACTTTAATGAAAATGTTGTATATAATACGTAGACTTGTCTTAGGGACAAGTGTAAATTAACTGTAACGACACGCATTTTGTCCGACCTTAATCGATTGATAGATCGACTAAAACCGTTCAAAACCCGCGTATGTTAAAGTTGGTATCAGAGCCAGGTTTCGATCCTGGGACCTGTGGGTTATGGGCCCACTACGCTTCCGCTGCATATCGAGAATAAGAAACGGTTACTCTACAATACTGATCGAGAATAAGAGAACATCCTATTCGACTGCTCTAATCAAATTTTTGAGTTTTCTTGGTTTCAGTTTTAACTTTTTAATTGCATCATTAGAGATAAAACTTCGTTATGACGATACGGTCCTAACAAAACTAATTTCGTCGAATTCTGAGACTGTTTGAGAAATGACTATTTTTCAGTCGATTAAATTTAACTGAATTGAACAAACACAGTTTCTTCCGCCACGCTCACATACTAACTTGAAAAATTCTAAAAATTGAAACCTAACAATAATATGACATTCCGGTTCCAACAAAAGTGGTTTCGGTTTTGGGAAAATTCAACAGTTGGATCTTCCGGTATAGTCGTTTAAAGTTACGATTGCCGATACGCGAACTGTCGCACGCGTTTCGTTTTAATTTTATATTTATATAACATAAGTTATAATAAAGGGAAAGAAAATTTATTAGTAAACCTTATTAAGGATACTAAGCTAACGAATAAAAAACGACATGTTGTAGTGATATGTTAAATAGAAAAAAAAATGAATCGAGATGAAGTATACTTAATAACATATTAAGTAAAAAATTGTTATTATGGAATCAGGCAATGAATAGTATAAAAAGGAATTGTAGACCACTTTCGTTAATAACAATCTAGAGGATAACATGTGATGAGATTATTAATAAACTTAAATGGATTAAGTTGTGTGTGTCTATATATATATATATATATATATATATATATATATATATATATATATATATATATATATATATGAAGTTAATAAGAAAGGGGAACATGGCAACTTGAAGAGAAGTCAATGTGAATAGGATAACCTATTAACTTGTAATACTTAACCTGTTTGAATCCATAAGGATTACATGAACTTGTTAACTTGAGTAGGGGTTAAGTAAACTTGCTTGAATCAGTGGGAGGGTTAAGCAAATTTTAGGTAGGTGGGTAATATTAGTATATATAGGCCCAAAAACTTAACCTGTGGGGTTATGCAATCTTTTTAATCTGTTATAGCATAACCTGTGGAAAACCTAGTAGTGGGGATACAAGCCTAGGGGAGCTTGTATCATCTTGTGTATAGGACCCGTTTCAGTCAGTAACCCATATTTAGGTATCAAACAAGTACTCCGAGCTAGGTCGGAGTCGAGGTATGCGTGCTAGGCTGATTGTAAGAGATCCTAACAAAAAGGGTGGTGTGGGCGGCGCAGACCGACGGAGTCATGTGCGTGCATGGGTCCGTCAGAGCAGGATAAGATGCCGTGACACCTGTAGATATTGTTATACAACATGAAAACAAAGGGTTGCCACTTTGGGGAGTGATACACCCTACCGTGGAGCCAACACAGAGTGTCTACGGAGTAGGGAGCTGATCGATTAGGATAGTAATTAGGGCACATCTAGATTCTGATATGTTTAGGAGCCCATTATTATCCTTACATGTAATTCTGGTATGTTGGGCTGCATGTTAATTGTATGAGGTTAAAACCTCTCCCTGGTAGTATGCCTATGTCTGCCAACTTATAGTTGTTGGGAACATCTCATTTTGGTTGTACTAGTATTAGTGCAGAGAAATCGTTAGAGAAGCATAATATACTCTATCATGTTTATCCTTTTTACTTTGTCATACCTGCCTTTTATGATGTTGTCTACCTTTTCCACTTTATATGTCTGTCATGCTACTTTTAATTATTTACTTGCTAAAAGTAACTGGACTCGCCAGACTTTATGTATGACCTATTTTGTTTCCTCTTCTTTCTCTTCCATTTCCCCCAAGATTCTTAGGGTGGGAATACTCAAGCTTAATCAGGATTTTGCTATTGTCTTGCTTAGAGCTGCTTAGATGTATTGCTCAAGCTCTTATCTCTACTACTATGACTATGTTTTATTTGGGGAATTATGATTCTTTTATTGTACTCTTATGTTTTAAGTACAAGACAGTAATTTCAATAATGTACTGCTTTTTTATGTTTTTCAGACATATGATGTAATCATGTTTTGAGCCATGATGCTTTATTATTAATAAAATTTTTAATTCCGCTGTTATTTTATATCTGTCTTGTAATGTTTCTATTTTTGTTTACCTTTAATGCTTCACGAAACTTAATGCATTCTCTTAATGAGCAACATTAACGAACATGGGGTGTCACATAATATTTAAGTGATATACTTGTTCTGCATTGTAATGTATCCGTAACAGCAAGTTTTCGAATGTATTATGGGGAAAGAAAATCATAACAGGTACACATGGCAAGTGCATCTATACAAATATATGGTGATTCACTTTAGAAGTGCACCCCGTATTTTTTTTGAAATGGTCAACTAATCGCTGAGCTGGCTAAAATACGCCTATATTTGAAAATAGTTTTTGAACCTGCATATTTGTGCTATTAGTTTAAAAACTAGTCTCTTTTGAAAATTTATCCTATGTTAAAACATAGGTAGACAATTAATAGTGAAAGCGTTGCAAGAGGCTGAGTTTAATAGGTCAAGTTAGAGGTAGACATAAGCCGCATCATAATACAAAAACCGCCCAGGCCGACTGAACTGAATTCTCTTTCTAAAGCAAATACCCGAAGCTGAATTGACATGCAATGATATAGTTGGATTGCAGTTTGAAATGATGATCCAACTGTATTAAACCGAACCAAATACATACACTAATAATCATATAATAAAAATAAAAATAATTCCTATTTGATTTTTTAATTTAACGATGACACTACTTGAAATAGTCCTTATTTCGACACGGCAGGGCGACAGATTCCGATAGGCTATAGGCGGCAGGCGAAAGGCGTCGGAAGCCATCGACTTATACAGCACAACTGAGAAACCTTTCTTTCCCAAACCATTCATTTTTTCCAACACAATTTGCAAAGCCCTCACACCTCCAAATTCGAAAGTTTAACCTCCAAATGCCAATTTCTTTGTCTAGGAACCTCCCTAGCTTCAATTTGTCTAGAACGAATAATTTCTAGTATAATTTTTTTCCATATAAATAAAGTTTTTACCTAAATCTATATATTATTAAATTGAAAAATTAGGGTCATCTACTAATTGTAATTGGTTCTAATAGCTTTGTAGTGAATTATAGCATCCTCTTATATGCATATTTCATATGATATAGTGAAATTGAAAATTTTATGTGCAATGTTTGGATATTTGTGAATATGTCCCCCTTAGCGTGTTTTTGGCTCATTATAATTTTTTTTTTTGGTTATTTGTGTATATATGCACCATTGTATATGTATGATCGTTGTATTATGTTAGTTGAAATAGGATAAAACCGAATGCACGTGTTAGGAATAATATATTCTGCATGTTTTGACATATGCACAAAAGAGCATGAGTCTAAAATCTAATTGAGCCTATTGAAATGACAATAATGGTAAATCATCTTTAAGTCGATGTGATATGTCGAACAAATGTGATAAATTAAAATATTTTTGTGTTGTAGTAAAACTGTATTTTTCTAGTAAAATGCACACATCTAATTGGCTAATGTTCTGTAGAGGGTTTTCGGCCCCGTCCATTGAGTATTGTACATGATCATTATATAAATAGTTGTTTTTTGTCAAAAAACGACCATTAATATTCATCTGATACAATGTTTGTTGGATTTTTCCATGTACTTTACAAGATATAAACACCGTAAGCATTTACATTTTGTATACTACATTTCAAACGGTTCACAGAATTTTGGTTTAACTTTTCTTTTTGTTTCCTACATACATCCGTTTGTGTATAATGTAGAGAACAAAAGGGAAATGTTGCCAAAAAAAATTGAATCGTTTAAAATGAAGTAGTATATGAAATGTAAATGCTAACTATATTTATAATGGGAAGTAGGATGCCTGGCCATGGAAAAAAGTTACGCTAAAAAAATGTGCCATATTTGAGAATATTTTTAAATTTATGAAATTGTTATTTATTTTAAACCATTATACATGTGTTGTACAACCATGAAAATAAGCTTTTTCCAATTTGTATTCTTGAAAATAAATATTAATTTTTGAACTTGTGACTAAATTTCTCAAATAGGAAAAATGATTGATTATTTTGTTGAACAGAGGAGATGGATTTACCAAAGAAGAAGACTGAGAGGTTCGATAAAAGAAGAATTTTATAACGGTACAAATATCTTTGTTGAATTTTCTTTAAGTAATAACAGAAATGATCTAGAAGTTCATTGTCCATGTAGCAAGTTTAGACATTTGAAGTATTTGCTGCCCGATATTGTGAATGTCCATTTGTGCAAAAACAGATTCGTACCTTAGTATTATTTTTGGGATCGTCATGAATAAGTTGTAGCAAATACTTTTGTGGAGCTGAGGTAGAAAGTGATGTTGATGAAAATGTTAGTACAATCTGTATTAAAAATATGGTCGAAGATGCAGCACGATAAATGTTTCCTATGGTTGATGATGGAAATGATAAAGAACCGAATATTGAAGCCAAAAAAATTAATGATTTACTGGAATCTACTAAGAAACCTATTTGGGATGGTTGAAGAAGTGGCACTAAGCTATCAATAATTGCAGAATACATTGCGATGAGGTCAGAATACAACATCATTGAATCTAGGTTTATGGCTGCTGTACAAGCTATAAAAAGATACATGCCACCAGATAATTTAATATGTGAAAATCACAACGAAGTTAAAAAGCTTATGTCGGATTTTGGTATACCTTATCAAAAAATATATACATATTTAAATAGAAACATATTGTTTTGAAAAGAAGACGTAAATCTTAGAAATTGCAAAATATGTAATCAAGAAAGATACAAACCAAGAAAACAGAAAGGAAAGGGAATTTCATACAAGAGTATGCATCACTTACCTATTACTACAAGGCTTCAAAGATTATATGCATCTTCCGTAACTGCATCTTATATAAGATGACATAATGTGAGATCGAAAGAAGAGGGTACCTTGACCCATCCGGCCGATGGAGAAGCATGGGTGCATTTCGATAAAACTTATCTCAATTTTGCAGGGAGAGTCATAATGTCGGACTAGGATTATGTACGGATGGTTTTTCACCATTTTTGTAATGACCCGGATTTTTGAGCAGTTACTTTAAATATTTAATATCGTTTAAATATTGAATTAATAATATAAAAGAATTTTTATATTGAACTATCGATTTATAATCGATATACGATTTATTTCGAATACATATAATTATCGAAATATGAGAATTGAAATAATTCAATTCGAAATTAAAACGGGGTCAGAATAATTCAGATAGTCAACATAAATTCTATTTGGAATATATACGATAATAATAATTAATTTATTATCAAGGAATTTATTTGTTTTTGAATTTAAATTATATTAAATTAATTTATTTTGGTTACTTATATTTACGTTCAAATTAAATATCAAAATATATTCAATTAGTTCAGAATAGTGTTACACTGTTGAAACAACAGTGGTTACGTTAAAATAGCGGTTCGTGGTTTAAATTAATGGACCCCGAGATATTTGATTTTAGATAGGTACAAAATCAAATCGATATCTGTTAAAAAAGAATAGGAATCACTTTATATCAAATCAGAATCCTTTTAAATTAAATAAAAAATCGCGTTATCTCAAATCACATTAATATACTGTACCACAATTCCTTAGTGCTTAAGTATCATCTTCTATAAATTTCGACTCCTTCCCATTTTAATTCTTCTGTTGGAAATTGCAAGCTTCAAATCGGCAAAAATGGAATGCCTCTCCTCAGTAAAAATCATTGCTCGAATTCCTTTATTTTATTTCTCAAAGACCTATCTCCTTAAATCAAAAACCATCTCAAAACATTTACTTTTGTTTGTTTTTGAATTAAAAACAAAATCGAAATCTCCCTCTTATGAAAATCAAGTGTTCTTGCTTTTCAATCTGAAGCGGTTCAAATCGAGTGTGCTTTCTATTTGGAGGGGGATCGACTTTTGTATAGTGGATCAGGCGCAGCCGATTCAGGTTGAACGATTGAGGTGTTAATCTTCAAATAGCGAGAGAGTTCGGGTACCCAAGTTTGAGGATCTACAACGATTTGTTTTAGGCGATTTGGGGGGTTCACGACTTCAAAGTCGTGACAAGCTTGGTGTTTTGGTGTCGGGAGAGGGTGCGATGTTGGTTCTTGGGAGCGATGTCATGTTACAGTGGGGATGGAGTATGAGTACTGGTAAGAGACTGGAAAAGGTGTTTGATGTTGCTAGGGTGTTGTACTGCAAATTAATGGGTTACAGGAATCTAAATTTGCAGTAATTGAGGATGGTCGCAGGTTCCACACAGTGGTGACGATGGGGTAGCCTGCATGGAGAAGAGATGAAGCTTTTTATGTTGGTAAGCTTGGTGGAAATCGTGAAATGGTTAGAGCAAACTAATGGGGATGTACTGTAAAGAGAACATATAACTGTCTGATGCAATGTTGGTGGGACAAACTAGAAAGTTAGCGGTGACCCGTTGGATGTTGGACGGAGTAGGCGGGTAGTGATGCTGTTGGGTTCAATACTGTATGGGGATTGGATTGCAATAAGAACAAGATAAACCTGTAACAACCTGGAATTTTCGGCCTAGAAAATCGAAATAAATACCTTTACCATAACTCATGCCGACCTTCCAAACACCGAAAACACTGGAACGTTATTAGAAAGAATTTAGAGGTTGAGATAAGAAAGAAATATAAGAATAGAAGAAGAAGAAGAACCAACACAACACAGAATCAGAATCTCACATCGCAGCGGAACAAAATATAATACAGAAATAAAATCTTTATTGAGAGCTTTTAGAATACTTACAATCATCAGAGCACATCACACATCTGGACAGTTATATTAACCTGTCCTCGGATACAACACACAGTGGAATAGTAGCTATATAATATCATCCGTCTGGACTCTTCTAGCTCGTCTCTAGACTTCACGGCATTCGTTAACCTGAACCTGTATCCCGGGCTAACCCGAGCATTTGCAAGACACCGGGTCAGTCTGGTGAACCAGAGTGAGTAAAACTCGCACAGTATTAAGAGTAAATCATCCAACATAAATTTTAAAGTTCAAAATCTTTTCAAAAGAAAAGGATAATCGTAAGACCAAATCCATACATAAACACGGATTGTTTTTACCTTACGATAACCCAAAACATTTTTGAAATCAATATCCTTTCTGATATTATAATAATGTCTAAATATAAGTAAATATCAAGCTAGTGGAACGCTTGCATCTCACGCTCCACATATATAGTATAAAATCAAAACCGCGGGAGCTTATTGGAGATTGGATTCTAACCTTGACAAGGTATGGGACCACCTGCCAATAGTGTGTCTTTAGAGGCGAATACACTGGGTTCAACAAGAACGTCTTGCAACCCGGCCCACACATGACCGACCACTCATTTCGCTTGAGTGTATCGAATGTATATCACCAACGGTTGGGCTCAAACCACCATTTCCCGAATAGGGACATCATTGAAATAGATTAAAGAATCAGATAGAATTTCTCTAGGTAGGTGGTTATACACCCTAATGGGAGCAACCCACATAGCCATGCTGCCTGTCCGATTTTTTCATTTCCCGGTTGATTAGGCTTGAGGTTCAGATTAACTTTTGAACACCTGGTCACCATTCACTTTGAATGCCACATCGTCAGATCCGTCAGAAATCACTAATTGACGTTCCCAAAAAATACTCTAGTTATCAAGCTAAGAGAATGTGCACTTCTCTGCCATCAACTTGGTACGTTTGAAAATATCAACGTATGTGACTCCTTTGGAAATACTCTGTCAGACACTCGTCCATACAAGTCATCTAGGAATAGGATGAACCGAAGGTACCCTCCTACTGCATCCAATATAGGAATCACCCCATGGATCAGTAGCGAGAAGTCCTTGCAACCCGTAGATTTCAACTACGACAGAACCACAGTTTATCTCTGGCCACTAAACCGGAGATTAGTAGCGGTTCTTCCGTCTGTGAAGATCTACGGTCTTCAATGCTCCATCTCGATCATCTTCTAATATCTTCACGTGTTTATTGGTCGGAATGGTTTTCGAATATAAATTCGATCCCGGTCTTTTCGTTCCAACAATCGAATTGGACAGATTTGATAGTCAGTGATTCAACTATCGAAATAATCAGTGTTTCAATCATTACAATCCAATGGGTTTACTGGTTTATTATTCAACACCACTTGGCCTTTAAATTAAAACTAATATAAATTAAAACTCTTAAATCTTTCGATATTATAAATATAGTTTATCGCTTTTTATTTAACATAGAGTATACTTTAAATAAATTCATCTTTTATATCCATTTTTCTATATTTTCACTTCCAAAACATTTACCACATAATTATATAATATTGGAAAATCAAACAAATTATCTCTCGTAAAACAATCGTTGAGAAATATCCTTAATTTCAATACTTGAAAACAAAAACCCAATGCTTATTCTGGTAGAATAAAACTTCCCTTTTTACTTGATTCAAATATTGAATCAATCTAATTTAAGCTATCATGGTCGCTTAAATTCCTTTTATAACATTGTTATACAAATTCGGTTTTTAAAATATAAAAGCCGTTCATAAACTTCTTTTGCCTTTCTATTTGATTTCATTTCAACCTCGATTTTTTTTACTCAGTTAAAACTAATTTCCCAAATCACTATTAATCAGGATAATAGTTTACTTTAATCATTAACTACTGTAAAAGTAGTTAATTTCTTTACTGAAATAAATAGTAAATCCCTTTTTAAAATTTCATTAAATCTAAACAAATATTCTTTAAACTATTTGGTTGGATTAATCCAAACAACAAATTTAATAATTAATTCCAGTTAAACAAGGTCAATTTAGTTACCTCAAAACATGGTTATCCCATTAACCGATTCCTATTAGTTTTTCCTTTAAATTAATTAATAATATAATTAATAAAAATAATTCCATTTAATTGTTTCTTAATGAACAATTATCCAATTTTTAACCGTTAGGTTAATTTCTATTCTCGTATTTCTAAATTTAATTAACATCAGCATGACTTTATAAAATCAATAATTAAATATAAACCTAAACAAAAATAACAAATATTTATTTCCTTATTAATACTTTTATTCAAAATAATATATATTTCAAATTCTATCTCCAGTTATAAAATAAATTTTTATAACTTTAGTTCTATCGATTTACCTGACGGTAAATCGATATAATTAAAACAAATTACCTTTAGGTCATTTTCTGCCGATTCCATAACCAACATAACCCATTGGTTAAAACCAAACACAGGATAAATTTCCCATCAATGATCAATACTCAAATCAATCACCCCAAACATGACAATTCATATGATAGTATGAAAATAAATAACATAATTGAGGAATCCCGTTGGATACCTCCAACCTGTTCTTCCCTGTATTCAAATGGTTATTTCAAATCAGATCATTCAACCATTTAACTGATAATAGTAAATAACGACCATTTAATCCAACCACAAGCAATTCAAACAATTCAACCAATTAAAACACGTTATAAACGTGACCAACAAGGTAAGTTACCTTTATTGGAACCAATCGTCAGAATAACGATTTGGTATTTCACTGAAATTAAACGACGGTTTAATTTCAGCAGTTAAATTAGCAAATAAATATATAATTAGCAAACAATCAACCATTGGCAAGCAGAGCACACAAAATAAAAACCCAATTTATATAAAATATAAATGGGAAGAACTGAGTGAGTTTAACTCACCTTGATTTTCATTTGTTGCTGAAACGGTTCATTTCGAACCTGCGTTCAGTTCTGTCCAAGCCAGTTTCATAACGTCACGTCCTTCGGCATGGTTCTAACGCTTCCTTGGTTTTTTCCACTGTGATACTCCTCATATACAAAACTGAACCCTCCTTTATGTGAAAACAACACCTTGTCGGCAGTCTCCCATTATTCCACCTATTACTCTACAACACAGCTCCACTACAACACAACACTTCAACCTGCACACTTTCGTCCAGGACTAACACTCCATTCAAAATTCACAGATCCCCTTCATTTACATTTTTTTTCTTTTTTTTCCACGTTCAAACACTTTCGGTTATTCAGCCTTTTTTTCCAACTCAGCTTTTGTTCTTCGATGAACCCATATCAACTCCACTGTTCTTTTTCTCAGTATCCACGTTGTTCCCATATATCTCACCACGCCCTTACCCATGCGGTTACCAACTTCCTCCCACCGCATGAATTCTCCCTTCAGTTACTGTCTTCCTAAACATGAACAGCTTCCACCATTATTGATCAAAGCAAACTTCCACCCCACTACTTCTCCCACATGAAGCCAAAACAACTCTCTCCTCTCTGCTCTTTTCACACATGAGCTGTGTCCCTGCTTCCTTCCGTCCTTCTGTTCATATTCTCTTTTTTTTCTTTACGGTTGCTGAAAAGAAAAAGAATGAAAAGATGGGTTTTATAGCACGAGGAAGTGTGGGAATCACATAAATGTGGGCGTGAAGGATACTTGGGGATTGCAGTGGCTTGGGAATCACAGTGCTGCTTGTAGTGTGGTCGGCAAGTAAAGCATTTAATATTATTTATAGGTAGCTGTTGTTCTTCCTTATGTGTGTGATGGGATGGGTTATTTCAATTAGGTAGGTGCTCGACAAATGGAAACAAATGGTATGAATTTCATGTGCAAACCAAAGGTAGATGTTGCATTTTTTTCAACCAGGCGTACTTAGGGTAGGCTTAGAACTTAATGCTAAAGTGTACATATATAGAGTTGGGGAGTAATTTTCTTTTATTATAATATAACGAAACTTCCGTGCGAAGTATCATTTAAAACTAACCACAATTGACTTATGTCTACTGATAAAAATGCTAATTGTAGTGTAAAAAGGTATTCCGGACCCAATGGGGCAAGTTTCGTTGAATCCGGATCTCATTTGAAAAAAATTCCTTTATAAAACCAGAAATAAACACGCGTTTAATTTTTCCATGGCCACTAGATAAGTCAAATTAACTTGAAACCTTGAAATCCTAAAATAATTCTTCAATATGAACCCAACGGCACCAGTTTCGTCGCATTCTGAGACTGTTTCCCAGGTAGGCTATTTTCACTGGCACCGAAATGCCATTTTGATCGCCAAATTAACCGATCTCCAAAAATAACAAACTATATGCTTATCCTGACTCGAATCATCGATACGAACTCAGTGGAACTGGTTTCATTGCTAAATTTGATCGTCTATTCAAGTTACACTCGAATATCCATTTATTAAATTAAATTAATTCAAATACGTGATATAGAAAATAACTTGGCGTTTACGGCTACCATGGCTACATACGACATTGGTTTGCCACGCCATGTAACATCGTACAATAATTTAACGTTACGGTCCCATTGAAACTGGTTTCGTCGAAATCTGAGTCTGTTTGCAAAATGGTCGTTTTAAAGGCCTATATTTAAATAACGATTTGTATAGCGACTATTTCAAAATTTGATTTGGCCATAACTAACAAATTACAACACGAAATCTAGATTTTTCTCTTTCGTATGAAAATTATAATCAACACGGTTCCAACGTTTCTCGTTTCATAGAAATCCGACTTATATCGGATCCTGTACATTCAATTAAAGTTCAAAATTCAATATTACGAACTACAGCGCCGTTTCAAGCTCGATTTATAATTATATAAATTATAACGTTTAAACGTCGTTTTAAATAAATGAATTCAATATTAAAATCCATTAATATTCCAAATATATAAAATATTTGATGGCCAACAACACGGGACATTACATTCTTCTCCTCATAAAATAATTTCGCTCTCGAAATTGCTAAGCTAAGAAAGAACGTTACAACCCATTAATTACTAAATCCATTTTATTTTAAATCAATATAAATTTTCAAAAATATCGAAAATTTTCCAACACCTTAAATCCCCGGGAAAATTCGGCAGAGTCTCCCCTGAACGGAGTGACATCTGTGATATCGTAGAAACAAATAATATGTATCTATCGACCAACATGGTCGGAAAACAAAAATCAAAAACCCCAAAATTTATATTTTCGCGTAGGCGTACCTTTTACGAGCGCTATTGAGCATATTTGCTCAACGTATATGCGATTTTCTCAACCAACATCAGTCTGCCTATTCCTCTGGCACCTGTGCTTAACTCAGTTCACATATCAGTAATAAATATGTGAAATTCTGAAATAATATTTCAGTAATCAACTGGCATAACTATACCAATTCTATAATCAAACACACAACATCAATTCATTATCAAACACTGGTTTAAATTATAAATTCCAATTCATATTCACTATTAATATTTTACCATGGTTTTTCATATTTGAACATTAATCGATTAATTTCTATTCAATTATTATTTATTCATCAAATTTCCAGTTTATTTAATTTAATTTTAATATCATTCTTAATTTCACTTAATCAGATTAAATTTCAATTCAAATTTCCAATCCGATTTGAATATTATTCAAGTCAAACAACAAACAAACCAATACCTCAATAATTTGATAAATTAATTCTTTTTTTAATACCAAAAATATATTTTGGGTAAAAAAATTTCATTTACCCTCTTTACAAAACAATATTGTATCCATTGCCAGTTCAACGATTCTCAACACTTGAACCGATCAACCAAAACAATAGAAAACATTTGTATATAAAATTTAAAAATATGCTCTCATATATATATACATTCAAACTCGATCTATGGTGTTACTAACCCCATCTCTATCGAGTTACACCACAGAGTCAAGGTTATTACTAAACCAATAGCTCTGATACCACTGTAACGACCCGGAATTTTCGGCCCAGAAAATCGATATAAATACCTTTACCGTAACTCATGCCGACCTTCCAAACACAGAAACACTGGAACATTATTAGAAAGAATTTAGAGGGTGAGATAAGAAAGAAATATAAGAATAGAAGAACAAGAAGAAGAACCAACACAACACAGAATCAGAGTCTCACATCACAGCGGAACAAAATATAATACATAAATAAAATCTTTATTGAGAGCTTTTAGAATACTTACAATCATCAGAGAACATCACACATTTGGACAGTTATAATAACCTGTCCTCAGATACAACACACAGCGGAATAGTAGCTATATAATATCATCCGTCTGGACTCTTCCAGCTCGTCTCTGGACTTCACGGCATTTGTTAACCTGAACCTGTATCCCGGGCTAACCCGAGCATTTACAAAACACCGGGTTAATCTGGTGAACCAAAGTGAGTAAAACTCGCACAGTATTAAGGGTAAATCATCCAACATGATTATTAAAGTTCAAAATCTTTTCAAAAGAAAAGGATAATCGTAAGTCCAAATCCACACATAAACACGAACGGTTTTTACCTTACGATAACCCAAAACATTTTTGAAATCAATATCCTTTCTGATATTATAATAATGTCTAAATACAAGTAAATATCAAGCTAGTGGAACGCTTGCATCTCACGCTCCACATATATAGTATAAAATCAAAACCGCGGGCGCTTATTGGAGATTGGATTCCGACCTTGACAGGGTATGGGACCACCTGCCGATAGTGTATCTCTAGAGGCGAATACACTGGGTTCAACAAGAACGTCTTGCAACCCGACACACACATGACCGACCACTCATTTCGCTTGAGTGTATCGAATGTATATCACCAACGGTTGGGCTCAAACCACCGTTTCCCGAATAGGGACAGCATCGAAATAGATTAAAGAAGCAAATGGAATTTCTCTAGATAGGTGATTATACACCATAATGGGAGCGATCCACATAGCCATGCAGCCTGCCCAATTTTTGTCATTTCACGGTTGAAGAGGCTTGAGGTTTAGATTAACTTTTGAACACCTGGTCACAATTCACTTTGAATGCCACATCGTCAAATCCGTCAGAAATCACTAATTGATGTTCCCAAAAAAACTCTAGTTATTAAGATAAGAGAATGTGCACTTCTCCCCCATTAACTTGGTACGTTTTAAAATATCAACGTACGTGACTCCTTTGGAAATACTCTGTCAGACACTCGTCCTTACAAGTCATCCAAGCACAGGATGAACTGAAGGTACCCTCCTACTGCATCCATTATAGGAATCACCCCATGGATCAGTAGCAAGAAGTCCTTGCAACCCGTAGATTCCAACTACGACAGAACCACAGTTTATCTCTGGCCGCTAAACCGCAGATTAGTAGCGGTTCTTCCGTCTATGAAGATCTACGGTCTATAATGCTCCATCTCGATCATCTTTTAATATCTCCACGAGCTTGTTGGTCGGAATGGTTTTCAAATATAAATTCGATTCCGGTCTTTCCGTGCCAACAATCGTATTAGACAGATTTGATAGTCGGTGATTCAACTATCAAAATAATCAGTGTTTCAATCATTACAATCCAATGGGTTTACTGGTTTATTATTCAGCACCACTTGGCCTTTAAATTAAAACAAATATAAATTAAAACTCTTAAATCTTTCGATATTATAAATATAGTTTATCGCTTCTTATTTAACATAGAGTATACTTTAAACAAATTCATCTTTTATATCTAGTTTTCTATATTTTCACTTCCAAAACATTTACCACATAATTATCTAATATTGGAAAATCAATCAAATTATCTCTCGTAACACAATCGTTGAGAAATATCCTTAATTTCAATACTTGAAAACAAAAACCCAATGCTTATTCTGGTAGAATAAAACTTCCCTTTTTACTTGATTTAAATATTGAATCAATCTAACTTAAGCTATCATGGTCGCTTAAATTCCTTATATAACATTGTTATAAAAATTCGGTTTTTAAAATATAAAAGTCATTCATAAACTTCTTTCGCCATTCAATTTGGTTTCATTTCAACCTCGATTTTTTTTATTCAGTTAAAACTAATTTCCCAAATCACTATTAATCAGGATAATAGTTTACTTTAATCATTAACTACTGTAAAAGTAGTTAATTTCTTTACTGAAATAAATAGTAAATCCCTTTTTAAAACTTCATTAAATCTAAACAAATATTCTTTAAACTATTTGGTTGGATTAATCCAAAAAACTAATTTAATAGTTAATTCCAGTTAAACATGGTCAATTTAGTTACCTCAAAACATGGTTATCCCATTAACCGATTCCAATTAGTTTTTCCTTTAAATTAATTAATAATATAATTAATTAAAATAATTTCATTTAATTGTTTCTTAACGAACAATTATCCAATTTTTAACCGTTAGGTTAATTTCTATTCTCGTATTTCTAAATCTGATTAACATCAACATGACTTTATAAAATCAATAATTAAATATAAACCTAAATAAAAATAAAAAATATTTATTTCCTTATTAAAACTTTTGCTCAAAATAATATATATTTCAAATTCTATCTCCAGTTATAAAACAAATTTTTATAACTTTAGTTCTATCGATTTATGCAATAACCCGGAAATCCGAGCCAATTTAAAATTTTTATTTTGGCAATTTTAGTGAATTTTTATTATTTAAAATGAATTATTTTAAATAATATTGACAAGAAATTTATTTTGATTATAATTCGAATGTATATATTTATATAGATCGTCGTTAGAATATAAATATTTACTTATAATTATAAAAGGAATTGAAAATGGCGCGGTAGTTCGATAATTCGATTTCAAAATTCAAATGAATGTACAAGATTCAAAATAAACCGTATTTTAGTGAAACCAAAAATATTTGAATCTAATGGAGAAAATCTTTCCAACGAATCCGAAAGATTGGAATTTCCTAGCGGGAATAAAAAGTAATGCTCAGTTGAAATTTCAAAATAGTCGCTATGGAATTTCGGCCCTTAAAAATGGCCATTTTGCAAATGACCTCGGATTTCGATGAAACCACTTTTGTTTGATCCGCGATGTCAAATTATTGCTAGGTTCCAATTTTCATAATTTTCTGAATCAATATGTGAGCATGGCAAAGGAAAGCGCGTTTGACCCGTTTTAGTTTATTTTTATCGAATGGAAAATGGCCATTTTTCAAATGGTCTCAAAATTTGACGAAACTAGTTTTGTTAGGACCGTATCGTCAATACGAAGCTAGAAGATATTTTTCGGGAATTTTTAGAGTCAGTATGTGGCCCCGGTAAATTGAAATGTGCGTTCAAATTGAATATATACTGATTTATATTTTAATTTGAATAAAACCCTATCGAAACAGTCGAATTGGTCTGCGATACATAACCCACTGTGTTCAGAATGGGGGTATTTAGCTAGGGGTGACAGTTGTTGGGTCTCATTTTGAGTTTGCCTTGATAAACATGTAATTTTGGTTTTAAAATAATTTAATATTATAAAATAAAATTTATAAAATAACTAACGCTAGGTCAAAATTCACTTCTCAGTCAAACCAATCTTAAGCCGACAATTCCGAAATTCGAAGGCCAATATACTCCCTCATTCCTCCCCATCGATCTCCCTCTCCGTTCATCTAGGGCGAAATGTTCTAGTGCAAAATTGTTCTACTCGATGAGGGCTAGGGAATCAACGGTCGTGATGGGTTCTTGATGTTCGTCGAGGCCAGAATGCGCTCTACAACCATCGACGTTTGTGCGCCAATCGAAGGCGCTGGGCCCCATCGCGAGGCGAGCCACTTATGGCGTGGGGGAGGTTGGCTTGGGCTTCGTCGTGACGCCATCGGATCCAGCTCCGATCATCTATTTGCGGCGCACGGTGGAGACCTAGAGATGAAGTGAAGATGGGTTATGTTGTTATCCAGGAAGAAGGTGATTCCTTTTTATATAATTTTAAAATCAGTTTTTGTATTAAAAATAATTAGATTAAAATCAGTTTTAAAAAGAAATTAAAAACCATTGTTTTGAAAATAAAAACCTTTGTTTTTGAAAATAAAAACCTTTGTTTTTAAAATAAAATAGAATTTATTTTTGAAAATAATATATACTTTGTTTATGAAAGAAAATATACATCGATTCAAAATATAAATAACGGTGTTTTTAAAATGTGTTTGATAAAAATAAAATAGCGATGTTTATACATTGTTTTTACGATAGAAGAAGAAAATATAATTTTTGTCATAGGAGAAGCAGAATAAAAATGAGATTTTTACACATACAGTAGCAGAATAAAAATGAGATCTTTACACATACAGTTGCAGAATAAAAATGAGGTTTTTACATATACAGTAGCAGAGATAATAAAAATATGATTTTTATATAGCAGAGATAATAAAAATATGATTTTTATATAGCAGAGATAATAAAAATATGATTTTTATTTGAATAGCGTGAAAAAGACTGCATTGGAATCTCAATCAGATCCAGGCGGTTCAGCAGTTCAAAAGCAAAGCACGGCAGAGTGGAACCCTCTGTGAGAACTTCTCACTTTTAATTTATTTCTAGTTAAAATATATACTAGGATGTAGACGGTGTTTAGTAGCACCCGACACCCGTCGTCCACAGACCATGGACGGCTTGTATGCTTGTTTGTTTGATTTGATGTGTAGTTGATTGTGTGATGTGAAACGAAATAAAATATTTATGTAGTTAAAAATATTTTATAGTTGAAAATAGAATTTTTAACTTGTATGTAAAATGAAATAAATATGAACAGATCGGACGATTTGTTTACATACACACATTTGACTAATATTGATTGGGACGATAAATTTTACACATCTCCCAACTACACAAATAAAATATGTGTATGATTGTTTGAAACCCCACACGGGTATTGGGATGATATATGACATACACTAGTCCCAATAATTAGCTGTATGTCGATCGATTGATTGATAGACTGTCATAAGCGTTAAACAATTATATTTGATGCTTATACAGTGTAGTATGCACTCTGGATGATGGTTGATTATTTATCGTTGTTATTTTATACATGTGTTGTAGAAAATGCATATAATTAACATTATATGGTAATTGATTGGTCCTCATTCCAGTTTCGAACAGAAATATTTGAAAAGAAATATTTGAATAGAAATATTTGAAAAGAAATATTTGAATAGAAATATTTGAAAAGAAATATTTGAATAGAAATATATGAATAGAAATATTTGAAATAGAATATTTGAAAATGGAATATATAAAGCCGTGTTGATTAGATTGACGCCATTTTGACGTGAACGATATTTATATCGATTTTATTCATTTTAACAATGAATATCGAAAGTGATTTCAAAATCTGATATTTTGAAAGGAATTGAAATTCGAATTAAATTGAATTGAAATGAAATTTGAATTAAACTGAATAGAATTGAAAGTCGAATTAGATTGAAATAGAATTCAAATCGTTTTGAATTGAATTTAAAACGTATTGAAATTGAACTGAAACTGATTTGAATTGAAATAGAATTGAAATGAATTTAAAATGAATTTATATTGGAAAATTCAATTTTGATTTGAATTTGAAAAGGAAGTTGGAATCGTTTTGAAAACGAATTTAAAACGATTTATAAAATACGTTTTAAAAGGAAATCGACGAAGTATATATTATATATATAATATAATGGCCTGAACAGAACGCGCCGCGCCTCGGTAGTTCGCGAATTTCAACCATTGACTTCGAACGGATATTACGGGAGATCCGACCGTCGGATTCTCCTGAAACCAGAACCGTTGGGTTCGTATCGAAAAGAGCTTTCTAACGAATATTGGAAATTTGAAATCTAATGGTTGGATTTGGAATTATGTCCAAATCAAATTTGGAAAAGGTCGCTGTAAGCGCAGTTCGACGGCCGTTGATGGAAATCTACTGTGCGGGCCTTGATAAAATTATTAAAAATAGTAATAATTTGTGTAAAATCATAAGAAATGATTTGTGAAGATTTGGGATGAAAAACTCCATATTTGAAAAGATAAAAATAGATTTTTATCGAAATGAACTAGTTTTGAACTAGAATTATAATTCTATTTATTTCTAAATAAATAAATTGAATTGAAAAAGGGTTTTTAAAAGTAACCAGAATTTCCAATAATTGAATTGGAATGGATTTGAATCGAAATTGAAACACCCCACCTCTGTTAGGGTCACTCTCAAAGGGAATGCCCTAATTTTGGTGGAGGTTTATAAGTATAAGTCACAGATATACAAGATAGATATAAGAACACATATTTGTAAACAGCGGAAAAACAACAACTCTTATTTCATAAAAGCAAATACGTGCTACATCAACATCACCATAATTGTCTTACATCTTTTCCAAAAACATAACATAACACTTCCATATTCTGTCTTGATTACATTATTTAAAGAAGCATAAATAAAACATAGATAAACTGCAAAAGCCCCATAGTGGTTGTCCAAAGCCATAGTTCAAAACGAAAAGGTCCAAGAAATACATTTCTCCTCTTCAAGCTGGATGTTAAGGCTGGTCAAGCTGCAGTATTACCTCCCTGTGGACCTGGGGAGGGGGGGAACGGAAGAAAAGAAGACGAAAGAAAAGTAGAGTCAGACATAAAGCCTGAGTAAGTCTAGGACTATTCTGTCTATGAATAAAGAACTGTGTATGATAAGTATAAACAAGAAGTGGGAAAGCACTATAAACTTGGTTAAGTTGTCTAGGGTCGAATATACTATCGTACCCCATGTTAATCTCTGAACCCATATAAACTAGTTTCCAACTGGCACCCCATAATCAGGGTGAAGTGATCCATTCTATGATGATCGGCTCCTACTCGCATAGTTACATGTGTCTTACGGCCCCTGATGTTGTAGTTACCTATGCTGGTCCCACCATGGGGTGTATCAAGTCCCATAGTGGCGGCCCGACACAATCCTAGAATGCACAGGTATGCTACTGGTGTCCAGTGCCTTATTTTTCTGCGCCGGAGTGTGTGCACGCCCGCACCCCGTTAGAACCTACACTGCTACACCACCGCCGTCGATTTGACCTCTTACAATCAGCCCAGTAATCGTGCCTCACCCTGCCTAGTTTCAGGGTATCATGATACACCTTCTAGGGTTACTGCTGAAAAGGGTCCCCCGTTACTAGGTTTTCTATCTCTAGCCAACATGCTAAGTTGGTTAAGTGTTTTCTAACCTAACCCCCAGTCCATTTTAGTTTAGCATGTTCCATTTTGATTAAGTCTTTAGTTCACTTAATCCTAACAATCCTGACTCAGCCTTAATTGTCTTATTAAAGCCTTGACCTCTCACATTAGACAGGTATTGTTGTGGCTGCCTGTTGCCGGTTGGTTCCGGGCAGTCTTACGCCACAACTCAGTCTAACCTCGGGTCCTTATTAGGCTCCATGTTTAACCTCCCACATTGGATAGGTATTGTTGTGACTACTGGACAGCCGGGCGGTTCCGGGCAGGTTTACATCACAACTCAATCCAACCTCGGGTTAAACACATCGTATGTTCTACATTTACATATTTTGTCTTTCTTCTTTATTTTCTTATATGTAAATATTTGCGGCCCATTATTAAGTTAATGGTGTAAAGGTTACACCAATCATGGGCCCAACCCATACTTGAATTTGGGCCCTTCTACTTTATATTTTCATTTATTAATTAATTTGTCCCAATGCTATTTTCCCCCGTTTAATATGTTCGTTTATCATAATATATGTTGGGCTTAGGCTTTTAAGCCCAACTTAGCCATGAGAAAAAGGGGAGGCTTAAAGCGTGATTACATACACAAAAAGGGGAAATGTGAACGCATGAACTTGCAACATAACGTTGGAACTACAAAACAGAAACTGGTGTACTTGCATAGTAGCATAAGTGACATGAATCAAAGCATGTAAACTTGCAGTTAAGTTAAGAATCTAAATTGGATATCATTATTGACACATAGTCTTAACTACAACATAAACCTATATTTTTATTTAGGCATAATGTCAAACATAAGCAAATCATGTTCATAAGATTACTACATGTTTACAAAGGTGCTTACTTTTGTTACTAACACAAAAGTATAGTTCAACTTAATCATGATTTTAAATCTATTCTCATAACCATGGCATAAATATTTCTAACATGAAATCATGATTTTTACTTTAGTCATGCAAACTTGCAAATGGGATTTTGAATCTAACCTAGCTATGTACCACATATGTCACCATATAATTCTTGTTAACAATATAGACCTAACATGGATTTCAATTATGCAAAATATCAATCATAGCCTAGTCATATTCATAAGTTTGCAAATAAGCTTTCTAGTACAAAAGCATGGCTTAATACATAGATCATGGTGCCAAAATTTCAACATAGTTTCATATGAACTATAATAACCCAAATTTGTTCCAATTACGTACAAAATGATTTTTGTACAAAAATATACATTATGATGGCATAGTAGCAAAACCTCAAACTTGCATGAATTCAATTAAACAACTATATACATGTAGCTTCAACATGAATTACATATTTTGAGAATATCCAAACGTATACTTGCATAAAACCACCGCAAACATGTAGTTTTTATAATGAATAACATAATTTGCGAATATCCAATCGCTATACAATATTCCAAATCGATAAGAATCATAGTAACGCACAAATATGAATTATTTATCACCACAATCAAGTATACAAACCAACACAGTTATTTGTTCATACCAAAATAATACTCTACTTTCAATTGTGTGACGAATTCTCCAATTTAGGAATTTGGAGATGCGATTCCTTGTTGATTTGATTTGATTAAGTTGCTTTATGCTTTAGAATTTTCCTCCTAATCCTCTCTCCAATTGGTGGCTACTCCTAGTCGTTCCTCAGCAACATGATGGCCTTGTTCTTATTTTTGAATGAATAGATTAGGTTGAGTCTAGGGTCATTTTTATAGGGGTTATGAACTGATTAGGACCATCGATGTTGCTTGGATTGATCGTAGCCTTTCATTCGAAAGAGAGACCAATTAGAGCCTGCCACCTAGCCCTAATGACAAAGCAGACTTCTGAAAATCGACCAACATAGAATAGGCCTTCCAGGTTGGGCTGGGTTCGACCTGGCTCTGGACCAGGTCGACAGCCCTGTCGACAGCCCTGTTGACCTGGCTAGACCAGGTCGACAGCTCAGTCGACCTGGGTGCATTAGGCGGGAGTTTTCCCGCCCTGGCCAATTGGGCCCGATTTTGGAATTAAAACTTGTTTTTCTGAGCTGTTTTATTCTGTTCGAATTTTAAACTTAATTTAGAAACTTCCGAAGGCCATATCTTCTTCATACGGACTCCGTTTTTCGAAAACTCGGACTCTATTCCGCGTATTTTTCCGAGACGAACGCAATGGCGTATCCCGTTTACCTTAGTTCTTTGATTTGAAATTAATTATACTTTAATTTGTGAATTTCACAGTTATAGAACTCGCGGGGTGTTACATTCTCCCCCACTTAAAAGGATTTCGTCCTCGAAATCTTCAAGTTAGGAGGAATGTATATCCTAACATCCAATCATCCATCTACTCATCCATCAAACACGAGCATCCATTGTCCTTAAAAGACTCCTAATGCTTCATGATCATATGCGAAGTGTGTGTGTGTACATGTACTTATCTAATGCAAAATCAGACGGTCTACTGATTTAGTTGACCTCCTTAATGCGAATTATGTAAGTGCCATGAATCCATTATGTATGCAAATTTTCCTATTCATGATTCTACATGAGTGCACAATCATTCAATACAAATGCAACATCCATATGACAACACATTAGAGTTCAACCATATACGAATGCAAACATATATGCATATGCAATATGAGGTGACTGAGCCGATCTAAAACCTAGATTGTGTGTGTATATGCAACCACGAGCAACCACTAGCAATCACTTGTAACCACTTGCAACCATCATCCATAACATGTTTCAATTACATGTTTCCATCCAAAGGGTTTCTATCTAAAAGATAAGGTCAAGGAAATATACCTAAAAAGATAGATAAAAGCGCGACTTAAGGAAAAAGAAAGATCAAGGATGTACCCTCGAAAAGAAAAGGGTAGGCAGTGCGTATTCTAGCTTCAGTTTCCCAAGTCGCGTCTCCCTCGGCGTCGCTCCACTGAACTTTGACGAGCTTGACTTCGCGGTTGCGTAGCTTCTTCACTTCCGTTCCTAATATGCGGGTTGGAACTTTTCTTATGGTTGCTTCGCGTTCCACCTCGGCCTCTTCGAGGATATTTGGCTCCACCACTTCAGCAGACTCATGTAGACATTTTCGGAGATGTGAAACGTGAAAAACGTTGTGGACTCCGGCCAACTTCTCGGGTAGCTCTAATCTATAGGCCATTTTCCCAATTTTCTCGATGATAGGGAATGGCCCTACGAACCTTGGTGCCAGTTTTCCTGTGGTTCCAAAACGAACAATGTTCCTTAGCGGTGATACCTTGAGAAAAACTCTGTCTCCGACCTCAAATTCAAGGTCGGTCCTTCTCTTGTCGGCATAGGACTTTTGTCTGTCTTGGGCCGTCTTCATCCTTCTTCGTATTAAGTCTACTTTCTCTGAAGTCTCTCGGATCATATCTGGTCCAAGTATGAGCTTATCCGTAGACTCCCACCAACAAGTGGGCGATCGGCACGGTCTTCCATATAAAGCTTCGAAGGGCGCCATTCCGATGGTTGCTTGATAGCTGTTGTTGTAGGCAAATTCCACCAAAGGAAGGTGGTCTTCCCATGTCCCTCCGAAGTCAAGGACGCATAGTCTTAAAAGGTCCTCCAAAACTCTGTTCACTCTCTCTGTTTGGCCGTCGGTTTGGGGATGATAGGCTGTGCTCAAGCATAACTGCGTTCCTACTGCTTCTTGCAGACTCCGCCAAAACTCACTGGTGAAGATGGGGTCTCGGTCACTAACAATGCTAGATGGTATTCCATGGAGTCGAACGATTTCTTTGAGGTAAAGTGATGCTAGGGATGAGGCAGTTCTCTTACTTTTGACAGGTAAAAAGTGGGCGCTTTTAGTAAGCCTATCCACTATTACCCAAATGCTAGTGTTGCCTCTCCTAGACCTAGGCAGCCCATCGATGAAGTCCATTGAGATGCTATCCCACTTCCACTGCGGGACCTCCAGAGGATGTAGCAGTCCGCCAGGCTTTTTCTGTTCCGCCTTAACCTGTTGGCACACCATACACTTAGAAACGAATTCTGCCACGTCCTTTTTCATGCTGTTCCAGAAGAAAGTCCTTTTTATATCTTTGTACATTTTATCTCCGCCTGGGTGTATCGTCATCTTGGAGTGGCGTGCTTCCTCGAGAACCTTCTTTATTAAATCTTTTGTCTGTGGGACGCATAGTCTTCCGTCTCGCCTTAGCAAACCCTTATCGTCGATGGAGTATCTGTTGAGGTGACTTGAAGTCTCACCCCTAATTAGCCTATCAATCGTTTCCACAAGCTGAGGGTCTTCGCGTTGTGCTGCCCCTACCGAATCCACTAAAGTTGGGCGCACTTCGAGAGATGCTAGCAAGCCTGGTACGAAATCGGAGGAAGGCCTAAAGTCGAAGCTGGCTATTAACTCTAGGCTTTTTCTTTCAACAAACAACGGGCTTAGGGTCAATTTCTTTCGGCTCAACGCGTCTGCCACTACGTTGCCTTTGCCCGGAGTGTAGGAGATTTCGAAATCGTACGAGGCAAGAAACTCCATCCATCTTTGTTGCCTCAGGTTAAGATCCTTCTGCGAGAAAAGATATTTCAACGATTTGTGGTCAGTGTAAAGTTCGAACTTCTCACCTAGGAGATAGTGTCGCCAAGACTTGAGTGCAAAGACGATGGCGGCTAACTCAAGATCGTGGGTTGGGTAGTTCTTTTCGTGCACTTTCAACTGCCTCCCACCATAAGCTACTACCCTTCCTTCTTGCATTAAGACGGCGCCTAGCCCTGTCCTACATGCATCCGTATGAACAGTGAACATCTTGCTCCCATCTGGCAGCGTCAAAACTGGGGTTGTCGTGAGAGCCCTTTTTAGTCGTTGGAAAGCAAACTCGCAATCCAAGTCCCAATTGAACACTAGATTCTTCTTGGTCAATTTCGTGAGCGGAGCTGAGATTTTCGCAAAATCCCTTATGAATTTTCGATAGAAACCTGCTAGTCCTAGAAAGCTTCGGACCTCAGTTGCATTCCTTGGTGTCTTCCAATCCTGTACCGCCACTACCTTAGCAGGGTCCACTGCTAACCCTTGTTTGGATACTATGTACCCAAGGAACCTCACCTCTTCTCTCCAAAAGTGGCATTTGGAAAATTTGGCTTTTAGTTGATGGACTCGCAAAGTTTCCATGATTTCCCTTAAGTGTTGAGCATGTTCCTCTTCACTCTTTGAGAAGATAAGGATATCATCTACGAAGACCACTACGAATTTGTTGAGGAAATCTCTAAATACCCTACTCATCAGGTCCACAAAGTAAGCAGGTGCATTTGTCAAGCCGAAAGGCATGACAAGCCATTCAAAGAAGCCGTCTGGGGTTCTGAACGTCGTTTTATCGATGCTATCTTCAGCCACCCTTAGCTGATGAAAACCGGTTGCTAAGTCGAGCTGGGAGAAAACAGACGCTCCTACAAGCTGGTCAAATAAATCGTCAATTCTAGGCAGAGGGTGCCTATTCTTTTTCGTTAGCTTGTTGAGCTCCCTATAGTCAACACATAGACGGAGTGAACCATCCGCCTTTGTAGCGAACACCACCGGAGCGCCCCATTCTGAAATGCTTCTCCTAATGAACCCCTTTTCTAGAAGCTCTTTAATCTGTTTACTGGGCTCTTTCCTTTCCTATGGAGCCATGTGTCTAACGGGTAACGCAACGGGCTTTGCATTATCTACAAGATATATGCGGAAGTCTATTTCCCGCTTCGGAGGCAAGCCCTTCACCTCTTCGAAGACATCCGGATATTCCCGGACCACTTTAACTGATTGCAAATTTTCAACAGAGGCATCTAGCGATTCAAGATAACTAAGCATAACCGCGTATGAGGGATTATAAGAAATTTCCAAAGTATTACCGAGTTGGGTTAGGAGCCTAACAACCCTTTTCTCACAATCAAGGATGACCCCATTACTGGATAGCCAATCCATACCCAAAATCAAACCATAACCCGAAAAGCCCAAAACAAAGGCACTACATTGAAATTCTACACTTAGAATAGAAATTTTCAATCCCAAACAGATCATAGACAAATGAGTTGGGCCCCCAATTGGGTTTGAAACAATTAAGGGGTCCTCTACCATACTAGTTTTTAGGTGCAGAGATTCTACTAAAGCAGACGAGATAAAGGAGTGTGATGCGCCAGAATCAAATAAAGTGCGAACGGGGTGATCATAAAGATAAACTACACTTTCTACAGAAGTATTTATACCTCGCTGTTGCAGAGGTGGCGCTTCCAGCACATGAACCTGTGCCCCTGGGGTGGATCCAGCCCTCTGCCCCTGTCCTCGTTTCTTTGGGCAGTCCTTAGCCCTGTGGCCTGTCTCACCGCAAGAAAAGCACCCACCATTCTCCTTGGCCTTCTTTTTCCGGCAGTCCTTTACTAAGTGCCCCACTTTGCCACAGAAATTGCACTTCCTCTTCTCTTTGTTGCCTTTCCCGCCCTTCTTAAAGTCTGTCTTCTTAGGCTGCAAACCCTCTTTCTTCCCTTGAGAGCTTTCTGCCTTTGTCTCCTTCTTGCCCTTATCCTCTTCATTCAGCAATGCCATTTGCACCAATCTTTCATACGTGGCTCCCATGGGTATATGGGTCATGGCCAAACTGTGTAATGGCTCATTCAACCCTTTGACGAAACGGAGAGCCTTCTTGTGCGGGGTGTTGACTAGGTCAAGCCCAAACCTAGCCAGCTCATCGAACTGATTCACATACTCTCTGACTGTCTTGTCCCCTTGCTTAAGAAATAAGAATTTTTCCAACTGCAAACTTCTTTCTGCATCTGAGAGAAATTTAGTCTCAAACCTTGCCCTAAAGTCCTCCCATGTCTCCACTGGTCTTTCAGCATTAGTGACTTCCCACTAGTAGGAAGCCTCGCCCTTCAATAGCCATACTGCCAATTGTACTTTTTGTCTATCCTCTACCTCAAAGATGATGAATAGGTCCTCAGTTTCTTTCAGCCAATTCCTAGCTGCCACGAAGGACTCAGTTCCATGGAAATCCTTTCCTCCCATAGCTTTAAAATCTTTACATATCTTAGCAAAAGTGTTTCCCCGAGGAGGAGGTGGAGGAAAAGGTGCCGCTGCAGCTGGATGATTTCCTGCAGCTGGGGGAGGAGGAACGGTAGGACTTGGCTGAGTGGCTCTTGCTTCTAAGAACCGTCTAAACCAACCAGGTATTGGCACCCCTTCTAGCAAGTTAAGTTCTTCGGTCATGCTGAAACAAAAAGGATAGATTCAAAACGAAGGATAAGAAATGGTACCTATGGCTTTGGGGAGTGGACTTTGCCTTTTAAAATAAAATAATATTTTTCTTTTAAAAATGCTTCTTTAAATTTCTTTTTTGAAAATAAATTTTCAAAACTTTTTATCTTATCTGGTAAACCTATGCTCTGATACCAAGTGAAACACCCCACCTCTGTTAGGGTCACTCTCAAAGGGAATGCCCTAATTTTGGTGGAGGTTTATAAGTATAAGTCACAGATATACAAGACAGATATAAGAACAAATATTTGTAAACAGCGGAAAAACAACAACTCTTATTTCATAAAAGCAAATACGTGCTACATCAACATCACCATAATTGTCTTACATCTTTTCCAAAAACATAACATAACACTTCCATAATCTGTCTTGATTACATTATTTAAAGAAGCATAAATAAAACATAGATAAACAGCAAAAGCCCCATAGTGGTTGTCCAAAGCCATAGTTCAAAACGAAAAGGTCCAAGCAATACATTTCTCCTCTTCAAGCTGGATGTTAAGGCTGGTCAAGCTGCAGTATTCCCTCCCTGTGGACCTGGGGGGGGGGAACGGAAGAAAAGAAGACGAAAGAAAAGTAGAGTCAGACATAAAGCCTGAGTAAGTCTAGGACTATTCTGTCTATGAATAAAGAACTGTGTATGATAAGTATAAACAAGAAGTGGGAAAGCACTATAAACTTGGTTAAGTTGTCTAGGGTCGAATATACTATCGTACCCCATGTTAATCTCTGAACCCATATAAACTAGTTTCCAACTGGCACCCCATAATCAGGGTGTAGTGATCCATTCTATGATGATCGACTCCTACTCGCATAGTTACATGTGTCTTACGGCCCCCGATGTTGTAGTTACCTATGCTGGTCCCACCATGGGGTGTATCAAGTCCCATAGTGGCGGCCCGACACAATCCTAGAATGCACAGGTATGCTACTGGTGTCCAGTGCCTTATTTTTCTGCGCCGGAGTGTGTGCACGCCCGCACCCCGTTAGAACCTACACTGCTACACCACCGCCGTCGATTTGACCTCTTACAATCAGCCCAGTAATCGTGCCCCACCCTGCCTAGTTTCAGGGTATCATGATACACCTTCTAGGGTTACTGCTGAAAAGGGTCCCCCATTACTAGGTTTTCTATCTCTAGCCAACATGCTAAGTTGGTTAAGTGTTTTCTAACCTAACCCCCAGTCCGTTTTAGTTTAGCATGTTCCATTTTGATTAAGTCTTTAGTTCACTTAATCCTAACAATCCTGACTCAGCCTTAATTGTCTTATTAAAGCCTTGACCTCTCACATTAGACAGGTATTGTTGTGGCTGCCTGTTGCCGGTTGGTTCCGGGCAGTCTTACGCCACAACTCAGTCTAACCTCGGGTCCTTATTGGGCTCCATGTTTAACCTCCCACATTGGATAGGTATTGTTGTGACTACTGGACAGCCGGGCGGTTCCGGGCAGGTTTACATCACAACTCAATCCAACCTCGGGTTAAACACATCGTATGTTCTACATTTACATATTTTGTCTTTCTTCTTTATTTTCTTATATGTAAATATTTGCGGCCCATTATTAAGTTAATGGTGTAAAGGTTACACCAATCATGGGCCCAACCCATACTTGAATTTGGGCCCTTCTACTTTATATTTTCATTTATTAATTAATTTGTCCCAACGCTATTTTCCCCCGTTTAATATGTTCGTTTATCATAATATATGTTGGGCTTAGGCTTTTAAGCCCAACTTAGCCATGAGAAAAAGGGGAGGCTTAAAGCGTGATTACATACACAAAAAGGGGAAATGTGAACGCATGAACTTGCAACATAACGTTGGAACTACAAAACAGAAACTGGTGTACTTGCATAGTAGCATAAGTGACATGAATCAAAGCATGTAAACTTGCAGTTAAGTTAAGAATCTAAATTGGATATCATTATTGACACATAGTCTTAACTACAACATAAACCTATATTTTTATTTAGGCATAATGTCAAACATAAGCAAATCATGTTCATAAGATTACTACATGTTTACAAAGGTGCTTACTTTTGTTACTAACACAAAAGTATAGTTCAACTTAATCATGATTTTAAATCTATTCTCATAACCATGGCATAAATATTTCTAACATGAAATCATGATTTTTACTTTAGTCATGCAAACTTGCAAATGGGATTTTGAATCTAACCTAGCTATGTACCACATATGTCACCATATAATTCTTGTTAACAATATAGACCTAACATGGATTTCAATTATGCAAAATATCAATCATAGCCTAGTCATATTCATAAGTTTGCAAATAAGCTTTCTAGTACAAAAGCATGGCTTAATACATAGATCATGGTGCCAAAATTTCAACATAGTTTCATATGAACTATAATAACCCAAATTTGTTCCAATTACGCACAAAATGATTTTTGTACAAAAATATACATTATGATGGCATAGTAGCAAAACCTCAAACTTGCATGAATTCAATTAAACAACTATATACATGTAGCTTCAACATGAATTACATATTTTGAGAATATCCAAACGTATACTTGCATAAAACCACCGCAAACATGTAGTTTTTATAATGAATAACATACTTTGCGAATATCCAATCGCTATACAATATTCCAAATCGATAAGAATCATAGTAACGCACAAATATGAATTATTTATCACCACAATCAAGTATACAAACCAACACAGTTATTTGTTCATACCAAAATAATACTCTACTTACAATTGTGTGACGAATTCTCCAATTTAGGAATTTGGAGATGCGATTCCTTGTTGATTTGATTAAGTTGCTTTATGCTTTAGAATTTTCCTCCTAATCCTCTCTCCAATTGGTGGCTACTCCTAGTCGTTCCTCAGCAACATGATGGCCTTGTTCTTATTTTTGAATGAATAGATTAGGTTGAGTCAAGGGTCATTTTTATAGGGGTTATGAACTGATTAGGACCATCGATGTTGCTTGGATTGATCGTAGCCTTTCATTCGAAAGAGAGACCAATTAGAGCCTGCCACCTAGCCCTAATGACAAAGCAGACTTCTGAAAATCGACCAACATAGAATAGGCCAGCCAGGTTGGGCTGGGTTCGACCTGGCTCTAGACCAGGTCGACAGCCCTGTCGACAGCCCTGTCGACAGCCCTGTCGACCTGGCTAGACCAGGTCGACAGCCCAGTCGACCTGGGTGCATTAGGCGGGAGTTTTCCCGCCCTGGCCAATTGGGCCCGATTTTGGAATTAAAACTTGTTTTTCTGAGCTGTTTTATTCTGTTCGAATTTTAAACTTAATTCAGAAACTTCCGAAGGCCATATCTTCTTCATACGGACTCCGTTTTTCGAAAACTCGGACTCTATTCCGCGTATTTTTCCGAGACGAACGCAATGGCGTGTCCCGTTTACCTTAGTTCTTTGATTTGAAATTAATTATACTTTAATTTGTGAATTTCACAGTTATAGAATTCGCGGGGTGTTACAGAAATTGTCTTTTGATTATTTCGATGTTGGATTTCGTGATTATACAGATATTGTTATGGAAATTTGAAAGATATATATATCGTTATTCCCAATACAATATTTGTTGGTCATAGAATTTGATATGGAATATAAGCCGATATATTTTCTATTCAGAGCCTTGTATTTAATATCAAATGTGATTTGGGTTTGTCGTGAATGGTGTCTTCATTAACACTATTCATAAGCCCAGTTACGAAAATGATTAAATCTTTTTATTTAGATTTAATGAAGTGTACCGATTAAATAATATTTAATTGGAGTTGAATTGGTATTGATTTCTGGGTTTATCGTGAACAGTATTTTAAATAACACTTATTCTTTAACCCGATAATTAATGAAATGGGATTTTGGGTTGTCGTGAACGGTATCTTCAATAATACTGTTCTTAGACCCAAAGGAGTTAAGAAAATCAGAAACTAACTGGAGATTAGTTAAGCTGAATGGTTTCTCGGGTATTGATCTGATGTTGGTTTCGGCCTTCGGGGTTAATACTTAGGGAATTGCTCACTTGCTAATTTACGGTTAGGAACTGATTGAAATGTGATGTGATTTGGGGTTTATCGTGAACCGTGTTTTAAATGACACTGATTCTTTAACCCAGTTAAAGATTAAAACTAAGTGGCGTTCTAATGAATCTTTAATTAGATTGAAAAGATCGAGAATGGAGTATCACCAGTTTTGCTCCAGGCGATGGTTAAATCTTTAATTAGATTTGAACGTGAAATGATAATTCAATTTACCGAGCAACACTGTGGTGTTAGATATGAAGTACTACCTGTTTTACTTCATGGGATGAATAGGTTGGGATTGTGAAAATTAAAACAAATGATTACTTCGGTAAGATTCGTTAATCCCGACTAGTTTGAATTGATATTCAAAAGTAGATTAAGAATAAATTTAAAGGATTTATCTTTGATAAAATTAATGGGAACCTTTCCCTATGAATGTGAAATTTAGAAACTAACTGTCGGTTAGCCAAGCAGAATGGTTTTCTGGATATTGATCTGATGTTGGTTTCAGCCTTCGGGGTTAATATTTGGGAAATTATTCTCTTGTTTATTTATGGTTAGTAACTAATGAATTTGAATGAGGCGTATGTTGTGTTTGTGTAACACTTGTTTATAATATACGCGAGTTATTCGGAAAGACCGGGTATATCCCATTCTGAATAACTGATACGACGATTACTCGAAGATGAAGACGGTGGTCGAAGACCGGAGGTCTTCACGTCGTTTGGGTGATTACTGATGATCTTGATTGGGATGTACACCCAAGAAGTTGGAAACAGTTGGTGATCGTCCAGACGTACTTGGAGATCGATGGATATGTGGGGTACTAGGTGCCTCCGGTTTCGTACAGAACCAGAACGGACTTGTAAATGGACCGTGTGTCTGACATTGGATTTCAGTCCGTGTGATTGATTTCTATTAAATATATATCGGTTTGGCGGTGGAGAATTTATTCTCTTGCTTAACGCCCTTCTCTGAGACATACGAGCTCAGGGATTATATATTGGTGGATATCCATCGCATGGAACGAATTGCCTGTGTGGCATTCCTAGGTGGCAAATGATCAAGGCTTCTGTTGAAAAGCAAAGTCTTGTGGTTGATGATCAAAGCACGACCTTTATGGCATAGCTTTGTGTAACGTTTGATTCGCGAGTTTCACAGCCGGTATGAACCAAAAATGGGATAAGGACCTCAGGGAGGGCATGCGTTTCTTTCTAATTAGAAGTTGCGTTAGTGGTTTTACATGCCTTGACGAGTTTGACTTATGTGGTTGTTGCTGTTGCGAGGCGCCTCGGATATGTCGGCCGTTCTCGAACCGATGGAGTCATTTAGTTGGCTCACCTGTGCCCCAAAGGGCGGGGAAACGCATGTTCAGGCATTTTAATCCACTCCGTGTGGACCGGCCCTGACGATCCAAGGGTCACTCGAGCTCTGATCCTGAGGCTCGGGCTAGAGAGTCTCGAATCGGTAGAGGACTAACTTTTGCCTCGGTTCATACCATAAATGATAACCCAACTTCCAAAATACGTGATTTTGCGGTTTTAATTGTAGAACTAGTATGGCGACATGATATATGGTACCCATGCCGTCTATGATTGATACTTATGGTTTGAAGTTGTTTTACACGCTATGCACTTATAGTAGTATCAAATGATTTGTTTTAAACGTACTAAGCATGTTTGGCTATTATAAGGGAAAACCCTATCCCTCGGCTTGCGTTGCATTGTGTGATAGGACATGGGTCTTATAATAGCTTCATTTTTCCAAAAAGCATTGCGCTGTTTTGTTATATGCACTGGTATTCTTCGGAGGAAACCCGTTCCGTGTTATACGGCGTGGTCCCTTGATATATCTGATTTAAAGTAAATTTTTAAATAACTGTTTTAGTTCTCGCGCCATTCTCATGATTGCCCTGGAGTTTATTGTTTTAACCTAAACTCTGGGTGCCCTTATTTTGACACAGGCAGCTAGTAGTTTTGATTTTGCAGATTTATATTCATAGGATCCTGGTTTACAGCTGGAATGATATCCGGAAAGCTTTGTATCCGTATATCTCCTTCAGTTGTGTATTGTATTATTTTCCGCTGCTATGTAATATATTGTAATCTCTGATATTTATCGAATGTAATATTCATTTATACTCTGTATATTCTTGTAATCTGATGGAATTGTTGTTATATACAATGAAATGTTCTTCTGTGCGCGTTCTTTTGTGGTTTGTTCTCGAACTATCCGCGCTTTCCTCACCGGGGAAGTTACGGGTCTTTACAATTTACCTGATGTTAAATCGATATAATTAAAACAATTTACCTTTAGGTCATTTTCTGCCGATTCCTTAACCAACGTAACCCATTGATTAAAACCAAACACAGGATAAATTTCCCATCAATGATCAATACTCAAATCAATCACCCCAAACATGACAGTTCATATGATATTATGAAAATAAATAACACAATTGAGGAATCCCGTTGGATCCCTCCAACCTATTCTTCCCTGTATTCAAATGGTTATTTCAAATCAGATCATTCAACCATTTAACTGATAATAGTAAATAACGACTATTTAATCCAACCACAAGCAATTCAAACAATTCAACCAATTAAAACACGTTTATTTTATAAACGTGACCAACAAGGTAAGTTACCTTTATTGGAACTAATCGTCAGAATAACGATTTGGTATTTCACTGAAATTAAACGACCGTTTAATTTCATCAGTTAAATCAGCAAATAAATATATTATTAGCAAACAATCAACCATTGGCAAGCAGAGCACACAAAATAAAAACCCAATTTATATAAAATACAAATGGGAAGAACTGAGTGAGTTTAACTCACCTTGATTTTCATTTGTTGCTGAAATGGTTCGTTCGAACCTGCATTCAGTTCTATCCAAACCAATTTCATAACGTCACGTCCGTTGGCATGGTTCTAACGCTTCCTTGGTTTGTTCCACTGCGATACTGCTCATATACAAAACTGAACCCTCCTATATGTGAAAACAACACCTTGCTGACAGTCTCCCATTCTTCCACCCATTACTCTACAACACAGCTCCACCACAACACAGCACTTCAACCCGCACACTTCCTTCCAGGACCAACACTCCATTCAAAACTCACGGATCCCCTTCATTTACATTTTTTTCTTTTTTTTCCACGTTCAAACACTTTCGGTTATTCAGCCTTTTTTTTCAACCCAGCTTTCGTTCTTCGATGAGCCCATATCAACTCCACTGTTCTTTGTCTTAGTATCCACGTTGTTCCCATTTATCTCCCCACGCCCTTACCCATGCGGTTACCAACTTCCTCCCACCGCATGAATTCTCCCTTCAGTTGCTGTCTTCCCAAACATGAACAGCTTCCACCATTATTGATCAAAGAAAACTTCCACCCTACTACTTCTCCCACGTGAAGCCAAAACAACTCGATCCTCTCTGCTCTTTTCACACGTGAGTTGTGTCCCTACTTCCTTCCGTTCTTCTGTTCATATTCTCTTTTTTTTCTTTTTTTTTCTTTACGGTTGCTGAAAAGAAAAAGAATGAAAAGATGGGTTTTATAGCATGAGGAAGTGTGGGAATCACATAAACGTGGGCGTGAAGGATACTTGGGGATTATGGTGGCTTGGGAATCACGGTGCTGCTTGTAGTGTGGTCGGCAAGTAAAGCATTTAATATTATTTATAGGTAGCTATTGTTCTTCTTTATGTGTGTGATGGGATGGGTTATTTCAATTGGGTAAGTGCTCGACAAATGGAAACAAATGGTACCAATTTCATGTGCAAACCAAAGGTAGATGTTGCATTTTTTTCAACCAGGCGTACTTAGGGTAGACTTAGAACTTAATACTAAAGTGTACATATATAGAGTTGGGGTGTAATTTTATTTTATTATAATTTAACGAAACTTCCGCACGAAGTATCATGTAAAACTAATCACAATTGACTTCTGTCTACTGATAAAAGTGATAATCTTAGTGTAAAAAGGTATTCTGGACCCAATGGGACAAGTTTCGTTGAATTTCGATCTCGTTTGAAAAAAATTCCTTTATAAAACCAGAAATAAACACGCGTTTGACTTTTCCACGGCCACTAGATAAGTCATATTAACTTGAAACCTTGAAATCCTAAAATAATTCTTCAGTACGAACCCAACGGCACCAGTTTCATCGCATTCTGAGATTGTTTCCCCGGTTGGCTATTTTCACGTGCACCGAAATGCCATTTTGAATGCCAAATTAACCGATCTCCAAAAATAACAAACTATATGGTTATCCTGACTCTAATCATCGATACAAACTCAGGGGAACTGGTTTCGTGGCTAAATTTGATCGTCTGTTCAAGTTACACTCGAATATCCATTTATTAAAATGAGTTAATTTAAATACGCAATATAGAAAACAACTGGGCGTTTACGGCTACCGTGGCTACATACGATATCGGTTTGCCACGCCATTTAACATCGTACAATAATTTAACGTTACGGTCCCAATGAAATTGTTTTCGTCGAAATCCGAGCCCGTTTGCAAAATGGTCATTTTAAAGGCCTATATTTAAATAACGATTTCTATAGCGACTATTTCAAAATATGATTTGGCCATAACTAACAAATTACAACACGAAATCTAGATTTTTCTCTGTCATATGAAAATTATATTCAACACGGTTCCAACGTTTCTCGTTTCATAGAAATCCGACTTATATCGGATACTGTACATTCAATTAAAGTTCAAAATTCAATAATACGAACTACAGCGCCGTTTCGAGCTGGATTTAAAATTATATAAATTATTACGTTTAAACGTCGTTTTAAATAAATGAATTCAATATTAAAATCCATTAATATTCCAAATATATAAAATATTTGATGGCCAACAATAAGGGACGTTACAAAACCCATCCGAAATAACTCAAGTGAATACATTGTTGCGGATTTCATAAGCAGGAATTGTACTATAGTGATAAATTTAAGCATTTTAAGTGGATGATCAGATTGGTGGGTTTGGTAGCAGTAAGGTATACAATTCTAACCAATTTAATTACATAGAAAAGCTATTATTTTAATAGTTAATTTAAAATAGTTGTTTAATCAGTAAATTAAATAAAACATAGGTGCAAAGTAGATTTAATTTAGATGATCCATAGACGCGATGAGATGAAATTTAACGGGGTATTCGCCAGGGAAAAATCACGGTGAGTAAATCTCACTCATTTTTATTTCGAATTATTTTATTCGTTAAAATAATTGTTTGATGGTTATTCGGTTGCATTAAAATATTACTATTGCTATTATTAAATATATATTAGTTATTTAGGATTAGTGTTTGTGGCTATTATATATATATATATTGGTGATTGGTTGGATTCCTGTAATACCATTAGCGGATGCCCGCAGTATCATTAGCGGATGACCCCATACGCCCCACGCTATGATAGTGGATGACCTTCTATACCGCGATATCCTACCTCGAAGCAGGATGGGTATTATTTCTGTTGGCTAACATCTGTGGATGCAGGAAAAACAGGTTGGAGGAATCCAACTGGATTCCTCAAAAATATTACTACTTTTTTGTTATCACATATATTGTTATATATGATGTGTTTGAAAACCGATGGTTGATAAATTGGGGGTTTTGAATTGTTGAATGTCACTGGCTTCAAAATGTTGATATATAAAATATCATGAAAAGGATATTTCAAGTTTTAAATGGAAATTCTATTTTTGTAAAAATGGAATTTGAATTCCGAATGGGCTATAAAGATGCTAACTTGTTTTGAATAAATAAAATAAGTATCGATTTTATAAACGATGTTTATAAATTAAATAATACAAGAAATTGAAGTGAATTTATAAATGGTGTTTATAAATAAAATAGATTGATTTTCATTAGATAATCAGATAATTGAAATGAAATTATAAACAATGTTTATAAATAAAGTGGAAAAATTATCATTGGATAATTTGAATATTTAAATTCAAATGTGAATCTAAAGATAGAAATGGGGAAATCGTTTTAAAGAAATAAATGATGGAGTTTATTCTGATGTTCAGAATATAAATTGAACTAAAATAAATCCGTAAGGATTTATGATTTGAATTCGATTAATTAGAATTTATTTAAATAGAAGTAAAATTGAATATGAAAATAAATTTGGTGTTATATATATAAGTTATTATAAATAGAAATTTCCAAAATAAGATTTTGGTTTTTAAACAGATTTCGAAATAGACTTGTTTAAAAATATAAATAAGGAAATTTACAAAATGGTGTTTATAAATATAATGAATTAATTATCATTGGATAATTTGAATATTTAAAGTCAAGCATGAATTTAAAGATAGAAGATGAAATCATTTCGAAAAGGTGAACGATGGTTTTTATTCCTAAAATAGGAATATAAAAGGAATTGAGTATCAAAACAGATTTTTGAAATGAAGCATGTTTTATTATACAAAACAACGAAGTTGGATTTATAAACAATATTTATAAATCTGGTGAAATAGATTATCATTCAAAAATTTAGAGTTTAAAGAAAAAACAGAAATTTGAAAACAGAAATTTGAAAATAGAAATAAAAAATAGAAATTGAAAGTAGAAATTGAAAATAGAATTTGAAGTTATTTAGTAGGAACGACGAAGTATATTTCAGAAAGTGGATTGTAAACAGAATTGAAATAAATCCAAGGATTTATATCTTAACTCTAAAAGAATTGGAATATTATATATAAGATAGAGTTGTAAATAAAATTTACAATTGAGTTATGAAAATCGATGACTTGGAAAAATCAAAATGTTTAACTTAAATTTGGAAACTCGATATTATATATATATATATATATATTGAAATAAATTAGAATGGAAGTGAAATTTACTTATAAACGAAGTTTAAACCGTTTATATAATAAATATGATTAAAACGAGCTGGTCGCCGCGCGGTAGTTCTTAAATTGGCGATTCGAACTTCAATTGAGTATATAGAACTCAAATTAAGTCGGAATTCTTTGAAATAAGATAATAGTTTTCTAATGGAAGAGAAAAATCTGGATTTCATTTGATAGATTTTGAGTTATGTCAAAATCAAATTTTCAGAAAAACAGCGCCAGAACCATTATAAAACCATAACGGTTTATTTAAATAAATAAAAGGATTTTAAACAAATAAAATCCGAATTTCCATAAGAAAATCCAGATTTGAGTTGTAAAATAAGTATGAACTCAAGTGGAGTAAGTGAACTGATTTTTGAAACAAAAATCAGATTTTTAATTGTTGAATTGAATTAATTAATTTGAAGAAAAAATTAGTTAATGAAATTTGAAATCGAAATTGAACTTTGGATCAGAAAGGGGATTGTAAATTCATATTCGAAATTGAATATGGAATTTGAATTGAAAATGGGATTCGAATGGTAATAAGCAAGTTAAAATATATTTGAACGTGATATGTTCAAATAGAAAAAATGAAATGAGCAAACGAGCTAACTAAAGAATAAATGGGCGAAACTGAATTCAAACGATTGGATTGAGTTGAATTTAATTGAAATCAGGTGAACATGTGTTAAACAGTTATGGAATGAAGAGAACGAAGTTTATAAATTTAGTGCCCGACAATAAGGTACATGTTTAAATTCCATATGAGGTTTTATGCGCCGAATCGGCAAGCCACTTGCTTTTTGATTTTTCTTTTTGAATGGAAAGAGCCTAGAGAGGCGAGTTGAGGTTTGAACTATCGACCGATACAAAGGAGGTTATGGCGAAATTTTCCAGAAATTTAAGGAGCTAGAATATTTTTAAGAAAATTTGATAGTTAGAAATCAACGTATCTATATATATACTTCGATAAGGAAACAAACTTAAAAATAGAAAACTATAAACAAAAAGGAAATCTATAATTAAATCTAGGAAAAAAAGAAAGAGAAATGTATATACATTTTATAAATGGAAAATTGATTTAATATGGTGTTGATTAATTTTGAAGTTAAAGATGTTATTCAGTCAAGGTCTGAGAGGTAATTATACCCCAACTCGTTGCTCGCTGTATGAGTTGGTTACGCATGAAAGAGGGTTCTCTCTTTGCATTAGGTGGCGGACTAGAGACTCTTACCTCTACATGTCCCTCGAAAGTAAGGGAGGGTTGGTTGTGAAGTCGAAAGGCTGGGCGTAAAATGAGTTGGTGGGGTGCCACTGTAAACCACGGTGGGATGTTAGCCCGCTGACTTGGGGGTTGAGGGATGGTTGAAAAGCCTACTGAAATCGCCGGTACGTTACAGTTGATATCAGAGCTTAGGTTGAGCGAACACCTAGGCTTTGGTGGGATCGTGCTCATTAGAGAAAGGGTCAGTAGAACCCAAGAATGAGTTGAGTGCATATATATACGAGCGAGCGTATTTGTTAATTGACATAAAAGTTGTTTTATATTGTGTTGACATGTTTATTGAGTGGTTTATGAATTCTGATCGAATCGTGGGACGCCACGAAGTCGATAGGAATTTCTAAACACTTAAATAGAAAAATTCGGCACGATATTGTTTTAAAGTGGGTAAATGAAATAATTTTACCCTAGATGTATATTTTTTCTATAAATAGAATAATTTTCTGAAATTATTATAATATATGGATGAGTTGGTTGTTATTATTATAATCAAATTTAATTATAAAAAATTGAAATGGTTAAATCTAACCAAAATAGAATTTGTATATGAATTATATATACAAATGAGATGAACTAAAATTGAATTCAAACCATAATTTAGAATTTAAATTCTGGGAAGTTTAAAAATATTTTTTTAAGTATATTAAAATAATATAGCTTTGTTTGGAAGGATTTTTGAATAAAAATCATTTTTGAATGGATTTTAAAAGTGATAAAGCACTGAACTCACTTCAATAGCTGAGAAACAATTCTGATGATGACTACAGCATCATCAGTGTTCATTTTCGGGTTTCTAAGTGATGAATTGCTACCTTAGAAAAGTTTTTGATGGAAATTTGTTTGAAAGAAAACAAGTTGGTTTTGAAAATTCAAATGTTTTGAATTTGAAATGGAAATAAATATGTATATATATATATATACATATGTATATATATTTAAGTGATTTCAAAAGGATTTGAAATGAAAACCCTGGGATTTGGATTCTGGAATTGGAATTTAACTTAAGCTAGTTAAATGGATTGAAGTGAATCAATTGACTAGAATCAATTTGAATAGGTTTAATGGAATATAGATTGGATATAAATGGATTGATTGTAGATCATTCGAATTAAATGAAGGAAGACCAAAAATTTTGGTGGAATTAAATTTATTGAAGTATGAGGAGTTGAGCTTCAACATAAGTGAGATTTTGAAAAGTAGTGGATTTGTACCATTTTTTCTACCTTAGCAATTTCGGGGACGAAATTCTTTTAAGGGGGGAAGAATGTAACGACCTAGATTTTTGAATAGTTACTTTAAATATTTAATATCGTTTAAATATTGAATTAATAATATAAAAGAATTTTTATATTGAATTATCGATTTATAATCGATATATGATTTATTTCGAATACATATAATTATCAAAATACGAGAATTGAAATAATTCAATTCGAAATTAAAACGGAGTCAGAATAATTCAGCTAATAAACATAAATTCTGTTTGGAATACATACGATAATAATAAGTAATTTGTTATCAAGGAATTTATTTGTTTTTGAATTTAAATTATATTATATTAATTTATTTTGGTTATTTATATTTACGTTCAAATTAAATATCAAAATATATTCAGTTAGTTCAAAATAGTGTTACACTGTTGAAACAACAGTGGTTACGTTAAAATAGCGGTTCGTGGTTTAAATTAATGAACACCAAGATATTTGATTTTGGATAGGTATAAAATCAAATCAATATCTGTTTAAAAAGAATAGGAATCGCTTTACATCAAATGAGAATCCTTTTAAATTAAATAAAAAATGGCTTTATCTCAAATCAAATTAATATACTGTACCACAATTCCATACTGCATAAGTATCATCTTCTATAAATTTCGACTCCTTCCCATTTTAATTCTTCTATTGGAAATTGCAAGTTTCAAATCGGCAAAAATGGAATGCCGCTCCTCAGTAAAAATCATTGCTCGAATTCCTTTATTTTATTTCTCAAAGACCGTGTCTCCTTAAATCAAAAACCATCTCAAAACATTTACTTTCGTTTGTTTTTGAATTAAAAACAAAATCGAAATCTACCTCTTAAGAAAATCAATTATTCTTGCTTTTCAATCTGAAGCGGTTCAAATCGAGCGTTCTTTCTATTTGGAGGGGGATCGACTTTCGTATAGTGGATCAGGCGGAGGCGATTCACGTTGAACGATTGAGGTGTTAATATTCAAATAGAGAGAGAGTTCGGGTACCCAAGTTCGAGGATCCAAAACGATTTTTTTTAGGCAATTTGGGGGGTCACGACTTCAAAGCCATGACAGGCTTGCGTGTTTTGGTGTAGGGAGAAGGTGCGATGTTGGTTCTTGGGAGCGATGTCGTGTAACAGTCGGGGTGGAGTAGGAGTAATGGTCAAAGACTGGAAAAGGAGTTTGATGTTGCTAGGGTGTTGTACTGCAAATTAATGGGTTACAGGAATCTAAATTTGCAGTAATTGAGGAAGGTCGCAGGTACCACACTGTGGTGACGATGGGGTAGCCTGCATGGAGAAGAGATGAAGCCTTTTATGCTGGTAAGCTTCGTGGAAATCGTGAAATGGTTAGAGAAAACTAATGGGGTTGTATTGTAAAGAGAACATATCACTGTCTGATGCAATGTTGGTGGGACAAACTAGAAAGTTAGCGGTTACCTGTTGGATGTTGGACGGAGTAGGCAGGTAGTGATGTTGTTGGGTTCGATACTATATGGGGATTGGACTGCAGTAAGGACAAGATAAACCCATCCGAAATAACTCAAGTGAATGCATAGTTGCGGATTTCATAAGTAGGAATTGCACTATAGTGATAAATTGAAGCATTTTAAGTGGATGATCGGATTGCTGGGTTTGGTAGCAGTAAGGTATACAATTCTAACCAATTTAATTACATAGAAAAGTTATTATTTTAATAGTTAATTTAAAATAGTTGTTTAATCAATAAATTAAATAAAACATAGGTGCAAAGTAGATTTAATTTAGATGATCCATAAACGCGATGAGATGAAATTTAACGGGGTATTCGCCAGAGAAAAATCACGGTGAGTAAATCTCACTCATTTTTATTTCGAATTATTTTATTCGTTAAAATAATTGTTTGATGGTTATTCGGTTGCATTAAAATATTACTATTGGTATTATTAAATATATATTAGTTATTTAGGATTAGTGTTTGTGGCTATTATATATATATATAAATTGGTGATTGGTTGGATTCCTGTAATACCATTAGCGGATGCCCGCAGTATCATTAGCAGATGACCCCATACGCCCTACGCTATGATAGTGGATGACCTTCTATACCGCGATATCCTGCCTCGAAGCAGGATGGGTATTATTTCTGTTGGCTAACATCTGTGGATGCAGGAAAAACAGGTTGGAGGAATCCAACTGGATTCCTCAAAAATATTACTGCTTGTTTGTTATCACATATATTGTTATATATGATGTGTTTGAAAACCGATGGTTGATAAATTGGGGGTTTTGAATTATTGAATGTCACTGGCTCCAAAATGTTGATATATAAAATATCATGAAAAGGATATTTCAGATTTTAAATGGAAATTCTATTTTTGTAAAAACGGAATTTGAATTCCGAATGGGCTATAAAGATGCTAACTTGTTTTAAATAAATAAAATAAGTATTGATTTTGTAAACGATGTTTATAAATTAAATAATACAAGAAATTGAAGTGAATTTATAAATGGTGTTTATAAATAAAATAGATTGATTTTCATTGGATAATCAGATAATTGAAGTGAAATTATAAACAGTGTTTATAAATAAAGTGGAAAAATTATCATTGGATAATTTGAATATTTAAATTTAAATGTGAATTTAAAGATAGAAATAGGGCAATCGTTTTAAAGAAATAAACGATTGAGTTTATTCTGATGTTCAGAATATAAATTGACCTAAAATAAATCAGTAAGGATTTATGATTTGAATTCGATTAATTCGAATTTATTTAAATAGAAGTAAAATTGAATATGAAAATAAATTGGGTGTTTTATATATAAGTTATTATAAATAGAAATTTCCAAAATAAGATTTTGGTTTTTAAACAGATTTCGAAGTAGACTTGTTTAAAAATATAAACAAGGAAATTTATAAAATGGTGTTTATAAATATAATGAATTAATTATCATTGGATAATTTGAATATTTAAAGTCAATCATGAATGTAAAGATAAAAGATGAAATCATTTCGAAAAGGTGAACGATGGTTTTTATTCCAGAAATAGGAATATAAAAGGAATTGAGTTTCAAAACAGATTTTTGAAATGAAGCTTGTTTTATTATATAAAACAACGAAGTTGGATTTATAAACAATATTTATAAATCTGGTGAAATAGATTATCATTGGAAAATTTAGAGTTTAAAGGAAAAAAATAAAAATTTGAAAATAGAAATAAAAAAGAGAAATTGAAAGTAGAAATTGAAAATAGAATTCGAAATCATTTAGTGAAAACAATGAAGTATATTTCAGAATGCGGATTATAAACCGAATTGAAATAAATCCAAGGATTTATATTTTATCTCCAAAAGAATTGGAATATTATATATAAGATAACGTTGAAAATAAAATTTACAATTGAGATATGAAAATCGACGATTTAGAAAAATCAAAATGTTTAACTTAAATTTGGAAAGCCGGTCTTATATATATATTGAAATAAATTAGAATGGAAGTGAAATTTATTTATAAATGAAGTTTAAACCGTTTATATATTAAATATAATTAAAACGAGCTGGCCGTAGTGTGGTAGTTCGTAAATTGGCGATTCGAGCTTCAATTGAGTATATAGAACTCAAATTAAGTCGGAATTCTTTGAAACAAGAACCGTCAGGACCGATTGGATAATAGTTTTCTAATGGAAGAGTAAAATATGGATTTCATTTGATAGATTTTGAGTTATGTCAAAATCAAATTTTCAGAAAAACAGCGCCAAAACCATTATAAAACCATAACGGTTTATTTAAATAAATAATAGGATTTTAAACAAATAAAATCCGAATTTCCATAAGAAAATCCAGATTTGAGTTGTAAAATAAGTATGAACTCAAGTGGAGTAAGTGAACTGATTTTTGAAACAAAAATCATATTTTTAATTATTGAATTGAATTAATTAATTTGAAGAAAAAATTAGTTAATGAAATTTGAAATCGAAATTGAACTTTGGATCAGAAAGGGGATTGTAAATTCATATTGGAAATTGAATATGGAATTTGAATTGAAAATGGGATTCGAATGGTAATAAGCAAGTTAAAATATATTTGAACGTGATATGTTCAAATAGAAAAAATGAAATGAGCAAACGAGCTAAATAAAGAATAAATGGGCAAAACTGAATTCAAACGATTGGATTGAGTTGAATTGAATTGAAAACAGGTGAATATGTGTTAAACAGGTATGGAATGAAGCGAATGAAGTTTATAAATTTAGTGCCCGACAATAAGGTACATGTCTAAATTCCATATGAGGTTTTATGCACCGAATCGGCAAGCCACTTGCTTTTTGATTTTTCTTTTTGAATGGAAAGAGCCTAGAGATGCGAGTTGAGGTTTGAACTATCGACCGGTACAAAGGAGGTTATGGAGAAATTTTCTGGAAATTTAAGGAGTTAGAATATTTTTAAGAAAATTTAATTATCAGAAATCAACGTATCTATATATATAGACTTCGATAAGGAAACAAACTTAAAAATAGAATATTATAAACAAAAAGGAAATCTATAATTAAATCTGGAAAAAATAGAAAGAGAAATGTATATACATTTTAGAAATGGAAAATTGATTTAATATGGTATTGTTTATTCGAGTTAGCAGTCTTGTTTTGTTTTGACGTTAAAGTTGTTATTCAGTTGTAATAACCCGGAAATTCGAACCAATTTAAAAAAATTATTTTGGCAATTTTGAATATTTAAAATGAATTATTTTAAATAATGACGATGAGAAATTTATTTTGAATAAAATTAGAACGTATATATTTATTTGAATTGACCTTAGAATATAAATATTTATTTTTAATTATAAAGTGAATTGAAAATGGCGCGGCAGTTTGAAATTTCGATTTCAAACTTCAAATGAATGTACAGGATTCAAAATAAATGGGATTTTAGAAAAACTAAAAATATTGTAATCTATTTGAAAATATCTTTCCAACGAATTCGAAAAATTGAAATTTCATAGCGGGGATAAAAAGTTCTGTCTAATTGAAAATTCAGAATGGTCGCTATGGAATTTTGCCCCTTAAAAATGGAAATTTTGCAAAGACCTCTGTTTTCGACGAAACCACTTTTGTTGGATCCGGGATGTCAAGTTATTGCTAGATTCCAAAATTCATAACTTTTGAAAGCGATATATGAGAGTGGTGAAGTAAAATATGTTTTGACAGTTTCGGTCAATTTCGATCGACCAGAAAATGAACATTTTTTAAACGGTCCCAGAATTTGACGAAATTAGTTTTGTTAGGACCGTATCGTCAATATGAAGCTAGAAATAATTTTTCTGTAATTTTTAGGGTTTGTATGTGGCCCCGGTAAATTGAAATGTGCGTTCAAATTGAATATGTATAGATTTATATTTTAATTTTGATGAAAACCTATCATAACGGCCAAATTGGCTTATGAAACATATCCCATTGTGTTCGGAATGGGGTAATTAGCCGGGGACTACAGTCGTTGGAGTTTGTTTGGAGTTCATGAAGTTAAACTAGGATAAAAGAATTAAATATTATTAAATTTATAATGTATATATCCTAGTCCAAGGTCAAAGCCCTAATTTTAAACTGTCGTGGTCCACTTTCTTCTTGCCGCCGCTCTCAACGAATAAGCAGTCCAAAAGTTCCAAAAAAATTTCCCCAATTTCTCTTGAATTAAATCGAGTTAAATCACGAACTCAACAGCTAAATTCATGAGCTCCATTCGATCTTCAAAATGATGGAGGTATGGCCATTTTTCGTTGAACGATGTGGAAGGATTTCGAGGGAAAAGGGGCGTCGTTCAAAGTCTGTTCCCAACGTGGATAAGGCATCGAGTTCGACACCAATGGGGACCGCAGCAGCAGTCGCGACGGCGAAGCTCAGAGACACCTCCGATCGAGCTCTAGCGCGGCGGTCTGAGGGCAACGATGCACCATAGGGTTCGAACGTGATGTGGTTTCCAGCGTTGGGGACAATAATGAAAACCGTGTACTTGGCAAGTGAAAAGAGAAATGTTTTGTTTTATTTTTGCATATATAAAGCATTGTTAGAAATCTGTTCTTTTCTAATAAATTACATAGTTTTAAAATTTGAAAATTTTATATATGTTATAGTTATAAAATCTGAAAATGTATATTTATCATTATTTTTAAAATCTGAAATTTTAAATGGAAATAACATTGCCATGAAAATGTGTTTTCAAAGTAAATGATATTGATTTATTTTTAGATTTTTAAAATATGGAAAAAAAATGATTTCTGTATATATGTAGAATGTTTTAAAAATATGGTTATAAATACATATATATATGTAGCTTTAAAATATAAAAATGTGGTTTTTAAAGTATATATAACAATTTATAAAAATATGATTTTCTTTTATTTATAACTTTGTTTTGAACTTGGTTTTTGAAAATAAATATACTTTGTTTGGACAAGAAAAATATACTTTGTTTAGACAAGAAAAATATACTTTGGTTAGACAAGATAAATATACTTTGTTTAGACAAGAAAAATATACTTTGTTTAGAAAAGAAAAATATAAAAATATGATTTTTATATATGTAGCGAATACGAACTACGAAAGTGACAAAAGGCGAGCACGGCAAAGATTTTCTACATATGAAGAGTCGCGGCGTTTGGTTTAGCTTCTCGGTGGGAACTCCTCACTTTTATTTTATTTTCTAGTTTGAAATATATAATAGGATGCAAACGGTGCTTTAGCAGCACCCGACACCCATTGTCCACAGACCATGGATGACTTGTTTGATTTTGTTGTGTGGTGAAAATTGATTGTGATGTGGAATGAATGGAAATATACTCATGTGTTGAAATAAATTATTTATCGTTAAAAATATAAATTTAACGTCAATGTGAATAAATAAATATTCATTTACAAATCGAATGATTTTTTTATGTACATCCATTTGAAGGATATTGATTAGGAAGATAAATTTTACACATCGCCCAACTGCACAAATAAAAATCTGTATTTGTTGACTGAAACCCCACACGGGTATTGGGATGATATTTGATGTACACTAATCCCGATTGTTTAGTTGTATGTCAATCGATGAGTTGACAGACTGTGTAAGCGTTAATTATTTATATTTAATGCTTATGCAGTTGTGTGGTGCACTTTGGATGATGGTTGATTGTTTATCATTGCTATTATATACATGTGTTGCACAGAATCCATATAAATAATATTATATGGTAATTGAGTGGGTCTCATTCCAATTTAGAAAATAAATTATATTCATATGTTGAATAAACAAAATAGTCATGTGTCGACAATACTTATGTGTTGAGAATATTCATGTGTTGAAACCAGTCATGTGTTGAAAATACTCATGTGTTGAGAATATTCATGTGTTGAAACTATTCATGTGTTGAACGAAATATTTATACAATAAAATTCACATTTTTTTATTGTAAGAAAGAAATAATAAATATTCATGTGTTGAATAAAATATATATTCATGTGTTGAATAAAATATTCATTTGTTGAATAGAATAACGAAGTTATTGAAATATATGAGGCCGTGTTGATTAGATTTGCGCCATTTTGACGCGAACGATATTCATATCGATTATATTCATTTTTATAATGAATATAGAAAAGGAAGTTATTTCAAAATATAATGTTTTGAAAATATTATCATTTATATATCGATGATATGGAATATTCAATTTTGATTAGAAATTGAATATGAAGTTGAAATCGTTTTGAAAACGAATTTAAAACGATTTATAAAATACATTTTAAAAGGAAATCGATGAAATATATATAATATTATATATATATATATAATTGCCTGAATTGAATGCGCGGCGATGCGGGAGTCCGCAAATTTCGGCCATTGACTTCGAATGGACATTACGGGAGATCCGACCGTCGGATTCTCCTAAAACCGGAACCGTTGGGTTCGTATCGAAAAGAGCTTTCTAACGAACATTAGATTTTTGAAATCTAACAGATGGATTTGGAATTATGTCCAAATCAAATTTGGAAAAGGTCATTGTAAGTGCAGTTCGATGGCCATTTATGGAAATCGACTGTACGGGCCTTGATAAAATTATTAAAAATAGCAATAATTTATGTAAAATCATAAGGAATGATTTGGAAAGAATTGAGATGAAAAATTACATATTTGAAAAGATAAAATAAGATTTTTATCGAAATGAACTAGTTTTGAACTAGAATTATGATCCATTTATTTTTGAAATAAATAAATTTGATTTAAAAGGGTTTTAAAAGTAACCAGAATTTCCAATAATTGAATTAGAATGGATTTGAATCGAAATTGTCTTTGGAATATTTCGATGTTGGATTTCATGATTATACAGATATTGTTATGGAAATTTGAAAGATATATTTATATCATTATTTCCAATACGATATTTGTTGGTCGTAGAATTTGATACTGAATATAAGCCGATATATTTTTTATTCAGAGCCTTGTATTTAATATCAATTGGGATCTGGGTTTGTCGTGAATGGTGTCTTCATTAACACTGTTCTTAAACCCAGTTGAGAAAAATATTAAATCATTTTACTTAAATTTAATGAAGTATACCAATTAAACTGTATTTAATTGGAATTGAATTTGAATTGATTTTTGGGGTTTATCGTGAATGGTGTTTTAAATAACACTTGTTCTTTGACCCGATAATTAATGGAATGTGAATTAGGTTTATCGTGAACTTTGTTTTAACGACATTCGTTCTTTAACCCGATTTACAGTGAAATGTGATTTGGAATTTATAAATCTTTTGTTAAGATTTAAAGGAGATTTTCCAAAGTAATTCCAATTTGATAAAATAAATTGGAATGGAATGGAACTCGATTTGGTAATAATCGAAGTGAATTTCTGAGGAGGAAGACAACTAATATATCTGGAATTTAAAAGGCTTTGCCGTTATTCCATTTATATTATTAGTCAGATATGGAAGTTTATATCGATTATATAGATCAATTTGTTTTCCATGAAGATTCCAATGTAAATGGAATGTGATTTTGGGTTGTCGTGAACGGTATCTTTAATAATACTATTCTTAGACCCAACGGAGTTAAGAAAATCAGAAACTAACTGAAGATTAGTTAAGTTGAATGGTTTCCTGGGTATTGATCTGATGTTGGTTTCGGCCATCAGGGTTATTACTTATGGAATTGTTCACTTGCTAATTTACGGTTAAAGGCTGATGGAATAGAATGTGATTTTGGGTTTATCGTGAACCGTGTTTTAAATGACATTGGTTCTTTAATCCAGTTAAAGACAGGATATGATTTCCTAAGTTAAATAATCATTAATACTGATTTTTAGGAAGATTAAAACCAAGTGGAGTTTTAATGAATCTTTAATTAGATTGAAATGATCGAGAATGGAGTATCACCAGTTTTTCTCCAGGCGATAGTTAAATCTTTAATTAGATTTGAACGTGAAATGGTAATTGAATTTACTGATAACACCGTGGTGTTAGATATGAAGTATGACCAGTTTTACTTCATGGGATGAATAGGTTGGGGTTGGGAAATTTAACAAGTGATTACTTCGATAAGGTTCGATAATCCCGACTAGTTTGGATAAACCATTATTTGGTTTGAATTGATATTCAAATGGAGATCAAAGAATAAATTTAAAGAATTTATATTTGATAAAAATAATGGGAACCTTTCCCAAAGTGTAAGAATATTTGAATAAAAGAATATTATGAATTGGAATGAGGCACATGCTGTGTTTGTGTAACACTTGTTTATTATATACACGAGTTATTCGGAAAGGCAGTGTTTATCCCATTTTGAATAATTGAGTCGACGATGTGTCGAGATGAACGGTGGTCGAAGACCGGAGGTCTTCACATCGTTTGGATAATTACTAATGATCTTGATTGGGCTGTACACCCAAGAGGAGGGAATCAATTGGTGATCGTCCAGACGTACTTAGAGATCGATGGATATGCAAGGTACAAGGTGCCTCCGGTTTCGTTCAGATCCAGAACGGACTTGTAAATGGACTGTGTGTCTGACATTGGATATCATTCTGTGTGATTGATGGATATCGATTGCATAGAGTGGTTTTCTTGTGTGGCATGCTAAGATGGAAATGATCAAGGCTTCTGTTGAAAAGCAAAGTCTTGTTGCTGATGATCAAAGCACCGCCTGTGTGGCACAGCTTTGTGTAGCGTTAATTCGTGAGCCTCACAACCCGGTGTGAACCAGAAATAGGAGAAGGACCTCAGGGAGGACATGCGTTTCCTTCTAGCTAGGGTAGTGTCAGTGACCTACCAGCCCTGACATTTATATTATTTTCACCTGTGTGGTTATTGGACTGCGAGGCGCCTCGGATATATCGGTGACTATCTGGAGCCGATGGAGTCATTTGGCTCATTGACTCCCCAAAGGGCGGGGAAACGCAGTGTTCAGGCATTTTAATCCACATCGGTGGACCGGCTCTGATGATCCAAAGGCTTGACAGAGTACTTTCCTGAGGGGCGGGCTAGAGCGTCTTGAATTTGGTGAGGACGATCCCTTGCCTTGGTTCACAGATGGAAATCCAACTTCCGATACGTGACATTTGCGGTATTGATTGTAGAGCCTGGTATTGGCAACATGATATATGGTACCCATGTCGTCTAGGATTGATACATTTATATTTGAAGTTGTTTTATACACTATGCACTTATAATAGTATCAAATGATTTGTTTTTAACGTACCAAGCATGTTTGGCTATTATAAGGGAAAACCCTATCCTTTGGCTTGCGTTGCATTGTGATGAGACCTGGGTCTTATAATAGCTTCATTTTTTTCAAAAAGCATTGTGCTGTTTTGTTATATGCACTGGTATTCTTGGGAGGAAACCTGTTCCGTGTTATACGGCGTGGTCCCTTGATATATCTGATTTAAAGTAAAGTTTTAAATAACTGTTTTAGTTCTCACACCAGTCACATGACTGACCTGGAGTTTATTGTTTTAACCTAAACTTTGGGTGCCCTTATTTTCGACACGGGCAGCTAGTAGTTTTTGTTTTGTAAATTTATATTCACAGGATCCTGGTTTACAGCTGAAATGATATTCGGAAAGCTCTGTATCCGCATATTCCTTTCAGTTGTGTTTTGTATTATTTTCCGCTACTATGTAATTTATTGTAATCTATGATATTTTTCTGTTGTATTATAATTACTCATACTCTGTATATTCTTGTATTCTGATGGAATTGTTGTAATAAGCAATGAAATGTTCTTCTATTTGTGTCCTGATGTGGCTTGTGCTCAACTCAATCCGTGCTTTCCTTCACGGGGAAGTTCGGGTCGTGTCATCAGTCAAGGTCTGAGAGGTAATTATGCCCCAACTTGATTGATTTCATTTTTAATCGATAAATAGCAAGATCCAGTCTCGAAGAGAAATGTTTGAATAAGAGTTAGTGAATGCAGTGTTTTGGGTTGTTGTTGTAACGATGTTTTTACACCACATTAGTTTTTACCCAAATAAGTCGAATTTTGAAAATATATCAATAAATATTTCCTAAGTATATAAATGAATAGTCGGGAAAGAAATAAGTAATTTGAATGTTCTCCAATTATAAATAGAAAATATTTTCGAAGCGTAGGAAAAAAAGAAGGCGCGATACGGAAATGTTTTCCAAATGGCGTAAGAAGCCAAGATGATTATTGGAAATATTTGGTTAACAAATATTGATAAGGAATTGGAGTAGTGATTTAATTAATGAAGGAAATATCAATTAAATGGCCTAGTGATTTGTTTGATGCTTTGAATGAATGTTTGTTTATTTTTCTTCGATAGTTAAATAACCGACTATCGAAGGGTTCGCCAATATTGTTGTCAATATGGAGAGACCGGTTGGATTATTATCCAAGAACCACTCCGTATTGGCAGTAGCGTTGTGAATCAGATTATATGAAGATAATCGAAGACGGATTAAAGTATAAGGACTTTTTCTATGGAAATTGTGCCTTCGGTTTCGTTCAATCCCAGAACGAACATATATGGACGAGTGTTTGACAGTGTATTTCCAATTATCGCATATGTTGTTTTGTATAAATATATATGGTGGCGGAGAATTTATTCTCCTAGCATTATATCCAAAATGTATTTGTGCAAATCAATTAGTGATTAACGGATCTGACAATGTGGCATTCAAAGTGATTGTGCTATCAAGGAATGATAAGTAAGCGTAACCTCAGGCCTCAACAACTGGGAAATGACAAAAATTGGGCAGGCGGATGGATATGTGGGTCACTCCCATTATGGTGTATAATCACCTATCTAGAGAAATTCCTTTTACATCTTTAATCTATCGATGTTGTCCCTTTTCGGGAAACGGTTGCTGATCCCAACCGTTGGTGACATACATTCGATACACCCAAGCGAAATGAGTGGTCGGTTATGTGTGGGTTGGGTCGCAAGATGTTCTTGTTGAACCCAGTGTATTCCCCTCTAGAGATACACTATCGGAAGGTGGTTCCATACCTTATCATGTTGGAAATCCAATCTCCAATAAGCACCCTACGGTTTTTGATTTTATATTATACTAGTGTGTAACCCGTGCATTGCACAAGATAATATTATAAAATATAGTATTTATAATTTTGTTGTTAAAATTGGAACTTTATTATATAATATACAATGAATCTGACAAAATAAATAAACTATAAATTATTATTGTTATTGTTATTTAAGGTATGTATTATGTAACTTTTATTTGTTTGAAGTAAAAAATAATTTTTTCATTCTTATTACTATGAGAAATATGTTAGCTATGAAATTATGTAATTGATTAAAATATATTATCTTAAGAGTAAATAATCAGAATAAATTGAGAAGAATTTTGTAACAAAATTATATAGGTCTTGTTGTTTATGTACATAAATGATGATAGTTATTTACAAATTAACTTTATTATTGTTGTTTATGTACATAAATGTATGCATGCGATCTATACATCAACGTAGTTACAAAAAATATATTTTATTATGATTTTTATTAATATGTAAGTCTACACATAGATGACTGATATATAGATTATTAAAATAATTTAAATTTGAGATTTCGTAAGCAATTTAAATACACAGGATCTACATATAAAAAATTAGTAAACAGTCGATGAAGTGCACATAACTATAGAGATGTCCAAATGTGGATATTTAAAGTTAAAAATAGGATTTTACAATAAATATAAATTTATTGAGATAGATGAATAATAAACTGTCTTTATTAATGTTACTCATGTATACTATTATTTATGATATCAAAATTATATATTTTAATATTTAAATGAAAAATTCACTTGACTATTTTTTTTAAAAGAGCGGCTATTTGGACACCAAATTAGACATAGTTGGAGCTGCTGGATCTTTTTTCTGTAGTCGTTTAAAAATTTTGATTTAGCAAAAAATTTCTGGGTGTTCAAAATTCTACAAAAGAATATAGTAACAAAGAAGAAATAAAATGGACAGACAATGCGTAACCATCATTTCTAAACTAATAAATAGTGCATAATCTTTATGGACGATGCATAGCCTAATAAGCAATTTAATGCATTTGATGGCAGTATGGAAAAGGGACTAAAGATTTATTTGAATACCATTTACTATCAATAAAATTGCAACTATCATGAAATTAGTACGAACTATGAGCACAAACATTTACTATGCCAATTACAATACCTTAGTAAGCTACAATTAATTTTCTTTAAATTTGTTGTGCTGCATTCAAAATACACAAGTGAGAATCCATGCTACGCACACGGATCATAACCATATTTTTCTGTTGAAACCATTGATTGTTTTTCTTCCCTGCAATAATAATTTTGAATTGTGATGAGCGCTATTTTCCCTTGATAAAGGCTATATAAAGTGGAAGCATGTTGAGAGGTATAAGAGCTTGTTATTAGGTTGAATAAGTAAACAATGGAAAAGTAAGTATCAAATCCACCAATAAGCTCACTAACATAGGGCAGTCAAATGAAATTCATTAAAAATGCACAATGCGGTACAGACAAATAGGCAAGTGAAATACGACAACACTTCAACAATGCTGGAGAAATATTTTCAATATTGAACTTAGATTCACAGATACATAAAAAATAGATAACAGAAATAGATGCGTATATAACGAAATTGAGACAGCAAAAAAAAAAAAAAAAAAAAAAAAAAAAAAAAAAGACTGACACCAATAATGAATAGATATACATTCAATGACAATGATTTAAATAACGCAGCAGTTAAATTTCAGGACATCATAAATGAGAATGCAGTGAACTTGTCTAGTGCAGTGTACTTAACATCAACGTTTTGCAATTCTTCTTGTAATGCCTGAAACCTCAGGTACTTTGAGTCAGTTTTTCTTGTAGGCAACATTTTCACCTGTAAGAAGTAAAATATGAGCAGGCTAGCATGCAGCTAAATCAGATAACTAACTATAATTTTTGTTATTAAGATAGCAACAGTGTAAATGAGAAACGTTTTAAAGCATGAAGCCCAGAATATTATAAGAAGAAAGAATATTTGCTTCCTGTCTTCGCTCTGAATGCACATGCAACGTAATAAATGATGCTAAAATGGCAACAACGGCATGAGGGTAAAAATCTTCAACTAATTCGTATTAGGAGTAGTAGATTTCAAACCAACAGTTTATTATCCATTCAGTGATAAAAAGCTACTGCAAAGTTGGATTTGGATTCTAGCATGTGGATTTTAGTGTTATATACAAATGAACAACTTTTTATTTAAAACTCAGTCTGCATAGATTCAAAGCCGCATGGAGTCATTATGATTGCCAAACTTGAGTTCTCTACAGTACTTTGTTAAAATGTAAAATTGTAAATACTCCCTAGGGTTCATAATATAGGCCGTTTTAGAGATTTGCACAGGAATTAATAAAAAATTTAAATGCTTCTTTTTGGTGGGTTGGCTCCTTTATTTCATACAAAATTAAGTTACTTTCTCCATTTCCAAATACAAAAAGTGGTTGTTGGGATTTCCCAATGAGCTGCCTACCCACATGAGCCAATAGAATTACTTCATGGCTAGTCAATAAAGTAGGTACAATTTATTATGGTTGAAAACGTCTTATATTTTGAATAACAAAAAACTTCACAAAACGACCTATAATATGAACTGGAGGGAGTACTTAACTCTGTCAATAATAAACAGGGTCCAAAAGATTTTTACTGACAGAATCGTTAAAAAACTGATAACAATACTGATTAAAAATATCATAGAATAATTTATTTATGAATATTAAATCCATACAGGCATAAATAACAGATATTAAAGATTCAAGAATAACGCCTTTTATGAATAATCGATAGAAGCAAAGCTTAAAGTAAATAGAAATTACCAAGGATTTGAAAAGTGCTTAATTCAGTAAGAATGCACATCTACCGCTTTCCATTGGGTTTTCAATGATAGTTTACTAAAATGGAAGCAACGGATGATAGATATTCACTTGTGGAGTTTGCAAAAAAGAAATTAGTGAGTTACAATATGGTTTAAATGATTACTGAGGTAAAAATGATTACTGAGGTAAACCGAGTAGTGAAGTAGTAACATGGTTTGTTTAAAAACTGTAGGACATAGTAATGAGAAAATTTTTGCATCTAAATATTTTAGAATAAAATGCTATGAAGTCAAATTAACAGGATCATCTACCAACAGAGAAGAAAAGGTCTCGTTGGGTATTTCTTATTTAAGTTTTAGTGTGAACTTCTAAAGCGAATATGTTTTCTAGATTTCTGCAATTATATATCAAGAATAGTAAGTAATGAAGGAAGGAAAAATGAATTATAAAGTGATCAACACAATGTTTTTGTACTAAATAATGCTTTAGACTGGAAAATGCTCAGTGAACCAACTCCTAATCGTTGTATACCAGTAAATTTACAACTGTTGTCCTAATTGTGCCAAAAAATTCATATGGTACAGAAAATAGGTACAACTTGAATAGAACAAAAAGGATATAACTGCTAAGTGGTTTAGTGAATACTTCAGCCAAAAGGTTAGTTGAAACTTGGGAATAAGTTGCCCAAAGTCGATGGCTCACGTAGACTTAGTTGTCAATGATGACATTGAGTGGAATTTTTTTAAATACATGGCACCTGTTGGGTGTATGCTATGTTATTTTGTTGTGATTTTGCCAATGGATTTTTGTTGACATGTTGGACAAACAAAATTCATGTATTTCTAGAATTTCATTGTAGTGTGCGGTCTATTTGCCTATTAAAAAGAAGAATCGTCATTGTTCACTATTGAGACCATTGTACAAAATTTTATTACCTAAATTTGAATTGGCATGATTATGAGATCATCTCCATCTTATCCTAAAATACTGCCATACACATCATTCAAACTTGGAAATCAATGATAGGAAACTGGCATTGGTACCGTCATGAAGATATAACTATTTAACCAAAAAAAGAGAAGACTATTTAATTGTTTGTGGTGATACAAAGTTGTCCAACTTTCAAATACATTAAATATATTATTTGTATTTTATCAGTACTAAGAATATGACAAATTTTAGTTTATTGATGGGATAGAATTGTGCATTTCACATACCTGTAAAACTGAATATATGTATATCAAAACAAACAAAGCTCGATTGGTTTTACTCTACACCCTTCGAGAAATCTGCAAGCAAACATATTTTGATTGGTCAAAAAAAAAAAAAAAAAATCTGTGGTTTATTAAGAATCACTAATATGAATATATAATATTTTTGAGAGAGAGAAGGTTGTGACAACAATAAAATTCCTTCCACAAAACTGGTTTTTATTAATCAAATTGTATTTAATTTATTATTTAGTGATACAAAGTCATGCAACTAAGCTTGATCGATTTTTTGCGAGGTAAAGAAAATATCATACCTTATAGCATCAAAAAACCAAATGGACATAACACAGGTAGATTGAACAAATGACCAAGCTAAACTGTTAGTAGATAACTAAAAGTAAGATGAACAAAACATATTGTACAACAAAGGCATAGAATGAATTGAAAACAGTCGTTTGGTATAGCTCCAAGAATCAAGCAAGCTAATATGCAACGGAAAGAGTTCAATGCATCAGTTGGAACAAAAAATATTTCAGTGACTAAGGAGATCTGCCTATCAGACCCAGTAATTATTAAAACTCTAACAAAAATATTATTCCAGATCGGGAAAAGTAAACTCAAGGTTACTCACTAATAACAGTGAATGTTGACCCATTTTCATTTTTCATAAAAGGGGCGGGCTTAAATAAATTACATGTATTCTCCATTAAATCTATACCGAAAATTGTTAAATGCAACGTGAGAATATGCTCAAACTGAGAAATCGACATGAATCATGTATCATGTAAGAACTCATATATGCTCGTAATTATGCACTGCGAGGATAAATTATGGTAGATAATTTTTTGTTTTTATGGGAATTTAAACAAAATAGAGACTAAAAACAGTTAGCTATAATGAGCTATTATTAATATATTTCTATCCTGATTCCAATATGCATTAGATAAATAATTATACATTAGTTACATGAGCAATGCTCTTTTATGCTAATTAGAATAGTGCCATCAATGGTCGTAATCATTTGAGCAATAGTTAGTAACATTAAAGGTAGGACAACATGATGGTATGCATTTATAATATCATTAACTACCAACCAACAAATAAACACGGGCTAAAATTTGTGTTTATAATGTTCATTATTCTTAAATTTTCTTTTGTTGTCTCCTTCCATTGTTTTTGGGCCAAATTATTATTATTTGTTGCAAACATCATTATGTTCATTTTTTTGCAAATGGATTATGGAGTTTTAACATACATTTTTTAATTCTGAAAATATTTTTCAGTCGAAGTTAACAACTGAATAATCTGCAATATTGCATTATTTTTATCATTTTAATTATTTTTGTCCATATTAGTTATCACCTAATCATGTCACCATAATTTGTAGCCACCAAGAAGATATCAATAAAATTAATGGCTTAAGAGAAGCATACTTCCTATGGAAGAAGAAAGGGAATCAAGGTTATCTTATTTGTATCCACTCAAGCACCATATTATCAAAATTAACAGCTATTGATAAGGATAGAAACAGCAGTAAGAAACAACAATGACAATGAATACATAATGGCCTTCTTTGTTTGACAATTATATCCTACATATTTTTAATCAAACTTTACCAAATAAAGTATTTAGCTTTAATGTTAACAAATACTGAATGTAACTTTACTAAACAAAACCTTAGCCATAAATATAAAGAAAAGTAAAAATATGTACGCACTATGCATCAATGTTTTCACTGACGAAGTATCAAACAGAAAATTTAAAACTGTTTTTTTTTTTTGAAATATACTCCACCCATTGTGCATTTCATGTGATAGTTTTTTCATCGATGTTGTCTTCATCTATGGTAAAGATTGACATTGAAATCCAGCTGAATTCTAGGTGAGACTTACATGAGTTGGGCAAAAGGACAACAAATTTTCCATGAACAAATATGTAACCAACAAAGAACCATATAATACCAATGTTTAAAAATTTAATCCTACATGAAGCCACCACCTAAAAGTACAATTTCATGTGTTAAAAGTTAGATACTACACCTCCATGAGCTCAAGAGTGGACTCAGTAACGTTATGGAACAAACATTATTAATACGTAGATAGAAAAGTTGTAAACTGAAAAGAAAAGAAAATTTATTAAACTATTCTGCTTTTAAAGCCACACAAACCCAACAACCACACTGAACCTATCCAAAATGGGTATGATGTTGTCAATCTCACCCGTAGTGCTTATTTAACTCAATGGTGGGATCCTAGAGAAAATACCCATAACTTAACACTACAAACAAAAGCCTTCAAAGCATAGACTTGCTATTTTATACGTAGAGTTTATAATGACAGATTTCTTTTTTTAATCTTACGGTTCAATAAAAAAATGAAACTAATCTCCCAACTTCCACCAAAAAGTAGATATTTCATGATCTAAATGTTATCGAACTTTTAGGTTAACGATGTACAACAATAACTGTAATGTTTTTTAGCAGCTCATAAAATTGGGAACTGGACCAAACATTGAATGTTGTCCCAACACCCTATGGAAAGAATACTGTTGTTGGAACATCTTCCAAAAAACTCATATTTGCAATTACCATGAATCCAGAAACGATTGAAATTACATGAAGATAAATAAGCCATCAAATATTTTAGCAGTGGAAGTAAATGAACAGAACATCATGTCAAAAGCAAATGATATTGTTTTCATATACATATACGATTTCAGAAACATACATTACCGTAAATAGACTCCATAACGGGAAAAAAACTATGAATAATAATAATTACAAAAATAAATGGCGTTAAATGGTAGATGTAATCACCGCTTCATGGGCAATCAAATATTATTATCGTGTTTATGAAACTCTGTAGTATGAAAGAGTATCTGCTTGATTCTCTAAAATTTCTACTATATAAGTTCACTCATACCCCAAGTAAGAATTGTTTTATTAATCCTAAAAGTTTAGTTAAATAAATATATATAACAAAGCTTTTAATACGACTGCATAGATATGTGTATGTGTGTGTATGTATTGTGTGTTTTTGCATGCATATATATACTTATATATCCTTTGTGCAAGAGCAATTATTGTAAAGTGTAAAAATGAACGACTTAAAAACTCTTCTATTGCACATACTTTCCCTCTCAATTTTTCCAAGCAAAATAATATTTTTCAATCTAGAATCTAGATTAGTCTATTTCGATGTTTCAATGTGCTAGGTCGTGATAGAACCATATTTAACACTTAAATCGAGAATGATGAATGAAAAATCCAACTCACATGGTCTCTATTTGCTCAAGTTTTGTCTATTAGTTTTCAATACCTAGGACCTTACAGTTTATTTTCCATACAAAATATAGATAACATGTGTTACAAAATAAATATACCCTCAGTTATATAAAACATTTTCACGATAATATTTATTAATAGAGAAAATGGTCATAGTAGAACTGGTTTTTAGATATCTAAATAGAAAATAACACGAAAACATAGCACAATAAACCAAATTTATATAAAATTGATTATAATTAAATATCAGGGTATAAAAAACAAATAATGCTTAGCAACCTAAAGAGAAACGATAACTATAGGCTAACACAAAATACAAATTTAGAAGGAAACAAACCTGTCAAATGTTTACCTAATCCAAATTGCTTAGTAAAGAAAGGACTTGTATGCTGTATACCTAATAAAGAATAATCAAAAATAAAAATCAGCAGAACACGGGAACTAAAAATCATCAAATAATTTTTTTCACACAGTGTTATGAAATTTAAAACTTTAGATGAAAAAAAACTAAAGGAAACAAAATTGAATAATGAAACTTCCATTATAATCTTAGTATATAATAGCAGCTAACATGTTGGGCACAACTCAAATGGGCATTTTTTCTACCATACCAACCATAAAAAATAAGAGGGCAAAAAAGCCTCAATATCACCAATAAATGATATAATACGATAATGCTGTGAAAGGTTAGCATTGATGTAAATCATTACATTAATATCATATGATAATCTTACAACTGACAACCCAAAATCACAATTTTGTGCTTAAAAAAAGCCTTTCTAAGAACCTTAGGTTTTTAAAAAAATAAAATTTTATTCTCACCATCTCATGCTTAAATAACATGTCCAAGTAGAGCGCAGACGAAAATCGACACAATATCCCATGGAAAAACAAATTTGAAAACATTATTTCAAGGTTGCTAATTTCAACATAAATCAATGGTGATTAGTGTCCCAAAACTCACCAAAACACAGAGTAGAACCTATACTATCACAATAAGAAGAAGCATTCATTATCAGAAAATAAATCATCGACTGTCATGTTGCATAATTTAGAAACCATTTATTAATTTATTCGAAGAGGGCAGAACACTTTGAACATGCCCTAACACCCGTGCGATGTATGTCAAACCAAACGACAGAGTAGCTAACATTGGTGAAAAAATCTGAAATTGGAAAACTAAGGTAATTTAAGAAAACCCTAACTCGAACAGATCATGAAACCTGATAATTTAAGAAAACCCTAATTCGAAGAAAAAGCGATTTATTTCGAGATAAGGGACATACTGAAAGTTAAAGAATCACCACAGAACGATATTACATGACGTTGCTCTGCTAGAATCCAGTTGACGTTGTCCATGACAAACAGAAATTGGAAGTGGCAGGAAAAAAAGCAGGCGCCTAGGCAACCTGGTAATCCCGCAGCTCAATTTTCACGTTTGAATGTAGAAGAAAAGGAAAAGGGTGATGAAAGAAGGGGTAAAAGGAGATTGGAAAGAAGGGCAGGGAAAGGAAACTGGATAATAACGCAGTAGTATAGATTAGGTTTGTTCATAGGATTAAATTTTAAATGTAATGCAAAATAGAGTTTTGATTTAATAAAAGTATCTTAGAGTTTTAAGGAGAATCGAGAGAATTGAGAGAATTAAGGAGAATTGAGATAATTGAGAGAATTAAGGACAGAGCTAGAAATTCTTCTGCTTTACTATTATTTAATAGATATGGAGCGTGAGATGCAAGCATTCCGCTAGATTCTATTTATTTGATGTAGACATTATTATAATATCACTGGATTTGATATCAAAAATATTTTTGGTTGTTGTAAGGTAAAAACCATCTGTGTTTATGTGTGGATCAGTCTTACGATTATCATTTCTTTCGAAAGGATTTTGTAAGTTAAACAAACGGTAGGAGTTTACTCACACCAGTCCCATGACTGACCCAGAGTTTATTTTGTTTGTTTTCCCTAAACTCTTGGGTGCCCAAATTTGTACAGGCAGTCAAGTAGTCGGGATTTTACAGATTCACTTGGAGGAGCTTGAAGCAAGAGACTTCACCAGTTAGCTATAGACTATCATATATTCCGATGTGTACCATGATTGTATCTGGAAACAGGTGTTTATAACTTTTCCAGGAATAACTTTTGTGCTCTGATAATGGTATGTATATACAATTACTAATTTGTATTTCAAAAAGTTATGTTATATAATATATTTTATTCGTTTCGCTGTGAGATTTGTCTTCTTTGTTTTCTTCTATTCTAACACTTATTTCTTTCTATTTCTCATCCTCTAACTTCTTTCTAATAATGATTCGTGTTTCTATGCAATTTGGGTTGGGAGTGGTGTTATTAGTCAACTCAGATAGTACAGATTTGGCCGTTACAATTTTCTCTATTTGCTAAATATTCATCATGGTCCATTATCATCACACCTTATAATTTACCTCCATGGATTTGTATGAAAACGTTGTGTATGTTTCTTACTGTTGTTGTTCCTATCCCCGACAATCCGACACCAGGAATTGTTGTTTATTTACAATCGTTGATTGAAGAATTAAAAACACCGTGGAAAGGAGTACAAACATACAATGTTTCAAAAAAGAATTTTTTTGTATGTTTGTGTAATAACCCGGAAAATACGAGCCAATTTAAAATTTTTAAATTGATTATTTCAAAGGAATTTGAACAATTGAAATAGAATATTTCAATAAAATAGTAAGTTAAGAATAGTGAGTCAGTTTGAAAATTTGAATTCAAACTTTGACTGACTATGCAGGGTGGAAAATATAACGGATTTTAGCGAAACCAAAAATATTTAAATCTGTTAGTCAATACCTTTCTAACGAATCTGAAAAATCGAAGTTTCATAACGGGAATCAAAAGTTATGGCAGAATGAATTTTCAGAGGGGTCGGTATATAGAATATAGCCCTGGAATATTAATATTTTGCATACGACCTCGGAATTCGACGAAACCACTTTTGTTGGGTCCGGGATGTCAAACTATTGCTAGGTTTCAAATTTCATAATTTTTGAAGCTAGTATGTGAGCGTGGCAAAAGAAAATGTGTTTGGTCGATTTCTGTTAAATTGGATCGACCAGAAAATGGCCATTTTTCAAACGACCACAGAATTCGACGAAACTAGTTTTGTTGGGACCGTAGCGTCAAAACATAGCTAGATTTATTTTTCTGGAATTTTTTCGAATCAGTTTGTGGCCCTGGAAAATTGAAATGTGCGTTCAGAGTTAAAAATTAAATGTTTTATACTTTAATTTGAAAAATAACAGACTGTAACAGTCGAATTGGCCTACGAAACATATCCCATTGTGTCCAGAATGGGGGTATTCAGCTAGGGGCGACAGTCGTTGGGTTTAAAAAGGAGTTCGTTTGGGAAAACACTATTTAAAAATTTAATATAGTTCTCGGCCAATCATATTTTTCCTTTCATAAATTTAAAAAAAAAAAAAAAAAAAAAGAGAACCCCCCCCCCCCCCCCCGATCAACGGCGAAACGCGTTCACCACCTTCTCTCCTCCGCCGCCGCCGCTACCGCCACCTATAGCCTTCGCCGCCGCCACCATCCGACGCGCCCCAGCCTCCTCTTCAAATCCGACCCAACCGCCACTCCCCTCGTCGCCTCCTCCGCCTGCATCGACGCCAGAAAGTCAAACGCTTCCCGCCGCCGCCCTGAACGCCACCGACCACTGAACGCCACCAAACCACCACCGATTTAAAGCCCTCTCTCCCCTCTTCCACGTCCAACTCCCTGATCGTCCCCACGTGCCACGGATTTCTCGAAAATCGTAAACCTAGTTTTGAAGCTCGTGAAAGTGAGTTTTTCTTTGATCTTTACACTTTGAAAAATCATATCATTTTGGTGTGTTGATGAAATTCGATTAAACAGGAAACATCGAGACCGCAAGGAAGCTCTCTACCCAATAGAAGAAGCTGCGGATTTTTCTGACATCGTATCGATTTTTAGCGCTCAGAAAACCAATGTGAGAAATCTAAATTAACGTGAAATTGAATGGAAAATGTCGTGTATAATTTATATAAGCGAAATATAAGTTACATACGTGTTGTATACCTCATGTACATGCGTAGTGTAAGCTATATGAGCGAAGTATGAATTTTTTACATGCATAGAATAATTGATATATGTGTTGAAATGCAAGTGAAATATAGCAAATATATATATATATATATATATATATATATATATATATATATACTCCCCTCGTCCACAAACCATGGACGATATTTATTGTGGTGAATTGGTGTGAAATATTGGAAGAAAAATACGAATGGTTGAATAATTGTTTGTGGTTGATATTGTTTGGTTGTGGTTGAAAAATACCCATTGGTGATTGAAATGAATTGGAAATATTTGTGGAAATAAAAATAAACATGCCGCCTGCGTGCGAATTAGATGCATGAATCCCCATTGTCAAAAACCGCGAGGTTTTAAGGTAGAGCGAGGAGCCGTACTAGGGACGGTGCCGGTTTTAACTACCCTGCCGTTATGCTGCCGAAATTTTGAATAATCTTTGTGTGTTAGAATTATTTTCATATGTTGAAATTATTTTCATGCATAGAAATTAAAGTCATATATTGAAACTATGTCCATGTGTGGAAATTGTTCATGTGTTGAAAAGTGTTGTGTGAAAATAAAATTCATTCGTGGATGAGTGAAGTGTTTAAACAACAAAAAAAACATATTTTTATATATGTATGAAGTATTAAAAATATTCGTCCTTATATAAATAATTTCAATCATAAAAATCCCATCTTTCTAATATGAACAACATAAATAAATTGTCCATGTATGGAAATACTCATTTGTTGAGAAGTGTGTGTAGTGGAAAAGTTCATGTGTTGAATAAAAAGATTGAACAATAAAAATTACATTTTTATTGAGACTATGAAGTGTTGAAACCATACATTGGTTGAATAAATATTTTAAATGATAAAAATATCATTTTTATCATATGTGTGATATGCTAAAGATATGCGGACGTTGAAACAAATATTTATGATAGAAATATTATTTTTAACATGCATAGGAACTAAATAAAATAGTCATGTGTTGAAATCTATTTTAGTTCGCCAAAATTATCATGTTTGAAATGTGAAGTGTTAAAAATAGCCACTTGTTCTAATAAACGTGCATGAGTTGAAATATACATTAACTAGCTAATGATATGATTTTAGCCTATGCATGCAACATTAGAACGAATGGTGTTTTTAAACCAAAGCAAATCGAATATGAAATTGAATGGAAAATGATAAATGTTAGAAATTGTATATATGTACATGCATATCTGTTGAACAGGTTAAAGCAAAAAGGGGCTAGAGAAGAGAAATAGAATTTTGTGCCCGCAAATAGGTACACATTTACCGCTTTGTTTGGGTGATGATTTTATGAGCCTGTTGGCTAGCCGCTTGGCTTTTTCTTTTTCTTTTTGATATGAGACGCCCGTGTGGCTATTTGGGAATTTTCCCAGACCCTCCCGTACAAAGGAGATTATGGAAACGATATAGGAATTTTTGAATGAACTATATTTATATAAATATATAAATATAAATAGAATTAAAACGAAACGTGGCCGTGCAGTTCGTGTTTTGAAACCGTGATTTCAAACGACTAGTGCGGAAGATCCGACCATTGGATTTTCCCGAAACCTCAACCTTGGGTTCGCCTTGGAAATATCTTTCCAACGGCACCAACTTTGTGAAGATCCGACGGTTGGATTGTCTTGAATGTTTAATTCAAAACTGAAGAAAAACAGCGCCAGAAACGATTATATTTATATATATATATAAATATAATTAAATTAAATCGAACAACGACGCTGCAGTTCGTAAATTGAAATCGTAACTTCAAATGGTTAGTGTGGAAGATCCGACCGTCGGATTTTCCCAAAAATGGAACCGTTGGATTCGCTTTGAAATGACCTTCCTAATGATGTAAAATTTGTGAAGATCCAACGGTTAGATTTTCCTATATGTGTAGAACAAAATTAGTGAAAAGCAGCGCCAGTGCATCGACACGACCTGAAACGTCGTTTAATTAAATATGGCCGCTTTAAATTAAATAAAAATGGCGATATATCGTTATAAAATACTATCGACGATATAGAGTGGAAATAAACCAATTTTGTTGTGTTTGCTTGATACGTGATGGTTGAATGTATTTGACATGAAAATTATAACTAAATAACTGAAATGTGATTGTTGAATAGTCCAACCATGTGATTGATTGATTTGAAAATCTAAATATACATGGGTTATTTGAAAAGGCCGAGTTTATCTCATTTCAAATAATCGATCGACGTTGAGAAGTCGAAGAGTCGAAGACGACTGAAGACCGACGATCTCCACATTGGATGGATGGGCGCTACTGATGCTCGTGATTGAAGTAGCTACCATGAAGGAATTGAAGTAGTAGCCGTCCACACATACTGTTGATTGTACGGATATGCGAGGAATTGGTGCCTTCGGTTTCGTTCAGACCCAGAACGGACTTGTAAATGGACTGTGTGTCTGACATTGGATTTTGTTATGTGTTGGTTGATCTCTGTTAAATATATATCTGTTTGGCGGCAGAGAATTTATTCTCTTGCTTAACGCCCTTCTCTGAGACGTACGAGCTTAGAGGTTATGTATTGATAGAAATCAGTCGCATGGAGTGGATTGCCTGTGTGGCACGCCTAAGTGGCATATGATCAAGGCTTCTGTTGCAAAGCAAAGTCTTGTGGTTGATGATCAAAGCATGGCCTGTGTGACGTAGCTTTGTATATAACGTGAATTCGTGAGCCTCACACCTCGGTATGAGTCAAAAACGGGAGAGTGACTGCAGGGAGAGCACGACGTTTCTTTTTAGCTATGGTGGTGTCAGTGACCTACCAGCCCTGACATTATATATACTTTTCACCTGTGTGGTTGTTGGAATGCGAGGCGCCTCGATATAGGTCTGTAAGGACCGGGAAACGTGTGTTCAGGAATAATTAATCCTCAAAAGTAAGAGAGGACCGGCCCTAAAGATCCAAGGATCATAGTGGGGTCCTGGGACATTTTGCTAGAGTGTCTCGAATCGGAGAGGAGCTTGCCCCTTGCCTCGACTCATGAAGGAATCCAATTTCCAATACGAAATTTGCGGATGTGATTGTATTACTAGTACGGCGACATAGTAGATGGTAGCTATGCCGCCTAGGATTGATATTTATGATTGAATTGCTTTTGAAACATATATGCACTAGTAATAATATCAAGCACTTTTGTTTTATTTGTATGAAGCATTTTTGGCCATTATAAGGTAAAAACTCTATCCTCCGGCTTGCGTTGCATTGTGTGATGGGACCTGAGTCTTATAATGGCTTCATTTATAAAAAGCATTGCATTGATTTAATCATTTATTTTATTTCATGCACTAGCAGTCATTGGAGTAAACCCGTTCCGCGAAAGTGGCGTGGTCCTTTGATTTGCCTTATTATTGTTGTTAATAAGTTGAGTAGATTTCTCATACCAGTCCCATGACTGACTCGTAGTTTGTTTCACCTTGCAAACTCGGGTGCCCTCATTTTCACATGGGCAGCCTAGTTACAGGTTTCTGACGCACCTTTTGGCTCATGGCGAGGCTTGACTACACCGTGCTGACTTGGATTTTCTCCGCCATTATTGTATCTATATTATGATTCTGCCACTGGCGATGTAGACTGATATTCCTTTTGTGTACTCTTTATGTATGATTCCGCCTCCGGCGATGGTGACTGATTATGTATCATTATGCACTAAGTTGTATCCTGTACTGTGCTTCTCTGATGTGATGATATCTATATGATTCCGCTGTCATATGTGTGTAAATTATTCTACTTTCTGTTTATGCTATTATCTGTGATCTGCTAATGATGATTAATGTGTTATATTCCAATGATTATCCTTAACACCGTGTCACGGGGTTTTGGGATCGTCACAGCTGGTATCAGAGCTTTGGTTAACCTTAGTTCTGGAGTCTAACACATTAAACACTTCGTCAAAATAGAATCAGTAGTATTCTAAGGCGAGTCGCTCATTAGAGATAGGACTAGTAAAGTCCTAGAATGAGCTGAGCAGATTAGCAAAAACAATTGATCAGTCCATCGTTATCTTTCCGTAGAATTTCTGCTTAATTATGCAATAGACTATCATTTCTGTTAGCTGACTTTTTCGTTGCTTATACAGAATCTGACAAATGGCTACCAGAGCAGCCGCCGCTAGAGGAGGCCGTGCCGGCCGAGGCCGAGGAAGGGGAGAAATCCCAGCTCAAGAAGGACCTTTGATACAACCTCCGGCAGCTCAATACTTCGAGCTCGACCGTGTAGCTAAGAGATATAAGAACTTAGGAGGCAAGACCTTCTCGGGAACTGGCACCGTAATAGAGGCCCTTGCATGACTCAAAACATGCGAGAAAATTCTTGAAGGCCTAAGGCTAGGAGACGAAGACAAAGCTGTTATGGGCGCCTGGCTTATGCAGGAACAAGCCGAATTATGGTGGGAGTCTCTTACCGCTGGGAATAGAGAAGCTGGAAGAACATGGGATGGATTCAAAGAACTCTTCAAGGAGAAATATGTCCCAGAACAAGCTCTGGAAAGAATGCACGATGACTTCGCCAATCTCCAGCAAGGGGATCTTTCCGTGCAAGATTATCTGAACAAATTTACAATGTTGTCGCCCTATGCTCCTGAGCTCTCGTTGCCACTGCGAAATCCAAAAATAAGAGGTTTATCTTTGGACTAAGACGACAATATCATGATAGAGCCATGGCCCATGTTAAGCTGGATTTCAATGAGCTAGTGGAAATGACATGCAACTATGAAGACCTGGATCAAAGACATCTGGATCAGGATCGCGCTAGAAGCCAAGCCGGAAACAAGCGCAAGCCTGCTGTAAATCAGGGCGAGTCAAGCCAAGCACCATCTTCAAAACCTCAGACTGGCAAGCCGCCAAGAGGAAATTGCTTTAACTGTGGTAAGCCGGGGCACTACTCAAACGTCTGCACAGCTCCGAAGAAACAGAAAACAAACTCTCAAGGCTCGAGCCAAGGCTCTCAGAACCCTCGCTCGTGCTTCAACTGTCGCAGAACCGATCATCTGGTCAAAGACTGTCTTTTGCTGAAGAAAGCTACTGTAGCTCATGTCTATGACGGGTCTAGCCTGCCAGCTGCTTCCGACGGAGCAGGTAAACCCGATGTTTTGGGAGGTACCCTTACAATTAAAAATATTCCTGTTTCTGTATTATTTGACACAGGTGCATCGCGTAGTTTTATTGCTAGTAACACAGTGCACAAATTAAAGTTAAAACGGCGAAAGCTCAAAGAATCGGTTGAAGTTCATAACCCGATAGGGGGTCCTGTTACTCTCAGTTCCTGTTGTAGAGTGTCAATCTCTTATTCTTCCTACAAGTTTCCCGTTAATTTAATTGTTATGGATTTTCCCGAATTCGTCGTTATCCTGGGGTTAGAATGGTTAACGAAATATGAAGCCGAAGTGAATTGTGCGGAAAGAATCGTTAAAATTCGAACGAAGCTTGGATATATTACGATTCCCTGTCATGGTTCGAATCCGAATAGAGAAGAATTTTGGTCAGCATTAGAACTTATCCCCACTTCCATGGAAAAGATTCCGATTGTTAGAAACTTTGCGGATGTGTTTGAAGAAGTTGAAAACTTACCTCCGCAAAGAGAAATAGAATTCCGAATCGATCTAATTCCCAATGCCAGACCAGTGGTGCATCCAATTCGTAGAATGACTCCGAAAGAAAAAGAAGAATTAGGCGATCAAACTCGTCAACTGTTGTGGAAAGGTCTAATCAGACCGAGTTTTTCCAATTGGGGTGCAGCTGTTGTGTTTGTCCCGAAGTCAGACGGTACTCTTAGATTATGTGTTGATTACCGAGACCTCAACAAACAGACGCTTAAAAATAAATATCCATTACCCCGCATTGATGATTTGCTAGACCAATTGAATGGGGCGAAAGTATTTTCCCGAATGGACCTAGCTACAAGTTTTCATCAATTGAGAATAGCAGAAGAGTGTGTTCCTTTGACCGCTTTCAGAGGCCCGGACATATTTTATGAATGGTTAGTAATGCCATTTGGCCTATGCAACGCTCCAGCATACTTTGTCGATCTAATGAATAGAGTGTTCAGGGGAGTTCTGAATAAATTTGTCCTCGTATTCATCGATGATATTTTAATCTACTCCAAATCAAAACCCGAGCATGAAAAACACTTAGAACAAGTATTGGAGATTCTAAGGAAGAACGTCTTCAAAGCCAAATTCTCTAAATGTGTCTTCTGGCAAGAAGAAGTCAAATTTCTTGGCCATGTCGTGTCCGAGAAAGGAATTTCTGTTGACCCAAGCAAAATAATAGCGATTCAAGACTGGAAACAACCCACTACTCCCACAGAAGTTAGAAGTTTTATGGGGTTGGCTAGTTATTATCGAAAGTTCGTTAAGGATTTTTCGAAGATATCCGGTCCGTTAACGAAGCTCACAAAGAAACATGAGAAGTTTAAGTGGACTTCCGACTGTGAAGAAGCTTTCCGGGAATTGAAATCGAAGCTGACCACCGCTCCAGTGTTAACAATTATTGATGGAAATCAGGATTTAACGGTTTGGACAGATGCTTCTATTAGAGGTCTTGGTGCAGTGTTAATGCAGAGAGGCCAAGTAGTCGCTTATGCAAGCCGCCAATTGAAACCGCATGAGAAGAATTATGTGACTCATGATCTTGAGTTGCTAGCCATCGTATTTGCCTTGAAAATCTGGAGGCATTACTTATTGGGCGAGAAATTTATACTGTACACAGATCATCAATCATTGAAGTATTTATATACCCAAAAGGATCTGAATCTGAGACAGCAGCGTTGGCTAGAATTTCTTGCAGCGTATGATCTTGATATCCTGTATACGCCGGGGAAAGCTAACGTAGTAGCGGATGCACTTAGTAGAAAGACCGCAATCGTTGCCCATCTTATAATTACACCCGGATTGATTCATAGGATTTCAGCCCTTCAGAAAGACGATGAATTCATTCAGAGAATCAGTAAGAGAGTCAAGGAAGGTGAAACCACGAGTTTCCGTATTGACAATAAGGGGGTTCTCAGGTTAAATAACAGGATTTGCATCCCAAATATTCCAGGCCTTCGAAGAGAAGTGCTAGACGAATGCCATAAATCCAAATTTTGCATCCATCCTGGGGTGAGTAAAATGTACAACGATATCAAACGCACTTTCTGGTGGAAGGCAATGAAAAGAGATATTTCTTTGTATGTTAGCAGATGCCCTACTTGTCAATTGGTCAAGAGTGACCAACAGAAGCTAGCTGGACTGTTGCAACCGTTGGAAGTCCCAGGCTGGAAATGGGAACAGATTTCCATGGATTTCATAGATGGTTTGCCGCGAACCAAGAAAGGTAATGACAGCATTTGGGTAATCGTAGATCGCTTCACGAAGACTGCCCATTTTATACCTGTCAGATCCAATAGAACCGCTCAAAGTCTAGCACAGATCTATTTCAAAGAAATTGTTAAGCTGCATGGAATTCCCATCAGCATAGTCAGTGATAGAGATCCCCTATTTACTAGCAAGTTCAAGGAGGCTTTCCAGACAGAATTGGGAACAAAACTGAATATGAGCACCGCTTATCACCCTCAAACAGATGGCCAAACTGAGCGGGTGAATAGAATTCTGGAAGATTTATTGCGGGCTTGTATAATCGACTTTGGTGGGTCATGGGAAGATCATTTGCATTTGGCAGAATTCTCATATAACAATAGCTACCAAGCAAGTTTGAGAATGTCACCATTTGAAGCATTATATGGCAGACCCTGCAGATCTCCAGCATGTTGGGTAGAACCTGGCAACAGACTTGTACTAGGACCCGATATGATTAGGGAGGCATCTGATAAAGTGGACTTCATCAAGAAGCGATTGAAAACCGCCCAAAGCCGATAGAAAAGTTATGCAGACTCTAGAAGGAGAGATTTGACATTTGCTGTTGGTGATCATGTTTATTTAAAGGTTTCTCCGATGAGAGGAGTAATCAGATTTGGAAAGACTGGGAAGTTGGCACTGAGATTTATTGGTCCCTTTCCTATACTTGAGCGAATTGGAACTCTTGCTTATAGGGTTCAATTGCCAGATTGGTTGCCGGGAGTGCACAATGTTTTTCACGTATCTCAACTTAGGAGACATGTGCATGATCCAGATCTTGTTGTAGAAGAAGCAGCGCAACGGGATGTGGAGATAACTCCAGAATTAGCACTCAAAAGAGAGCCATTAAAAATTGTTGGCAAAGAAACTAGAGAACTCAGAAGCAAAAAGGTTAATTTAGTTAAAGTGCAGTGGAGCAGTGATCCTAGAGACTGTACTTGGGAAACTGAGGAAAGCATTAAGCAAGCTTACCCCAAATGCAGAGTGGATATCTCTGACTAACTCCGGTGCAAGGTACCTTTACTGTACTTTGCATTTACATTTTATTTCCTACTTTACTGTTGTTTCCTTTTCGAGGACGAAAAGTTTTAAGTAGGGGAGATTGTAATAACCCGGAAAATACGAGCCAATTTAAAATTTTTAAATTGATTATTTCAAAGGAATTTGAACAATTGAAATAGAATATTTCAATAAAATAGTAAGTTAAGAATAGTGAGTCAGTTTGAAAATTTGAATTCAAACTTTGACTGACTATGCAGGGTGGAAAATATAACGGATTTTAGCGAAACCAAAAATATTTAAATCTGTTAGTCAATATCTTTCTAACGAATCTGAAAAATCGAAGTTTCATAACGGGAATCAAAAGTTATGGCAGAATGAATTTTCAGAGGGGTCGGTATATAGAATATAGCCCTGGAAAATTGATATTTTGCATACGACCTCGGAATTCGACGAAACCACTTTTGTTGGGTCCGGGATGTCAAACTATTGCTAGGTTTCAAATTTCATAATTTTTGAAGCTAGTATGTGAGCGTGGCAAAAGAAAATGTGTTTGGTCGATTTCTGTTAAATTGGATCGACCAGAAAATGGCCATTTTTCAAACGACCTCAGAATTCGTTGAAACTAGTTTTGTTGGGACCGTAGCGTCAGAACATAGCTAGATTTATTTTTCTGGAATTTTTTCGAATCAGTTTGTAGCCCTGGCAAATTGAAATGTGCGTTCAGAGTTAAAAATTAAATGTTTTATACTTTAATTTGAAAAATAAATGACTGTAACAGTCGAATTGGCCTACGAAACATATCCCATTGTGTCCGGAATGGGGGTATTTAGCTAGGGGCGACAGTCGTTGGGTTTAAAAAGGAGTTCGTTTGGGAAAACACTATTTAAAAATTTAATATAGTTCTCGGCCATTCATATTTTTCCTTTCATAAATTTTTTTTTTTAAAAAAAAAGAGAAACCGCCCCACCCCCGATCAACGGCGAAACGCGTTCACCACCTTCTCTCCTCCGCCGCCGCCGCCACCGCCACCTATAGCCTTCGCCGCCGCCACCATCCGACGCGCCCCAGCCTCCTCTTCAAATCCGACCCAACCGCCACTCCCCTCGTCGCCTCCTCCGCCTGCATCGACGCCAGAAAGTCAAACGCTTCCCGCCACCGCCCTGAACGCCACCGACCACCGAACGCCACCAAACCACCACCGATTTAAAGCCCTCTCTCCCCTCTTCCATGTCCAACTCCCTGATCGTCCCCACGTGCCACGGATTTCTCGAAAATCATAAACCTAGTTTTGAAGCTCATGAAAGTGAGTTTTTCTTTGATCTTTACACTTTGAAAAATCATATCTTTTTGGTGTGTTGACGAAATTCGATGAAACAGGAAACATCGAGACCGCAAGGAAGCTCTCTACCCAATAGAAGAAGCTGCGGATTTTTCTGACATCGTATCGATTTTTAGCGCTCAGAAAACCAATGTGAGAAATCTAAATTAACGTGAAATTGAATGGAAAATGTCGTGTATAATTTATATAAGCGAAATATAAGTTACATACGTGTTGTATACCTCATGTACATGCGTAGTGTAAGCTATATGAGCGAAGTATGAATTTTTACATGCATAGAATAATTGATATATGTGTTGAAATGCAAGTGAAATATAGCAAATATTATATATATATATATATATATACTCCCCTCGTCCACAAACCATGGACGATATTTATTGTGGTGAATTGGTGTGAAATATTGGATGAAAAATACGAATGGTTGAATAATTGTTTGTGGTTGATATTGTTTGGTTGTGGTTGAAAAATACCCATTGGTGATTGAAATGAATTGGAAATATTTGTGGAAATAAAAATAAACATGCCGCCTGCGTGCGAATTAGATGCATGAATCCCCATTGTCAAAAACCGCGAGGTTTTAAGGTAGAGCGAGGAGCCGTACTAGGGACGGTGCCGGTTTTAACTACCCTGCCGTTATGCTGCCGAAATTTTGAATAATCTTTGTGTGTTAGAATTATTTTCATATGTTGAAATTATTTTCATGCATAGAAATTAAAGTCATATATTGAAACTATGTCCATGTGTGGAAATTGTTCATGTGTTGAAAAGTGTTGTGTGAAAATAAAATTCATTCGTGGATGAGTGAAGTGTTTAAACAACAAAAAAAACATATTTTTATATATATATGAAGTATGAAAAATATTCACCTTATATAAATAATTTCAATCATAAAAATCCCATCTTTCTAATATGAACAACATAAATAAATTGTCCATGTGTGGAAATACTCATTTGTTGAGAAGTGTGTGTAGTGGAAAAGTTCATGTGTTGAATAAAAAGATTGAACAATAAAAATTACATTTTTATTGAAACTATGAAGTGTTGAAACCATGCATTGGTTGAATAAATATTTTAAATGATAAAAATATCATTTTTATCATATGTGTGATATGATAAAGATATGCGGACGTTGAAACAAATATTTGTGATAGAAATATTATTTTTAACATGCATAGGAACTAAATAAAATAGTCATGTGTTGAAATCTATTTTAGTTCGCCAAAATTATCATCTTTTAAATGTGAAGTGTTAAAAATAGCCACTTGTTCTAATAAACGTGCATGAGTTGAAATATACATTAACTAGCTAATGATATGATTTTAGCCTATGCATGCAACATTAGAACGAATGGTGTTTTTAAACCAAAGCAAATAGAATATGAAATTGAATGGAAAATGATACATGTTAGAAATTGTATATATGTACATGCATATCTGTTGAACAGGTTAAAGTAAAAAGGGGCTAGAGAAGAGAAATAGAATTTTGTGCCCGACAAATAGGTACACATTTACCGCTTTGTTTGGGTGATGATTTTATGAGCCTGTTGGCTAGCCGTTTGGCTTTTTCTTTTTCTTTTTGATATGAGACGCCCGTGTGGCTATTTGGGAATTTTCCCAGACCCTCCCGTACAAAGGAGGTTATGGCGAAATTTTCCAAAAATTAAAGGCGTTAGTAAAATAATTGAAGTGGAAACGATATAGGAATTTTTGAATGAACTATATTTATATAAATATATAAATATAAATAGAATTAAAACGAAACGTGGCCGCGTAGTTCGTGTTTTAAAACCGTGATTTCAAACGACTAGTGCGGAAGATCCGACCATTGGATTTTCCCGAAACCTCAACCGTTGGGTTCGCCTTGGAAATATCTTTCCAACGGCACCAACTTTGTGAAGATCCGACGGTTGGATTGTCTTGAATGTTTAATTCAAAACTGAAGAAAAACAGCGCCAGAAACGATTATATTTATATATATATATATAAATATAATTAAATCAAATCGAACAACGACGCTGCAGTTCGTAAATTGAAATCGTAACTTCAAATGGTTAGTGTGGAAGATCCGACCGTCGGATTTTCCCAAAACTGGAACCGTTGGATTCGCTTTGAAATGACCTTCCTAATGATGTAAAATTTTTGAAGATCCAACGGTTAGATTTTCCTATATGTGTAGAACAAAATTAGTGAAAAGCAGCGCCAGTGCATCGACACGACCTGAAACGTCGTTTAATTAAATATGGCCGCTTTAAATTAAATAAAAATGGCGATATATCGTTATAAAATACTATCGACGGTATAGAGTGGAAATAAACCAATTTTGTTGTGTTTGCTTGATACGTGATGGTTGAATGTATTTGACATGAAAATTATAACTAAATAACTGAAATGTGATTGTTGAATAGTCCAACCATGTGATTGATTGATTTGAAAATCTAAATATACATGGGTTATTTGAAAAGGCCGAGTTTATCTCATTTCAAATAATCGATCGACGTTGAGAAGTCGAAGAGTCGAAGACGACTGAAGACCGACGATCTCCACATTGGATGGATGGGCGCTACTGATGCTCATGATTGGAGTAGCTACCATGAAGGAATTGAAGTAGTAGCCGTCCACACATACTGTTGATTGTACGGATATTAGAGGAATTGGTGCCTCCGGTTTCGTTCAGACCCAGAACGGACTTGTAAATGGACTGTGTGTCTGACATTGGATTTTGTTCTGTGTTGGTTGATCTCTGTTAAATATATATCTGTTTGGCGGCAGAGAATTTATTCTCTTGCTTAACGCCCTTCTCTGAGACGTACGAGCTTAGAGGTTATGTATTGACAGAAATCAGTCGCATGGAGTGGATTGCCTGTGTGGCACGCCTAAGTGGCATATGATCAAGGCTTCTGTTGCAAAGCAAAGTCTTGTGGTTGATGATCAAAGCATGGTCTGTGTGACGTAGCTTTGTGTATAACGTGAATTCGTGAGCCTCACACCTCGGTATGAGTCAAAAACGGGAGAGTGACTACAGGGAGAGCACGACGTTTCTTTCTAGCTATGGTGGTTTCAGTGACCTACCAGCCCTGACAATATATATACTTTTCACCTGTGTGGTTGTTGGAATGCGAGGCGCCTCGATATAGGTCTGTAAGGACCGGGAAACGTGTGTTCAGGAATAATTAATCCTCAAAAGTAAGAGAGGACCGGCCCTGAAGATCCAAGGATCATAGTGGGGTCCTGGGACATTTGCTAGAGTGTCTCAAATCGGAGAGGAGCTTGCCTCTTGCCTCGACTCATGAAGGAATCCAATTTCCAATACGAAATTTGCGGATGTGATTGTATTACTAGTACGGCGACATAGTAGATGGTAGCTATGCCGCCTAGGATTGATATTTATGATTGAATTACTTTTGAAACATATATGCACTAGTAATAATATCAAGCACTTTTGTTTTATTCGTATGAAGCATTTTTGGCCATTATAAGGTAAAAACTCTATCCTCCGGCTTGCGTTGCATTGTGTGATGGGACCTGAGTCTTATAATGGCTTCATTTATAAAAAGCATTGCGTTGATTTAATCATTTATTTTATTTCATGCACTAGCACTCATTGGAGTAAACCCGTTCCGCGAAAGTGGCGTGGTCCTTTGATTTGCCTTATTATTTTTGTTAATAAGTTGAGTAGATTTCTCATACCAGTCCCATGACTGACTCGTAGTTTGTTTCACCTTGCAAACTCGGGTGCCCTCATTTTCACACGGGCAACCTAGTTACAGGTTTCTGACGCACCTTTTGGCTCATGGCGAGGCTTGACTACACCGTGCTGACTTGGATTTTCTCCGCCATTATTGTATCTATATTATGATTCCGCCACTGGCGATGTAGACTGATATTCCTTTTGTGTACTCTTTATGTATGATTCCGCCTCCGGCGATGGTGACTGATTATGTATCATTATGCACTAAGTTGTATCCTGTACTGTGCTTCTCTGATGTGATGATATCTATATGATTCCGCTGTCATATGTGTGTAAATTATTCTACTTTCTGTTTATGCTATTATCTTTGATCTGCTAATGATGATTAATGTGTTATATTCCAATGATTATCCTTAACACCATGTCACGGGGTTTTGGGATCGTCACAGTTTGCTTCTATGTTGTAGACTATAAGTGATTTTTCTGCCTATGCAATGCTTTTAGGATGGATTATTATTGGTCATCTAGCATTTCCATACTGCATGGAAGAAACACGAGTGTTTTCTTTACCACGTGGTAAGAAAATTTTATAGTTTGACTGTCATCGATGTTTTCTCCATGTAAATTATCCTTTTGGAGGAGACACAAAAAACATTTTAGCTAATAGAGTAGAAACAAAACAACTACCAATGACATGGTCAAGCGAAGACATATACGAACTAGTTAAAGATTATCCAAAGTTGTATGAAACTGGAGTTCAAGCAGAAATTAAAGGCAAATCGATTATTCGTTATTGGTGCAAACAGTCTATTTTATGGGAATTTCCATATTTTGAACATCTGCTTCATCATAATATTGACATGATGCACAATAAGAAAATTTTATTGGATAATGTCTTTAACACAATTTTGAATGTCAAAGGGAAGAATAAAGATGATCTGAAATCAAGATGCAATATAGATGAATTATTCAAACGTTCTGAGCTTCATATGAAACCAAATGACAGTAAAAAAGACCCAAAGCATGTAATGAATTAGATGATAATAATCAAATTAAAGTCGTGATAAAATGGATTGAAGGGTTAAGATTTCCTGATGGGATTTCATCAAACCTTCGTAGATGTGTTGACTTTAAAAATGGTAAATTGAGTGAATTGAAAAGCCATGATAGTCACATAATGATGTAAAATTTATCTCCCGTTATGTTTAAAGAACCAATGCTGTCAAGAGTTTGGAAGATTGTAACAGATCTTAGTATGTTTTAAAAAGAGCTTTGTTTGACTACTTTAAAAGTGCAATATTTATGTAATCTTGAAGTAGATATTTCTATATTGCTTTGTATATAAGAGAAAATATTTCTGTCAGTTTTTTTTAATGTAATGGAGCATTTACTTGTTCACCTCCCATCTGAAGCACGACTTCAAAATCCTGTTCAATATCGATGGATGTACACATTTGAGTGGTACATATAACATATTACCTATTAATTTAATTGCATTTAAAATATGAATTAATATAAATTAATTTTGCAAATATATATGAATCATTTGGAGAAAAAATGAGACAAAAAGCACGAGTTGAAGGTTCGATATATAAATCTTACATCGAAGAAGAAGCTTCGCTCTTTTTCTCTCACTAATTTAGCGATCATGTGAACATATCATTTGAAAGTATTCCTCATGACGACGAAGGTGATGAACAAGAATCATCTCAAGCAATGTTATTATTTTTAGACAACATGGTCGACCTTTTGGGAAATGTGTAGTCATATGGCTAGACGATAGATAACTTCATATAGCACACACTTATATACTTCTAAATTGTGTTAAGGTTGCACCATTTGTTTGGTAATCTAAAATATTAATTAGTGTTTTATTCATTTCTATAGTGCTTGCATGTGTATAATCTAATCTAATATTTTATTTATATATAGTGTTCATGAACATGAACACCTCGATGGAGATCTCGGTAAAGAATTTTCCGGTTGGTTTTCAAATTCCTTTCAAGAACCCAAAATAATGTTGTTGATGAAGGGTTGAAACATCTTGCAATAAGACCAAAAAGTGTGGTCAAAACATATCCAATATATTTTGTTGGTGGATACAAATTTAACACCAAAAAACACGGTGCTGAAAACTTAACGAATAATACAGGTGTATTCATTAAAGGCAGTGACAATCTAGAAAATCACATAAATGATTATTATGGCATTTTAACACAAATTGTACAACTGACATATTTTTTACGACCAACGGAGGAGGTGTTTCTATTTAAATGCAATTAGTTTAGCAATGTTCCAAGTTCTAGGATTAATGTGTGTAAGGATTATAATCTGGTTGAAATAAAGCATACATCGCACTACAACAAATATGATCCTTTTGTACTAGCCAAACAAGCATTTCAAGTTTATTATGCTCCTTATCCGTCTCTAAAAAGAGATAAAGAAGATTGGTCGGTGTTTTTTTATAATAGAGGCCAGATTTACGTTCGATGGGAAGAATATTCCTTAAAATGAAGGTTATCAAGAAGATCTCGGGAAAAACAATGAAATAACAATTGAAGATGATTATACAGATTTTGGAGCTCTGATCGGTGAACCAAACATTTTGGAAGAAGCGTTCGAGAGTACAGAGGAGAATATCAAAGAATATGAGATTGATTCTGAATCAGAAAATGATGATGACTGATGTAGATTATGAGTATTGTCTTCCAAGTCATAATGTAATTATGCAGTATACGATGTATATTTTGCAATTAATATAACTTTGTTGAATTCTTGAATATTATTAGCTTATCATTATTCACATCATTTATGTCATATGCAGTTTTTCCTAATTATTTATGTTAAAACTACAATGTAATATGTTTCTCCTTGGAATATGAGACCCAATCTAATACAAATATATACAATTTCATTTCCTTTTATGTCATTTATTTAGCAACTTACATCGTTTGTGTCAGTTAACTGTAAAATATATTTCAATATCATGTTTTTGTTCTCTATTAAAATGATATGTGTGACAGGCATGTTTGTCATCGAGAGGGAGGAGTTCTTCTCATTCTTCAAGCGATGGTTGTTGTAATGACCCGAAAATCCAGTCCACTTTGAGCTGACCAAAAACACAAGTCCAACCCCAAATTAAACTAGAAACCAGGAAATTAATTGAAAGAAAACAGAGGGTGAGGAAAGATAAGATAGAAACTTAGAATAGAAGAAGAAGAACAACACAACATCAGAGTAACACGAACCTCACAGCGGAACGAATAACATATAATATATATAACATAACTTGAAATATACATCTGTACTTGAATATACATCATTATCAAAGTACAACACTTACAACACAGCGGAAATAACTATAGCTGTATAATCCTGAAGCCCCCTGCTCCAAGCTCTTCCAGTATATCTGTAAATCCTGACTACTTGACTGCCCGTACAAAATTGGGCACCCAAGAGTTAAGGGAAAACAACAAAATAAGCTCTCGGTCAGTCATAGGACTCGTATGAGTAAAACAGTTTAAAACAGTTTGAACAAGTAAACGATATCTCATAAGACCACGCCGTATAACGGAACGGGTTTTTCCCTTATGAGAATCCAAATTATCTTTATATCAAAAACCTTTTGATATTATAATAATGTCTATCAACCACAATATAATAATCATCTAGCAGAAACGCTTTCATCTCACGTTCTACATATATAGTATACAATCAAAACTGCAAGCACGTATTGGGTAAGGGATTTCCAACTATGACATGGTATGGAACTACCTTTCGCTAGTGTATCTCTAGAAAGGAATACACTGGGTTCAACAATAACATCTTGCAACCCGGCCACACATGACCAACCACTCATTTCGCTTGAGTGTATCGAATGTATATCACCAACGGTTGGGATCAACAACCGTTTCCCGAATAGGACATTATCAACAATAGATTTTTAGAAATAAATGAAACTCTGGATCAGGTGATTATACATCCTAATAGGTGCGACCTACATAGCCATGCTACCTGCCCGATTTCTGTCATTTATCGGATGTGAGGCTAGAAGCTACGCTTTATCATCACACCAGATTCACTTCGAATGTCACATCGTAAAATCCATCAAATCACCAATTGACATCTACAACAGCACATTACGTGTCAGCTAAAAGAAGTTTCCTTCTCCGCTTCCACTCTTGGTACGGTTGAAGAAATCAATGTACGTGACCTTTCTGGAAATACTCTGTCAGACATTCATCCATACAAGTCATCCGTGGACAGGATAAACCGAAGGCACTATTCAGTACATCCATCTTAGCCACTATTATCTAAGACTTATAAAATAGACGTTGCATTTTAATCCATCTTCAATTATCTTTGGCATATATGATTCGCAACGCTTATGCCAATACAGAGTGGTTCTTTGGATAATAACACAACCGGTCTCTCCATATTAACAACGTTAAAATGGTCAAAACTTCGTTAGTCTGTGATTTAACCATCAAAGAAAAACAGGTGTGCAAACAACGACATTATTTCTAGGAGGAAATTATATCGATCAATCATCATGCAACATTTATCTCTTTATTTCATTAATTTACTTATCTCCTGTTTCCCTATATTAAACATTTCTTATTTTCTAAATTTCAAAAATATATGTCATTACCATTGGAAAACATTTCCATTTCTTGTTTTGTATATCAGAAAACATTTCTGGTTCTTTGTTGGAAAACATTTCCAAAACTCCTTCATTGGACTTAGACAGATGTTTAAACAAACCATCGCGATGCTAACTCAAACCATTACGCTTATTAACTAAATTCCTTCAACCCACCTTCACTATCGAACCTTAACCATTACTTAGTTAAAAATGTAGTCAATCAAGTTGGGGTAATACTACCTCTCAGACCTTAACTGAACAACGTTTCTAAACTTGAAATAGACAAATTTCACCTTTTAATTCCTTAACAAACTTCCTTACATAACTCTCTTTCGAATCATCTCTATTCGATAATTCTTTCCTTCGAATAAGGTATATTCGATAACTCTATTCAATTTACTCTACTGGACTAACTCTATTGGATTAACTCTATTTGATTTAACTCTTGTCGATAACTCCTTTAACTCTATTCGAATAAACCAAATTCGATTAACTCCTTTAATTCCATTCGAATAAACTATATTCGATTTATTCCTTTATCTCCATTTAACTCTATTTGAATAACTAATATTCGATAACTCTATTTAATCTTATTTCGAATCAATAATATTCGATTAACTCAATTGATTCTATTCAAATAAACTATATTCGATCAAATCCTTTATTTTAACTCTAATCGATTAACTCCATCAAATAACTAAATTCGATAACTCCTTTGAATAACCAATATTCTATAACTCACTTCAATTAAACAAATCGATAACTCTTTTCGATTAAACTATAATCGATAACTCCTTCGATTAACTAATAATCGATAACTCCTTTCGATTAACTCTATTTGAATAAACTAATATTCGATAAACTCCATTTGAATAACTCAAGTTCGATTTAACTCTATCAATTTATTTTCTAAATATTCCCTTTTTTAATTCTATTTGTAAATGGTTTTACAAATATCTCCTTTTCGATTTCATTTGTAAAGTTTTTACAAATATTCCTCTTTCGATTTCATTTGTAAAGGTTTTACAAATATTCCCTATTCAATCTCATTTGTAAATGGTTTACAAACCTTTCTCTTTCTAATCTATTTGCAAATGGTTTGCAAATAATTCCTTTAGGGTATTATTTCTAAGTATTTTCTATTTATAAATAATCCATTTATAAATAAATTTCTATTTATAAATATTCTATTTATAAATATTCTCTTTTATAAAATCCTCTGATTTTATAAATATTCTCTTTCCAGTATTCACTTTGACAAATTCCCCTTTTCTCCAAATCCCGGTATGTTATGGTGTTTAACATATCAAATTACGATGTCCAATATCGTTCATATACAGACAATCAACAACAGGTTATAATTCACATCATATATCAAAATATATGAAAAACAATAAAATAACTGTTGATGAATCCGGTCGGATTCCTCTAACCTGTTTCCCTGCATCCGCAGATGTTACACAATAAAATCAATATCACTTTCAGTTCCATATGATATATTCTGTTAAACAGAATCAATATAGAAATTCAACTAACTGACTAGCAGTTCAGTCAAATAGTCAACACACAGTCAATCAGCCAATATTTTATAGTTCTAAAAATACAACATGAAATTATAAACTGTTCAGAGTTAGTGATATTTACTCACATTGGACAATCATCGTTAATAACGATAATCATCGCTTGATTCGGACGGACAATTTATCTTGCTAAAAATTGTAACAAGCTCAGATTCACTCCCAATTAGTTCCATTGTGTTGCGCTCGTTCATACGATCCCAATGGATCTTGTTTTGTTTGATTTCGTTCACGTGTGAATTAATTACTCTTAATATAAGTTAATACGATATTGAAAATCAATAAATCTTTAATTTAACTAAATTACGGGCCTTACCAAAGGAATTTCGGCCCACTTAAAATCAGATCCACACCTTTTAATTTCTAGGCCCTGCGTCTAAACAAAGTCAAAAGCCACCTCATCCCTTATCTTCTTCCTTCCTCCTCGTAATCCTTCAACTGCTCCACACAAAACAAAACTGACATAACCGAACTCATCTTCTACAATATTCACTGCAAGTCTCCTTCCAGGTCCACATGAAACACTTCAACTCTTCATACTCATACACAGTTCACACACAACTACACAGTACCCAAGCAAATTTCCAAACTTCCGCTCACTATTTCCTACGTTCTCCCATCATTTACGCATCCGCACCCTACATGCATGCTTGCCCAGTCCCATACTTTCATGCCTTCTCTTCTTCTTTCAATGTACCTGCTCTTGCCATTTGTTTCCCTTCCCATCATTTTTCCTACCCTCGCTTCTACTATACTTCGTGTTTCCCCCTTTGTATACCGAGTATAAACCCAAACCGACGTGCAAATGGGACTACAACCGAATACAGACCCGCACCTTTATGTTTCCAGATCCAAACCCCTTGCCACCGCGCTGCTCCTTATTCTGGCCATCAGAGAATGATCGAACTCCGCTGTCATTAGCGCCAGAGCCTGCTCCACCTTCGACTGAAGTGGTTCTCAACGTGGTGCTCTCGTTCGCCCTCAACTCCACTTTGAAAGCCGCATCTTTTGAAGTAGCTGCAGCCACTACGGGACTTCGAACCAGATCGTCACCGTTCAGTGAGAAGCTCTCGTTGAGGCCGATATTTTGTAGTTAATGGGTTTAGAGAATTATTAACGGTGTTTGAGATTTTAGTGGGAGGAAGGGAACAATTTGTTGTTCGTTCTTATTCTAGGGTGGAGGCGGGAGTTAGGTCTTAACAATGGGAGGGGGTATTTATATACATTAAAAAAAAATCTAGATATTTTGGTGGTGATGGTTCAATACGTGGGTGCTGAGATGACATACAATCCTCTTCCGTCGTTGTTAGCTTTCAATGACTTTCATGAATTCTTACTTGTTACCATATTCATTCATATTTTTAATTACAACTTCATGGACACTGATAATCCAATCCTGAGCTATAATGAAATAATTCAAAGTATTGCAAACGGTCTAATCTATTTGTTTTACGTATAATTAGAGTATTCAGTTTGTTTTAAGTTATAAAGTTTTAGCGTACCCCGTTACGTGAAACTTTGCTTGTCTATGGACTGATATAAAAATATCACTGAGTCGAGCAATGTGCCATGACTCCAAAAATATAATAATATCGGTAATTCAACTCATTTTGTGAATCCGCAAAATGTTGATTTCACGGTGCAAAATACTCCAAATAAAAAGTTGCTTGTTTAATTAAATTAGAAATATATATAAAATTCTAAAAACTAAATTATCACTATTCCCTAAAAGAACCTTGTCTAAATTCAAACCCAATATTCAAATATTCTTCAATAACCGTTTTGGCCATAAACGAACATGCTGCTATTTTCCTGAAAATTTGATTTGGACATAAATCAAAATCTACACAACGAAATTCCAAATTTTCTCTTCCACTAGAAAGATATACTTCACCAGCTCCACACGTTTCTTGTTTCACAGAAATCCGGCTTAAAACGAATCCTGTACATTCAGTTGAAGTTCAAATCGCCAAATTACGAACTACAGCGCCATTTCAAGCTCGATTTTAATTATAATATAATAATACGTTCAAACTGTCGTGTATTCGTTATTCAAATTCAATTCTAAACTGAATTAAATATCACAAATGATCTAGTTCACACCATATCGCCATCTCAGCCAATTCTGATTATTTCAGAATTAAATATATTATTTAATTCATTATTTTAATTAAATATTCACCATTATTAAATTCCACTACCATTAAATACTTTTAATCACCCTTTTAAATAATTAAATTAATTAATTATAATACCTCTGCAAATGCGGGTCATTGCAGTTGTGGTCCATTGCAGCAATCACAATGTCCTATCGTTTACTTACTGCATAGAGCGAAGGAGTAAAAATAAATTTTATTCAGCATATTAATCGTTTTACCAACTGTACCCTTATATATATCATATTTAACATAGGGGTTTCGATATACAACCTTCAAGGGTTGTTCTAGATCTTTAGAAAGTAGCGTACGGGACTAGGATGTCAGCTTATTTGCCGAAGTAGGATAACATCCCACCTCACATCATAAAGTGCATTTGGTGGGACATCATTGTAAGTACATTCTTCTATATATTTTTCCATTATAATTTTTTATCACAAATATATTGTTACATATTTTACTGCTTAATGTTTGTTTACTGTGAAATACAGGCTGAATTGGGTATACAGACCCACCACTTACAGCTGGACCGACTCTATCTGATGCAAAAGATGAGAAAGAATTATAAGGATAACATATCATCGAAAAAGGGAAAAAATGGAAAAGCCTAGCTGGATGGAGGTGATTATATGGAAAAGACTTATCAGATATTGGGACACTACTGAAGTGAATTTAAGTATACTATTTTTTTAAATATTAAAATTATCTGATCAATTGATAATGTATCAAATTTTGAATGTACATGCAGAGTCGGAAAGAAACTCTGCAAATAGGAATATAAATCCAATCACTAATGGAAGTGGATCTAAATCATTTCAGCAGTCTCATATATTGACGTGTTCACTCGTACGCATGTCAACGAGCTTGTTAATCCGGATGGGATTGTCTCAAATACGTGGCATGATGAGAAATCTGGGAAGAGCCATGTAAGAATGTTACATTTTATGTAGTAGTATTTGTAATAGTTGTTAAATTATAATGAAAAAATATATCATGATAATAATTTTATCTACATTCTTATTTGGTCATGTAGACGACGTTTACAGCAGCTTCTATCTAATACGGGGCGAGATCAACTCACTATAGATGAGGAGGGCATTATATTTCAGTCAGTAATGGATCCAACGATGCGGAACAAGCGTATGACTTAGAGATGGAGCAGGCATACAAGAGCTGATATTGACTTTGTAGAGATTGAGGAATTGGAGTCAAGAATCGTGCGGCTTGAGGACCAAAATCGCCGCCAGGACATTGAGATGACACAACATCTGGAGCAGCATATGAATGAGTTCATGCAGCAGGGTGGACACTTTCCATCTTCATCTTGCTTTACAGATTCCGGAGATGGTCAATGACTCTGTGATGTATGTTTTTTTCTGTAATGTATGACATTGTGGTTGACTAGACTGTGAATTGGTTTTTTGTACATATTATATGATGATAGACTTCGACGTATTTATTTTATATTTTAATGGTAGACTATGTGGTATGTATAAATTTATGTATTGTATAATTGGTGGTTTGAGTTTGTGGTGAAATTTATGTAGGTTTTGTGTTTTTGTTGGTTTATTGAGTTAGAATTTGTTTTATTTTGGTATTTGGTTTATATGTGGTATGTTGGGGGTTATATATTGTTGATGAAAGAGTAGTTTGTGTTAGAAATGTAGTTAGAAGGTTAAATAGCAGGTGTAATATATAAAAAATGCAGGTTTTCTGATGGTTTCTGACATCTACCGATGGCTTATTGGCAGATGTATCTGTAATGGCTTACGGTGGCTTTCGACTGCTAATGCCAATCGTCGAAAACCGAAACTAGTCATCGAAAAATGGAATGGCAGGCTGTGTTGAGAGTCGTCGAAAACTCTATTCCTTGATGCCTCGGCATGCGACGACTATTTCCGACGGTCGCTGATGGCCGACAACTGTTTTGAGCCGTTGGAAATAGTGTTTATTATTGTAGTGTGTATATTCTATTTTCTGCATATGTTATTGTTATATTGATAATAATCGTTATCACAAAGGAAATTTTTATAGTTTCAGTATATTAGTTTTCATATCATTTTTTTATAATGCTAGTTATAATCTTATTTGAGTTATTTTTATGCATAACTAATTAATATGCTTGGTTAATGTACAAGAACAATTTTAGATTTCACTAAATGTAAAATTGAATTATTCATACAATTATAAACTAATTTTTTATTTCAGGATTACACTGTGTGTTTTAACCTTTAAGTGACAATGTCATACAATTGTAAATTGGTTGTTAATGGAGGTAATTCTCTTATTTCATATTTAATATGGGTTATGTAATGTCCTGTATTTTTGGTAGTCTAATATTTAATTTAATTTATTATTTAAAATATTATATTTGGAGTATTAATGGATTTTAATATTTTAATCATTTGTAAGATGAAGTTTAAACGTTAATTTTATATATAATTATAAAACGAGCTCGAAATGGCACGGTAGTTCGTAATATTGTGTTTTTAACTTTAATTGAATATACAGAATATGTTTTAAGTTGGATTTCTGTGAAAAAAGAAAAGTTGGAATCTTATTGATTATAATTTTTATATGGAAGAGAAAAATCTAGATTTCGTGTTATAGATTGTTAGTTATGTCCAAATCAAATTTTAAAATAGTCGCTAGGGAAATCGTTAATAAATGATAATGTTTATTTAATATATTTAAAAGAGTTTTAATATAATTTGGACATCATTTAACTCAAAATTGATGATATTGAGTTGTATAATTTATATTTGAAGTTGTTCATATATTTTGTTTGGATATATATGATAAAAATAATTTATTATTATTTTTTGGATTATTTGGAAATTTAATTAATATTTTATTAATATTATATAAGCGTTAAAAATAACTATTTCTGCAAACGGTCTTAGTTTTTTGATGAGTTTAGTTTCATTGGAACCGTATCGTTAAATTATTGTAAGAAAATCAATTTTCATGGCAAACGAATGTCATATGTGACTTCGATGGCCGAAAACATCTCTGTTTTTATTTAATCGTTTATACTATTTAGACAGGGGTTATTTTTAATGAATAAATGACTAGCCAAACGAACTTTGATTTTAATGAAATAAATTTCATTGGATCAGTAAGGAAGAGGTTTAGTAAAATGTCAAGGTTTCAAATTTTTTGGATTTTTTTTGTAATTATAGGAATTTTAAACGCTTAATTTTTCATCAATACTTAGAAAAGACTTTTCACAAACGACCTCGGAATTCGACGAAACCTGCCCTGTCGGGTCCAGATTATTTTTTAATGCTAAGATTACCTTTGTTTGTCAAAAACGGAGGTCTTATGTTAGTGTTTTGAGGTGATACTTCATGATGAAGATTCGATATAATATAATATTATTAAATTTAGCCACTTCCTATATAAACTTACTAACACATAACCTAATTTTCTTCAATCTGGGAGGTGTGTGGTCAACGCCTTATATGGCCTCCGCTCTTCACAAACCAACGGACAGAAATTAGGAAACTTCCACCTCAAACTCATATGAATCGGTAAATCCTTACACAAATCGTTCAACACTAAAACGTAGAGCTCATCAAGCTTTTTGAAATCAACGGTGGCGATCGCCACTGACATGCCATGATGGCCGAAATTGAGGTGACAAGGCGTCGATGTTAAGTGCATAATGCTAGTGTTTGGGCTATCGAGCAGGATGTGGCTACTGGCGAAGGTGGAGGGAGCTTTGGCGAACGTTATGGTGATGGTGGACTGGCATTCAGGGCAAAGCACAGTGGTCTTGAGTTTGATGGCAGTGGTGGGGTTCGAATATAATGAAGAAACAATGGATATATGGCTGCATGGCCTTGGAATATTTTCTGCAACCAAATACTGAAGGGAAGGACGTCGAAATGGTTTCAGCATGAAAGGCAGTGAAGGGAATGGAATCTAGGTACAAGATTTGGCGACGTAAACGGAGAAGCAAGCGATGGCTTAACTTTTGGATAGAAGTAAACTAGAATAATTAATAATGTGATTTAACCTTATAAATTTATTATTAAGAAATTTAATTTTGTTAGGTGCTGGAATGGGAACAAGACCAACGGGTGACAGAAGGAACTGATGCCTGAGGAACGTTATCAAAGAACAGTGTCGGCCATACTAACTATTAATTAAAAAGTACTTATTTTAATAATTAAAATTAATTAAGGACGTATTTCTCTAATTTAAATCATATAATTTTAATTTGTGCATAGGTTTTGGTCTGCAAGGAAAATGATACTGTGTGCGCTCTGAACAAAGGCGTACTGACTACTGAGTTAGAAACAAGGAAATTAGGTGGTTGAATGCTACAGTAAAACAAAGTTAATCGATTTGTTAGGTTATAAATAAAAGTAATTAAAACTTTGTAATTCCAAATTAGTTATTTTAATTAAAGCATAGAAATTATAATGAGTATAACTTTTGCCTCTATGCTCAGAATTGGACCAAATAATTGCGTTACGATTGTGGTGACAAGCATTACATCTTGGAATATATCTAGACAGAAATAGAGACAACTGGAATTTATGGTTAAGTTAAATGACAGTTTAATTTAACTGTAACCGAACCATTTCAGTGAAACAAAAATCAAGGTGAGTTAAACTCACTCGGTTCTTCCCACTTATATTTTATATAAGTGGGGTTTTATAAATTGTGTGCTATGGTTGCTACTGGTTGATTGTTTATTAAATATATATTCATTAATTGGCTGAATCAATGAAATTAAATGTTGTTTAATTTCAGAGAAATACAAATCATTATTTTAACGATTGGATCCAATGAAGGTAACTTACCTTGTCGGTCATGTTTATTAAATAAATATGTTTAATTGTTTGAATTGCTTTGATAATTGGGTGATGTTAAATGGTCGTTATTTACTGTTATTGAAATTATCAATCAAATTTAATTGAATAAGTTTATTTGAAGTAAACTATGTGAATAAAGGGAAGAACAGGTTGGAGGGATCCAACGAGATTCCAAAAATATATTTAATGATATTTATTTTCATATTATCATTATATGAATTGTTTTGATTGGACAATTGATTTGATTATTGACCGCTGACCTGAAATTCAACAATTTATTTTGTTTAAACTGATGTGTAATATTGGTTGAGTTATTGGCAGTGTATGGCCTATAAATCAATCGTTTTTCAAATATGGATTTACCGTAAAGTGAATCGACGGGAATGAAGTTATAAAATTTATTTAATAACTAAAAATAGATTTTTGAATCTATTATTTTGAATAAAAGTTTGTTAAAAGAAAATAAATATTTATTATTTAAGTTTATATTTAATTATTAAATGATTTTATAAAGCAAATTCTGATATTTATCAGATATATAAAGCAAGAGATTAAAATTAACCAAAAGTTTAAGATTTGAACAATTATTTTAAAGAAATAATTAAATGGAATTATTTAGTTTAATTATATTATCAATTAATTTAAAGTGAGAACTAATTGGAATCGGATAAAGAGACAACCGTGTTTTGAGTTGGCTAAGTCAACTGTTTTAACTGGATTGATTATCAAATTAATTTATTTTGAATTAATTTAACAAAATAGTTTAACGGATATTTGTTAAATTTTAATAACATTTTAAAAAGGAATTTAAATATTTATTTTAGTTAATAAGGAAATTAACTACTTCCACAGTAGTTAATTATTGAATTAAATTATTATTTTAATTAATAATAATTAAATAGATTACTTTTAATTTGAAATTCATTTGAAAGGTAATCGAAGTTGAAATGAAATTAAATTGTGAAACGGGTTTATGAACGGGTTTTATATTAAAGATGAGTTTTTATAACGAAATTATAAAATGAGTTTTTATAACAAAGTTATAAAAGAAGTTTTTAAGAAAAATTGATAGCTTAAATCAAACATTTACTTAATATTTGAAGTTTGAAAAAGCAATTTCAGAAGTTGGAAAATGGTATGAAATGGTTAATGAAGTGAGATTTATTCCAAGGATCGGAATGTGAACTTCTGAAGTTCGGAATATTAAGCAAAGTCGAGAGTATAAGCTAAGTAAAGATGTTGGAAATGGAAAAGAAATACGTCGTCATAAATGATTTACAAACGATTTTGTAAATGGAAGTTAAGAGTTAAATGTAATCGAAATATTAGTTGTCGATAATAATTTACAGATAGTATTTGTAAATAAAGTAAGAGCTTTGAAAAATGAATTTGTAACAATTGTTACAAATAATAAATTGAACTATATGATTTATAACTGCAGATCATTAAAAAGATCGCTATGCAATTTTTGACAATGCATAAGTTGTCGTAATGATTTGAAAAGAGTATAAATAAGGAAATAAAATTTTTTGAAATGAGATCTGTAACGTTAGCTATAAATGATAAGTTGAATTGTTTTGATAAAAGTAAATTTAAGGACTTGTAAGAGATGTTTATATAAGAGTTGTAAAAGATATAAAGGTAATATTTATAAAGATATTTATGTGAGATTTGTAAAGATATTTATAATAGATTGTTAAATACAATTATAAATGATTTTAAAAACCAATATAGTATTGTTGTTACAAACAAGTTGAAGAATATTTTTAAAAAGATGTTGAGGAAATTTGATAAAGGATTCTATTTATAATGGAATCGAAACTCGAGTATAATATTACAAAGGATTATCAAAGTGTAACGACCCTGCCATTTTGACCGCTCCAAGTCGGTAATTAAATCAACTCGAACCGTTCAAAACGACGGATTGTTATTGCTTATGAACTTGAAATATAAATCATCACAGAATCACAGACACCGAACATAGAATATCTCACAGCGGAAGCAAAAATTTATACGATAATACAAAATCATTAAATTTACATGATATCAGAGTACATAAGATAAATTACAGAACCAACGGAAGACTGAACATAAAATCATACTAACATCAGTAATAAGCAGATATGGGCCTAACTGCAGCGGAAATAACAGGTGGATGACTGGAAGTTCCAACGAATTTCAAGCTCTAACAGATACATCAACAAGCTGGAATACTCGGTCTGACCCGAGCAATTGCAAGAATAAAACAAACAAATACTCGAGTCAGGACTATCAGTCTCATATAAGTGAATTAACTCAAATGAAGTGTCCACTGAAATGTACAATAACTTAAAGGATGTTTGGGATCTCCATCCTCTAAGGATCCGCGAAACTAATATCTGTATAATAGTACGCTATTATTGTAATGTCTATTCAGTGAGGTATAAATAATGAAAATAGCGTAAGCGGGATTACCATATTACCCTTACGCCGTTTATAAGCATCAACAGTCTATACAGTACCGTAAATTCACCGTACTGGTGTTATCAGGGGGCACTCCATAGAAAGCAACACTAAATCAAAATCGTATGGGCTCGATAAGGATAAATATGACAAGGCGCTCGAGGCAATACCCAAGGTAGGATCCTACCAGTTGCACTCTCGGACCGGTGGTAACGCATAGCAACCACTACCGCCCACCTCGGAACACACTCCCATAATCAAAAGGGTGCACACACATCAATCACAATAGTCAAAGAAATGGTGTCGGAGAAGCGTGTCCGATCAGGGTGCTACCTCAACTAGTCACGGTATAGCTCCTGTTTTAGTCATTTTAATTATGACCCGAAGGTCAAGGCTAATCCATCAGCGTTCTCTTTCTTCAAATCCAGTAATCGCCTCCATACCATCCTACTTCATTCTGGAATCTCCACCACGTACACAGTTGTTAAAGTGGTGTCGGTATTGGCAGAGAGTATAACATCTACCGACTTCGATCTCTTTAACAACTGATCGTTCACATTTTTTTCACACCGTGGTCATTAGATTTGAAATCATATTTTGAATATCGCAAATCGATTTATTTCATGTATTGCATTAAAATTGATTACTCAAATAATTCACTATTGGTTCAGTGGAGATTTCAAATCTAATATTCAAACTATCCTTTGTCAAACCGATTTATTTTAAGATTCCAACTTCCCAAAATGTCGTTACTACTTGAAATACTTCATCTCAATCACTTCAGATTCGCTAGTCCGGATGAGCTAAATTTTTTTTTTTTGAATTTATAAAACATTCTTGAAATAGTTAAATTTGGGGAAAAAAAATTTGATATATGTATTAGATTGGTGTAAAATAAATATATTTATGTAAATATTTGCGAAATAGTATAAAATATTTAAATGCCAAAATGATCATGAGTCTTATATTGAATTTATAAAATATACTTAGAGAAGTAAAGATTTAAAATATAGAATATACATGCTTCTATAAATAGTTGTAAAATAGTTATAGAGCTTATATAGTCAAAATGGTTCAAGTAAATTTGTTAAAAGAAATATTTTGTAAAACCAACAATAAGGAATTTACTTATGAAAAATATAGTTTGTTTTTAAAATAGCATGACTCAATCCGATCCACAAATCTGAATTCCAAATATTCCAATCAATTCCCTTTCTTTTTTTTTTGTTGGTTTGCATTCAAATTTATCTCAACCGAAAATATTCCCAAATCACTATTTTTCTCAAGTTAGATTTTTTTTCATTCAAAATCTAATGTCCAGCCCCTTTAAGTGAAGACACATTCTTTTCATTCACTTGGATTATCAAAAATCCCATTTAAAGTCTATAAAAGAAAAATCCCATAATTTTCATTTACGCCTTAACCTTTAAATAAGATCTTTACGAGTGTATATTCCAACATTTCCATTAACTTGATTTTTCTTAATCTTTTACCAAGCTTAAACTAATTCAAAGAAATCATTCCAAGCATTTCTTTATATAAGTATTTGAAATTCCATCCAGTCCTTTCAAATTAAAGCTACAACTTATTAAATTATATCCTTATATAAATCAAAAAGTGGTAAGCCTTAAACCAATTCTTAACTAAAATAATTTGCATTAAATTAATCGTTTACATAAGAAACCTTCATTATATCATAAAATCGGAATATGATAAAAACCTTGTTCAAAGTAACCTAAATTCCAGATCTTAAGTTCCCGAAAGAAAATATCTTGAAAGTCTTATTTTTACAAATCATGTATTAAAATACTTAAATTTACAAAAGCATATTTTTTTTTGAAAGTCTTATTGTACACAACATCGATTAAAAATATTTAAACTTCAAGCACCATGGTTTATTAAATCAAGTTTAGGTAGTTCGAGAAACCACTTTCATACTTTCCTTTACAAGAAAATTGCTTTCCAAAATTTATTCAAGTCACGCGTACTTATATTATTTTGGAAAATAGATTTTTATCGACCACCGCGTATATACATAATTATCTATCCTATGGACAAGTGATACGGATATTTATCATTTCAATCCGTTCTTTAAAATATTCGAATCCCGGGTATGTATCATTTCAACCCGCATCCCAAACTGACTCGAATACACAAGGGGTTCGGGTATGTATCATTTCAACCCGTAATGGTTTCTAATCTAAGGGAACTTGCATGGTGAGAAAATAACATAGCATGTCAAACAAACATCCATAGTGTCATACGAATTAACAGTGTGTGTCGCATGTGCACAACCATGAAGCAAACAATTTCTAGAACACCCTAACATTTCATTCAACATCTCAATTATTTAATTCACTTAATAATTAGTTAGTCTATGAGTGAGAAAACTCACCTTCCAAGGCGATGAGGACGAAAATGAAATCGAAACGAGATTCGAGAGTGGAACTTGATAGCCAATCGACGAATATTTCCAGTAGACTCACATACACCTATACGTATGTATATATGTACCCGAATGTAATATCGAAGGTGTACGACCACCATTCCAAACTTGACTCCGGACTAATGTGACCGACAACTCAACTATGCACTATTTCATACACATTGACGTTGTCAACCACTAAGGACCGAATGGACCAGCAACCGAACAATATGCGTAGACTCGAGGCGGAACCTGATTCGCAGCTTGGCCAGTACGCCCAAGCTAACCGCAGCAGTCCCTTCAGGCATTTAACCGAACACCTGGAGTGCTCACTTCTAATAACTTCACACTTCCGCCAATGAGTTTAGAAGTTCGATGACTTGACAGCTTCAGTTTGGTTATGATGGAGGTCATGCTGTACGAGGAGGTGCTGTTCGTTCCAGACCTAGAAGTGGTGTTTGGGTTTCTTCGAGGCATGCAGGATCGAATTTGGGGAGGCTGGCATCGAGTTGGTGGCGCTTATGGTCGGAGCCGATGTCGCGGCAGAGCCGACGCTGGTGAGAGGCCAGAGAACGGATCTCGTAAGGCTGGGCGAAGACGAGTGGCTTTCACGCGAAGAAGCTTCGATCGGAGGTGTCACCGAGGGATTTCGGTGGATCTGGAGATGGGCGTTAGAAGTGGTGGAGGCCTTCGATCCGACGTTGCATTCTTCGGTGATGGAGGAACTTGTTGCGCACGAGACTGGCCTGAGGACGAGAACTCGATTTCAATTTGCAAGGGATTTGGAAAGGACTTCCATGGACATAAATTATGATTTGAGGAAGTACGGTTTTGATTTTAGTAGAGAGTGGGAAAAGGAACGAGTTTAGCTGTAAGGAGCGGTATTTCCCCCTTTTTTTTTACTGGCCTTCAATGGGATTGTGAAGGGAAAGCGAGAAGAAGGGAAATAAAAAGGAAGGGAAGAGTGCAGAAAGCAGTGAACGCATGTAATCCTCTTTCTGTTGTTTTCAAAACGTGTTGCTAACAGGTGTCGTTTTGCATGCTGCCAATTTCACAAGTGTCCTACTGTCCTTTTCTTAAATGATGGGTTGTCTCCTTCCGTTCAAAATGAAACAATCTTATATATGTTGGTATACAGCTCATTTAGGCAACGGATGGAAATTGAAATTGACTAATGAAATTTATCACTTTATATTTCCAAAGCAACATACGAGTAAACTAGGACATTTTCATTATATAATTATTTAGATTGCTTCTACCAATATATTCAAATAGCATACCAGTTCGAGTATAAGTTAGAAGTTTCAATCCACGCTTACCACGTAAATCTAAATTTCAAGTACAAGTTCAAATTAAGCTTATAACTATTTTACTTAAAAGATCAAATCTTTAATTAAACTTGTATTTAATTTGTTGAAATTTTCAGTTCGTTACATTCTCCCCCACTTAGCGCTTTTCGTCCTCGAAAAGAAAACGTCTACGCATATAACTAACCTACTTTTTAGTTTATCGAACTCTTCTCTCTTTTTTTTCGTTAGAAAAAAAAAATGTAAATTTTAGAAATTGTAAAACTCAAAAATTTTCTAACACCTGGATTTACGGAAAATTTCGGCAGCATCTCCCCTGCACGGTTCGATCGGGAAAATTTTCCCCGTACACAAAACAACAAAATACAAAATATACATCTCATCTATACGATGAGGCATCCCAAATAAGGGGGACCAAAACAAAACAACCCAAAAGCGATAAATAATGCGAGATATGTACCTTTTTATTGCGTTTTAAAGCATATTTTCTTATTTTTTCTTAGCATTTTGTGCAAAAGCGAGCTCCGTAAGCAAAGCGTGCCCTTGCAACCTACATAGACACTCAACATGTAGTTAGAACCAACATATGCATATAATAAAACAACAAAACGATACATGTTATAACTTACTTAGCTTTTTTTTGTCAAAAATTCAAATAAATAAGTGCATGCACATAACCACTCGCATATATATGATATGATTTGAAATAACATTCAACATACGAATGAAATCAATGACATGTACAATTTTGTTAATAAGCAATATATGTTTCACTTTATCATACTTTTTATTTGACATTTAATTCATAACACGTTTTTTTTTTCTTTGCCAAAATACACTCGCTTCCATGAAATTTATTCATTTCCAACTTGAAAATGCATGCTATGTCAAAATGTGAATAGTTCTAAACAATTAAATATAAATGTTCCAATACAATTAATTGTACATACAAGCCACAGTAAGTTTGGCAAATCGACTCTTATCTCGATTCATGTACACAAATCATACATATCATATATTCGCTTTCGATTTTTTTTTTTTTTTTATGTCAAAATTCTTTATTTGAGCCATTCATTTTAATTTGTTACGTTTGATAACAACAACATGGTTCAAATGATTCGCAAACTTTACGCTACATGTTATATTTTTCCCTTCCTTTGTTTGTCGTTTAAGCTTCTTGCCTTCCATTTTATTTTATGTACATATGTGTTTTATTCACCTTTGTTCGCTTTCAACTTATTTGGTCCACGTTATTTCTTGTTTATGTCGAACATTCATTGCCGCCAATCTCCATTCTAATTTTTTTTTTCAAGCTCTTACTTGATCCATTTTATTTTTGTTCCACCCTAAATTTTCCATTAATTTCTTCATCGAGTAAGATTTTAATTCGAGAATTCATTTCTCTGTCGATCTAAGTGATAGCATTATTATGTTGCAATGAATTCACATTCAATTTGTTCTATTTGCAAAAATTTCGAAGGGGAAAAATTGGTTCTCTCCCCACTCGGAAATTTTGTTCCGATTGTAAATTCGAATATATGCTAATCCAACATTTATGGATATAAATGATATACATGACTTCTTGGCAAATCGGCTTTTATCAACGTTCAAATTTGTTACTTCCTTTAAACTTCATGAGTTTACATGTATATATATATATATATTTACACATGAACATTTGTCTAAATTTTTATATTCATATGGGAAAATTTTATAGTACTTTATAGGTACCCTATTTGTATTTAAATTCATTACTTAAATCCAATTTCCAATTCTAATACAATATCCAAAATCAACTTTCCTTGTTCTTTCAACATAAGGTTTCTAGTATTAATTTGACGTCTTAAATGGAATTATATAATTTTATCTCACTTTCGAAGCCTGAAATAGATACTGATGATGCCGCGGTCATCGTCAGAATTGTTTTCAAGCGACTAGAATGTGATTCTATATTTATCTAGTACATATAGGACTTTGTATATACGTTAGCTAGGCGTATATCCAAAATCTTTACATACCTGATAGTCCAATATTAGCGTCAAAATATAACACTCGAACTTTTTCTCTTTTAAAATAAAACTATAAACAAACTTCTAAATATGTGACAAAATAGTATATTTCGAAGCATATCTTCCTATAAAATTTCAAGCAGAGAAATTATTTATCTTTTCACTAACTTATTTTGTCGAATTTTGATTACAATCGTTTATAGATATATACCCTCTTGAAATTTACACAGAAAAATCATCTTAGTTTCAAAGCATATACATATTATATAAGGTTTCTTTTTGCATTTTAGGTTTCAAATATATATTGTTCTCAAATCTTAAGTTTTTGGTATTTGTTTTACTTACTTATGAAATCCCATATGTAAATATTTTACAAGGCCGCCTTTCTAAATTCCATATTTCATAAACAAATTTTAGTTTCAAGAATACACTTTATGAATCAAGTTGCTATTTTTAATCAATTCATGTTTTAACTCATGTATACTTATGGGTGAAGTTTTTTATCCTAAGCCCTTTTTTTTTCAACATCCTGTTTTACAAGTTCTATTTGCTTACAATATACTTTGATACAGGCTTATGAGTTCATAAATATTTTTAATCAACGAAATTTTCTTTAATTTACATATAACTCAATACCATTGGATTTTCACTTCAATTTACTCAATTCAACTAAGTATTTAACAATTAATGATTTACTAGGGTTATATTTCATTTTCTTAGGCCTTAATTTAATTTGATACAAGCTAGGTTCGAATATAAGTTAAGAGCTGATTGAATGGACGAACCAAATCAAATGGATTTTATCCAGGATTAGAGAAGATAAACTGAAAAAGATCCAGGATCTAGAAAATGACAAATTCCAAATTTCCTAAGGCGGAACGAAACGGGATCGAAACTCGGATTCGGAAAATCCTAACTAGAGAGGGATCTAACCAAAAGGACGAGTTCGAGGGAAGGAAAGTTAAAACAAGGATATATTCTAAAACAAGGCTAAAATTGCAAATTATTTTCATATATATAAAATCCTTTTAAAAATCGCTTAAAATCATTTGAAATATATTTTTTTTCTTCAAAATATGTTCTCTCCGGTATGATTCTAAGATGGTTTCACTCATTCTAGAGTATTCCTACTCCATCTCTAATGCGTGTTTCAACATCATAAGCTAAGCTTTGTATAACCAAAGCTCTGATACCAAATGTAACGACCCTGCCATTTTGACCGCTCCAAGTCGGTAATTAAACCAACTCGAACCGTTCAAAACGACGGATTGTTATTGCTTATGAACTTGAAATATAAATCATCACAGAATCACAGACACCGAACATAGAATATCTCACAGCGGAAGCAAAAATTTATACGATAATACAAAATCATTAAATTTACATGATATCAGAGTACATAAGATAAATTACAGAACCAGCGGAAGACTGAACATAAAATCATACTAACATCAGTAATAAGTAGATATGGGCCTAACTGCAGCGGAAATAACAGGTGGATGACTGGAAGTTCCAACGAATTTCAAGCTCTAACAAATATATCAACAAGCTGGAATACTCGGTCTGACCCGAGCAATTGCAAGAATAAAACAAACAAATACTCGAGTCAGGACTATCAGTCTCATATAAGTGAATTAACTCAAATGAAGTGTCCACTGAAATGTACAATAACTTAAAGGATGTTTGGGATCTCCATCCTCTAAGGATCCGCGAAACTAATATCTATATAATAGTACGCTATAATTGTAATGTCTATTCAGTGAGGTATAAATAATGAAAATAGCGTAAGCGGGATTACCATATTACCCTTACGCCGTTTATAAGCATCAACAGTCTATATAGTACCGTAAATTCACCGTACTGGTGTTATCAGAGGGCACTCCATAGAAAGCAACACTAAATCAAAATCGTATGGGCTCGATAAGGATAAATATGACAAGGCGCTCGAGGCAATACCCAGGGTAGGATCCTACCAGTTGCACTCCCGGACCGGTGGTAACGCATAGCAACCACTACTGCCCACCTCGAAACACACTCCCATAATCAAAAGGGTGCACCCACATCAATCACAATAGTCATAGAAATGGTGTCGGAGAAGCGTGTCCGATCAGAGGTGCTACCTCAATTAGTCACGGTATAGCTCCTGTTTTAGTCATTTTAATTATGACCCGAAGGTCAAGGCTAATCCATCAGCGTTCTCTTTCTTCAAATCCAGTAATCGCCTCCATACCATCCTACTTCATTCTGGAATCTCCACCATGTACACAGTTGTTAAAGTGGTGTCAGTATTGGCAGAGAGTATAACATCTACCGACTCCGGTCTCTTTAACAACTGATCGTTCACATTTTTTTCACACCGTGGTCATTAGATTTGAAATCATATTTTGAATATCGCAAATCGATTTATTTCATGTATTGCATTAAAATTGATTACTCAAATAATTCACTATTGGTTCACTGGAGATTTAAAATCTAATATTCAAACTATCCTTTGTCAAACCGATTTATTTTAAGATTCCAACTTCCCAAAATGTCGTTACTACTTGAAATACTTCATCTCAATCACTTCAGATTCGCTAGTCCGGATGAGCTAATTTTTTTTTTTTTTTGAATTTATAAAACATTCTTGAAATAGTTAAATTTGGGGAAAAAAATTTAATATATGTATTAGATTGGTGTAAAATAAATATATTTATGTAAATATTTGCGAAATAGTATAAAATATTTAAATGCCAAAATGATCATGAGTCTTATATTGAATTTATAAAATATACTTAGAGAAGTTAAGATTTAAAATATAGAATATACATGCTTCTATAAACAGTTGTAAAATAGTTATAGAGCTTATATAGTCAAAATGGTTCAAGTAAATTTGTTAAAAGATATATTTTGTAAAACCAACAATAAGGAATTTACTTATGAAAAATATAGTTTGTTTTTAAAATAGCATGACTCAATCCAATCCACAAATCTGAATTCCAAATATTCAAATCAATTCCCTTTCTTTTTTTTGTTGGTTTGCATTCAAATTCATCTCAACCGGAAATATTCCCAAATCACTATTTTTCTCAAGTTAGATTTTTTTTCATTCAAAATCTAATGTCCAGCCCCTTTAAGTGAAGACACATTCTTTTCATTCACTTGGATTATCGAAAATCCCATTTAAAGTCTATAAAAGAAAAATCCCATAATTTTCATTTACGCCTTAACCTTTAAATAAGATCTTTACGAGTGTATATTCCAACATTTCCATTAACTTGATTTTTCTTAATCTTTTACCAAGCTTAAACTAATTCAAAGAAATCATTCCAAGCATTTCTTTATATAAGTATTTGAAATTCCATCCAGTCCTTTCAAATTAAAGCTACAACTTATTAAATTTTATCCTTATATAAATCAAAAAGTGGTAAGCCTTAAACCAATTCTTAACTAAAATAATTTGCATTAAATTAATCGTTTACATAAGAAACCTTCATTATATCATAAAATCGGAATATGATAAAAACCTGGTTCAAAGTAACCTAAATTCCAGATCTTAAGTTCCCGAAAGAAAATATCTTGAAAGTCTTATTTTTACAAATCATGTATTAAAATACTTAAATTTACAAAAGCATTTTTTTTTTTTTGAAAGTCTTATTGTACACAACATCGATTAAAAATATTTAAACATCAAGCACCATGGTTTATTAAATCAAGTTTAGGTAGTTCGAGAAACCACTTTCATACTTTCCTTTACAAGAAAATTGCTTTCCAAAATTTATTCAAGTCACGCGTACTTATATTATTTTGGAAAATAGATTTTTATCGACCACCGCGTATATACATAATTATCTATCCTATGGACAAGTGATACGAATATTTATCATTTCAATCCGTTCTTTAAAATATTCGAATCCCGGGTATGTATCATTTCAACCCGCATCCCAAATTGACTCGAATACACAAGGGGTTCGGGTATGTATCATTTCAACCCGTAATGGTTTCTAATCTAAGGGAACTTGCATGGTGAGAAAATAACATAGCATGTCAAACAAACATCCATAGTGTCATATGAATTAACAGTGTGTGTCGCATGTGCACAACCATGAAGCAAACAATTTCTAGAACACCCTAACATTTCATTCAACATCTCAATTATTTAATTCACTTAATAATTAGTTAGTCTATGAGTGAGAAAACTCACCTTCCAAGGCGATGAGGACGAAAATGAAATCGAAACGAGATTCGAGAGTGGAACTTGATAGCCAATCGACGAATATTTCCAGTAGACTCACATACACCTATACGTATGTATATATGTACCTGAATGTAATATCAAAGGTGTACGACCACCATTCCAAACTTGACTCCGGACTAATGTGACCGACAACTCAACTATGCACTATTTCATACACATTGACGTTGTCAACCACTAAGGACCGAATGGACCAGCAACCGAACAATATGCGTAGACTCGAGGCGGAACCTGATTCGCAGCTTGGCCAGTACGCCCAAGCTAACCGCAGCAGTCCCTTTAGGTATTTAATCAAACACCTGGAGTGCTCACTTCTAATAACTTCACACTTCTGCCAATGAGTTTAGAAGTTCGATGACTTGACAGCTTCGGTTTGGTTTGGATGGAGGTCATGCTGTACGAGGAGGTGCTATTCGTTCCAGACCTGGACGTGGTGTTTGGGTTTCTTCGAGGCATGCAGGATCGAATTTGGGGAGGCTGGCATCGAGTTGGTGGCGCTTATGGTCGGAGCCGATGTCGCGGCAGAGCCGACGCTGGTGAGAGGCCAGATGTAATAACCCGTATTTTAATAACAAGATATAACACAAAACAAGGCAGAATTAAATAATAAAATCTGAATCAAGGGAAACGGGCTATGCCATTGCGTTCGTCTAGGAAAAATAGGCGAAATAGAGTCCGAGTTTTCGAAAATCGGAGTCCGTATGACCTGATTAAGGCCCAACAAAGTTTTCAGAAAATTTATAAATAAAAACAGATTTTCAAATTCAAATCTAAGCTTGGAAATTGGGCCAGTTGGGCCAAGGGGGGAAATTCCCGCCACAGTACCCAAGTCGACAGCCCTGTCGACTTGGGAGTCGACTGGGTCTGACCAGGTCGACAGCCCTGTCGACTTGGCAGTCGACTTGGCTCAGACGCCCAGTCATGCCTGGTGCACCATCTTGAGAATGTGTTGAGCTAGAGGGCCAGATTCGATTTGGAGGGCTGAGATGAGAACTAGGGTTTAATCCTATGGTCTAAATCACTAGCCTAATCTATAAATAAGACCCTAACCTACCCTAAATCCTCATTAATCTATCCTACAACTAAACTATGGCAAAATCAATCCTCTCATGGCCTCCACTCTCTTTATAAATTCCTAAATCAATTTTCAAGAGATTTCCATGCATACAAGTGTATTTAGGCTTGTATGATCCTCTTTAGCTTGCATTAAATCTTGTTTCTCTATTGGTATCATAAAGGAGGAGTCTTGATCAAGTTTGCTTGCATTCTGGGGTTTTAATTAGTTGCATAAGGGATTTCTTACATTTGCTATACTCATTTGAGTCTTCATAGCATTGTAAGCCTATTTCTACTCTTGTATTTTAACTATGAAGTTAATATGTTATGTTTCAAGTTTGAGTTTGGGGTTAATCATGATATGTGCTTTGATCTTATGATTTTATGCATAAGATTACTCTATGCATGTTAGTAAAGTCATCACCTTGGCTTTATGCATAGAAAGATATGATCTTTGGTTGGAAATGTTGCGTAATGCAACTTTGAAACTCTCATAATCCTTGCATTAACATGCATATAATGTTACATGCATATTACTAGTCCTTATCTCATGCTATCTATGGCCATGTTCCACCTATTTGCCAAGTTTGAGGTTATGCATGCATATGAACCTTATGCAAGTTGAAAACATGTTATGCATGCATATGAACCTTATGCAAGTTAAAATGATGTTATGCATGCTCATGAATATTTTGCAAGTTGATAACATGATATGCAAGTTTATGATCACATCTTTGTCTCATGCCACCATGTTTAACTTGTGGCTCCAACCCCTCTATGTCATGATTATGCCAAGTTCCTTCTTTCTATCCTTTATGCGCTATTGCGATATGTAAGCGATGGGATTGCGTTTGGGATTGGGTAAACTTAAAAGACATAAAAACATAAGCTTGGGAATTTACCTATTAAGTTAGGTCTACCCATTGGGAATTTACCTATTAAGTTAGGTCTACCCAATTGCTTGAAAACTTGTAATGTGATGGACATGACACTTAGAAAACGTGAGAATGGCCAACTCGAGGTTGGGTTGAGCTTGTAGCATAAACCTACCCGGAACCGACCGGCTTAACTAGTGGCTACAAGCAATAGGACCCAATGTGAGTAGTTGGTCATGTCGCACGTAAGACCCGAGGTTAGACTAAGTTGTGGTGTAAGCCTACCCGAACCCGCCCGGCCTAACTAGTAACCACAACAAGGTCTAATGTGAGAGGTTGGGTGCATTAAATTAATTAATGCCACGTGGTAGGGTTAAGTCATGGACCGCTTGAATACTTAACCAATTAAACACAATGGGTTGGTAGGGTTAAGTCATGAACCTTGGGTACACTTAACCAACTTGGTACTTAGATGAGTTGGGTTAACCACGTTTAACCCATTAAGGAAACCCTAGTTACGTGGTCCTTTGCACCAGTAACCCTCTTGGATGTATCATGATACCCTAGGGACTAGGCTAGGGTGGGGCACGATTACTGGGATGACATGTAAGCGACTAAAACGATGGCTGTGTAGGTGCGCCGGTGTAGGTTCAGGCGGGCCATGGTCGTGCACATGGTCCGGAGTTAAAAAAGCAGGCACGGGCACCAGTAGGTTTAAACTGTGCGTGCCTGGTTTGTGTCAGGCGTTGACACCCTAGGACTTGATACACCCTAGGGTGGACCTAGCACAGTTTAGCTACACTTCGTAGTTGGGCCGTATGACACCGACACTTGATGAGTTAGGCTGTAGGGAGCCGATCGACTAGACCGTGCTAGTTGGGCCTTGATTTAGGTCATTCATGATGGTGGGCCAAACTTGGGCCTGGGGATCACCTCTTGTTTACACTTGACACGACTTGTGATACTAGTACACTTGGTGCAAACCTCAATCTTGTTTATGCGGTACCACATTTGATCTATCTTGTTGACTTCTTACCATGCCAGTTATCATCCTATGACTCATCCTTGTTTCTATATATACTGTCAACTTTATTAGTTGTTGTACAATTGTAGATAGGACTTACCAGTCTTTTGACTGACCCGTTTTCTTTCGCCTCTTTTCTTTCGTTCCCCCCCCCCCAGGTTTACAGGGCGGGAATACCAGCACTTAGCTTGGATCTTAGCTGCTTTTCTTGGATAGCTCATGTATGCTTCGGACTTGAGCTTGCTATGGTTTTCTACTTGGGGATAACTACTTCATGTTTTCCTTTTCAGTTACAAGTTTTATGTTTCTAGACTTTGTTTATGGAAAATAATTAAGTACTGTGTTGTAACTTAACCTATGGATTTGATATGCTAGCTTTTATCCGCTGCTATACTTACTCTGTTTTTACTTATATGTTCTGTCTTGTGATATCTGCATGCATGATTACCTGATTTAAACGCCCCTCCAAAGTCAGTGTCCTTGCAAGAGTGGCACTGGCGGAGGTGGGGTGTTACATTTGGTATCAGAGCGAGGTTTACGAGATTGGAGCAAGAAGGGTTTTAAAGTTACTTTTAAAAGCTATTTTCAAAACCAATTGAGTATTTTCCAAAGAAAAGTCTAGTTTATTTTGAAAGGCTATCCCCCAGGAGCCATAAGCACTATCCTTCGTTTCCTCGTTCTAAATCTATCTTTTCCTTTTTCAGCATGGCCGATCTCAATCTTCCTGAGGGAGTCACCATTCCCGGATGGTTCCGGAGGTACTTGGAAGCTAGGGCCAATAATCCAGGTCCAGCAACCACTCCCACTATCACTGAGGTTCCACCTCTTCCTCCTCCTCAGCAACCACAAGCCGATTTCGCCAAGGTTTGCAAGGACTTCAAGGCCATAGGTGGCAAAAAAATTATTGGGACAGAGACTTTCGTGGAAGCAAGAAATTGGTTGAAGGAGACCGAAGATCTTTTTGCCATCTTTGATATAGAGGACCATAGAAAGGTTCTGTTGGCAGTTTGGCTACTAAAGGAGGAAGCTTCTTATTGGTGGAAGGTCACCAATGCTACAAGGCCCGTAGAAACCTGGGCCGACTTTAGGGCAAGGTTTGGGCTTAAGTTTCTATCATCTGCAGAGGCAAATTTGCAACTAGAGAAGTTCATAGCTTTGAAGCAAGGAGACATGACAGTGAGAGAGTATGTGAATAGGTTCAACCAGCTTGCCCGATTCGGTTTGGACATGGTCAATACTCCCGAGAAGAAGGCTCTACGTTTTGCACGAGGGTTAAATGAGCCATTACAAGGTCTAGCTATGTCACACATACCCATGGGGGCCACTTTCGAGAGCCTGGTAGACATGGCATTGCTGCAGAGAGAGGATAAGAATGGGAAGAAGGAAGTCAAGCCCAATGAAACTCAGCCTAAGAAGACAGACTCCAAGTGGGGAGGGAATCAGAGTAATCAGAACAACAAGAACAACAAGAACAACAAGGGCAACAAGAACAAGGCAAAGGACACAAGGAAGTGCCACTTCTGTGGGATTGTTGGGCATGTAGCCAAGGACTGTAGGAAAAAGAAAATGAAATTGGGTGGATGCTTTCATTGTGGAGAGACGGGACATTTTAGCAAGGATTGCCCTAAGAAGCAGGGGCATGGACAAACTCAGCGCGCAGGTTCATCTGGAGGGCAAGTGCATGCTCTCAACACCGCTCCAGTTCAGGACCGAGGTACTATTTCTGTGGAGAGTCTTGTTTATATTTCTGGTTTTCCTGTTCGCACTTTGTTTGATTCTGGCGCATCACATACCTTTATTTCCTCTGATGTTGTTGAAAGTTTGCACCTAAGTACTAGTCTTGTTGAGGATCCCGTTAGTGTTTCAAATCCGATTGGGGGTTCAGCCCATTTGTCTATGATCTGTATGGATTTGAGGATTTCTATCTTGACCGTAGAATTCTCGTGTGATGCTTATGTTCTCGGGTTCACGGGATACGGGTTGATCTTGGGCATGGATTGGTTGTCCCGCTATGGAGCCATTCTCGATTGTGAGCATAGGGTGGTGAGACTCATGACTCGCCTTGGCAATACCCTAGAGATTTCTTGCAACCCGCTAGATCCCGTCATGCTATGTTATCTTGAATCTCTTGACTCGTCTATCGATGATCTGCAATCTATAAGTGTGGTTCGAGAATACCCTGATGTTTCTGAAGAAGTTAAGGGGTTACCCCCTAAGCGAGAGATAGATTTTCGCATTTATCTGGTTGATAATGCTAAGCCAGTCTCCTTACCAGTTAGGCACATGGCCCCGCGGGAAAGGAGAGAGCTCAGTAAGCAAATCAAGGAGCTTCTTGAGAAGAATTTTATTAGGCGAAGCATTTCCGAATGGGGTGCTCCTGTGGTGTTCGCTACTAAGGCGGACGGCTCGCTTCGTCTATGTGTTGATTATCGAGAGCTGAACAAGCTGACCAAGAAGAATAGGCATCCATTACCGAGGATAGATGACCTCTTCGACCAGCTTGTTGGTGCTTCTGTTTTCTCTCAGCTTGATTTAGCCACCGGATTTCATCAGCTTAGAGTGGCCGAAGACAGCATTGATAAGACTGCATTTAGGACTCCAGACGGATTCTTTGAATGGCTTGTCATGCCATTCGGCTTGACTAATGCACCCGCCTACTTCGTAGATTTGATGAGTAGGGTGTTCAGGGAGTTCCTTAACAAGTTTGTTGTTGTCTTCGTGGATGATATTCTGATCTTTTCAAAAGATGAGGAAGAACATGCTAAACACCTCAAGGAGGTGATGGATACGCTTAGAGCCCATCAGTTGAAAGCCAAGTTCTCCAAATGCCACTTTTGGAGAAAAGAAGTCCGATTTCTTGGGCATATAGTTTCTAAGCAGGGTATAGCTGTGGATCCCGCGAAAGTGGTTGCAGTTCAAGACTGGACGACTCCTAAGAATGCAACCGAAGTGCGAAGCTTTCTCGGTCTGGCAGGCTACTATAGGAAGTTCATTAGAGACTTCGCTAAGATTTCGGCCCCTCTCACTAGATTGATGAAGAAGAACTTAGTCTTTGCATGGGACTCAGAATGTGAGCTTGCTTTTCAAAGGCTCAAGAGGGCCCTTACCACAGCTCCAGTTTTGGCATTACCCGATGGCGGTAAGATGTTTACCGTGTATACCGATGCATGTGGCACAGGGTTAGGCGTTGTTCTAATGCAGGTAGGAAGAGTGATATGTTATGGGGGTAGGCAACTTAAAGTTCATGAGAAGAACTATCCCACTCATGACTTGGAGTTAGCGGCGATTGTCTTTGCACTCAAGTCCTGGCGCCACTATCTTTTAGGCGAAAGGTTTGAGTTGTACACTGATCACAAATCACTCAAGTATCTCTTCTCGCAGAAAGATCTGAATCTTAGGCAGCAAAGGTGGATGGTATTCTTGGCATCTTATGACTTCGAGATAGCTTATACCCCTGGCAAGGGTAATGTTGTGGTTGATGCACTAAGCAGAAAAAGGTTGGTTTTGAGTCCCTTGTTTGTTGAGATGAAGAGCCTAGAGTTCCTGGCAACCTTTGATTTCACGACAGCAGTTGAGTCGATAACAGGATCGTTAGCATCTCTCGAGCTTAGACCCACACTTCTGGATCAAGTAGGGACTTCGCAAAAGGAAGACCCACAAATAGTGGAGATCATGGATAGGTTGATTCGTGGTGAGACGTCTAGTCACCTTGCTAGATATACTATTGATGACAAGGGTTGGCTAAGGCGTGATGGAAGACTCTGCGTGCCACAAGTGGGAGACTTGGTGCATAAAGTTCTCGAAGAAGCACATCACTCAAAGATGACTATACATCCCGGTGGAGATAAGATGTGTAGGGATATGAAGCGCATTTTCTTTTGGCCTGGAATGAAGAAGGATGTGGCAGACTATGTTTCAAAGTGCATGGTGTGCCAACGAGTGAAAGCTGAGTCGAAGAAACCAGGTGGGTTATTACATCCATTGGAAGTCCCGCAATGGAAGTGGGAGAGCATCTCTATGGACTTTGTGGATGGATTGCCTAGATCAAGAAAAGGGAATTCGAGCATATGGGTCATCGTTGAACGACTTACGAAGAGTGCTCACTTTATCCCAGTAAAGAGCAAAAGGATTGCATCATGGCTGGCATCTGTTTACCTTCGAGAAATAGTGAGATTGCATGGGGTTCCTTCTAGCATAGTCATTGATCGTGACCCAATCTTCACTAGCCAATTCTGGAATAGTTTGCAGGAAGCAATGGGTACGCAGTTGAATCTGAGTACAGCCTATCACCCCCAGACGGATGGCCAAACCAAAAGGGTGAATAGAGTGCTAGAAGACCTTCTGAGGCTTTGTGTTCTTGATTTTGGTGGTACTTGGGAAGACCACCTTCCTCTTGTGGAGTTTGCTTACAACAATAGCTATCAAGCTAGCATAGGGATGGCACCATTTGAAGCTTTATATGGGAGGCCGTGTAGGTCACCATCTTGTTGGTGGGAGAAAACAGATAAGCTTGTACTCGGGCCCGATATGATACGAGACACATCTGAGAAAGTTGAATTGGTGAGAAGACGGATGAAAGCGGCCCAAGATAGACAGAAATCCTATGCTGATAAGCGAAGGACAGATCTGGAGTTCGAAGTTGGAGACATGGTTTTCGTGAGGGTTTCTCCTTTGCGTAATGTGGTTCGCTTCGGAGCAATTGGGAAGCTGGCACCCAGATTCGTAGGACCCTTCCCTATCATAGAGAGAATTGGGAAGATGGCTTATAAAGTGCAATTGCCCGAGAAGCTGTCCGGAGTGCATAATGTCTTTCGTGTCTCACATCTCCGAAAGTGCCTACATGAGTCCGCTGAGGTGGTTGAAACTAGCATTCTTGAAGACGTGGAAGTAGAGAAAGAGGCAACCTTGAGGAGAGCTCCGATTCGTATCTTGGGAACGGAGATCAGAAAGCTAAGGAATCGAGAGGTCAAATTGATGAAAGTTCAGTGGAGTGAAGCCGAAGAGGATGCAACTTGGGAGACAGAGGAGAAGATGTTTAGGCTTTATCCATTCCTTTTTGAGGGTACATTCTCGACCTCTTTTCCCTCTTTGGCATACCTTTCTTTTGCTATCCATGTTTATCCTGTTTATCTTGTAACTTCGTCAAGAGAACCTTAGGTAGAAACCCCTTGGATGAAACATGTATTTGAAGCATGTTATGCTTGATGGTTGCAAGTGGTTGCAAGTGTTTGCAAGTGGATACTCGTGGATGCATGATACACATTAGGCACTAAGATCGGCTCACACACCTTCATATTGCATATGCATGAGTGCTTATACTTATTCATGGCTGAAACTTGTTGTGCTATCTCATGGATGTTGCATATGGATGAATGTTATGTGCACTCATGTAGAAATTATAAAATTAGGCTAGGAATTTGCATACATATGGACGCATTTCACTAGCATACTTCGCATTAAGGAGGTGTACTGAATCAGTAACCGCCTGATTTTCGCATTAGATAAGTACATATACACACACCTTTGCATATGATCATACAGCATTTAGAAATTGTTAAGGACAATGGTTACTCGTGGATGATGTGGTGAGTAGATGGATGATGGATGGTAGGACACGTTCTTCCTAACTTAGAGATTTCGGGGACGAAATCCTTTAAGGAGGGGAGAATGTAATAACCCGTATTTTAATAACAAGATATAACACAAAACAAGGCAGAATTAAATAATAAAATCTGAATCAAGGGAAACGGGCTATGCCATTGCGTTCGTCTCGGAAAAATAGGCGAAATAGAGTCCGAGTTTTCGAAAATCGGAGTCCGTATGACCCAATTAAGGCCCAACAAAGTTTTCAGAAAATTTCTAAATAAAAACAGATTTTCAAATTCAAATCTAAGCTTGGAAATTGGGCCAGTTGGGCCAAGGCGGGAAAATTCCCGCCACAGTACCCAAGTCGACAGCCCTGTCGACTTGGGAGTCGACTGGGTCTGACCAGGTCGACAGCCCTGTCGACTTGGCTGTCGACTTGGCTCAGACGCCCAGTCCTGCCTGGTGCACCATCTTGAGAATGTGTTGAGCTAGAGGGCCAGATTCGATTTGGAGGGCTGAGATGAGAACTAGGGTTTAATCCTATGGTCTAAATCACTAGCCTAATCTATAAATAAGACCCTAACCTACCCTAAATCCTCATTAATCTATCCTACAACTAAACTATGGCAAAATCAATCCTCTCATGGCCTCCACTCTCTTCATAAATTCCTAAATCAATTTTCAAGAGATTCCCATGCATACAAGTGTATTTAGGCTTGTATGATCCTCTTTAGCTTGCATTAAAGTCTTGTTTCTCTATTGGCATCATAAAGGAGGAGTCTTGATCAAGTTTGCTTGCATTTTGGGGTTTTAATTAGTTGCATAAGGGATTTCTTACATTTGCTATACTCATTTGAGTCTTCATAGCATTGTAAGCCTATTTCTACTCTTGTATTTTAACTATGAAGTTAATATGTTATGTTTCAAGTTTGAGTTTGGGGTTAATCATGATATGTGCTTTGATCTTATGATTTTATGCATAAGATTACTCTATGCATGTTAGTAAAGTCATCACCTTGGCTTTATGCATAGAAAGATATGATCTTTGGTTGGAAATGTTGCGTAATGCAACTTTGAAACTCTCATAATCCTTGCATTAACATGCATATAATGTTATATGCATATTACTAGTCCTTATCTCATGCTATCTATGGCCATGTTCCACCTATTTGCCAAGTTTGAGGTTATGCATGCATATGAACCTTATGCAAGTTGAAACCATGTTATGCATGCATATGAACCTTATGCAAGTTAAAATGATGTTATGCATGCTCATGAATATTTTGCAAGTTGATAACATGATATGCAAGTTTATGATCACATCTTTGTCTCATGCCACCATGTTTAACTTGTGGCTCCAACCCCTCTATGTCATGATTATGCCAAGTTCCTTCTTTCTATCCTTTATGCGCTATTGCGATATGTAAGCAATGGGATTGCGTTTGGGATTGGGTAAACTTAAAAGACATAAAAACATAAGCTTGGGAATTTACCTATTAAGTTAGGTCTACCCATTGGGAATTTACCTATTAAGTTAGGTCTACCCAATTGCTTGAAAACTTGTAATGTGATGGACATGACACTTAGAAAACATGAGAATGGCCAACTCGAGGTTGGGTTGAGCTTGTAGCATAAACCTACCCGGAACCGACCGGCTTAACTAGTGGCTACAAGCAATAGGACCCAATGTGAGTAGTTGGTCATGTCGCACGTAAGACCCGAGGTTAGACTAAGTTGTGGTGTAAGCCTACCCGGACCCTCCCGGCCTAACTAGTAACCACAACAAGGTCTAATGTGAGAGGTTGGGTGCATTAAATTAATTAATGCCACGTGGTAGGGTTAAGTCATGGACCGCTTGAATACTTAACCAATTAAACACAATGGGTTGGTAGGGTTAAGTCATGAACCTTGGGTACACTTAACCAACTTGGTACTTAGATGAGTTGGGTTAACCACGTTTAACCCATTAAGGAAACCCTAGTTACGTGGTCCTTTGCACCAGTAACCCTCTTGGATGTATCATGATACCCTAGGGACTAGGCTAGGGTGGGGCACGATTACTGGGATGACATGTAAGCGACTAAAACTACGGCTGTGTAGGTGCGCCGGTGTAGGTTCAGGCGGGCCATGGTCGTGCACATGGTCCGGAGTTGAAAAAGCAGGCACGGGCACCAGTAGGTTTAAACTGTGCGTGCTTGGTTTGTGTCAGGGGTTGACACCCTAGGACTTGATACACCCTAGGGTGGACCTAGCACAGTTTAGCTACACTTCGTAGTTGGGCCGTATGACACCGACACTTGACGAGTTAGACTGTAGGGAGCCGATCGACTAGACCGTGCTAGTTGGGCCTTGATTTAGGTCATTCATGATGGTGGGCCAAACTTGGGCCTGGGGATCACCTCTTGTTTACACTTGACACGACTTGTGATACTAGTACACTTGGTGCAAACCTCAATCTTGTTTATGTGGTACCACATTTGATCTATCTTGTTGACTTCTTACCATGCCAGTTATCATCCTATGACTCATCCTTGTTTCTATATATACTGTCAACTTTATTAGTTGTTGTACAATTGTAGATAGGACTTACCAGTCTTTTGACTGACCCGTTTTCTTTCGCCTCTTTTCTTTCGTTTCCCCCCCCCCCCCAGGTTTACAGGGCGGGAATACCAGCACTTAGCTTGGATCTTAGCTGCTTTTCTTGGATAGCTCATGTATGCTTCGGACTTGAGCTTGCTATGGTTTTCTACTTGGGGATAGCTACTTCATGTTTTCCTTTTCAGTTACAAGTTTTATGTTTCTAGACTTTGTTTATGGAAAATAATTAAGTACTGTGTTGTAACTTAACCTATGGATTTGATATGCTAGCTTTTATCCGCTGCTATACTTACTCTTTTTTTACTTATATGTTCTGTCTTGTGATATCTGCATGCATGATTACCTGATTTATACGCCCCTCCAAAGTCAGTGTCCTTGCAAGAGTGGCATTGGCGGAGGTGGGGTGTTACACCAGAGAACGGATCTCGTAAGGCTGGGCAAAGACGAGTGGCTTTCATGCGAAGAAGCTTCGATCGGAGGCTTCACCGAGGGATTTCGGTGGATCTGGCGATCGGCGTTAGAAGTGGTGGAGGCCTTCGATCCGACGTTGCATTCTTCGGTGATGGAGGAACTTGTTGCGCACGAGACTGGCCTGAGGACGAGAACTCGATTTCAATTTGCAAGGGATTTGGAAAGGACTTCCATGGACATAAATTGTGATTTGAGGAAGTACGGTTTTGATTTTAGTAGAGAGTGGGAAAAGGAACGAGTTTAGCTGTAAGGAGCGGTATTTCCCTCTTTTTGTTTTACTGGCCTTCAATGGGATTGTGAAGGGAAAGCGAGAAGAAGGGAAATAAAAAGGAAGGGAAGAGTGCAGAAAGCAGTGAACGCGTGTAATCCTCTTTCTGTTGTTTTCAAAACGTGTTGCTAACAGGGGTCGTATTACATGCTGCCAATTTCACAAGTGTCCTGCTGTCCTTTTCTTAAATGATGGGTTGTCTCCTTCCGTTCAAAATGAAACAATCTTATATATGTTGGTATACAGCTCATTTAGGCAACGGATGGAAATTGAAATTGACTAATGAAATTTATCACTTTATATTTCCAAAGCAACATACAAGTAAACTAGGACATTTTCATTATATAATTATTTAGATTGCTTCTACCAATATATTCAAATAGCATACCAGTTCGAGTATAAGTTAGAAGTTTCAATCCACGCTTACCGCGTAAATCTAAATTTCAAGTACAAGTTCAAATTAAGCTTATAACTATTTTACTTAAAAGATCAAATCTTTAATTAAACTTGTATTTAATTTGTTGAAATTTTCAGTTCGTTACACAAAGATTAATAGAGAAGTAAAATAATAGTTTATTTAATTATTAATTAAACAATCGTTGTTGAGATTCAAATAAGGTTTTCAAATGAAACATGTGGTTAATAAACTTCTATCTATTCTGAAGATATGAATGTTGTTAGTCAAGGTCTTATAGGTAAATAAAATACCCCAACTTGAATGACTTCAAGATTATCCAAGAATGATTTTAGTTTATAAATGAGAGTAATTGAGGGAAACATAAGTTATGATTTCCGTAAATAATATTAAAAGTTGTGTTCAAAAAGTTTATCAGTGAATGAAATGATTTTGAGAACATTCTTATTTATAATAAAAAATAAAAGATAAACTCCAAATATTGGAAGATTTTAAGAATGTAATTAACAGATGTTTAATTAAAGAGGCTAAGTAATGCCGAGTACTGAAACAGTAAACTCATTTCATTAACATGATTATTATTTGATATTTAAATAACCGACTATCAAACCTAGCCAAATACGATTGTTGGTACAGAAAGACCGGGATTGAATTATATTCGAAAACCATTCCGACCAGCAAATACGTGGAAGATGTTAATTGAAGATGGAGCACTGAAGACCGTGGATATTAATAAACGGAAGAAGCACTTGTTGAATTTCTTTGGTTTTGCTGCCATAGATATTTTGATAGTGATTATGTCATGAGTGAAATCTATGGATTACAAGGATTACATGCTACTGATCCTTGGGGTGATATCTATATAGGATGTGGTAGAAGGGTTCCTTCGGTTCATCTTGTTCCTGGATGACTTTTATGGATGAGTGTTTGACAAAATATTTAAAAAGGAGTCACATACATTGAATATTTACAAACGTATTTCTATTAGTGGCGGAGAAGTGCTCACTTCGCTTAGCTTAACACTCAGAGTATTTTTGTGGAAATCAATTAAGTGATATCCAGTGGATCTGACGATGTGGAATTCAAAGTGGATGGAGATGTGTTGTTCTAAAGGATAAGCTTAACCTCTAGACTCATCAACCGGGAAATGGCATAAAATCGGGTAGGTCGCATGGCTATGTGGGTCTCACCCATCAAATGGGTATATCATTACCTGATTTGGTGAAATCAATTGCCTTCGATTGTCCCATTTTATTTTTGCATGTATGATATCGGCTCGATTGGCTGGCCCCCAACAATGGTGATGATTTATTCGGTACTCTCAAGTGAAGTGAGGGGCCGGTCATGTTTAGCTTGGGTTGCAAGATGTTCTTATTGAACCCCAATGTATTCATCTCCGGAGGTGCATTGTCGGAAAGATGGTTGCCCATACCTTGCCATGGAAATCCATTCTCCAATAAGCGTCCACGGTTTTGATTGTATACTATATATGTAGAGCGTGAGATGCAAGCATTCTGCTAGATTGATATTTATTTGTATTTAGACAATATTATAATATCAGAAAAGATATTGATTTCAAAAATGCTATGGGTTATCGTAAGGTAAAAAACGTCAGTATTTATGTGTGGAATTGGTCTTACGATTATCCTTTTCTTTCGAGAAGATTTTGACTTTAAAATCAAGATGGATGGTACTTTTAAACTTAGTGGTTTTTCTCACTTTGATTCACCAGACTGATCCGACATTTGTAATGCTCGGGTTAGACCGGGATGTATAGGTTCAGGTTATCGGATGCTGCGAAGTCTAGAGACGAGCTGGAGAAGTCCAGACATATGATATATGGTTGTTATTTCACTGTGTTGTATATGAGGACAGATTAATATAACTATCGAGGTGTGTTGATGTACTTTGATGATTGTAAGTTTTTATTTAAAGCTCTCTATAAAGATTTATTTCTATATTATATTTTGTTCCCCTGTGATGTGATACTCTGTGTTGCGTTGGTTCTTCATCTTCTCCTTCTATTCTAATATTTCTTTCTTTATTTTCTAACCCTCTAATTTCTTTCTAATAACGTTCCAGTATTTTCGGTGCTTGAATGTTCGACATGGCATATTGTGTCGATTTTCGGTGTCGAAAATCTGTAGTCCATTACAGGTTCAAACCGAACCGAACCAAAACTGGACTGTATTACAATAAAACCGAATCGAAATCAAACCTTTTGAATGGTTAAAATAAAGATTTTTTTTATATATACCATTTGATGCGATGCGCAAGTGGTTTGAGCTCCAAACCACACTGGACAGAACCGCTGCCACCCCTAGGTTAAGGTAGGTATACATATAAAGGTAACTACAAATTTCAGTTTACATTTGTAGTAATTGAAAGATTGCAAATATGAAAGTACAACTGCCATTTCATTTGTATAGAAAACAAAGCAGAAAAACCATGACAAAAAAGTCTGAAATTGAATTTTATTTGTAGATAAAATTGAATTTAAGTTGTAGATAGTTTTGCAATAAAGAGGAAAAGGGAAAATATGATATTTTATTATGTGGGGATGTTATAAACAACATATGTGGCTATTGGAGCTAAAGGATAAAATAGATGCAAAAAGAGATGGTAAATAGTAACACTACTTTCAGTGCTATGATCATAAATAATGACTGTGAATACGTTACATGGTAGAAGCCTATACTCCACCCTTTTATTAGTTTGGTATTTCTGTGTGTATGTACATTAGAAATTTAAACGCCGTGCTTGTTAAAATAGAGCGTTCGGACTAATATAATTTCAATTATAAGAGTTCTTCCTAGTATAAATACAATAATGTAGCCATACTATATATAAATGCAAAATACAAGATAGTAAAACATAAGTGGTGAACAAATTATACAAATTTAAGCTTTTAAAATGAACCTCTTGGAAATATTATTGTATCTATAGAACAAATTATTAAATTAATGGGACTGGTAGAAATGTATTCTGAATTAGAATAACCAAAATTCATCAATTGTTGTGAACTATAGGAGAATAGGGCAACAATTTAACATATAAAATAAAATAATGCAAAAACCAAAGCAACTAGAACTAAACAAATGAAAAGTGATCAGGTGCAACAAGGTAAATATTAAATTGTTGGATGTTGAAAGAGTACTTAATATTGTTATAATGTGTTAAAAATTGCACAGCACTCTGAACAAATTCGATGTATAAACAAATCTGTCAATGCGATATAAAAATGTTTGGTTTTCATAGGTTTGACATAGGGAAAAAACCTCCAATGTGTAGCATGAATTTCGACGAACAAATTATTCTCATAAAGCAGCAGAGAATTGAAAGCAGGTGTAAATCATGTTTAAAATGAAAGAACACTGCAAATAGTTGTCATATATATTATGATATGTATAAGCAATACCCAATGCTCCCAAATTATATCTGAGTAAGGCCAGAAAGTTGTTTAATTGGTAGCTAGTGTTTTGGAATACATAAGGAGAAAATCATATAGAATCCTAATGCTGGATGAAAATGTAACAACTTGGATTTTTGACCATTCAAATCAACAATGATCCTCAAATGTCGACTTAAACAAATCAAAAATACAGATAGTTATTGGGGTTAATATAAGAAAAAAGAAGAAAGAAGAAAGAAGAAAACAACCACAGAATCTCGCGGTGGAAGGACAAAATATAATAAATAAATAACAGTTCATGAAGTTGTTAAAACATACATTTGATTATATTTTACAACAATTATCAGAGTTAACTATCATAAACATACCAATATTTGCAACGGAATAATAATAATAAACAATAATACGTCTGTTGAGCTCCATCTTCATCTCCAAAATGTTGTCTTCAATAACTAAAAACTCAGGCTGACCCGAGCACAAATTAAAGACAAAATGCTCGGATCAGAACTAAAATGTTCTCATATTAGTTAAATCAAATTCATGTGATAATATTAGTGCAATAACTTAAGAGATGTTATGGGAGTTTACATCTCCTAAGGATCCATTAAACTAGATACTGTATAATACAATACTTTATTATAATAGTGTCTATGTTTAAATATAAAATATTAAAATAACATAAGGGAGATTATCATTATTATCCTTGCACCGTTTATAACACCAAAGTTTATACATATACCATAAAGTCCATTGTAAACCAGTGGCTATCAGAGGGCACTCCATAGGTATGGTATAAATCAAAGTCATATGGGGCTCGATCAAGATAATATGACAAGGAACACGAGGAATGCCCAGAGTAGGAATATGCTAGTTGCACGCCCGGACCGGTGGTAACACGTAGCCATGACTACCCCCTACCTCCAACAACACTCCCAAATAAAGGATGCGCATCAAATCAATCAAACCGAGGGACTATAATAATAAAGGTAAAGGTGTTGTCGATGAGGGTAGCTAACCCCACTTGGTCAGGTATAGCCATGTTTTAGTCATTTTAATTATGACCCGAAGGTCAAGGACATCCATCATCGTTCTCTTAGTTCATCCCATTAGCGGTCCCAAAACCAACCTACTTCATTCCGGATTCTCCACCACGTACACAGTTGTTAAAGTGGTTTTCGGTATTGGCGGAGAGTATGACAATATCCGATCCTGGCCCCTTTATCAACCAAACGTTTACATTTTTCACATCGATCGGTTCTTTTTCATTTCAAAGAGGTTAATACTTCACATCAAAATATCATATTTTCTTAAAAGTCATTTTGTTATTCAAGCTAGAATATTATTCATATTAAAATCTCTACCTAAAAAGCAAACTTAAAATCGTGAAACAATTCCAATTCCAAATAAACTATTTAAAATAGTAGAAAAGTATATTAAAATAATTTAGATATATATATACAATAGTTAGGAAATAATAGTTATATAATAAAAAAATAAAATAGTGTTTATCAAAATTTTGTAAAATACATATATATAGTAAAAATAAAGTAGTTGTAAAATAGGTAACTGGTTATTAAAATGGTTTATTTAAATAGTAAGTATATATAAGTAAAAATAATTTATAAAGATAGTACAACATAAATATATGTTTAAATAGTATAGCTTGTAAAATGAAATAAATATTTAGTAAAATTGCTTATAAAATGGTTTAAAACATTATAATTGGAAATGGTATTGTTCCTTCTGAAAAACTTGAAGTCAAGTTTCAATTTCAAATCAATGCAGCTCAATTTCGATATTTCAATTCGATATAACTTTCTTCTTTTTTCCTTTTTGTCCAAACGAATTCAATTCAGACAATCTTTTTAAAATTTTAAAGTTTAACATAAAATTCTCATATGGAATCGTTTCAGTTTGTAGTAAATCTAGAGTTCACAAATAAAATATTACTTTAAATAAGGTTAATTTAAAGTAAATTTAAAAGATGGATAATTGCTCATATTTTTAAACAATTCAATTCAATAGTTTCAGTTCATGCTAAATTACAAATATTTACAACAAAATAATAATAATAATAACAATAATCATTTAACTTTAAATTCCAAATTTTTAAAGTTCAACTTTGAAGGAAATCAATTAATAAAAACCTCATTTAATACTTTTAATACAATATTTCAAAATTCATGGTTTAAAAAAAATTATTCAACCAATCGGTGTCCGTATATAATTTTCTATCCTATGACCAAAAAAATACTTAAAATTTAATTTTAGTATTTTGGGGAAGTATATATACCATTTCAATCCAAATCAGGGTCATAGGTATTTATCATTTTAACCTACTTTCTTAATTCATTTTAAATGATTAATCCCGGGTTTATTTAATGCTCGTAACATCTAGGGTAATGGTTGGGATTAATCAACAAAATCAATAAGCGTATATAAGCAAGGTCAATATTAAGATGAATGATATATCAATATTAAATATATAAATCCAAGGAATCCATCAAAATCAATACATCTAAATAGTTTAATATAATATCAGTTTACTAGTCATCTGGTATGAGGTTTTTAAATTAAATTGTCTATGTCAATACATCTAGAAATTAAATTCTAACTGTACAATTTATAATTACAGTTAAATTAAATTATATTGTCTATGTCGATTAACACAAATAAGCAGTTTAAACAATTAAACAACAAACAATACAATCATATCATAACATAAATTTAATTTAACTAACAATAAAATATTTTAGTTAGATGTGAGTGGGTTTAATCACTCACCTTTGATTTCAAACGAGATTGAAATTCAAATTTTAGCCCAAAAATGAACAGCCTCAGGAACAGTCATGACAGTTTCATGTTGTCCAAAATTTCGATATGATCCCAACCGCGCATCAAACTGAGTGTTATCCACCAAATTCACATCGCATTGGATCGGGCCTTTCATGTAGTTTTGGATCGGTCTGAATCGAATAGAAGCACTCTGGAATGGTCCAAGAAGCAGCTGAATCGGCCTGCTTGCATGATGATGAATCAGCCTACCTCGTAGTAAAGTGGATCGGCCTCAGCTGATCTGGATCGGACCGGACTGTTGCAGTGTGATTTGAATCGACACGAGATGAACTGGATCAGGCTAAAGCGCGCTACATTGTTTCAAGACGAGCTGGACCGGGTTGAGGCGCGTTACTCTGGCTTGAAAGGTTCTGGATCGGGTAGAGGTATGTTGAATCGGCTCGAGATGAACTGGATCGGGCAGAATAACTCTGGATCGGATCGAAAGCTTGGAAACTGGAAATTAACCTTAGTGGCATTTCCTAAAATACTAAGCATACCGATCAAAAACCTGAAAACTATATTACACTCATCCCTCACTCCTATAAATAGAGCCTCACATCCACTTTAATGGGGGGCTTTTTGGACGATCCCGAAGGGTTATCAATCTCAATTCTCAACTTCTTTTAAGTAACTTGATCATCTCAACACTTCAATTCAAAGATCCATCTCCAAATTCATTACAAATACATGAAGATTCATCAAAACTTGTGAGAGAGTTCGGATTGATTCCATCGACATCCATTCTTGGAGGATCTCAACCATTTCTCATAGGAATTTCACTAAGTGTAAGAGTGAGAAAAGTGAGGTGAATAATGGATGTATTGAGAAAGTATGTTTGTCTTGTAATCCAAAAGGTAATAATGGAATCATTTGATAAAGTGGATGTAGATCACGCTTGATTGAAGCACCATAAAACTTTATGTCTTTCCTTACTTGCATCTTCCTAGTTTTCGGGTCCTTTTTTACCATTCTAGAGAATATTGGGAAGTGCAGCTTGCATCTTTGGTGTTGACTCAAGTTTTGAGATCTACATTTGGCGCCCACCATGGGGCTGATTCAATCCTCCGTCTTCTCTCATTCCTCCACAAGTTTTGAAGCCTTGCATTAGAAAAGATCCAATCCTATTTCACTACGATCCACTCTAAGACTTTCCTTAAGCTATGGGTAAACCAGGTAAACCACCAAAGAGGCTCACATATCAAAATGTCGAGAATGGTGATAATATCGCCGATCGTGAAACTACTCCTCCTACCACCCGATTTGAGGTTGGAGAAGGTTTCGGGGCTGGGGCCGCCATAACAAAACGAGAGTTTGATGAAGTGGCCGCAATTTTAACTAACCAGATGAATATTGCAAATGAGGCCATGATGAAGAGACTCGAAACGATGTTTGCCATGTAAGCCGCTACGGAAAAAGTCACCATGACGACTTCCCTTGCTAAATTCATACAGACTCCGCATATAGAAAACACTGGTTCCTCTTCTTCAAGCCCAATCCGAGAAAATTTTGTCCAAGAGATGATGAGTCCTAAGCATAAGGAGGTAAAGCTACCCGCTCGCGACCACGCTGATAAAGCGACATCTCAACAAGTGCTTGGTTCCGTCAATGGGGCACCTCTCCAAGCGAGAGGTTCAGGGCCCCGAAATCCGAACCGTGACTGTCTGCATATGCAGACATCCAGTAAGGAAGACGACGTCCGCCCCGCGGATCAACACAATGAGGAGGAGCAAATATCAGAAATGATCCATAAAATCATGGAGAGAAATCAGAAGAAGCAGGATGATGAAAAGGAATGGGGATTTGCTCCCACGAAAACTCCGCTTACCGAAAGAATCAAAATGGCACCATATCCGAAAAAATCAAGCCTTCAGTAGTGCAAGCTTATAATGGGACGACTGATCCAAATGTGTTTCTGTTCAAGTACGACCAACACATGGATGGGGCTCATGCCACAGATGAGTTGAAGCGTTTGTACTTTCCAAATTACCTTGAGGGGGTGGCGTCGCTTTGGTTCACCAAATTTCCACCGAGGTCGGTGGACGATTTCGCTACCCTGGCCAAGTTGTTCAGAAAGCAATTCAGATTTCAAGCCACAAAAGTGCGAGATGTTATGGAATTGAATGAACTCGAGCAAAGACCAGGAGAATCCGTTAGGGCCTTCCTTACTCGTTTTAATACCGCTGCAGCTGAAGTGGGAAACTATGAGCCTCGCTTGACTTTGATGGCCTTAAAAGGGGCTATAAGTAAGAAAATTAAGCTCGGACGGTGGATTAAAAAGAAAAAACCAAGTAATCTAGAGGAGTTGTTTGATAAGGTTGAGGAATACATAGGTGTGGATGAGGATCCTGCCTATGCTATGGATATCCCGGAAAGCAGCATGCAATCTGAAAAAAAGAATAATGATGCACCAGGCGGTCAGAAAAACCCTAGAGGTTAGAAACGGGGTAATAATGGGAAGGATAATCAAATCAACAAAAAGTTCTGCTTCTTCAAGAACTCGAAGTTGACTCCATTAAATGAAACAGTAGAGAATATTTTAATGGCCACTAAGGAGACAGAAGAGTACCCAGTACCAAAGCAGATAAAGGTTAGCGATGCTGTCATAAAGTTCAGGAGATTTTGTCGGTTTCATAACCAGCCCTACCATAGCACAAATGAGTGTAGGCACATAAAGAGTCTAATCGAAGAACTAATAAGGAAGAACAAACTTCAGCAATACACAAAGAATCCGCAAAATACTTAAGCTTCACAATGTCAAGGAACTTCTACAGGACAAACAAAGCAAAGTGAAAATGCCGCAAGCGTTGTCATGCCAAGGCTGATCATTAACACCATTTTAGGGGGTCGACATCCTGCCGGGAAAAGATGGGGGGATGTTGTGAAATATGCTAATGAGATGAAGGACCTTCCGAGAGGAAAAGAACTCATGATTATGGACGAACCCTCTTTAGCAAAGATACCTAGGTCTCCCTGGGATGACATTGTGTTCAAGGATTGAGACTCAGAGGGATTGATAACTCCAACCGAAGATCCGATGGTAATAACCGTAGGCTTGGGCCTGCCATTGTTAGAAAAGTTCTAGTTGACAGTGGAGCATCCGTTAATGTTCTTTTCGTCAGTGCATTCCAAAGGATAAAGCTCTCCATGGAGGATGTGAAAGCTTGTCAAAGCAAAATTCATGGTTTCACACGACAAGCTGTTCAGCTAATCGGAGTCATCAATCTTTGTTGAGCTCGGAGAAGGAGAAAACAAGGCGATACAAAAGCAATATTTCGTCGTAGTCGATGAGTGGTCCGCTGATAATGCTTTCCTTGGAAGACCAAGCCTCCCGGCTTTTAGAATAACGATGGCGCCATGGTGCCTAACAATGAAATTTCCCACTGAAAATGGGGTTGGAGTGGTCAAAGGCGATCAGCAAACAGCAAGGGAATGCTACCTATTGGAACTTGCTGAGGCCAGGAAAAAAGAAGTGGGAAAGGATGTGGAGCTCTCGCCCTGCATTCATTGATCCCCCTTATAGCAATTAAGGCGGGGCCCCTCATACTGGTGAACATAGTGGGGCCCAGAAGGAAATCGATCCGAGGAAACCAATATGGGGAAGACAGAGCGGCCCCGGCTGAAGATACCATTTCAATACATGACAAAGATCCTAACCGAGTCTTAAAGATAGGTTCTCAGTTGGGCCAAAAGCTGCAGAAGGACTTGATATTGTTTCTAAAAGCAAATTTAGATGTCTTTGCTTGGACACACTAAGACATGTGTGGAATATCAACAGATGTAATTGTTCATAAATTGAATATTAATCCCAATTTAACTCCTGTAAAACAAAAACGACGAACTCAGGGACCTGAAAGATCAATGGCATTAAAAGAAGAAGTAGATAGACTTTTCAAGAATAATTTTATATGAACATCTACATATCCTGATTGGGTCTCGAATCCAGTTCTCGTAAAAAAGTCTAATGGCGAGTGGAGAGTATGCATAGACTACTCAGACCTTAACAAAGCATGTCCCAAGGACAGTTTCCCTCCGTCTAGAATCGATCAACTTGTTGATGCACCTGCGGGGCATGCACTATTATCTTTATGGATGCGTATTCTGGATATAATCAAATTATGATGCACGAACCGGATCAGGAGAACACAAGTTTTATAATTGATAGAGGCTTGTACTATTAAAAGGTTATGCCATTCAGACTAAAGAATGCAGGAGCAACATACCAGCGTCTAGTGAACTCCATGTTTAAATCCCAGCTTGGGAACACTATGGAGGTTTACGTCGATGACATGTTAGTAAAGTCCAAAAAGGGTGAAGATCACCTAGAGGATCTAGCAGAGATGTTCCATATCCTTAGAAAATTCGGTATGAAGTTAAATCCTTTGAAATGCTCCTTTGGGGTTTCTTCAGGGAAATTTCTCGGATTCATAGTCAATGCCAGGGGCATTGAGGCAAATCCTTCCCAAGTCACGGCATTACGAGAAATGCAAGCGCTAAAAACGATAAAGGAGCTTCAGAGCTTGGATGGGAAGATTGCCGCCCTTAATCGCTTCATTTCTAAAGCAACGGATTGATGCATTCCCATTTTTGATGCTTTAAGGAAAGGAAAGAAAGACTTCCAATGGAACCCAGAATATCAAATGGCTTTCGAAGAATTGATCTAGCATATGGAGTCTCCGCCAATGCTTTCGAAGCCTAAATATGGAGAAGAGTTATTCCTATATTTAGCCATTTCCTTGCATGCTCTAAGCGCGGCACTTGTACGGGAAGAAGCCAAGGTTCAATTTCCAGTTTATTACATAAGCAAGCAGTTCACTGGAGCAGAATTGAACTATCCGAAGCTGGAAAAGTTAGCATACTGCCTACTCATTGCCTCACAAAAATTGAGACCGTACTTCCAATCTTATCCAATAAAGGTTCTCACTGATCAACCGCTAAGGCAAATTCTCTTCCATTCGGAAACTTCTGGAAGGCTATTGAAATGGAATATTGAGCTTAGTCAATATGACATCACCTATCACCCTCGAAGAGCTATCAGTGGGCAAGCTTTAGCAGATTTCATCGTCGAGTTCATGGACAAAGGAGTTGGAATTGAAGAACCAACAAGGACGGTCGCTAGCTGGAAGCTATACATTGATGGCTTAAGGAATGATTACTGTTCAAGGGCCGAGATTGTCTTAGAAACTCCAGAAGGCCATTCCTTGTGTTATGCATTAAGGTTGGAATTTCCATCAACCAATAATGAGGCCAAATACAAAGCATTGATAAATGGATTAAGACTTGCAAAAGAGCTGAATCTACAAACCGTGCAGATCTTCAATGCTTCTCAATTGGTAGTAAGTCAGATTCTTAGGGAATTCCAAGCCCAAATTGGAAATCTACCTTCCTATCTTATAAAAGCTATGGAACTTCTCAACAACCTCGATCATTACACCATATCTCACATTCCAAGAGAGGAAAGTGCAAAGGCGGATTCACTTGCTAAATATGCTAGTTCTTCTGATGCACATTTGCTCGGGTTAATACCTATTGAAGTCCTTACAACCCCGCCATTGAAGAGGTAGATGTTGACTGGATTATGGAAATAGTTAAAGAACCTATGTCTTGGATGACACCGATTAAGGAATATATCCTCAATGAAAAACTTCCAGAGGAACCAAAAAAGCGGTGGAAATACTGCGCAAAGCTCCGTTATATCTTGTTCAGGATGGGAGGTTGTATAGACGGGGATTCTCTATTCCATTACTACGATGTGTGTCTAAGGAAGAATCAAAAGAAATTTTGGCTGAATTACATGAGGGAGACTGCGGGGGTCACGTCGGTGGTCAAACGTTAGCCAAAAAAGTCTTGCGATATGGCTATTTTTGCCCAATGTGAACTTGGATGCAATGACTTATGCCAAAAGATTGATAAATGTCAAAGATATGAAAAAATCCCGAGAGAACCACCAACCGAGTTGACCCAGATGGTTAGTCCATGGCCATTTGCTGTTTAGGGCATAGATTTTATTGGGGCACTACCCACTGCAAAATCAAATATGAAGTACGCAATAGTGGCAATCGATTATTTTACTAGATGGGCTGAAGTAGAGCTACTAGTCACTATTACTTCGAAGAAAGTGATCAACTTTGTCTTGAAAAACATCATCTGAAGATTTGACATTCCACAGAAGATAATTACTGATAACGGGACTCAATTTGAGAGCGCTAAGTTTTTGGACTTTTGTGCCAAGTACAAGATCAAGAAGAAAAAAATTCGACCGTTGCCCATCCGCAGGCTAACGGGCAAGTTGAAGCAATCAACAAGATCCTGAAGTCAACCATCAAAAAACGACTTGAGAAAGCCAAGGGTCGTAGGGTTGATGAGCTTCCACTTGCATTGTGGGCATATCGTACTACTCATAAAACAGCAACAGGACACACTCCGTTATTCCTTGTATTTGGATCCGAGGCAATGATCCCGGTTGAGCTTGAGGCCCCGACTCATAGAAAGAAGAAAGGAATAAGAACTTATAATTATTGCACATCAGAGAAGAATAGCTCATCATTTTAATGCTCAAGTTAGGCGAAGGATCTTCCAAGTTGGGGATCTCATTCTTAAGAGAATCATGATAGGAACCGGAGTACTGGGACCCAACTGGGAGGGGCCATATGTGATAGGCAAAAAATTCTTGAATGGTACATTTGAATTATAGACAACAGACGGATTCCAACTCCCAAGAGCATGGGATACTATACATCTCCGTCGCTACTTCTTTTAATGTTTCTTTCATAGTATTTGTATACAACATGCATTGGTCATACCATGCAATGCTATTGCAAGTTTTGTAAATATAAATCAAATTACTTGCCTAAATCGTACATTTGCAAATTACTCGCTAAAGATCGATTTTGATTGCAGATCCTCTAAAAGATACATTGATATCACAATAACCTAATTAGTCCTTGAGGCTATTTGATCATCGTTTAATGCTCAAAAACATCATTCGCAATTACCTCGGTGACATGGAAAGCATAGCGGTGCAAGTACAAGACATCAAGATTAGGTCTGCCAAATGACATGACGCTTAAATCACAAACAAAACTGCAAGTTTAGCCAAAGGGGCACCTTCTTAATTGCAAGGTCTCAGGCCCTAGTTCTAACAAATCGTGGTAAAACCCAATAAAATAACTAGCGTCTTCCCCGTGGAATAGCGCAGCCAATAAACCAAAGTCCTCCTTGAGGGGCACCTAGTCAATCGCCAGTACCATTAATACATGGTCCAGCTGCGACATACACTGGGTCTTTAAATCAAAGACCTCGCCGAGGGGCACCAGGTTCATCGTCAATGCCATTAGTACATGGCTGGACAGCGATATAAACATTGGGTTCAAAAAGACCTCTTCGGGGGCATTCGTTCAGATGTTGGATTTTTCAAATCCAACTATCAATTTTGGGTCTCCCAAATCCAGTTACTGGCAGATTATAAAGACCCTTACTGGGGCATTCGATCGTATGCCGGGTCCACCAAATTCGGTTAGTGACGGACCCAAAGCCCATCTTGGAAGGCGCCCTACAAATTCTACAAGTGATTGAGTTATTCAGTCACAACGAATAACTAGTTTACAAGTACCGCCTCGTGAAAAGGAAATGCCATGCTCAACACTTAAAGTCGTGACAAATTTTGGTACAAGAACATTATCACCATGTTAAAGGAATTCAATGGTTTTCACTTCGTTAGATATACCATAAACTCATATTGACTTTGGCATTAAAGGCTTAGAGTTTACAAAGATTGGCTCGATCAACGGAATGGAACTTCGAAAAGACGAGGAAAAAATCGATAGCTCCAATACTGTGATAAGTACAGAAGTGGTTGTTCATGGAATTGCAAAATTGCCTTGGTTAGAATTGATGAAACCCATTGAAATTTGCACATGGTATTTCAGTTGCTACAAAACAGATTGAGATAATAGAAATTTAGGTCGAATCGGCTAAACACAAATCCAAACTGAATCAACCAATTGATTCAAAAAAGATCCGTCAGACCGACCCAGATTGAACCGGTCATGACCGGTCCAGATTAGAGTGACCTTGACTGGTCCATATCGAATCGATCAGGAAAAATCTAAGGTGAATCGATAATGACCAGTCCACATCGGGTCAATAAAGGCTGATCCGTGCAAGTCAATACGTTGTTCAAAGGTGATATCAACGCAGAGTTAATGCAAAGTGAAAAGTATATCAAAGAAAACAGGCTATGAACTAAATAACCTAGCCAATCAAGCATTGATCATCATGACCAATATACCATTACCAACCAGACAAGTCAACAGACAGCATAGCCACAGCAATCAAAGTGTACCAACACCGACTAACTTAAGTGTTAAGGGTGAGGACCGGAACTCGCTTAAATACAACCGGTCTAAAGATAAAGTTCATCAAGCCAAAAGTCGTCAAACACTAAGAGAAAAGAGCTAAGCATTCTGGTAATTCCTGGGCCGTCCCACCTTCCTCTTCACTGGAGCCGAACCAAACGGAGAAGCATTAGAAGCCGGTCTCTTGCTGGATGAGCCCACTAACTCGATATTACCCTTAGGATAGGTAGTAATAACAGCATCTTGGTTCCTCAAAGCATGAATCAATTTCACTTTATCATCCTCCGGAACAGGGATATGCTCAAGACTCTCCTGGTGAAGCCTTTGCAAATCCCCCGTCAGTGTATGCCAGTACTAAAGCTTTTTGGTAGTCTGATCTTTAAGCAGGTCCATCTGCCTCTCGAACTGTTGCAAGGTGTCCTCCATGCGACTAAGTAGCCTAGATTTGGCAACAACTATGTCGCTAGAAGTCACTTGACGATCTGTAACACCCCAAATTTTCTGTTAACAGTAAATTAACAAATTAAAGTATAATTAATTCTAAATGAAAGAATTAAGGGAAACGGGTTAAGCCATTGCGTTCGTCTCAGAATTCATCTTGAGACAGAGTCCAAGTATGCATAAATCGGACTCCGTATGAAGGAGTTATGACCTACGGAATTTTCAGAATTTAGTTTAAAATTCAAACAGTTCAAATTCAGTTCGAAATTTGAAAAACAGACCCAAACTAGGCTGGGCGGGAAAATTTCCTCCCAGGCACCAGGTCGACCAGGGGGTCGACTTGGGAGTCGACCTGGGTAACCAGGTCGACTATAGGGTCGACCTGGGGGTCGACCTGCCCAGTCAACCTGGTTTGTTCCTGGCTGGCCTGGTCGGTTTCTGGTCGAATTTCTAAGCTCTGGTGTGTCACTAGGGCTGGCTTGTCGCTTTCTGATTGGCTTCTCTTGAGATGGATGGCCTTGATTAACTCTAGCTTCATCGACAACTCTAATTAGTTTGAAATTCTATATAAACAACCTTAGTCTCAACCTAAATTCACACAAATAAAATAGAAATAGAGCCATCATGCTGCTGGATGGAAGCCAAGAGTAGCCTCCACTTGTAGAAAGCTTAGAGACATGCAAAACTAAAGTTAAAACAAGAATCAAACAATGTTTTTCTACCCAAAGGAAAGCATTTCAAATTCAGAACTCAGAATCCAGAAAACAAGACCGTCGTTTGTTGTAAGTATAGAGATTTTTCCGATGGGAATAAAATTAAGATTTGATTCGATGTAAAATGGAAATGGAATTGTGCTATTGTATAACGACGATGTTAATTCATATCTATGTGTTGCAATGATTGTGGTATTGTGATGTTTGTGGTATAATTGACTTGATGTTGGATCCATTAGAATGTTTGTGGATTAATCTAGTTGATTTTGGATCTATTCAAATTCACATACAAGTTTTTTGGTTCATATCTACACCTCTATGTTTAGGTGATTATGACAAGTTATATGTTAGAACCTCTATGCCTAAATGATTAAGTTCATACACATGCTCCTATGTTTATACAAAAGTTGCAAGTTCCTAATTGGATCCATGCCAAGATCCACTTTAATACATGTTTCATGTTATAATAGAAAGCATGATTCGATCTAGTTCACATACATGTGATAAAATTATACATACTTTATGGAAATGCCATATTCTTGTCATATGCTAGTGATGTTCGATGTTATGCCTAGATCTAAATATGTTTAGGCTATGTTGTCTCAATCATATGCTAATTCATGTGACACCTATTTAGTTAGATCCCTATTTCAATGCAAGTTCACATATATGTAAGTTGATTTAGGCTACGTTGCAAATTCACATGTATGTATGTATGTTGATTTAGTCTACGTTGCAAGTTCACACCTATGATATTCGTGTTGACTATTTTGCAAGTTCATACCTATGATGTTCATATTGACTATGCCGAAAATGCCAAGTTTACACCTATGTCATGTTTATGTATCCCTTATGCCAATTTTTTGTACGCTAAATTAGGCTAAGTTTTTAGCCTGATATTATATGTTAAAAATCATGCGAATGGAAAATTAGGCTATGATTGTTAGCCTAATATTTAGACGGGGTAACGTTGGTAAAATTGGTAATTATAGGAAACCTGACATAAAAACATATGAAATTGGCATGTTTGTCGCTTGCCAAAATTGGTGGCGTTTAAATGGTATAAATCCCTATACCAAAAATGATGAACTTGGAAAGTGGGCCATAACATTTAATTGTTAACAAATTTACATATAACAAGTAATAAAGACAAATATGTAAATTTAGAAAATACGAGTATGCTTAACACGAGGTCGGATAGAGTTGTGATGTAAACCTTCCCGGACCGGCCCGGCTGTCCAGTAGTCACAACAATACCTATCCAATGTGGGTGGTTAAGCATTGAGCCCAATAAGGACCCGAGGTTAGACTGAGTTACAGTGTAAACCTGCCCGGAACCGACCGGCATATCAGTAGCCGTAACAATACTTGTCTAATGTGAGTGGTCGGTGCTTTAAAAAGCTAAGGACAGACAAGTCAGGATGGTAGGGTTAAGTTAACTGAAACACTTAACCAACTCAACATGTTAAATTAAACTGATGGGTGGGGTTAGGTAAATAAAGACACTTAACCACTTAATATGTTTGACAAGAAAACCCTAGTAATGGGGACCCATTTCAGCCGTAACCCAATTAGGTATCATGGTACCCTGAAACTAGGCAGGGTGGGGCACGATTACTGGGCTGATTGTAAGCGGTCAAAAGCGACGGCGGTGGGTGCAACAGTGTGGGTTCTAATGGAGTGCAGTCGTGCACACACTTCGGAGCAGACAAACAGGGCACTGGGGGCACCATTAGTATAACCTATGCATTCTAGAATTGTGTCGGGCCGCCACCATGGGACTTCATACAACCCATGGTAGGACCAACATAGGTATCTACACTCACTGGGGGTCGTAAGACACAGATGATTATGCAAGTAGGAGCCGATCTTTAGAGAAAGGGGATCACTTCACCTCGATCATGGGGTGCCAGTTGAGACAATGCAAGTAGGTGTAGAGGTATAGTGTGGGGGTGCGATAGTATATTCGATTCAAACTGCTTTATCTTAGTTTATGATACTTTCCTATTTCCAGTTTATACTTATCATGCCCTTTTTCTTATTCTCATATTGAAGAGTCACTAGACTTACCAGGCTTTATGTCTGACCTTATTTTCTTTCGTCTTCTTTTCTTCCGTTCCCCCCCCCCCCCGGTCCACAGGGAGGAAACAACCCAGCTTAGTCAGACTCTTTGCAAGCTTCAAGATAGTAGATGTACGGTTTGGACTCTCTTTCCTTGGTTATGGCTGTTGGACACATTCTATGGGGATTTATGCAGTTTTAATTATGTTTTATGCTTCTTTATTTAATAACCAAGACAAAAATGATGATGTAATGTTTTGGAAGTTATTATGTGACAGTTGTGGAAATGTTTTGTATGAACACGTATTTATGAAATAAAAAGCCTGTATGTTTTCCGTTGCTTATATATGTGTTTATATATCTGTCTTGTGTTTATCTGTTACTTTTACTTAAAAACCTCCACCAAAGTTAAGGCATTCCCTTTGTGAGTGACCTTAATAGAGGTGGGGTGTTTCACTTGGTATCAAAGCACAGATTTACCAGATTAGATAAAGGTTTTTCAAACTATTTTCAAAAAGAAGTTTAAAGAAGCATTTTTTTAAGAAAAAGCGTTGTTTTTAAAAGGCATAATTCCCCAAAATCCATAAGCACTATCTCTCTATCCTTTGTCTTGAATACTTTCCTTTTTGTTCCAGCATGTCTGGAGATCTTAACCTTCCAGAAGGAGTACCGATACCTAGACGGTTCCGAAGGTACCTAGAGGCTAGGGCCAATGGTGCGGGCCCAGAAGACATTCCTCCTCCCACAGTGGCAGCGGTTCCTCCTCCTCCTCATGGAAATACTTTCGCTAAGACATGTAGAGACTTCAAGGCTATGGGTGGAAAGGACTTTTATGGAAATGAATCCTTTGTAGTAGCAAGGAACTGGCTGAAGGAGACCGAAGACTTGTTCGTCATCTTCGAGGTTGACGACAGGCAAAAGATACACCTAGCAGTGTGGTTGCTTAAAGACGAAGCTTCTTATTGGTGGGATGTTACCCATGCTGAGAGGCCAGTGGAGACTTGGCAAGATTTCAGGATGAGGTTTGAGATGAAATTCCTCTCCCAAGCTGAAAGAAGCCTGCAAATAGAGAAGTTCCTAACTCTTAAACAAGGAAGTATGACGATCAAGGAATATGTCAATCAGTTTAATCAGCTGGCCAGATTTGGGCTGGATTTAGTAAATACCCAACACAAGAAGGCCCTTTGCTTCGTCAAAGGTCTGAATGAGCCTCTACACAACCTTGCTATGACCCATATACCCATGGGGGCGACTTATGAAAGCTTGGTGGACATGGCGTTGCTACACGAAGAAGATAAAGGCAAGAAAGAGGCAAAGGTGGAAGTGCCTCAAGAAAAGAAAGATGGTTTACAGGCTAAGAAGACAGACTTCAAGAAAGGCGGGAAGAGCAACAAATCCTGTGAAAAGAGAAAGTGCAATTTCTATGGCATTGTTGGACATATAGCGAAAGACTGCAGGAAGAAGATGGCAAAGATGAATGGTGGTTGTTTCCATCGTGGAGAGACTGGACACTTGGCTAAGGACTGCCCAAAGAAGCGGGGGGCAGGGACAGAGGACCGGATCCACCTCAGGGGGACAGGTTCATGCGCTTGTGGCACGTCCACGGGAACGAGGTAGAAATATTTCTGTAGAAAGCTTAGTTTATCTCTATGATCATCCACTTCGCACTCTCTTTGATTCTGGTGCATCACACTCCTTTATTTCATCTGCTTTAGTAGAATCTCTACACCTAGACACTAGTATGGTAGTAGATCCCTTGGTTGTTTCAAATCCAATTGGGGGCTCGGCTTATTTATCGAATGTTTGCTTGGATTTGAAAATCTCTATTCGAAATGTTGAATTTAGATGTAATGCCTTTGTTTTGGGCTTCTCAGGATATGGAATGATCTTAGGCATGGACTGGTTATCCAGTCATGGTGCCGTTCTTGATTATGAGAAAAGAGTTGTTAGACTCTTGACTCAGCTCGGTAACACTCTAGAAATTTCTTGTAATCCCTTGAATGCTGTTATGCTTAGTGATCTAGAGTCGCTTGATGCTTCTGTTGAGAATTTGCAGTCGGTTAGAGTGGTCCGGGAATATCTGGATGTCTTTGAAGAGGTGAAGGGCTTACCTCCGAAGCGGGAAATAGACTTCCGCATATATCTTGTTGATAATGCAAAGCCCGTAGCTCTGCCTGTTAGACACATGGCTCCAAAGGAGAGAAAGGAGCTCAGTAAGCAAGTTAAGGAGCTTCCCGAGAAGGGGTTTATAAGGAGGAGTATCTCGGAATGGGGCGCTCCAGTGGTGTTCGCCACCAAAGCAGATGGTTCACTACGTCTCTGTGTGAACTATAGGGAGCTAAACAAGCTGACTAAAAAGAATAGACACCCGCTTCCCCGAATAGACAATTTGTTTGATCAGCTTGTAGGTGCATTGGTTTTCTCCCAACTTGATCTGGCTACTGGGTTCCATCAGCAAAGGGTAGCTGAATATAGTATTGATAAAATGGCGTTTAGATCCCCAGACGGTTTCTTTGAGTGACTTGTCATGCCTTTCGGCTTGACAAACGCACCCGCTTATTTTGTAGACCTAATGAGCAGGGTGTTCAGAGAATTCCTCAATAAATTCATGGTGATCTTCGTAGACGATATTTTAATCTTCTCAAAGAGTGAGGAAGAACATGCTCAGCATCTGAAAGAGATCATGGAAACTCTTCGAGTTCATCATCTAAAAGCCAAATTCTCCAAGTGCTACTTTTGGAGAGAAGAAGTAAGGTTTCTTGGACATATAGTTTCCAAAGAGGGGCTAGCGGTGGACCCCGCGAAAGTGGTGGCAGTGAAAGATTGGAAGACACCAAGAAATACAACCGAAGTCCGAAGCTTTCTCGTGCAAGCAGTTTTTACCGAAAGTTCATTAGAGATTTCGCGAAAATTTCAGCTCCACTCACAAGGCTAACAAAGAAGAATTTAGCATTCGCTTGGGATCTGGACTGTGATATTACTTTCCAACGCCTAAAAATGGCTCTTACAATTGCCCCAGTTCTGACTTTGCCAGATGGAAGCAAGATGTTCACAGTATACACGGATGCTTGTGGTACGGGACTAGGCATTGTTCTGATGCAAGAAGGGAGGGTAGTAGCTTATGGTGGAAGACAATTGAAAGTTCATGAAAAGAACTACCCAACCCACAATCTTGAGTTGGCCGCCATCATCTTTGCGCTTAAGTCTTGGCGCCATTATCTCCTAGGTAAGAAGGTCGAATTATATACTGACCATAAATCGTTGAAGTATCTTTTCTCGTAGAAAGATCTTAACTTAAGACAGCAAAGATGGATGGAGTTCCTTGCCTCATATGACTTTGATATTTCCTATACTCCTGGCAAGGGAAACGTAGTAGCAAACGCCTTGAGCAGAAAGAAGCTGGCCTTAAGCTCTCTCTTTGTGGAAAGGCAAAGCTTGGAGTATATAGCCAGTTTTAACTTTAGGCCCTCCTCTTATTTTGTAACTGGTTTATTGGCATCCCTAGAAGTACGGCCCACTCTTTTAGACTCGATAGGGGCCGCACAACGTGAAGACCCTCAGCTTGTGGATGTGATTGATAAGCTAATTAGGGGTGAAACTTCCAGTCACCTCAATAGGTACTCCATCGATGATAAGGGTTGGTGAGGCAAGATGGAATACTGTGCATCCCACAAGCAAGGGATTTAGTAAAGATGATTCTCGAAGAAGCACATCATTCCAAGATGACAATACACCCAGGCGGGGACAAGATATACAAGGACGTAAATAGAGTTTTCTATTGGAGCGGCATGAAGAAGGATGTGGCAGATTTCGTTTCTAAGTGCGTGACATGCCAACAGGTCAAGGCGGAACAAAAGAAGCCAGGATGACTGCTTCATCCTCTAGAAGTCCCGCAGTGGAAGTGGGATAGCATTTCAATGGACTTCATTGATGGATTGCCTAGGTCAAGAAGGGGCAATACTAGCATTTGGGTAATAGTGGACAGGCTCACAAAAAGGCCCACTTTATACCCATCAAGAGTAGAAGGACTGCCTCGTCTCTAGCGTCCCTTTATCTCAAGGAAATAGTTCGACTCCATGGAATACCCTCCAGCATAGTGAGTGACAAAGACCCCATCTTTACGAGCGAATTTTGGCGGAGTCTGCAAGAAGCTATGGGCACACAGTTATGCTTGAGCATAGCCTATCACCCCCAAACTGATGGTCAGACAGAAAGGGTGAATAGAGTATTAGAAGATCTTTTGAGACTGTGCGTTCTTGACTTCGGAGGGACTTGGAGGGATCATCTTCCTTTAGTGGAATTCACCTACAACAACAGTTACCAAGCCACCATCGGTATGGCACCCTTCGAAGCTCTATATGGAAGACCGTGACGATCACCAACTTGTTGGTGGGAGTCTACAGACAAGCTTATACTTGGGTCGGACATGATTAGAGAGACTTCAGAAAAAGTGGACCTGATACGAAGGAGAATGAAGACTGCCCAAGATAGATAGAAATCCTACGCCGACAAAAGAAGGACCAACCTTGAGTTTGAGGTTTGGGACAGGGTTTTCCTTAAGGTATCTCCTTTAAGGAACGTCGTTCGCTTTGGATCCGCAGGAAAGCTAGCACCAAGATTTGTAGGACCGTTCCCTATCATCGTGAAGATTGGGAAGATGGCTTATAGAGTAGAGCTACCTAAAAGGTTGGCTGGAATTCACAACGTATTTCACGTTTCTCATCTCCGAAAATGTCTACATGAATCTGCGGAAGTGGTGGAGCCAAGCATTCTAGAAGAAGCCGAAGTGGAACGAGAAACAACTATGAGAAACGTTTCAACTCTAATCGTAGGAACTGAAATCAAAAAGCTACGCAACCGCGAAGTCAAGCTTGGCAAAGTTCAGTGGAGCGATGCCGAGGAAGACACGACTTGGGAAACTGAGGACAGAATACGCGCGGCCTACCCTTTTCTTTTTAAGGGTACATCTTTGATTTCTCTTTTTCCTTAAGCTGTGCTTGTATCTATCTTTTTAGGTATATCTCCTCGATATTATCCTTTATCCTTAGGTAGAAACCCTTTTGGATGTAAACATGTATTTGAAACATGTTATGGTTGATGGCTGCAAGTGGTTGCTAGTGGTTGCTCGTGGATGCATATACACACACAACCTAGGTTTTAGATCAGCTCAGTCACTTCATACTACATATGCATATATGTATTCATATTTGTATGTGGTTGAAACTTGATATGTCATCATATGGATGTCGCATTTGTATAAATGGCTGCGCACTCATGTAGAATTATGAGTAAGGACAAATTTGCATACATAATGGATTCATGACACTTACATGATTTGCATTAAGGAGGTCAACTGAATCAGTAGACCGCCTGATTTTGCATTAGATAAGGACATGTACACACACTATGCATATGATCATGAAACATTAGAAGTCTTTTAAGGACAAAGGACGCCTATGTTTGATGGTTGAGTAGATGGACGATTGGATGTTAAGATTTACGTTCTCCTAGACTTGAAGATTTCGGGGATAAAATCCTTTAAGGAGGGGGGAATGTAACACCCTGAACTTTCTGTTAACAGTAAATTAACAAATTAAAGTATAATTAATTCCAAATGAAAGAACTAAGGGAAACGGGTTACGCCATTGCATTCATCTCGGAATTCTGCTTGAGATAGAATCCAAGTTTGCGTAAATCGGACTCCGTTGAAGGAGTTATGACCTCCGGAAGTTTTAGAATTCAATTTAAAATTCAAACAGTTCAAATTCAGTTCGAAATTCGAAAAATAGACCCAAACTGTGCTGGGCTAGAAAATTCCCGCCTTGGCACCAGGTCGACCAGGGGGTCGACCTAGGTAACCAGGTCGACCTGGGGGTCGACCTGCCCAGTCGACCTGGTTGGGCCCTGGCTGGCCTGGTCGGTTTCTGGTCGAATTTCTGAGCTCTGGTGTGTCACTAGGGCTGGCTTGTCGGTGTCTGATTGGCTTCTCTTGAGATGGATGGCCTTGATTAACTCTAGCTTCATCGACAGCTCTAATTAGTTTGAAATTCTATATAAACAACCTTAATCTCGACCTAAATTCACACAAATAAAATAGAAATAGAGCTGTCATGCTGCTGGAAGGAAGCCAAGAGTAGCCTCCATTTGTAGAAAGCTTAGAGACATGCAAAACTCAAGTTAAAACAAGAATCAAACAACGTTTGTCTACCCAAAGGAAAGCATTTCAAATTCAGAACTCAGAATCCAAAAAACAAGACCGTCGTTTGATGTCAGTATAGTGATCTTTCTGATGGGAATAAAATTAATATTTGATTCGATGTAAAATGGAAATGGAATTGTGCTATTGTATAATGACGATGTTAATTCATATCTATGTATCGCAATGATTGTGGTATTGTGATGTTTGTGGTATAATGGACTTGATGTTGGATCCATTAGAATGTTTTTGGATTATTCTAGTTGATGTTGGATCTATTCAAATTCACATACAAGTTATTTGGTTCATATCTACACCTCTATGTTTAGGTGATTATGACAAGTTATATGCTAGAACCTCTATGCCTAAATGATTAAGTTCATACACATGCTCCTATGTTTATAAAAAAGTTGCAAGTTCCTAATTGGATCCATGCCAAGATCCACTTTAATACATGTTTCATGTTATAATAGAAAACATGATTCGATCTAGCTCACATACATGTGATAAAATTATACATACTTTATGGAAATGCCATATTCTTGTCATATGCTAGTGATGTTCGATGTTATGCCTAGATCTAAATATGTTTAGGCTTATGTTGTCTAAATCATATGCTAATTCATGTGACACCTATTTAGTTAGATCCCTATTTCAATGCAAGTTCACATATATGTAAGTTGATTTAGGCTATATTGCAAATTCACATGTATGTATGTTGATTTAGTCTATGTTGCAAGTTCACACCTATGATATTCATGTTGACTATTTTGCAAGTTCATACCTATGATGTTCATATTGACTATGTCGAAAATGCCAAGTTTACAACTGTGTCATGTTTATCAATCCCTTATGCCAATTTTGTGTACGCTAAATTAGGCTAAGTTTTTAGCCTAATATTACATGTTAAAAATCATGCGGACGGAAAATTAGGCTATGATTGTTAGCCTAATATTTAGACGGGGTAACGTTGGGAAAATTGGTAATTATAGGAAATTTGACATAAAAACATATGAAATTGGCATGTTTGTCACATGCCAAAATTGGTGGCATTTAAATGGTATAAATCCTTATACCAAAAATGATGAACTTGGAAAGTGGGACATAACATTTAATTGTTAACAAATTTACATATAACAAGTAATAAAGACAAATATGTAAATTTAGAAAATACGAGTATGCTTAACACGAGGTTGGATTGAGTTGTGATGTAAACCTGCCCGGACCCGCCCGGCTGTCCAGTAGTCACAACAATACCTATCCAATGTGGGGGGTTAAGCATTGAGCCCAATAAGGACCCGAGGTTAGACTGAGTTACGGTGTAAACCTGCCTGGAACCGACCGGCACATCCAGTAACCGTAACAATACCTGTCTAATGTGAGTGGTCGGTGCTTTAAAAAGCTAAGGACAGACAAGCCAGGACGGTAGGGTTAAGTTAACAGAAACACTTAACCAATTCAACATGTTAAATTAAACTGATTGGGTGGTGTTAGGTAAATACAGACACTTAACATGTTTGACTAGAAAACCCTATTAAGGGGGACCCATTTCAGCGGTAACCCAATTAGGTATCATGGTACCCTGAAACTAGGCAGGGTGGGGCATGATTACTGGGCTGATTGTAAGTGGTCAAAAGCGACGGCGGTGGGTGCAATAGTGTGGGTTCTAACGGAGTGCGGGCGTGCACACACTTTGGTGCAGACAAACAGGGCACTGGGGGCACCAGTAGTATAACCTATGCATTCTAGAATTGTGTCGGGCCGCCACCATGGGACTTGATACACCCCATGGTGGGACCAGCATAGGTATCTACACTCATTGGGGGACGTAAGACATAGATGATTATGCAAGTAGGAGCCGATCTTTAGAGAAAATGGATCACTTCACCTCGATCATGGGGTGCCAGTAGAGACAATGCAAATAGGTCAGAGATATAGTATGGGGTGCGATAGTATATTCGATTCAAACTGCTTTATCTTAGTTTATGATACTTTCCTATTTCCATTTTATACTTATCATGCCCTTTTTCTTATTCTCATACTGAAGAGTCACTAGACTTACCAGGCTTTATGTCTGACCCTATTTTCTTTCGTCTTCTTTTCTTCCGTTCCCCCCCCCCCCAGGTCAATAGGGAGGAAACAACCCAGCTTAGTCAGACTCTTAGCAAGCTTCAAGATAGTAGATGTACGGTTTGGACTCTCTTTCCTTGGCTATGGCTGTTGGACACATTTTATGGGAATTTATGCAGTTTTTATTTATGTTTTATGCTTCTTTATTTAATAACCAAGACAGAAATGATGATGTAATGTTTTGGAAGTTATTATGTGACAGTTATGGAAATGTTTTATATGAACACGTATTTATAAAATAAAAAGTCTGTTTGTTTTCCGCTGCTTATATATCTGTCTTGTGTTTATCTATGACTTTTACTTAAAAACCTCCACCAAAGTTAAGACATTCCCTTTGTGAGTGACCTTAATGGAGGTGGGGTGTTTCATAATCAGTATGAGACACATCCAAATTAAGGGGGATCCCTTGCAAGTTCCAACCCGGGATTCGTCTAGCAAGCTTGGCATTACAAGTTCCTGTAACATAGTTTGGCCTATTCACAATTATATGTATCTCCGGGTAACTAGGGACGATAAGTAAGGGAGAATTCACTGAAAGTTGGCCAATTGTCTCATCGCCCAGATCAAAGAACTTTTTATCCTGAATTCTTCAGAAGTTGGATCCATCCTGCACGAAAAAGGAAGTATTCAAATATTGTTTGTTAGCTTCCTTATCGTTAAGATGAACAAGGACAAGAAGGTAGCTAAACGGTGTACGGAAGCAACTGATCCATACTGGATCGGTCATAGCCGATTCATCTTAGATCGGTCAGGCACAAACCAAAATGGATTGATTATGACTGATCCATGCTGGATCAGTCAAGAACGATCCGCGCTGGGTCAGTCATAACTGATCCATACTGGTTCGGTCGAGACCTATCCGAAACGGTTTGATTGCGACCAAGCCCTCCTGAATCGACCGAAACCAATTCGTATTGATCAAAATGACCCAACATAGATCGGTCATAGTCGATCCGGATTGAATTGGTCTGAGTCATCCAATTGGTCGAACAAGTAAACCCTGGTGGTCTCGACCAGTTGTCAAAGTTACTTCTAACCTTTTTGTTTACCTCATAAACATTTAACATGTAAGTGATTACAATATGAGACTTAAGATCTTCGTTTCAGGGGATAAACGGAACTTGCATTACATATTGGTGGTCAAATTCATCTAAAAATTAAGATTTATAAAAAATCTTTCTGCTTGCTACTAACGAATTGTGCAGATAACCAGACATGCAAAATCAAAGTCTTTAGTAAAATTTTGCATGACGTGAAAGATTGAGCATAAAAAAATTGGGGATACGAAAGCAAATCAAAGTCAATCGCTAGTTTAGTCAGCGATACGATCAAAGCCTTTTGCCCCAACCCGATCCCACGCTAAGTAACATATACCATAATCATCAAATCAAGTGCAATGAATCGACGAAGGTATTTCAAGAGAGATTGACGAAAAATAAAGACAAAAAATAATAAAGGACCTTGCAACCGAGGAGTTCTACCCGAAGTTTAAGGGAGGAAGACGGGCAAACAGAGAATTTGGAAAAGAAAGAAAGCTTCATTCTTGATCTTCCTTGTTCAAAATGTGTCTGCCATGGATTTTTCTTAAAAAGGAAAGCTAAACAATGAAGGAATGCCCATTCAAGGGATTGCATTATGTAAGGGGGCATTGGGAAGCTCAATCGACATGAGAGAGAAAAGTCACATTGGTCAAACCACCTTGGCTACCGAGCCAGATCGAATCGATTACAACCGATCCAAATTGAACCGGTCATAATCGAGACAATATTGAATCGGTCAAGGTAGGTCCAAAATGGATCAGCCCAGACCGATCCAGATTGAATTGGTTAAGGCAGATCCAAATCGGATTATCCCAGAGCTATCCAGACTGAATCGATCATAACCGATCCAAATTGGATCTGTCATGGCCAATCCCTATTGGATCGGCCAGAACTGATCCAAGCTGGATCGTCCTTAGCCGGTTCAATATTATCCCTCTTCATGAGCAACTTCCTAGTTCAAGCCATTTCAACACCAAAATTTGCAAACTAAAGCCCTTTGATTCAGAGAACTAACTCGAGTTGGCAACCCATAAACCTATCGAATCCATTCCAACTCGAGTCCAAAATCAAAAGAAATCACCAAAAATAAGGCAAAATACCAGCAGTTGGGTGGATGTAAAGGGTGAATTTGAATTTGTAAAGATACGAGTTTGAAAGGCTGGGTTCTCGGCTCGAACTGATCAAAGGGAAGCAATTTGGATACAAATTGAAGGAAGAAATTGGATCGGATACCCGAAGTTGAGGTAATTTTTTTTAGAAGGAGATACCGCCATTAAAAGTTTTCAGCCAAAATGAAATGAAAAAGGGAAGTGACAGGTCATATTATAATACCCAAGCATCGGGCCGATCCAAATCAACTTGGGCCACGAGCGAAGCAAGCCCGATCAAAATTTGAAACTCACGATAAGAGGACAATAGTCCATCAAAGTATCGTGGATTTGGAATGTTTCGAAGCCCACACTTTTCATAAATAAAATTGTGAACTCCGAGGGGTAAAATGTTATCCACCAAATTCACATAGCATTGGATCGGGCCTTTCATGTAGTTTTGGATCGGGCCTTTCATGTAGTTTTGGATCGGTCTGAATCGAATAGAAGCACTCTGGAATGGTCCGAGAAGCAGCTTAATCGGCCTGCTTGTATGATGGCGAATCAGCCTACCTCGTAGTAAAGTGGATCGGCCTCAGCTGATCTGGATCGGACCGGGCTGTTGCAGTGTGATTTGAATCGGCTCGAGATGAACTGGATCGGGCTGAAGCGCGCTACACTGGCTCGAGACGAGCTGGACATGGTTGAGGCACGTTACACAGGCTCGAAAGGTTCTGGATCAGGTAGAGGTATGTTGAATCGGCTCGAGATGAACTGGATTGGGCAGAATCATCCTGGATCGGATCGGAAGCTTGGAAACTGGAAATTAACCTTAGTGGCATTTCCTTATGTACTAAACATACCGATCCAAAACCTAAAAACTATATTACACTCATCCCTCACTCCTATAAATAGAGCCTCACATCCACTTTAATGGAGGGCTTTTTGGACGATCCCGAAGGGCTGTCAAACTCAATTCTCAATTTCTTTTAAGTAATTTGATCATCTCAACACTTCAATTCAAAGATCCATCTCCGAATTCATTACAAAGACATGAAGATTCATCAAAACTTGTGAGAGAGTTCGGATTGATTCCATTGACATCCATTCTTGGAGGATCTCAACCATTTCTTATAGGAATTTCACTAAGTGCAAGAGTGAGAAAAGTGAGGTGAATAATGGATGTATTGAGAGAGTATGTCTTGTAATCCAAAAGGTAATAATGGAATCATTTGATAAAGTGGATGTAGATCACGCTTGATCGAACCACTATAAAACTTTGTGTCTTTCCTTACTTGCATCATCCCAATTTTCGGCTCCTTTTTTACCATTCTAGAGAATATTGTGAAGTGCACCTTGCATCTTTGGTGTTGACTCAAGTTTTAAGATCAACACTGAGTTCGTACGAAAAAGTTATACGTGAATAAACATTCGAAATTCAAATAAATGTATATAATATATATATATATATATGTATTCTCCTCACCCAACCATCACGTGCCACGTCATCACCCTGAATTCCATCTTCTCAATTGTGTTTCCGCTCCTCTTGTAACCAAATTGTCGCATTTCCACTAATTCACGCAACCCCATATCAACGTTGGGCTCCGATAAGATGATACCAGGATGTGTGCCTCCTTGAACTCCTTCAACGTCTGAAGTGTCGCCTCGCTCGAAGCCAACACCAACGAGAATAACGTGAAAAACCGAGCTGTATACAGTCCCAAACGCGGTCCCCATGTGCCACAACCACAACTTTGAATTTGGTCATGACCATTGGATATAACGAGGTCGAGGTGCTCTTCGATCTTCTAGTTGGAAGTTTTTAATATTGTTGCAAGGATCATGAGAGATTAAGGGAAGCAGAGGAAACAATTTCGACCATTGAACAAAAAGAACGGCGGCAACCTAAAATTAGGGTTAGGAGAATGATTATTTTAATATTATTTGTCTCATTAATCATGTTTTAAAGCTAAAAATGAGTCGGAGTCCAAATCAGGCTTGCTTACAGCCTACCTATAGGTTTTGATGCCTTCTAAACACAATGGAATAGGTTTCAATGACCAATTCTAAAGTCCTTAGTGATTTCTTCTAAACTTGATTATTTAGTTAAATTGCACATATAAATTTATACATGTTTTAATTTCTTACGATCAAAGGATAACTCCATTGGCTACAAAATTTTAAATCTTACAGTAATTTACAATTCCGGATCCAATAAAATTAATTTCATCGAATGCTGAGATAATTTGCAATAATGTCAAATTCACATATTTATAATAAAATGTTTAGTTTTAACTTATTTACTTCAAAATTGAATTCAACGGTTTATAATCTCTAATCAAATCGAAAATAGAATTCAAATAAATTTCATAAATAAAGTTTATTTTTATGTGAATTTCAATATTGATTATCAAAATACTTCAATTTTTGTATATCAGTTATAATTTACACAAATCAAAATATTTCAATATTAAGTCTCAACTTCATTATTATCAATATAAACTAGTTCAAAATTTTGTTTGCAATCAATATAAGCCACTATTGTCAAAATAAGTTAAATCTAATTACTTAAACAATGTACCACTATAACTTTTACAGTTAAATTCAAAATGTTATATTATAAGTTCACTGACTCAAGTTAATTCAAATAAGTTAGTATTAAATCCAAATCTCAATATTTACAATATAATCCAATTATTAATTTATATTTCCAATTCATGTAGATATTTACATTTATTACTAGTTGACCTTCATTGTACAAACAACAAATGTATATTATTACGATATTCAATAAATTTAAAATTCTCAATATAAATATGAAATATCAAAATTTGTTAATCCATTATATACAGTAAAATTCAACACTAACTTAAAGTTCCAACACAAGTAAATTTTTAGACACATATCATTATCATATATAGATATTGAACTCATTGTTAAATAAGTTTAATTAAGTTCATCGCGTAACAATTTACGACATAAACATTAGATTTCCATACTTAAATTATTATTATACAAAATCCCAATAAATTTACAATTTTAAATTGTTGAAAAATCTCGGGATGTTACAATCTTCCCTACTTAAAAACTTTTCGTCATCGACAAGGCATAGTAAGAATGTTGCCCACTCATATTTTTAGCTTTATTAATTTTTTAATAATAATATAGATTTGCATGATTTACACTCAATAAAAAAAAACCATTTTACAAACATTTTCAACTTACATTTCTTAAGCTAACCATTATTTCATTACTACTCTTTTCCATTTCACTTAAATTATGGTTTTGTTTATTACCATTTCACTCTAGTTCAATTTAAACAAAAGTCCACATCACAATACTTTAGTTTCACTAATATGCATATTGTACAATTACAAATTTATATTAACACCTTTAACTTTCGACATTTTTGGTAAGTTTTACCATGTAATAAGATGTAATATAATGTCATTCAATATGTCCATTTCAAATTAGTATTACAAATTCAACTTATTTAAAGGTTGGGAAACCATTATTTATTTATTATATTACGAACTACCAAAGCACGACAGTTTTGAAAACTTAATTTGGACATATCTCAAAATCTACAATAATTAATCTAATTTTTTCTCCTATATTAGAAACCTATATTCCAATAGATCTGAAATATTCTTGTTTCATAGAATTCTGACTTATATTGGATGCTATATATTCATTCAAACTTCAATACGGAAAATTACGAACTACCGCTGCGCAATGATCTCGTTTTAATTAATTTAATTCATTCAACTTTTATTAAATTATAAATTATAAACCCATTCCTGTTTGTTTTACTTTAATATTTTTCTTTTTCATTAATTAAGGTATTTACTTTACATGGGTTCAACTTCAATACAGATTAAGTATACATCGTCCAAAATCAAGACTTAAGTTTTATTCAAACTCAAAAACCATAACATTTGTCTATCGCTCAATTTCTCATTCCCATGACATTTTAACTTCTTAGATAAATTTGGTAAGTGATATATGCTATGGAAAAAGATTAATTATTATACATGTGGCGAGCGGTGACACTTTGAGGACTGAAATCGAGCCTGATTCTCAACGAAATTCCTTGAAGTTGGTGTTGATTTGAAGATTGAAGAAAGTAATTTGATTTTGTTTTGAAAGCACAATCTAATTTAGATTCATCCTGCCGCAATTTGGGGACAAAAATTTGAGCATCCCGCCCATTGAAATTTGTCTGGCAGCGGTAGAAAACAGATGGAGCTAGGGTATCTCTTTTTGAAGGGTATATATAATAATATTTTATTATTTTTAACTCTTTTATTTTGAAAATTACTTGTTCGTTGATACTAACTCCATATCGAACTCAGCGACTGTCGCCTCTAGCTAAATTCCCCCATTCCGGACACAATGGAATGTGTTTCGCAAGCCAATTCGATCGTTTCAGTCAGTTTTCATCAAAATTAATATATAAATCAATATATATTGAATTCAAATGTACATTTTACTTTACCGGGGCCATACACTGACTCTAAACATTCCAGAAAAATAAATCTGGCTATGTTTTGATGGTACGGTCCTAACAAATTTAATTTCGTCAAATTTGGAGACCGTTTGAAAAATGGCCATTTTCTGGTCGATCCAATTCAACTGAAATTGACAAATCACGTTTTCTTTCGCCACGCTCACATATTGACCCCAAAAATTATGAAAATTGGAATCTAGCAATAATTCGACACCCTAGATCCAACAAAAGTGGTTTCCTCGAAAATGGAGGTCAATTGCAAAATGGCTATTTTTAAGGCCTTTATATATATATATATATATATTAAAATATATATAAATTCCACAACGACTATTTCAAATTTTAAACTGGACATAACTTTTTATTCGCGCTTTGAAATCTGGATTTTTCACATCCGTTGGAAAGATATTTTCAAACAAATCATAATATTTCTGGTTTTACTAAAATCCGATTTGTTTTGAATCATGTACATTCATTTGAAATTTGAAATCGAATTTTCAAGCTACCGCGCCATTTTAAACTCCTTTTATAATTAAATTAAAAAAATTCATTCTAACTTTGATTTAAATAAATTTTTAGTCATTATTATTTAAAATAAATCATTTTAAATTTCCAAAATTCGTTAAAATAACCAAAAATAGAAATTTTAAATTCGTTCTGATTTTCCGGGTTGTTACAATACAAGTACAATAATTTCCAATTTATTTCAAATCCACTATTACAAATTTCAATGGGTTCTAATTCAATTTATATTTCTTTTAAGTTCATTTTTTTATTTTATAGTTCAAAAGTTTAACAATTTCAAGTGGTTCATTTCCTTATTTTGAAAATTATTCATTACTTGAGAACTTAAGAATTCAACTTCGGGTTCATTTCCAAATCAAATATCAAAATATTATATATATTATATCTTTATATAAACCATATTATAAATGATTTAAATGAATTTCAATTTCTCAAAATAAGGTATAACTTCTAAGTGGCCTTCCCTACTCAAGCTCTTGAAAATGAGCGTCGATGATGCATGCACTCATTACCAAAATCATTTCCAAAGACAAGAGGGGAGTATAGTTATAAAATTCATTTGAAAACAATTTCTATATGAAACAACATTAAAAATAAAATGACATTATTTTAAAGATCATTTTTTTTAATTCAATTTTGTAAAATCACCCAAATTAAATTCTCAAATTCATATTTAAATCAGTATAGCAAAACCACAGTACCAATGAAAGTTGGCATCTGAAATCATTGATCGAAGAGTTGTAGGAAGAATCGTCTACAACAGTTTGTAAAGAGTCCTCAAGATCCAAATCCTTCTCCAACTCCTCAGGGGCAAGGGGCATCAAATGGCCAGTCTGATCCAAGCAACAAAGCTCCTGCTCAAACTAATCCAAGGATGATGACCAACCGATGACCGTAGATGATGCTCCAATATCTATGGCTCAGAATAAGAGATCTCCTTCGCCTTTACTTTATTCTTTGCTTTGTTTGAATATCTTGTAAAAGTTTGTAATGTTTTACATGCATTGTACCAAACAGCTTAACGAATGAAATCTTACCTGCCTGTACAAATCTCTTATTTGAAAAAATATACCAAATTTTCTAAAGACTATTATCTAATTGCAGGCTGTTCCATAGGCATTCGCTTCCTTAAATTCTGACTACTTGAGACAGCCTTGATAACACCAATTCAAATGTCAAGTTCTATAACCATCGATATTCATAGTGCAAGGATGAAGAGCACCATTTTGAAGAGTGAAAAGAAGAAGTCCCGATGTGTCAAACGGCGAGGAGAGAAGCAAACAGCCATGGGTTTGAGACTCCAAAGGTCATGGAAATCTTTATGAGAAACGAAGCGCGGGAGTTCACTATAAGTGAAACGAAGCGCGGGAGTTCGTTACGCGAAGCAATACAACCCTCAAAGGTTGTGGGAATTCGTTGTGTGAAACAAAGCACGGGAGCTCACTATAAGTGAAACGAAGCGCAGGAGTTCGTTATGCGAAGAGATGCAACCCTCCAAGGTCGCAGGAATTCGTTGTGTGAAATGAAGCATGAGAGTTCAGTATAAGTGAAACAAAGCGCGGGAGTTCGTTACGCGAAGCGATGCAACCTTCTAAGGTTATGGGAATTCGTCATGTGAAACAAAGTGCGGGAGTTCACTATAAGTGAAACGAAGTGCGGGAGTTCGTTACGCAAAGTGATGCAACCCTCCAAGGTCGCGGGAATTCGTTGTGTGAAACGAAGGGCGGGAGTTCACTATAAGTGAAACGAAGCGCGAGAGTTTGTTATGCGAAGCGATGCAACTTTCCAAGGTCAAGGGAATTTGTTGTGCAAAACGAAGCGCGAGAGTTCATTATAAATGAAACGAAGCGCGGGAATTTGTTACATGAAGCATTGCAACCCTCCAAGTACGTGGGTATTCATTGTGCAAAACGAAGCACGAAAGTTCACTATAAGTGAAACGAAGCACAGGAGTTCGTTACACGAAGTGATGCAACCCTCCAAGGTCATGCGAATTCATCGTGCGATACGAAGCATGGGAGTTCACTATAAATTACACAAAGCGCAAGAGTTTGTTACGCGAAGCGGTGCAACCCTCCAAGTTTGCGGGAATTAACTGTGCGAAATGAAGAACGGGGATTCACTGTACGTGGAACGTTGCGCTGGAGTACGCACTACAAAACGATGCAACAACCGAAAATCCTTTCCATAGAGGAAGTAACTTCTCCACAGAGAGATCAGCAACACTCAATAAAGTCCATAAAGTTGATTCAGTCGATGGGAAAAGACGAACATTGAGTTATAATCGGCCTCTATATTATAGTGGCATCTAATGGAGTCTCCAGTGTCAGACCTGACCAACAAAGCAGACAAACATTGAGCAGCAAAAGACCTTCCCACAGTGAAGACAAACAATGACCTCCTAAGCGGGGGCACGAATATCTAAAGCTTCTCCATGAAGAAGTGGTAAATAAATCACGGATACGTTTACCCAAATGTTGCAGCATTGAAAAGGGAACTACCTTCATTTGCTTTAGAAGGTGTACTGCTTTGGTAAAATTTGATGCCTAAGCGAGTTCGTAAAGCAAGAAATTTAATGTGAATTGGCCACGACCATTTCAATAATAATCGGCCATGACCAATCCATCACAAATCTCACTTGTTTCACATGCTAGGGCCCGAATTAAAACCGAGGCATTCACACAATGGTGCAACGTTATTAACAACGAACACTTGAATTCAAAATTGGAGCATCAGTAAGCGTGACAAGATTTGTGCAATAGAGAATTAAAAAAAGGATTTGAGTTTAAGTCATCACCAATAAGTTTTCAAGTGCTCAACATTAAAAACCAGACCGAGATTGAATCAAAAAATGCAAGTTCTGTATGCAAATCAAACGAACTTGAGTGCACAAGTCCAATAGCTTACATGATAGAAAATAAAGACACTCGGATCCATCTTAGACGTTTTCTATGATCTGTTCATGTTCAATTAACACAAAATATATTAACAACAACGTTTGTTTCGAAGCTCACATTTTTCACAAGAACAAATACAAGCTTTGAGAGGAAAATGTTAACCCTGTTAAAAACACTAATTAGAAATAATCAATTAAATGCACGTGAAACGGATCCTTTACGTTTAAGTGCCAAGGATTGATATTGTCTCAATTCAACGGAACTGGGACGGTCAGCACCGGGTCGGTCCTATTCCTAAACTATGGTTTGACATGCATCATCATAGTATGGACTGGCACATTTCAATGATCGCCAATACCTAATAAAGCATAGACCGCATTGTACACTGAACCAGACAAATGAAGCTCGCATGGCTAAATAATGAATTAATGGCATATATATAATAATTTATTATATATAAGCTGTGATAAGATGTAACCATGACGTCCAAACTATATACTTCGGGCATCATGAGTCAAAAGCCACATGTCTTAGAATTTTGGTTAAAAATAACTGGCACCAAACATGTATTCGGATGAACAAGATATAAAGCAATACAAATCTGTCCATTCCAGATAAAGCCATGTGTACGCACTTTGAGGTCGGTCGTGATATGAATTGAAACATATGAATCAATTAATTTGGTCATGGACATGAATAGTGTAGTGGTTTACCGACATGATCTTATATAGAAACAGTGAATTCCATAAGTTGATGCCTGGACAGAGTGTTACACAAACATATGGAATGTATCATGCATATTAACACATAGCGTGTCAACTAATTGAACATGCAAATGCCAACCCATGAATTTACCGATGCATGGAAAAACAAGACAAGTCGACCCCATGATTTGAATCGTGTTGTGTATACGACTTCCAGACAAGTCATTCAGATCTTAACAGAAAGCTCGAGCACATCATGGTGAACAGTCGAGCACTTTCACAGCCGCATGGTCGAGCAACTCTTTCTCATGCACTTTATCCCAATTGAGCATAGCTCCGTCTTAAGGACGAGGACCGTTCATCGGGCACAGGTCGAGCATCACGTGCATGAGGAGTCAAGCAAAATAGTGCCTAGGGGTCGAACACGAATAGGAGAAAACAAGCAGAACTATATTATATATAAGTGGATGGCAAATTGGTAATATTTGTGCCTATTTTTGCAAAACATAAAGAGGCAATTTTGGCAATGGAGTAAATATCCGTTCGCACATTACATACAGGGCTCGTTCGTACATTCCTTAGAGATCGCTCATGCATGCTCTAATAGGGGTCGCTCGCACATGATTATTGAGGTCGGTCGAACAAGATAGCCGTTGACAATTATGTACAGCTGGCTCCAGTTGTCTAATGGCAGTTTCATAAATACGTGTATGCTCGACCCCTACCCTACGCACAATAATTACAGATCTGCCACATGGTACCAACTTCACCTATAAATAGCCCATTTCACCACCATTCAAAGGATCGATTTTTGCCACCTCGAAGGGCTTCCATTTTCGGTTTTCCACCATTCTCAAGCATTCCAAGGTCCATTAATGGCTTCTCCAACACACTCTATCTTCCTCCAACAACATGAAGATCAAATCATCTCTAATCTCCATAAGAAATCACTCTAGCTCACTTCAAGTGATCTCCAACTGCCATTAATCTTCTCTAAAGCTCGGATCTAACACAAATTTCATTATGGAATCAAGGAAGATCATCCAAATGCCTAAGCGATTGAAGATCTATAAGATATCTATCACAATTCGCAAGATCTAATCCATTACTCCACGAATTCAAGTGAGATCAAAAGCTAGAAGAAAATAAAGTGAGGAAAATCACTATAAAAAGAGAGAATGAGCGAAAATGGGAGGAAAATGTACTTTGTAATTTCACATATGATAAAGAAATCGCTTCCGTAGTCAATGTAGATCTATTCTAGATCGAAGCACAATAAAATTCTCGGGTTTTTTACTTGCTTTTATTTTTTGTGGCTCCATTTTCTAATTCTAACCGTTTGGTGAAGTTGTAACGACTCGCCTTTTTGTTCGTCTCGAATCAGTAATTAAACCAACTCCAGACACTCAAAACGGCAAACCGTTATTAGCTTAGCGGGTTTAAACAGAACAAACTCAGAATCACATATACAGAAAACGATACTAACTTACAAATGAAATTTTATACATAAAAATTATCAGAGTTTTACAAACATTTTTTTATATACAGTGGAAGATTAAATGAAAATAAGAATAAATTCACGGTGGAGGCTCGTGCAAACCATTAGCGGCTACGGCTTGAGGCTGTTGCGGTTCAACCCTAAACCAGTAGGCTAACCTCCCACCGTGGCATTACATTAGTACCGTATACTTGCTTTTACAGTCGCCCTCTCGAGTTCACAGCCAACCCCTTAGGGACGTGTATAAGTAAGAGTCCATTGCTCACCACCAAACACCATGGCGAGAACCGTCTATCACGTTCGCGCTACATCTAGCAAGCAAGCTACGCTTCAGTAATGTAATGCCACGGTGGGAGGTTAGCCCACTGGTTCAGGGTTGAAAAGCCTAGACCCATTACAGAAGTGTATTAAATGCACCTTTGGTGTTGAGATCCAATTTCGATTTCAACATTTGGTGCTCACCGTGGGCCACGTTCGCACTTCCCTCAAGTTTAAGAGCCTTCTATTGAAGTTCTAAGCCTACTTCTACTATAGATTCTCCAAGTCTACGATCTAGACCAATCAACGAATTCTCTTCAAATTTAAAGCCGTATCTGAAATAATAGCTAAATATAAGAAGATTGCGAGTAAAACCATTGGAGAAACCGACAATGTTTCTAACAACGAAGCTACTCCACGAACCAACCGCTTTGAAGTTGGCGAAAACTCGGTGGATGGAGCCGGTGTGACTAGGAATGAGTTGAACGTCGCTATTGCCACCATGAACCAAAGAGTAGATGCTTCTAATAAAGCTATGATGGAGAAACTTGATGCCATCTTTAATGCTCGACAAAATCCAGCCCCTCAAAAGGTCCATGTTGATCTCGAAGAAAATGGTAATTCATCCACTTATGATCGTAACCGCAACGACAACATGGAAGACAATAATGATTGGTTGAGTGAAAAAGACAAATCTAACGTCGAAGACTTCAAACCAAAAGCTAAGAATCATTCTGAGGTGAATGCTCAAAGGGTTACTAATCCCGCCAAAGGTCCACCTCCTCGTTGGGAAGGTAAAGGACCTAAATTCTCTATTCAAGACCGCTTGCCTAGACGAATATTTGATAAAGAACTCAGCTTCGCAGAGTGGTATAACACTATATAATACATCTTGGATATGATAGAGCAAATCACGAAGAGGAATCAAGCTGGTAATGGCGATGAAAGAGAATGGGACTTCTCTCCCTATAGGACTCCGTTCACCGAAAGAATCCTTAAAGCAGAGTGTCCAAAAAAGTTCAATCCTCCAACTTTGCCTCCGTACAACGGCCTTGTTGATCCTAACTACTTCCTGTTCATATATGAATGGTATATGAGTGTGGCAAAGGCAATAGACGAGGTGAGATGCACGTACTTTCCTCTCTACTTAGAAGGTGCTGCGTCATTTTGGTTCACAAAGCTGCCACCTAAGTCCATAGACCGTTTCTCTGACCTGACCAAAAAGTTCAAGGAACAATTCCACTTGTATGTCACAAAAGCCAAGGATGCTATAACACTCTCGGCAATGAAGCAGAATTCAGGGGAATCCATTAAAGCCTTTCTCAGTCGATTCAATGTTGCCTTGTCCGAAGTGAGGAATCTTGAGCCATGCATAGTCCTTATGGTTTTCTTAACGTTATAGACCAGAGAAGTGAGTTTGATAGATGGATAAAAATGAAAAAACCAAATACGCTTGACAAGTTCTATAAGAAAGAGGAAGAGTACATGAGAGTGGACAACTATCCTCTTCCTATTGGCACAAGCAGCATTGTCGAGGATTAGAAAAGTGTTAATACTCAAGTGTATCAACAGAGAATTCAGGGGTAGAAACGAGCCAACGACGGGAACGACAAGATTAACCAGAGCCCCGACCAATGAAGATGAGTGACCACCTAACAAAATCTGGGAAGTTCTATTGGTTTCACAATCAGCCGGGCACAATACCAACGAATGTAGGCATCTGAAATCATTGATCAAAGAGATGATTAGGAAGAATCATATACAAAAGTATGTAAAGAATCCTCAATATCCAAATCCCTCTCCAACTCCTCAGGGGCAAGGGGCATCAAATGGCTAGTCTGATCCAAGCAACGGAGCTCCTGCTCAAACTAATCCAAGGATGATAACAAACTGATGACCATAGATGATGCTCTAATATCTATGGCTCAGAATAAGGGATCTTCTCTGCCGTTACTTTACTCTTTGCTATATTTGAATCTCTTGTAAAAGTTTGTAATGTTTTACATGCATTGTACCAAACAATAGCTTCAGGAATGAAATCTCACCTTCCTGTATAAATCTCTTATTTGAAAAATATACCAAATTTGCTAAAGACGATTTTGTCATTGCAGGTTGTTCCATAGGCGTTCGCTTCCTTAAATTCTGACAAACTGAGACATCCTTGATAATACCAATTCAAATGTGAAGTGCTATAACCATTGATATGCATAGTGGAAGGATGAAGAGCACCACTTTGAAGAGTGAAAAGAAAATGTACCAATGAGTCAAACAGTGAAGATAGAAGCAAACAGCAACGGATCTGAAACTCCAAAGGTCACGGGAATTCGTTGTGCAAAACGAAGCGTAGGAGTTCACTATAAGTGAAACGAAGCGCGGGAGTTCGTTACGCGAAGTGATGTAACCCTATAAGGTAACGGGAACTCGTTGTGTGAAACGAAGCGTGGGAGTTCACTGTAAGTGAAACGAAGCACGGGATTTCATTATGCGAAGCGATGCATCCTTCAAAGATCACGGGAATTCGTTGTGCAAAACGAAGCGTGCGAGTTCACTATAAGTGAAACGAAGCACAGGAGTTTGTTACATGAAGTGATGCAAACCTCCAAGGTGGTTGGAATTCGTTGTGTGGAACGAAGCATGGGAGTTCATTATAAGTGAAACGAAGCGCGAGAGTTCGTTACACGAAGCGATGCAACCCTCCAAGGTCGCGAGAATTCGTTGTACGAAACGAAGCGCGACAGTTCACCATAAGTGAAATGAAGCGTAGGAGTTCGTTACATGAAGTGATGCAACCCTCCAAGGTCGTGGGAATTCGTTGTACAAAATGAAGCACGGGAGTTCACTATAAGTGAAACGAAGTGCGGGAGTTCGTTACACGAAGCTATGCAACCGTCCAAGGTCGCGGGAATTCGATGTGCGAAAAGAAGCGCGGGAGTTCGCTGTAAGTGAAATGAAGCGTGGAGTTCGTTACGCGAAGCGATGCAACCCTCCTAGGTCGTGGGAATTCATTGTGCAAAACGAAGTGTGGGAGTTCACTGTATGTGGAACAATGTGCTGGAGTACGCACTGTGAAACGATGCAACAATAAAAATCCTTTCCACAGAGAAAGTAAATTCTCCACAGCAGAGATCAACAATGATCAATGAAGTCCATAAAGTTGATTGGGTTATAATCGGCCTCTACATAGCAGGGGCCTCCAATGGAGTCTCCAATGTCAGAACTGACCGAAAAAGCAGACAAACATTGGGTAGCAAAAGACCTACCCACAGTGAAGACCAAAGATGACCTCCTACGTAGGGGCATGAATATCCAAAGCTTCTCCATGAAGAAGCGGGAAATAAATCACGGACACGTTTTCCTAAATGTTGCAGCATTGAAAAGGGCACAACCATCGTTCACTTTAGAAGATGTACTACTTCAGTAATATTCGATGGCTAAGTGAGTTCGTAAAGCAAGTAATTTAACGTGAATTGGCCACGACCATTTCAATAAAAATCGGCCACGACCATTCCATTACAAATCTCGCTTGTCTCACATGTTCGGGTCCAAATTAAAACCGCGGAATTCACACAATGGTGCGACGTAATTAACAACAAACACTTGAATTCAAAACTTGAGCATCTGTTAGCGCAACAAGATTTTTGCAACAGAGCATTTCAAAAAAAATGGATTTGAGTTTGAGTCATCACCAACAAGCTTTCAAGTGCTCAACATTATAAATCAGACCGAGTTTGAATCAAAAATGCATGTTCCGTATGCAATGCAAAAAAACTTGGGTGCACAAGTCCAATTGCTTATATGCCAGAAAATAAAGACACTCTGATCCATCTTAAACATTTTCTACGATTTTTCATGTACATTTAACATAAAATATATTAACAACAACATTCATTTAAAAGCTCACATTTTTCACAGCAAAAATACAAGTTTCGAGGGGCAAATGTTAACCTTGTTAAAAACACAGGTCAGAAATAATCAGTTAAATGCACGTGAAACATATTGTTAATGTTTAAGTGCTAAGGATTGATATTGTCTCAATTCAACGAAACCGGGTCGGTCGGCACCAAAGCACCGGGTCGGTCGGTGCCAAAGCACCAGATCAATCCTATTCCTAAACTATGGTTTGACATGCATCATCAAAGTATGACTGGCACATTTCAATGATCATCAATACCATATAAAGCATAGACCGCATTGTACACTAAACCGGACAAATGAAGCTCGCCTGGCCAAATAATGAATCAGCGGCATCTATATAATACTGTATTATATCTCGGATGTGATAAGTTGTAACCATGATGTCCAAGCTATATACTTCGAGCATCATGATTCAAAAGCCACATGGCTCAGCATTCCGGTTAAAAGTAACTGGCACCAAACATGTATTTGAATGAACAAAATATAAAGAAATACAAATCAGGCCATTCCAGATGAAGCCATGTGTACGCACTTTGGGGTCGGTCGTGATATGAATTGAAACATATGAATCAACTGCTTTGGTCATGGACGTGAATAGTTTAGTGATATACAGACGTGATCTTATATAGAAACAACGAATTCCATAAGTTGATGCATGGACAGAGTGCTACACAAACATATGGAATGTATCATGTATATTAACATATAGCATGTCAACTAATTGAACATGCCAAGGCCATCCCATGAATTTACTGATGCATGGAAAAACAATACAAGTCGACCCCACGATTTGAATCGTGTTGTGTATACGGCTAGCAGACAAGTCATTCAGATCTTAACAGAAAGCTCGAGCAGTAACATGGTGAAGGGTCGAGCACCTTCACAACTGCATGGTCGAGCAACTCCTGCTCATGCACTTTATCCCGGTCAAGCACAACTCCGTCTTGAGGTCGAGTACTATTCATCGGGCGTAGGTCGAGCATGAGGAGTCGAGCACAACAGTACCTAGGGGTCGAGCACGAATAGGAGAAAATAAAAAGAACTATATTTTATAGAAGTGGATGGCATATTGGTAATATTTGTGCCCATTTTTGTAGAGCGTAAAGAGACAATTGTGGCAATGGTGTAAATATCCGCTCGGACATTACATACAGGGCTCGCTCGTACATTCCTTAGAGGTTGCTCGTGCATGCTCTAATTGGGGTCTCTCGCACATGATTATTGAGGTCAGTCGAACATGACAGTTGTTAATAGTTGTGTACGGCCAGCTCCAGCTGCCAATGACAGTTTCGTAAATATGTGTATGCTCAACCCCTACCCTGCGCACCATAATTACAGCTCTTCCACCTAGTACCAACTTCACCTATAAATAGCCTATTTCACCACCACTCAAAGGACAGACTTTTTCCACCTCGAAGGGCTGTCATTTTCGGTTTTCCACCATTCTCAAGTATTCCAAGGTTCATTAATGGCTTCTTCAACTCACTCCATCTTCCTCCAACAACATGAAGATCAAGTCATCTCTAATCTCCATGAGAAATTGCTCTAGCTCACTTCAAGTGATCTCCAACCGCCATTAGTCTTCTCTAAAGCTCGGATCTAACACAAATTTCATTATGGAATCAAGGAAGATCATCCAAATGCCTAAGCGATTGAAGATCTATAAGATATCTGTCACAATTCGCAAGACCTAATCTATTCCTCTACGAATTCAAGATAGATCTAAAGCTAGAAGAAAATAAAGTGAGGAAAATCACTAGAAAATATAGGATGAGTGAAAACGGGAGGAAAATGTACTTTGTAATTTCACGTATGATAATGAGATCGCTTCTGAAGTGGGCGTAGATCTATTCTAGATTGAACCACTATGAAATTCTTGTATTTTTTACTTGCTTTTATTTTTTATGGCTCCATTTTCTAATTCTAACCGTTTGATGAAGTGCATTAAGTGCACCTTTGGTGTTGAGATCCAATTTCGATTTCAGCAGTTCCCGTTGAATAACTTGAAGTTAAGTTTCAATTTCAAATCAATGCAGCTCAATTTCAGTATTTCAATTCGATACAACCTTCTTCTTTTTTTCCTTTTTTTCCAAACCAATTCAATTCAGACAATCTGATTTAAATATTTAAAGTTTAACATAAAATTCTCATTTGGAATCATTTTAGTTTGTATCAAATCTAGAGTTCACAAATCAAATATTACTTTAAATAAGAATAATTTAAAGCAAATTTTGAAGATGGATAATTGTTTATATTTTTTAACAATTCAATTCAGTAGGTTCAATTCATGCTAAATTCCAAATATTTAGCATCGATTTACAACAAAATAATAATAATTATTTAACTTTAAATTCCATAATTTTAAAGTTCAATTTTGCAGGAAATCAATTTGTAAAATCTCGTTTACTACTTTTAAATCAATATTTCAAAATTAAAAGTTTAAACAAAATTTATTTAACCAATCGGTGTACGTATATAATTTTCTATCCAATAGCCAAATAATACTTGAAATTTAATTTTAGTATTTTGGGAAAGGATATATATCATTTCAATTCAAATCAGGGTCATAGGTATTTACCATATCAACCTACGTTCTTAATTCATTTTAATTGATTAATCCCGCATTTATTTGATGCCTGTAACATCAAGGGTAATGCTTGGGATTAATAAAAAAATCAATAAGTGTATATAAACAAGGTCAATAATAAGATGAATATCATATCAATATTAAATATATAAATCCAAGGCATCCATAAAAATCAATACATCTAAACAGTTCAATATAATATTAGTTTACAAGTCATTAGGTACAAAGTTTTTAAACTAGAAATTGAATTCTAACTGTACAATTTAAAATATCAGTTAAAGTAAATTATAATGTCTATGCCGATTAACACAAATAAGCAGTTTAAACAATCAAACAACAAACAATACAATCATATCAGAACATAAATTTAATTTAACTAACAATGAAATATTTTAGTTAGGTATGAGTGGGTTTAATCACTCACCTTTGATTTCAAACGAGATTGAAATTCAAATTTTAGCCCAAAAATCAACAGCCTCAAAATTAGTGCATGACAGCTTCATGTTGTCCGAAATTTCGATACGATCCCAACAGATCCAACTGTGCATCAAACTGAGTTCATATGGAAAAGTTATACATGAATAAACCTTTGAAATTCAAATTTTTATATATAAATATATAAACTCTCCACACTCAACCATCACGTGCCATGTCATCATCCTAAATTCCATCTTCTCCATCGCGTTTCTACTCCTCTCGTAACCCAATCGCAGCATTTCCACCAATTCACGCAACCCCATATCAACGACGGGCTCCGATCAGATGATACCAGGATGTGTGCCATGTCGAACTCCTTCAACGCCTGAAGCATCGTCTCACTCGAAGTGACCACCACCGAGATTAACGTGAAAACTGAGCTTCATACAACCCCAAAAGCGGGCCTCATGCGCCATAACTTTAAATCCGATCATGACTGTTGGATATAACGAGGTCGAGGTGCTCTTCCATCTTCTAGTTGAAAGCTTTTAATATCGTTGCAAGGGTCATGAGAGATTGAGGGAAGAAGAGGGATCAATTTCGGCCACTGAACAAAAAGAATGGCGGCGGCCTGAAATTTGGGTTAGGAGAATAATTATTTAAAATTATTCGTCTCGTTAATTGTGTTTTAAAGCTAAAAACGAGCCGAAGTCCAAATCAGGCCTGCTTATAGCCTACCAATAGGTTTTGACTCCTTTTAAACACAATGGAATAGGTTCCAAAGCCCAATTCCAAAGTCTCTAGAAGATTCTTCTAAACTTGATTATTAAATTAAATTGTACGTATAAATTTATACATGTTTTAATTTCTTACGATCAAACGATAACTCCGTTGGCAACGAAATTTTAGATCTTACAACAATTTACAATTTCGGATCCAATAAAATTAATTTCATCGAATTCTAAGATCGTTTGCAATAATGTCAAATTTCACGTATTTATAATAAAATATTCAGTTTTAACTTATTTACTTCAAAATTGAATTCTACGGTTTATAATCTCTAATCAAATCAAAAAAAGAATTCAAATAAATTTCATAAATAAAATTTATTTTCATGTGAATTTCAATACTGATTATCATAACATATAACAGGTAAATACCCTGAAGGACAAAATGAACAATAATTTATTCCATAAGGACAAGAGGCTAAAATTTTGTCCATAAGACAAATTTTAGTGTAAAAGGATGAATTATAGTGGGCCCCTGAATTTCACCATTTACACTAAAATTATAAGTTCACTAACTCAACTTAATTCAAATAAGTTAGTATTAAATCAAAATCTCAATATTTACAATACAAACCAATTTATAATTTATATTTCCAATTCATGTAGATAATTACATTCATTACTAATTGACCTTCATTGTACAAACAACGAATGTATATTATTACGATATTCAATAAATTTAAAATTCTCAATATAAATATGAAATATTAAAATTTGTTAATCCATTATATACAGTAAATTCAATATTAGCTTTAAATTTCAACATAAGCAAATTTTTAGACACAAATAATTATCATATATAGATAATGAACTCATTGCTAAATAAGTTTAATTAAGTTCATCGCTTATCGATTTACGACATAAAAATTATATTTTCATACTTGAATTATCACTACACAAAATCCTAATAAATTTATAATTTTAAATTGTTGAAAGCTCTTGGGATGTTACAAAAAACAATCAATTAAAAGCTTCAACTTATACAAAATTTCAGCTTTATGATATAAAAAATTTGGGTTTTTTGTATATGTGTGGGGGAGACTTTTTTAGGGGTAGGAGGGAGGGTAGGGGTAGTGGTGCTCTCTTTGTGTGTGTACACAAACCCTTCCTCTCAAATCTTTCTCTCTTTCTTTTACTATTACTTTTCCTACCAAATTTACCAAACCTTTTTTTTATTTATCCCCATTTATAAAATTGATTTTCTTTAAGAAAAAGTGATATTAAAAAATAGTAATTAGCTAAGTAAGTAATTTCCCTCTCCGATCCTTTTTTCTGTTTGTCTCCTTTTATATTTGATTTTCTTGCAGAAAAGTGATATTAAAACATATTAATTAGCTGAGCAGGTATTTGATATAGTATAAAACTAGGTGATTACATACATATTAATTCACACTAAAATATTTTAAATATACTATAAAAATCATATAATCATTGAAAGTACATTTTTGACACAGAGATATATATGTAAAAAAAATTAGCTAAATGTGCCAATGTGCAAAAAAATATGGAAATGAAGTTCTCAAAGTGACATATAATGTTATTTAAAAATTTATAGAGTGGAAAATCAATAAAAATTAGTGCACCATATGATTCATTTGTAAAAAATAAATACAAAACCATTTATGAAAACATTTGACAAGGAAACGAAAATAAGAATAATTATTTATATCAGTAGTATAACACTTATATGACATACAATAGGAAAAAAGGTGGATGCATGAGCAGTAATTTTTTAAAGATTCGATGGGAGGAGAACAAAGGGATAGGAAAAGGAGAAGCAGCAATAATAATAATAATAATTATTATTAGGGAGAAAGAAAAGAAAAGGGAAGGAAAGAATAGAGGTGTATGAAGGGGTAACAATGTATAGTGTGGAGTTCTAACCCTGTACACGTCACTAAACATGGTTTCCAGTATTCCACTATAAAGTCAAATCTTTTCTCATGCTGTCAAATAATTGGATGTCATCAGAAACTGCATTATTCCTAAGATTTCCAAAATGGCCATATGAACATTGCTATATGGAAAAAGAATTTCTTGATATAAGTAATTTTGATCTAATACATGGGAACGTTATCTAATGGAACAAATTTGAATTTTCTTTTTCTTCCCAGGCTTTCTTTGTTAAACAACTTTGTACGAGACGGTGAAGGATAACCGACTATCATGCCAAACAAAAATCAATTCATTTGGGTGACAAAAAACCTAAGCCTTTTCTAAAGTTTCTATCACCCGAGTATCCTCCTCCTAACCTTCCACCGTTGTGCCCTAATCCTTCGGACCCATTGGGTTTAGCTCCATAGGCTCAAAAACCTGCACATCCCCCAATTGAAATTGATAAAGATGGATTTAGTGAAAAAAATCAGAAACCATGGTCCTCTTTTCTGTGCCCAACTCTTCGCCTGATGCCCGGGAGGCTGATGGTAATTAGACAGCTACATTGGATAAGCATGTTTTGGGAGAACATCTACCTGCTTCCCGTCCGCTTCTGCTGCTATCGAATCATCAGCCTACTTCCTAGTGTCAATTTGTAAAAAAACCCGAAGTTGGCTGGAGTCTAGTTCATAAGGGAGGTCGTGCATAGGAAGATACTGTTTCTGTGCAATCTGCAACTTGCAAGAATGGTCAATATCTACTTCTTCCTCCTCCAGGATTTACTAACTAGTCAGCTCTATTAGGTTTTCTCGTAGAATCAAGACGAGCATGGAATGATGTTATCTAAAGTAATGACTTCCTATTTTCCATCCAATCAAGTTTAATGAGCCTAAGAAGTTTGGAATATGTGGTGTGCAAATATGTATCCGTAACTAGTTCAAAAAGGCAGACAATAATGGATTAATGTTATATTAATTTATGTTGTTGATTCCAAACCCCGTTATCCCATTTTTAACTTTTGTATTCACAGGATATGGAAGCCGACAAAGGAATTTACTGTTTATTCTAAAGAAGATGGATTTATATAATCAAATTTGATAAGAAAGAGGATTATTATAGGATAGTGAATGGAGGTCCTTAATTTTATGATAGGAAATTAATGATGAAGAAGCGGTGGTCAGTAAGTACGAAACTCAGTAAAGACATTTTAAATTCCATTCCTATATGGGTCTAGCTCCCTAGGTTTCCTCTTGAATATCAGACAGAATAGGGGATAAATTGTATTGTGTCAGTTCTTGGTACTCCTCTTAAACTTGATAAGTTTGCATAAGGAATTAGAAAGATTGCTTTCGCTCGGGTGTTGGTTGAATTTTTAGGTTATTTTTCTTATCCTAAACATTTTCCAATTTTGGCAGAAGATGACCAGTTGATAATGCAGGAAGTTAAGTATGAGTGGTTTCTAACTAGATGCTCGAATTTCCATTGTTTTGGGAATTTAGAAAGTTTCTACCAGTTTACTAAACTTGGGTTCCCAAACAAATGGTTCCTTGGTCATGTGCTAAGCATTCTATCGAGGAGGAACCTAATGTGTAGGTTCTTGAATTTCAATATCCTATTGTTCCTTCTTCTCGATACCTTAAAAGCTCTTATGTGCATCATGACATTAATTTCAAGACCCGGAAACATAGTTTCTTGCAAAATAAATGTTATATGCTTTCTAGTGATCCTGATGATATGGATTCAGTGGCCACTGTTGATGATGTCGGGGGCCTCTAAGATTAATTTCTTCGATAATAGAGGCCTGGAACATAATGGGCCAATACCTAAGGTGGTATGTAAGGACAGAGCCGACGCAACATCTTTCAAGTTTCAAGCAGATATGGATCCAGGAGTAATTGAAAACCTTGCATGGAACTCTATGGTCAGTCATATTAAGGGAAAGAAAAAAATGACAAAGAAGTTTAAACGGATCGCGACTCTTCTTTCTCCTGATCTGGTACTTTCTCCAGTGAGTGCATATTGTTTAGAGGGAGTCTACGCTTATTGTTCCATGGTCCAGAATTAAGTCTTGTTTCATTGGTCGTTGGTTCATATAATTTTAATATTACTCTCACTATATTAATAATAAGGCTAAATACTTTTTTATCCCAAAGTTAAAATATTATTATGGTTATTTAATCCAAATTGAAATAGTAGATATTAAAACCCAGCTAAGATTAAAAAAAATTCTTTACTTTTTCAAAATAATCAATTTTCCACTAATAAAATAAGGATATTAGAATATAGCGTTTTCATGATTTATAGTATTTGGAAACCTTAATAAAAAAAGCCACTATGTCATGTGTATATTTCAAATTTTTTCGAGGAGTTCCAATTACTAATGACAAAAGTCACGAAATGATGATAATAATGGCAAGTATCGAATGCTTAATTGCTTCACTTACTTTTAGTACTTTTAACAACCGTTTTTTTTTCCTGTTGTTGCTCCATTGTTGTTTTTGGTGATAGTCATAACATACTCCAAATCAAATTTGATGTTCAAGCCTCTGTTTCTGGACACTTTTTTAATCAATGTTATTATTTGCATAAAATAATATACAATAGCTACCAACAAGCCTGGCAGGTAACCTGAAGAGAACCATAAGTAAACAGACAACTATAACAATGACCATGCTTCCAAGAGGTAGATGGATGAGCTCCGGCAAGGCCACCGCTCATCATGCTTCAAATTCGACTTTCGACAAGGCCACCACCCAATAATGAAGTGCTGACGTCAAAAGTTGGTTACTAGTGACAATTAACCCCCAATCGTGCGATCAACACACGAATAAAGATTATAAAATGCAGTAAAAGAAAAAAGAATGAGGAGCACACACAGAAATTTTATAGTGGTTCGGCAAAGACGGTGCCTACGTCCACTTTATATATTATTTGTTTTTTTATTACAAGTACAATGTTTTTTTTTGTTTGAAGAAGAAAAAGAAGATGGTTATTTTCCTTTCTTCTTTTTGAGAGAGGTTAAGAGGAATGAACTCCAGAATTGAAGTGCAAAAGAAGTTGGTGGAAGGGAAGAGTCTCCTTTTCTCTTTTAGCTTGGCGGTATTTATAGGAGGAAAGTGCAGCTTAGGCTGTTGCAATTTGATCCAGCCATTCCGGGAAAGCCTGGACACGTGGAACCCATCAGTTGGTTTGAATAGTGGTTGGGGACTGATTCCGCTATTCATAAATAGTATCCTCGGAAGTTGCGGCTGATGTGGCCTCTACGGAAAGGTATATCAAAAGTAGAACTTTGTCCTGATGTGGTTTGACCGCTTTTATTGCCTAGGAAGTCGGGATATACGGTGGAATAGCTCTATAGAAGATTTCCACCACTACAACAAAACTTGATATTAGCTACGTTTTCTGGGAGCTTTAAAGTCTATTTGCATCTGTTAATCAACCTTAAATATAAAAAGTTAACGAGGAAACGTTGCCCAATTTTTCCCGCTTACATTTCACTAAAATTTTCCGTAATTTTTACGCGGCCGCTCAAATCTCTTTTTACGCTTCTTTCTTTATCCTTCTGCAGAAGAAAGAACGATGAAAACCCGATAAAACTAGAAACTCTAAACTGACATAAACTCTTTCATTAATCGATATATACATCAGTCACAAATCCTCATCTCCTAGCTCGAGCAATTCAGCTTCGCGTCGATTCCTCCCCAAACATAGCACCTGAAATATGGCTGAGAAACTCGTCTCTATCTCGCATAATTCAACTCTTTTAAGGTAATTTTAATATCACTTTTCTTTTCTGTTTCCATTTGAACTGGATTTGATCAATTTTTTGGAGGTTGTTGCGTGAACTGAGTTCAGAATTTGTTAAGTTATTTAAGTTCGTTGCTTGAACTGATTTCTATTTATCCAAAATATATAGTCTTTAGGCTCTTGCCTGCGTTATGATTATCTGGTTAGCTGCTTATTGTCGGCTGGTTTGATTGAAGCTTATTCGATTCGTACCTTTCAAAATACGACTTTTACGTTGGTCAGAACTTACACCTATTTGTGTTTTACTCAGGTCGGCATCGCATTTTTGTTTTTGTTTTTAACAACTAGGCGTGAAGTTAAAACTTTTCTAGTAGTTTAACTCCGTCCTAGCAATGATATACTACTGTTTGTTTTAATGAATTCCATTTTTATCTTTTTTTGTGCATCAGCACTAATATGTGGATAAACTGTTTATGAAAATGAGTGCTGAAAATATCAAAGCCTAAATTTTTCCTTGAACACTGTCTTCAAATCAAACAGTGGTCGCGAAAGGTTTTTGTATAGATGATTAGTTCTTACATTGATTTTTGTCATCAGTCGATATTTGATTAATAATTTTTTGAATTACATTAGTAGTTTTAACTTCCAACTTGTCATCTGCAAATAAGTATTTAATGGAAATAAGCAAACTACTTGTGCAGTTTGATTAATATGCTTTGAAACAGTCTTAATAGCAAGAAAAATTGCACCTTGTCTTTTCTTCAAGTAGTTGGTATTAATCTCTTAACTAATCTACGCTGTACTAATTTAGCATTTTGATTCACAAGAAAATATCTTGAGGGATCTTGCATTACTGTTGCTAAGATTTATGTGATAATGCAAGTTTATTAAATTTAAGATATATATATATATATATATATATATATATATATATATATATATATATGTATGTATGTATGTAGCGGTCTTTCCTCGCATTGATTTTTATTAGGTTACTAGAAAAGCTCTTGTTTTAGATGAGATATTCAATTATGTGCAGTCGTTGCAGAACACAATTGAGCTAAATAGAGTTAGTTTTAGTGGATATATTATATGCTTATGAAAGTGCAATTTTGTATTACATATAGGAGAAGCCCAGCAACAAAATATTCAGCCTTATAGTTCTATTCCACCTTAACTATTCATATTTCCTAAAAATTTGTTTATGTATAACGTTGTTTTCTACTAGGATACTTCATATGAACATCGATAGTGATTTGCTTGTTTTGTTAAGAAACTAATTAAGTTTAAATGCGATTTGTTTGGTTTCTTTTGTAGTTCTGGGAAATATATTCTAGTATACATCGCAAGTGAACATGAACGTTGTATTTATTTGCTCTCTTTCATGTACTGAAAATCATAAGCTACCTGAATTAATATTCAGATATGGGAAAATCAAGACTTAACAGTATGTTGAAGAATCTTTCTAGCTGCTGAGTTTATCCATTTCTAAAGCCTGTTACCACATAGTTTCATTTTTTAAGAACTTGATTGAATAGCCTGCTTGCATACAATCATTGTATAAGACACATGAAGTGTTTGATTTTAGTTCAAAAAAAGTGTTTGTTTTTGCCGTATATGTTTGTATATACAATCATTGTATACAACACATGCGTATAGAAACATACATATATGTTCGTTTTTGCCATTTTGACGTGCTTCCTATCTTTGATTATAACTATGGATGTTCCCTATCATTTCAAGTCAAAGGAAAAATGTTAACAAAAGGAGGACTATGTGGAAACTCTCGGAAATCAAAAGACAGAAGGTAAAGACTGATGCTAATAAACAAATTCCTAAGCATTTACCTCCTAATTACTACAAATTTAATTTTTTTTCCCTCAAACAATAGAATTTTTCTATAAAATGCTGGATAGGACATCCACCAATATCACAATTTATGCTTTTGTGCTTGTTTATTAGTGGAGTCAATAGATCAGAGAGGCACACCAAAATACAGTTGGATAAATCTTATGAAGACACATGAGCAAAAGCCGACTCTCTTAGGTTGCTAGCTGACCTGTTACTGTTATTACAAAAATTCTGACCACCTCTTAAGGGTATTGAATTTACAGATGAGTATTATCCGGTATTTAGCATAGGAATATTTCATGAATGGGATAGTTGATGAAAAGACGGATGTGTGTGTGTGGAGTGTTCGTGTTGGAAATTGTATCGGGTAGGAGGCCAGTGGACAGGTCTTATAAGAGCTTTCTTATTTAGGTAATTTCACTATTATTTATTACAATCTTCAATAATTTACAGAATTAATGCTGATTTTTTTCTTACTTTATGATTGGAGCTTAAGCCATAATTGAATAATGAGATGACACACATTCTGCTGGCTTCAAAATAAGGAGAGAAGTATTATGCCGAACAGTTGAAAATACTCAGTTTCTTTGCTTCACTTCGCATTGAACCATTTGCAGCTTGGAGAGCTTCTGTGGCTAAGGTAATTTCTTATTTAATTGCAGTTTTTTAATGTTTCATTAATGTTTATAAATTGCAATTTTTCTTTCCTATCTTTATTTGTATCCTCTTCTGTTTGAAACAATGGATGGCTGGTAAAGATCGAGAAAAAGACAACGAGGGAGCGATGCATGATTTAATGCAAGAAGGAGAGATTAAAAGAAGACGAATTGAATTGGGAGATAAGAAGAGTTGATGCGAGGTTCAGGAGAATTAAAGGTGAAAAAAAATTTACAGAAGGAATATGGGTATTAAGTAAAAAGTGAGAGGCAGATGTGAGAAGAAACTAAAACCTCTAATTATAATGCAAAATGAATTCAGATACCTATTGAAAACTGAAATGCTCGATAATGGATAGAAGTTATCAATATTAATGTTTTAAGTTGACATGTCATAATTTGGTTTGAAAGTATGCAATTGATAAATTTTGGACAAAAGAATCGTGCTAACTTTTTTAGCATATATGACTTAAGTTTAGGTATAAGTTTCTGATATAAAACACATGCTTCTATTTTCTTAAGAGAAGACCATAGATCTTTTTGAAAAAGTTAGACAATAGTGAAATATTGGCATGTATGCCTTTTTTTTGATAAAGTAGATTGGAAATTTCATTGGTTAAGGCTAATTGCCTTATGCCTGGTTTGTAAACTCGGATATTGGATCTGTGATAGTTTGATATTGCATGTTGTATCAAGATGGTCATTCGCATATATGATCGACGAATTAATAGTGTATGCATAAATGGAATGAAATTATTAATCATGTTGAACCTGATAGACAGTGGTGGTGGATCTAGATTAACGTTCATGAGACAAATGTGACCTCAATTGTGATTTCAACAAGATTTATAGTATTTTATCCAATGTAAATACTCTAATATACACTCTAATATGTAGTGCATACAAGTGTTTACATCACAATAACATAACTTGTACTTTATTTTAGAAAAGCAGATTTGATTATTGGTTTCTATTATTCATTCGATTTTCGCTATGAACTGTCTGGCACTAACAAAAGCTCGACATCCCTTCCAAAAGTTTTGATCTTCTATGCTCTTGCATGTATTACTATTATCGGATTTGTCTCTTTACCATTCTTCAAATGCTTGCTTCTTTTTTTTCCAATTCGGCTCTTCCGATCTACAGTAGTAGTTTGTTCTCAAATCTATCTATAGACTATTTTTGGGTACAGATTATTAAAACTTCAGTAAGTAATTATAGTTGATGGAATGAATGATTGTTTAATGTAATATATTATGATTTTTACTACAACTGCATGAGAAATAGCAATGTTCTCGAATATAAGTTCCGAATAGTCATATATTATGATTTAATAATTAATATTGTATTTTGGCAGTGCAGGCAATGGTGGTGACTCAGGCTTTGTAAAAGTTGGCATCATAAGAAGGGTGACAATTTTGGCTTTGGGAAGGGTGGTTTTGTAATTCCAGCGGTGGACATTTCAACTCCCATAGCCCTAAACAGTAGCCATCAGGCTAGTTTTGGCACTATGTGTCACCATCCACTTCTCCGGACTATTTTGTTAGCACTATTCATGTAAACGTATTTGTGATTACTCGTGATATGTTACTTATTCTATCGAAAAATAACTATTGAATTGATTATGTATAACTTGATTATGTGATTACTGTGGTTTTTCAATTATTTGAATATGATAATCATATGATTGATTGATTGTTTGTTTGAATATAATAACTATTGATTAATTGTTTGTTTGAGTATGACAGTTATGTGATTGATTGTTGGTTCAATATGAATATTATATAAGTGGTTGTTGGAAGTGATACAAGCCATCAAGGTAAATAACAACATTTAAAATATATTGTTAAATAACCAATAACTTTTAGTAGCGTTTTAAAAATGCAACAAAAGCAAATATAAATTGGTATAAAAAAATATAGTTGCGTTGAAAAAACACTACAGAAAAAATTTCTGTTGCATTTTAAAAAAGTTTTGGTAGCGTTTACTAAAACGCAACAAAAAAATCCATACTTTTAGTTGCATGTCGTATAGCAGCATTCTCTACAACGCTATGAAAAGCTTTTGTAGTGTTTTTTCAACGCTACTAAAAGTATTTTCTAGTGTACTGCACGTTGGCTCGAGATAATCAGTCGACGCGCCTTTCACGGAAGCGAGATACTCGGTCGACTAGGAGAGCGACTCTTCCGGAGTGATCTGTCGATTGACTAGGCTGGACTTGGGCCAATATGTTACTGCTTCGGACCATGCGTCTGTTGGGCTTCCTGAAGCGCGAATTATATCCATTTGCGTGTTTGGGCTTTGGTCTGGCTCGTTGAGACTCTTGCCAAAAAGAGGGTTAACACTTTGCCCCTCAGAATGCATCTTCATTGGTAGAGGGAGGTGTGTTCTGAAATTTGAACCGAAGCACAAACGCTCGAGCAGCTATGGTCACGCCGGACCATATTAAGGCCAGAAAACCGACAGTTTCGATGTTGTATTAAGGCCAGAAAACTGACGAACATATCAGGTCGTATTAAGGCCGGAAAACCGACAACGATCAGGAAACATATTAAGGCCGAGGTGACGATCGCTATTTGTATGAGAGTTAGTTCCTGCAAATACAAAATAAACCACTCTCGTTTTGGAGGAGGCTAATGGGTCGAGCATTTTATATCACTTGGCTTTGAAGGGTGGCGAGCAGTAACCATGCTCGGCTTAGTAACGAACATTAACCATGTCCGGCTTAATGGTGAACGCTTAACCAGGTTCGGCTTAATGGCGAACGCTTAACCAGGTTCGGCTTAGTGGCGAGCATTAACCATGCTCGGCTTAGAGAGGTGGCGAGTATTAATCATACTCGGCTTAGGGCAAGTGTGTTTTTAATGCTTGACTCATGTTAAGTTAGTTTGTCCAGCGAGTTATGAATGCTCGTGGTGTAAAAAGAAAAGAGGGAGTATAATCTATACTTTGTATTTAGAAAACATGGCCTCACTCGGTTAAGGGAGTAGGCGTTTAGAAGAAAAGAAAGGGTGGTGGGCTTTCACACTGACCACATAAAACAAGGGGTGAGCGTTATTTATGCTCGGCTTAGAGGTTTCCAAACATGATCGATATTTGAAAAAATAAAATTCATAACCGTTAAACAACTATTACAAAGAAAAGAAATTCTAAGGGGACATCAGTTGATCTCAGAGCATGCCTAGGAGCTAAATCCTAACCCCATACATGTGTATATCAAGGTGTCCTTATTATTGAAAGGAATACATCAAAAGAAAAGAAATCTAATTAATGATAATGTCGCGAGTGCTAGTCTCGGGGTCCTTTCCGTTTCTAGGAGCTCAAGGACCGACCTGAGGTGCTTGGGCAGAAGGTCGTGGCGGCATGGACGGGGCACAATCTTTGACATATTCGGGAAGCTCTCCTTTTCTGACTCATCCTTCGGTGAGATCGCGCAGATGTTGGCATTCATTTGTATCATGTCCAGCTACGTTGTGGAATATACAATGCTTGCCAGAATCGAGTTCCATCTGGGTCGGCTCTCATCGAGGTGGTCTTGGAGTTGGTAAGGACTAGCGTATGTCGAGATAGATATCGAGCAAAGAGGAATTGAGCTCGGTGTACTGATCGTATTTATTTTCATTTCGAGGTCGCATATTGCACTAGGTTTTTTCCGGGGCCTTTCCTCTTTCTTTATTCTGGTCGTTACCATTGAATGGACCTTGTTGTTTGGCTACTAAAACCTCGAGGCTCTCCATTTCAAGGCTGGCATCTTCTTGTCGAAGGAATCTTTCGGCCTCGGAGTAAAAGTCGTCTATATCCTTAGGAGGATCTCTGGTTAAAGAGATTGGGAATTCTGATCGATTTTGAACTCCTGCGATGGCGGCCATGAGTACCATCGATGGTTCAGGTTGATCGACAGATGCTACGGTCACGTTGAATCTTTCAAGGAAGGATCTGAGCGTCTCTCTGGATCGCTGCTTGATGGTAGACAAGAACATAACACTTTTTGGTTGGGAGATATGCACTTGGAATTGTTCGATGAAGCGGGTGACTAGAGTGTTCCAACTGCTGATCGACTTCGTTGTTAGCTGCCGAAACCATATGTCGGCTATATTTGTGAGAAAGAGGGGAAAGCACTTAGCCATGACGTTGGTCGATGCACCCAGTACTTCCATATGTCGCATGTATTGCATGAGGTGAATGGTTGGGTCAGTGCGACCGTTGTATGGCTCGATAGCTGGGAAACTTGAAGTCCGGAGGGTTTCGAGAATTTCCGATTTCCCTGGTGAAGGGGCTGCGATTGACATTATCTATATCCTACTGCGAAGAGTTGCCTCGAGTGAAGCATCGAATAATGCTTGCAAGCTGGCTCCCATCTCCGAGGAGTCATTGCCATGAATTTAACTCTACATTTGGAAGAGCTTCTGTGCGGGGATCTGACAAAAGCATTCTCGGAAGGGCGGCCGTTGGTGGGGCTCAGTTTCCGAGAGTTGAGTGAAGGTGTGAGGGAAGGTGAGCCACAGTAGTGGTTCTAGGTAGAATGGCCCCTCTGGAACCTGATGAGTTGTTGGTCGAGCCATGCCTGTAACAAAGGGTCTAGGCTGATCCAGCATAGCATGTGATGTTCGAGGCTAGGGGTTGCCCCCATTTGGAGAGAGGTTAGGAGGGTCTACGGTAGCGTTTTCTTCCACCATGGTGAGGACCGGTATAGTAGGGTGGCTTCCCTCATTTGAAGGGAAGGCTGCACCAGCTCTTCGTTGAAGGTGAAGAGTGGTTAGCCTAGTCTGTGGTAAGATTCCAGATTGTAATGGGAATGGCGTTGATTCTGAGGGACCCGGAGGTAGCTTGACTGGTTCGATAGGTTGACTTGCTCCCAAGAGTGGGGGTAAATTTGCCAGACGACCTAGATCTTGATCGCTACCTCCTGAGCTTCTGCTACTGCACCTATGCTGGTTGCTGGAAGTGATACTCCTGGTTATGAAGGATTGGTTGGTGGGACTAAACCAGGATGAAATAAAGGTGTAACCTGATCAGTGGCCTGATTCTGTGCAGACCGAAGATCAGTTGTTGCCCCAGTCTCGGCCAGTGGAGGAATTGATGTTGAAGCGTTCAATCCTGTTTCCAGTCGACCAAGAAGGTGATCCATCAACTGTTGTTGTCATTCGAGGAGTTTACCCTGAGATGCCACTTGTTCTCTGAATTCGACCATTATCTTATCCATGTCATCCCGGGTAAGGAATCGAGACATGTCGTCATGAGATGAAACTTCGTGACTTGCTTCTGCAGCAACTGTATCGGTTGCATCAGTGTTTGCAAGACGAAAGGATGTTGCATCTTTCTTTTGTTTGTTCACCATAAGCAGAAGTGAGTAGAGGCTTTAACGGAATATCAGTACTTAGCCCCTACCTGGCATGCCAGAAGTGGTGATGTCAAAAGTTGGTTACTAGTGACAATCAACCACAAATCGTGCGATCAACACATGAATAAAGATTATAAAATGTAGTAAAAGCAAAAAGAATGAGGATCACACACAGAATTTTTATAGTGGTTCGCCAAAGACGGTGCCTATGTCCACTTTATATATTATTATTTTTTTGATTACAAGTACAATGCTTTTTTTGTTTGAAGAAGAAAAAGAAGATGGCTATTTTCCTTTCTTCTTTTTGACAGAGGTTAAGAGGAATGAACTCCAGAATCGAAGTGCAAAAGAAGTTGGCGGAAGGGAAGAGTCTCCTTTTCTCTTTTAGCTTAGGGGTATTTATAGGAGGAAAGTGCAGCTTGGGCTATTGCAATATGATCCGACCATTCCGGGAAAGCCTAGACACGTGGAACCCATCAGTTGGTTTGAATAGCGGTTGGGGACTGATTCCGCTGTTCATAAATAGTATCCTCGGAAGTTGCGGCTGACGTGGCCTCCACGCAAAGGTATATCTAAAGTCGAGCTTTGTCCAGATGTGGTTTGACCGCTTTTATTGCCTTGGAAGTCGTGATATACGGTGGAATGGCTCTGTAGAAGATTTCCATGCTGGCCCGAGATAATCGGTCGATTCGCCTTTCACGGAAGCGAGATACTCGGTCGACTGGGAAAGCGATTCTTCCGGAGTGACCTGTCGATTGACTAGGCTGGACTTGGGCCGATATGTGACTGCTTCGGACCGTGCGTCTGCTGGGCTTCCTGAAGCGCGGCTTATATCCATTTGCGCGTTTGGGCTTTGGTCTAGCTCATTGAGACTCTTGCCAAAAAGAGGATTAGCATGAAGTATTTATACTCCTAAAAAACATTGGTCACTCCATAATATACAAAAACTATAAAACAACTATAAATAAAAAAAGGTCGTCTGATGTGATCTAGAAAAGGCTCCTCATCCACAAGCCATCGAACCTGACTCCAATAATCCCATCCCAATAGACCTGACTGGTAACCTAGGAAAGTAGTCCAACATTGAGAAAAAAAGATATAAGCACCCAAGCCGTCTGACAGAACCAGAACAAATAAGTGACTCCAAACCCACGGGATCCATAGTAAATCGGACTGAAAACCTGTTGATCCAGACCCTGCAGCAATAGCAAACCATATCAAAGCAACGGGAGGGGGAGTTACAGGTGAGGATAGGGAGGAGAAACAGAATCCTCTAACCTATTAGAGGAAGCTTCAAACAATCCCCTTTGGTGGGTTATCAGGAACATATATAACATCAAAGGTCCTAGCCAACCTTCTCAATTGGGAGCTAATTGACCCTCTGAAAGGTCTACCCCGAAATGCAAGGAAGACATCCTTCCTTAATTTTCGGATGATGGAAGCCGAGTCCATAGGCACCTCTTCAAAAATCGCCTTATTCCACGAGCACCAGATATGCCAACAGATAAGACAAGGGATTAACCGAATGAGAACCGAGCAAATTGATTTACCTGTATTCCCATTCCACTAGAAACTCAGTAAATCAGCAAGAGAAGACGTATTACTTCGATGACCCACCAAGTCTCCGAAGTAATACCACACTGATTTAGCAGCGAAACCAAAGAAAAACAAGTGACCTATGGATTCCGTGTCACCGGACCAACAGCACCTGCAACGGAACACCATAGGGATGACAATTCTCTGTAGATTCTCGTCTATCGGGAGTCCCCCATAAAGGATCCTCCACATAAACAGAGAAACCTTCGGGGGAATACGGACATCCCAAATGAAAGAGAAAAAGGGAAGACGAGGAGTTTGTGTCCTAGCCGAGATCCACGCCGCAGAAATAGAAAAGGGACAGTTGTTCCATCCGGATCCGCCACCATGAGCATCTGATAAGGCACTCATCGATTGCATCTGTTTCCACGTCTCACTAACATAGGATGGGGCACCGGAGAAGTTAGCAGCCTTAAGTCTGCGGTACTTGGCGTGAAGGAACATCACCCATAAGGAGTCGTTCGCGTTGAACCAAGCCCACAACTTGCAAGCATAAGCAGCACAATTATTCTTTCGATTTTTGAGGCCCAGACCCCCTTCATCTTTAGGACGACAAATGATGTCCCATGAAATCCAATTGTGATGATTAGCATTCTCGTTTTTCCCCAGAAAAAGGAGGAAGCCAAAGAACGCAAAGAACGAAAGAAGCGGTAGGGGTTATAGCAGCAAAGACGTGCGATCCTATAGAGTCAAGCACCGACTTTAATAGAACCAGTCTTCCAGCCTGAGAGAGAAGCGCCACATTCTGTTATCCACCTGATCGATTCGTTATCAACAATTGCGTACGGGTCGGTTCTGGACATTTAAAAGAAGGGGTCGGTCCTGTAATTCTCAAGAGGGATCGGTCGTAGTGCACAAAGATTCCTGGTCGCTCCAAAGGCAAAAGATTCTTGGTCGCTCCAGATACGGAAGGCCTCTGGTCACTCTCATCTCCATGCTGACCTGGTCGCTCCAAAATGCAGAAGAACTCCGGTCGATCCAAAATGCAGAACACCTCTGGTCGCTCCAAAGATAGAGGACATCCGGTCGTTCTCCTCTAAACATAAGGCTTCAGGTCGCTCCAAAGATAGAGGGTATCTGGTCGCTCCAACTAGCTTCAAACTCTCAGGGTCGGTCCATTCTACAAAGATCCCTGGTCGGTCCGCATATCTAAAGTGTAGCGCCATCCAGTTCCTACAACATCTGGTCGGTCCGCCTTATTTATTCAGCCTCCTGGTCATCTTTCTGCTTCCTGGTCGCCTTTCCCTCCAGCGGAGCTCCCTGGTCGATCGAAATGCATGAAATGGCACGACAGCTGGTAACAGCTGGTAGTGGCATCTTCGTAAATACCTGAAAAAATCGACCCGCAGCCTGAATTCAAGATTTCAACCACTCCATCACCTATAAATAGCACCCTACCTCCACTATTTCAGGGGGACTTTTTCTGGAAATATGTGGAGGTGCTTCCAAATTGCTTTTTGGACTTCTTCAAGCATTCCAACATCTATTCTTCATAATCCAACAAATATCAATGGAGCATGGAATCATGGCTTCCACAAATGATATATGATAGATCTTAAGGTCGAAGATCCATGGCAAAAGCTTGGTAATAAGGAGATTTCCTCGCTGTCCAAGATATTTCTCTACCATTTTCAGCAATTCAAACAGAAGGATGTGTGTGAGAGAAAGTTTGGTTGAATGTATGAGTGATCTTACCTTGTAAACAACTTATTGATAATAAAATTCTCTCTTAAGAGTGGACGTAGACCTCCTCAAAGGTCGAACCGCTATAAACTCTTGTCTTCTTTCTATATTTTGATGTTTTCATGTATTAGATATGGCCTCACATAATAAAAAAGGTATTCTTACGTCTTGCCTTTGAAAAGGTGACATGCTTCCTAAGCATCTCGCCTCCGATTAGGTAACGCGTTAAGCAATACTTTGGTTGTTTTGCCAAATTTTGGTGTAAACAATAAGGCGCCCACCGTGGGGCCCTCTACTTTCTGACATCAAGTATATTGTGAAGATCTTAGAGCTTTTAAGCCTAGTGGAGCTTTTAAGCCTAGTCTCAAAATAGGCCACTCGAATCTACGAGTTGGGCCTCCTAACGAACTATCTTCAAAGTTCAAGCTGCTTTCTGAAATAATGGCGCCAAAAGCAAATAAGGAAGTAAGGGCTAGAGCATCTAACGAGGGAAATCGAGAGGAAACCTCCGCCGTTAACCGGTTTGAAGTAGGCGAAACATCGAATGGAGGCGTGAATGTCATAAGAGGCGAGCTTAATCAAGCCGTCGTGGGTCTGACACAACAACAGGAAATAGCTAACAAAGCCATAATGGCAAAGCTAGATTCACTCTTTGTTCTTCAAACCGCTACAGCAAAGGTAGCCACAAGGACTGCTCATGCAGAGGGTACCAGATCTTCTTCCTCTAGTCCGAACCGAGAAAAATCTATCCAACAGATCTCTGATCCTAATAAAGGAAAGCATGAGAATTCAAAGCATGTTGATCGGAACCATAACGCGGGGATTACTTCTCGTCAAGTGGCCAATTCTGCCAAAGGGGCACTTTCTAATGATGAAAGACCAGGACCCCGGAGTCACAACCGTGATGGCTTGCTTAGGCAAGCTACCGGTCAAGACAAAAGCGTCCGCCCCGCAGATAGCCTCCACGAGAGGGAACGCCTCCTGAAATTGGTCCAACAGCTTATGAAAGAAAGCAAATCTCGAAATGATAATGAGGCTGAATGGGAGTTCGCGCCATCAAAAACCCCTCTCACTGAGAGAATCAAAAAGGCAACCTTCCCACGGAAATTCAAGCCACCTACAATCTAAGCCTACAATGGGACAGGCGACCCCAATGTGTTTTTGTTTCGATACGACCAACACATGGATGTGGCCCAAGCAACCGACGAGCTTAAGTGTTTGTACTTTCCAGTGTACTTGGAAGGAGTAGCATCATTATGGTTCACTAAATTGCCTCCCAGATCTATTGATAATTTTTTCACACTAACAAGATGTTTTCAAGACCAATTCCGCCTCCAGACAACGAAGGTTACAGATATTATGTCTCTCAACGAGTTGGAACAAGCCCGGGTGAAACGATTAGATCTTTTCTAAGTCGTTTTAATGCTGTCGCTGCTGAAGTAGGGACCCACGAGCCAAGGCTAATTCTAATGGCCTTGAAGGGGGGCATAGATAAACATTCTGAATGTGGAAGGTGGTTAAAGAGAAAGAAGCCTAACACATTAGAGAAATTCTATGACAAAGCCGAGGAATACATGAGTCTTGAAGATGATCCCATTTACTCTGTTGGCAAGACCAAAACTAATGTGGTTCTGGAGAAAAAAGAAGCTTCTACAAAAACCGATCAGATAAATTCAGGTGGGGGGCAAAAAAGAGGAAACGGTAATGATGCCAAGAACGATAAGGATTTTAAAAAGCGACGCTTCTTCAAGCCTACGGACCTTACTTCGTTGAATGATACGCTTGAGCACATATACATGGCAGCTAAAGCTACGGAGGATTATCCGAGCCCGAAACCAATAAAGGTGCCCGAAGAAGCTGCAAATTTAGGGAGGTTTTGCCGATTTCATAATCGACCAGGTCATGACACAAATGAGTGTCGGCACTTGAGGAATCTAATTGAAGAGTTGATAAGAAAGAACTGTCTTCAGGAGTACGTGAAACATTCGTCGGATATTGAGCCTACTCAAGGGTAGAAGATTCATCCAAGTCAAGATGGAAGAACACCTGCAAATGGTTCTCGACCTGTTATCAACACAATCAGTGGTGGACCTCATCCTGCAGGAGACACCTGGGAGGATATTGTCAGGTATACAAATGAACTAGGTAGTGCTTCAAAAGAAAATGGATTTGAAGTTTGCAGTAACTCACTTCGTTGGAAAATACCAAAAACATCATGGGAAGATGTGGTATTCCGAGATCGGGATTCCAGTGGAAAATTGACTCCAACCAATGACCCAATAGTGATCACTATTGGCTTGGGTCCAGCAATAGTGAAGAAGGTACTGATTGATAATGGGGCATCTGTAAATGTCCTGTTTTACAATAATTTCTCTAAAATGGGGTTGTCCATGGATAATGTGCGAGCAAGTAAAAATAAAATACACGGTTTCACTGGTGTACCAACTCAGCCTATTGATGTAATCGATCTCCTCGTAGACTTGGTGAGGGGAAGAAGCAAGTTTCCATGATGCAGTCTTTTGTGATAATAGACTTGCTGTTAGGGTATAATGCATTTTTGGGAAGACCAGCACTAGCTGCTTTCAAGATAGCTCTTGCTCCATGGTGTTTGACGATGAAGTTCTCAACTGCAAACGGAGTGGGAGTAATCAAAGGAGATCCTCAAGAGTCGAGAGACTGCTATATGGCAGAGTTGATTGAAGCTCGCAATTATGACATCAAGAAGGATGTGGAGACTCCTCTCTGCATCCATGAAGCCCCCTTATAGCAATTAATAACCTACCCCTGTGCTGGAGAATACAACGACATGCAAGAAGATATGGATCCGCGAAAAACCAGTGCAGGGGAGGAAAGGGCAGAACCGGCTGAAGCTACCATTTCTATACAGGTCCATGATAACGATCCAGATAAGGTGGTAAAGATAGGCTCTCAGTTGGATCCTTTGCTGCGAAAAGAATTGATTGTTTTTCTAAAGACGAATTTGGATGTCTTTGCTTGGAACCATTCAGATATGTGTGGAATATCTCCGGAAGTGATTGTGCATAAGCTGAACATTAATCCTAGCATACATCCTGTGAAACAGAAAAGACGGATGCAAGGCCCTGAGAGGTCTAAGGCTTTGGAGGATGAAGTGGATAGGCTATTAAAGAACAGCTTCATTAGCGAGTCCACCTATCCAAAATGGGTGTCCAACCCAGTTCTTGTAAAAAAGTCAAAGGACAAATGGCGAGTGTGTGTTGATTATTCTGATCTAAACAAAGCATGCCCAAAAGACAGTTTCCCCCTACCTCGAATTGATCAGCTTGTCGATGCAACGGCGGGGTATGAACTGTTGTCTTTCATGGACGCATATTCAGGCTACAATCAGATCATGATGCATGAGCCAGACCAGGATAGTACTAGTTTCATAACTGATCGCGGTTTGTATTGTTATAAGGTAATGCCGTTTGGTTTGAAAAATGCAGGTGCCACGTATCAACGTCTGGTGAATTCGATGTTCAAAGGGCAAATTGAAAAAACCATGGAGGTCTATGTTGAAGACATGTTGGTAAAATCCAAGGAAGCAAAAAGTCATATGGAAGACCTTGACGAAATGTTTCAAATCCTAAGGCGATACCGCATGAAGCTAAATCCACTCAAATGTTCATTTGTTGTAGCTTCAGGAAAGTTTCTTGGCTTCATGGTCAATGCCCGGGGCATTGAACCAAACCCAGCATAAGTGGTTGCCTTGCGAGAAATGCGAGCTCCGCGGACTAAAAAGGAACTCCAAAGTTTAAATGGCAAGGTGGCAGCTTTAAGCCGCTTCATTTCAAAGGCAACGGACAGGTGCATTCCCCTCTTTGATGCATTAAAAAAGGAAAGGAAGAATTTCCAGTGGACTCCTGAATGCTAGCAAGCATTTGAGGATCTTATCAAGCACATGGAATCACCTCCGATGCTGTCAAAACCAAAAGATGGAGAAAGCCTGTTCCTATATCTTGCGGTATCATCCCATGCTCTAAGCGCAGCCCTCGTCAGGGAAGAAAATAAAAATCAGTGGCCGGTATACTACGTCAGCAAAAGGTTTACCAGGGCAGAGATGAATTATCCGAAGATCGAAAAGCTTGCATATGCTCTGCTTATTGCATCACAGAAGCTCAGGCCTTATTTCGAATCTCACTCTATCAAGGTTCTTACAGATCAACCTTTGAAACAAGTGTTGTTCCGTCCAGAAACCTCAAGGAGATTACTAAAATGGAATATTGAGCTCAGTCAGTACAATGTCACTTATCACCCTAGGAAAGCAATAAATGGGCAAGCCCTAGCTGATTTTATTGCCGAGTTCACTGATAGAGGAGAGGAAATGAAAGAAACCAATGAGTTGGTCGCCAGATGGAAGCTTTTCGTTGATGGTGCTAGGAATGAATACTGTGCTGGGGCATGAATCGTGTTTGAAACTCCAGAAGGACGACAGATATGCTGTGCTCTACGATATGAATTCCCAGTCACAAACAACGAGGCCGAGTATGAAGCTTTGCTCGAAGGATTGAGAGTTGCGAAAGAGTTAAGCCTGAGGAGTTTGTTGATCTTCAGTGATTCACAGTTGATGGTTTCTCAAATCAAAGGTGAATTTGAGACCAAGAGAGGAAATCTTCCAACGTATCTACGCAAAGTCAAAGAGTTTCTTGACAATCTAGAGTACTATTCTATCTCTCATATCCCTAGAGGAGAAAATTGGAAAGCCGATTCTTTATCAAAGCTGGCTAGTACCGGAGATCCTCAAATCTTCGGCCTAGTTCCAGTTGAAGTTTTATCTAGTTCCAGTGTTGAAGAATCTGATATAGATTGGGTTATGGAGACAGCTGACGAGCCATACTCGTGGATGACCCCCATCAAGAATTATATACTCCATGGGACACTTCCTGAAAACCCGAAGGATTGCAAGAAGTTGCTCCGAAAGTCCCGTTTGTATCTCGTTCAGGATGGTCACTTATATAGGAGAGGATATTCAACACCTTTGCTACGATGTGTAACAAAGGAGGAATCCAAAGCAATCCTGGCAGAATTACATGGAGGAGATTGTGGCGGACATGTAGGTGGACAAACTCTAGCCAAAAAAGTTCTTCGATATGGCTACTTCTGGCCAGAGGTAAATCTCGACTCTATGATCTTTGCTAAAAAATGTGACCAATGCCAGAAATTTGCAAAGATTCCGAGAGCTCCATCGACTGAGTTGACACAAATGTTGAGTTCTTGGCCATTCGCTGTCTGGGGCATAGATTTGATTGGAGTATTACCTAATGCAAAATCCGGTTTCAAGTACGCCATAGTTGCTGTGGACTATTTCACTAAATGGGCGGAAGCTGAGCCACTGGCAACCATCACATCAAGAAAAGTGATCAATTTTGTTTTGAAAAACATCATATGCAGATTTGGAGTTCCGCAGAAGATCATCACCGACAATGGCACGCAATTTGAAAGCGATGAGTTCAAAGACTTTTGCGACAAATATCACATTCAGAAAAGCTTCGCAGCAGTTGCCCACCCGCAGGCCAACGGGCAAGTTGAAGCAATCAACAAATCCTGAAATCCACCATTAAGAAGCGTCTCGAGAAAGCTAAGGGTAACTGGATTGAAGAATTGCCGCTTGCACTATGAGCTTACCGTACGACTCATAAAACTGCGACGGGGCATACTCCATTCTCTCTGGCATTTGGATCGGAAGCAATGATACCTGTGGAGTTAGAGGTTCCTACTCACCGCACAATTCACTTTAACCAGAAAGAGAATGAAAAGTTGCAGCTTGAAGCCCTCGATTTACTCGAAGAAAAAAGGACTGAATCATAGCTTAGGATAGTCGCCTATCAAAGGAGAATTGCCCGACACTTCAATCAAAAGGTCAGGCATAGAACATTCCAAGTGGGAGACTTAGTGTTAAAGAAGATCATGACCGCAACAGGAGTTTTTTGCTCCAACTGGGAAGGTCCATTTGTCATCGATCAAAAGCTCCTCGACGACACCTTTAAGCTCAGGACTATAGACGGAATAGAAGTCCCAAGGGCCTGGAACAGTGATCACCTCCGGCGTTATTTCAAGTAACTCTTTTGGCTCATATTCCTTTGTGTTTTTCTATGAATATAACGGATACTTTTTATGAAATTATATGAATATGAGTAAAACAACTCTTTTGACTCCTGTCTAAATTATACATCGCATACCTTTGATTATATACTCAAAAATGTTCAGTTATGATTTCTGATTACAGGACATAATTAAAAGAAAAAATTCGCTGGTTCATTCCCCGATGAAAGCCTGGTGTTAGTTCATAGCATAGTTCAAAAGGACAAATTAAGCGCATGGATCCATAAAGCACTCCTGTCGAAATACGGTAAGTGAGGAATGTCTCCATAAGATAAAAAAGAAGAACAAAACACCAAGGCCAATCAGCGGGAGAAACCAATGGAGTAAAATCAAAGAAGACTCGCTAAAATTCCACCAAAGGAGTATCATTCGAGAGGATCGACCTAGGGTTATGGATTTATAACCGAGACATCTCGATCAACTCAAAGGTCCAACAAAATCAATACCCACTCCGTGGAACTAGGCAAACACAGTTTTGAACCCAAAACCTCTCCGGGGGTGCTCAGTCAAATAACTTAAATTCAGTACAAATCTGACCACGTTATTACCAAACCGAGTCTTTAACCCAAAACCTCTCCGGGGGTGCTCAGTCAAATAAGTTAAAGTCAGACAAAATCTGACCACGTTATTGTCAAACTGAGTCTTTAAAACCAAAACCTCTCCGGGGGTGCTCAGTCAAATAACTCAAAGTCGGACAAAATCTGACCACGTTATTGTCAAACTGAGTCTTTAAACCCAAAACCTCTCTGGGGGTGCTCAGTCAAATAACTCAAAGTCAAACAAAATATGACCACGTTATTGTAAAACTGAGTCTTTAAACCCAAACCATCTCCGGGGGTGCTCAGCCAAATAACTTAAAGTCAGACAAAATCTGACCACGTTATTGCCAAGCCGAGTTTTCAACAAAAAACATCTTCAAGAGGCATTCATTCATTTCTCGGATATCTAATGCATTTAGATGCAAAGGACGGGGCAAAGTTCGTATGAAGAATAAAAAGCTCCAAATGTCACAGTGCAATGGCAGACGCTTTTTAAATTCTAATTACAACTCAAAGCATCCAATCCTCAAGTCCATCTTCGATATATCAAGGTTGAAACAATCCATTGGTACGGGGGCATATCACATATCACATCAAAAATCCAAAAGTAGCTGTTTGGTTTCTCACGTACCAAAGGATCGTCACAGCCATATACAGGTGGAAAATCCATAAACAAGTAAAATGTGTAAAGTGTGATGTGCAAGTGTGATGTATAAACCAGAATATGCAGAAAAAAGTAACGACAAAGTTAAAAGTACAAAAACACATAACATTGTCACATCACGTTCAAGCACAGGATCAAGTCACAGCATTGTCAAGTACAAATTATTCAGAATTCAAAACATTGCAAAGCAGTAAGCGAGGGCCGGCACTCGCATATACATCCAATCCAGATAAAGTCTGGTAAATGCAAAACAGGCGAGTCTAAGCCACTACTTCTTCAAATCGCCAGATCTCAATGCAGGTTTGGAAACAGAACTCTCAGGGGTTGACAAGCTGGTGGTCTTCTTTTTGATAGAACGCTTTCGGTTTTTCTGACCAGTGGAAGAACTAACCTTTTCCCCTTGATTGTCGATCACATGATCGATTGTTTCTTCAGAATCATGGTCGTCTTCTTGGAGGTTGTAGAGGTCTCGATCAAGGTTGGCAATCACGTCAATCCTTTCTTCCTGAGAGCCTGGTGGATAAAGCATTATGTCCGTGGAAGCATCAACAAGTGGGCCTGTATTAAATAAAGGCAAGTCAGTTTCAATGGCGTTCATCACCATGGCTGTGTATCCACTGACAGGGGGCAATGGTGAAAGTGAATTCATTGCATAATTATAATGGTCTACAAGCTTAAAATGTCCCAGAGGGGGAAAGAGACAATCTAAGTCAAGCATAACTTGGCACATGTCATCTTTACCTAAGGCGGGAGGGTTCACACTGATTTCATAATCATCAATGTTTATTTCTCCATCCGAATCCTGCTGTCTGTCTTCAGCAGAGTTTCCAGCAGCAGGGGAAGGAATCGCGATATCTACACAAGTCGAAAAGCTTGAGATGTCAACGTCATCAGTCAACCCAGTAAAAGTATTATCAATAATAGTACCTGAAGTCTTAGCTCAGGATGATTCACCGTGTTGGCTCTTGAGGAAGTTTCTGCCTTCAGCTAAGGCCTCTCGATCCTCTTCATCCAGTAGATCAAGATGGAGCTGGCTGTCCTCGACCCCGTCAAATCGTTTTAATACCTCTTCCCAAACATGAGCAAGAATGTTCCCATAACCCTCTCCTAAGAAACGAAGGCTCCCCCCATACATAACGCCGCAAACATAAAATTCCATGAAGGTTGCCTCATCCTCTTCCTTAATCTTTCGGGCATTGTCCAAAGCTTCTTGCCTTTCTTTCTCCAACGTAGAAGTTTTGACAGTTTCAACGGCAACTTTTCACGAAGAGATATGATTTCCGACTCACGAGCAGATGAAGTCCTTCTTTCCAGGGCTAGTTGAGCTTCAGCATCTTCTTGTGCTTTTAAGGCATCTTCAGATTGTTTCTTCAATATGGCTTCCTTATGTTTAGCAGCTTCGAGTTCCTTATGAAGCCTTTCAATCACGGATTCTAAATCGTTCACTTTAGAACCCCCTTCTAATGAAGAGATCTGGGTTTCCTGGGCTTTGATGACTTGAATAAGCTGGGCCTTTTCATCCTCCAATTTTTTGATGCTTTCAATTCGGTGGGTGTTGAGATTCTAAAACTCATAGCCAAGTCGATGCCACGCTGAAAAAAGCTTGTCAATGGTTTTGCCGATACCATCTAGAAGATCCCTTGCTTTTGCCACATTCTCAATCATGTCCCGATTGTCTTTGGGGCAGAGATCTACTTCAAATTTTATCCCTCTCATATCCCAATCTCCGAATCTGTGAGAAAAAGGAGAACTGGAACCTCCAAGTTCCTTCTCTACGTCAAGTACTTCGCGCGGCCTTGAAATAATGGCTTGAAGCTCGGCCGGGGTTGGAAAGGGAGGGACATATCCTCGTGCACGCTTCTGAGGGATCTCCATGCTCAGATCATCTCCACTTTTTCTCTTTCCCAGAGAGCTCTCTTTTTCTCGCCTTGCCTCATCATCCGTTGTCCTGAGATGATCGTAAAACCATGCTCTTTGCTCTGCAATTCACTCATAAGAAGCATGAGAAGGAATTGGGTGATGATCATGCAATCTGTGAGGTTGATATGTCTTGGTTGAAGGAGGGGCTGGCTTAAAGTGTTTCTTCAAGGGATGGGGAAGGTTGGAGGAAGACTATCTGTTCTTCCGAAAATTGTCGATAAGTGAGGGCGGCCTCATTCCTGCAAAAGTAACAGACTCCTTCAGCATTTGAAAAGTATGTGAGTAAAACAACATGCGAAGTAAGTAGATGAGATTACGACTACGAAAACGAGCTTAATCCTAAAAAACATGCCTAGCAAGCGTGTGTCGTGATTTGATCCTAAGTCTACCCTTGCATCCGGCACTGGCTCGGGAATTTCTTGAGGATTGGAATCGGGCTGAACGTTGGGGGCTGTGGAACCTGAGGTATGAGTTTTGTCCTTATTGAGATATTGCACGGTATCTAAGTCAGGAAGTTCACCAAAGGTACCTGTGGAATCTCCATCTTGGGCATTGGGAATAGATGAATCCATAAGAACATCTTCAATGATCTGTTCGTTATCTAAAGTCGTTTCCTCTACCTCAAGCTGTTTACCCTCCCGCTGTACAATTTCCTCTCCGGTGTTTAAAGGAGGCGGGGTTTCTGCAATTTTCTCCGGGATTGCCAAAGTGTCAACCTGTTTTTCAGAGGTGTGTTCATGTTTTTCAGGGGTGCTCACAGGTTTTTGGCTTCCACTACTAGATTTTTACACTTCTTCATGTATTTCTTGGCTGTCTTCTTCACCGTCAAAGTACGGGATGGGGGAAGCTGGTTGTATTGTCGAAGGAATTCTTCGGAAAGCAAAAACTTTCTACTCCTTTCAGTTTCGCTAACAGATAATAATAATTCCAAAAGAGATTGGTTAATATTTGTTTCTTGGTCAGAAGGAGCTTCTGTAAAATGAAGAAAAGTCAGTAAATGATCATAAAAGGTAAAACGAAATCTTTGTGGATATTTACCTCCTTCGGTCCATCGGCCGAAAAAGTTGTCAGGACATCGCATATAGAAAAATTGATCGGGAAATCCTTTGATACTCTCGAACAAGCCAGTTATGACCCCAGATTGCCTGCTTTCCCTGAAGAAAAAGGAAGGACGATCCTTCTTCCATTTCTTAAAAGAGTATAAGGATCAATGGCCAAATTCTTTAGGATCATTTCTATGAAAGGGTTGAAAGGAGGAATCGCTCCACTCTGGAGCATCCCCCGATTAACTGCAACATATCCAGGGGGAGGGTGGTCAGGCAAACCATCTTTTCCAGGGAACTTGACTTCATCGTCAGATAGGCCATATTGCTTGCACAACTTAAGATACGAGTCAACTTCAAGCGTCTTCAAGTAGCTATCAACTGGTGTATGAGTAAGAAATCGAGGGCTCGGAAAGTTTTGAGTAACATTCATCTTAGTGGTAGCAGTTGAAGAAGTTTCAACATTTCGATCAGAGCTCTCAACTTCTCTAGTTGGTGAGGTTCCCTCAACATTTCTGCCAGTCCTTCGTTTGGTTGTCATTTCTACACAAACAAGCATGTTGGAAAAACAAACCACAAGAATATTAATTAAGCCCAAGCAGGGTCGGCCTTGGCCAGTTAAAGACCTGGTCGCTCAAAAATGGTCAGGATCTGGTCGTACCAAAACGGGTGAAGGCCCGGTCGCCCTAAACTATTAAAGCTCTGATCGCACAAAATCAACCACTTCTTGGTCGAGAAATTTATTTCAAGGCAAAACAAAACTAGGAACATTTGATCTCTCAAAAGTTGGTCAAGACCTGGTCGCTCAAAACTGGTAAAGCACCTGGTCGCTCTAAACCAGTCAAGCCCCAGTCGCTCGAAACTGGTAAAGCACCTGGTCGCTCTAAACCAGTCAAGCCCCGGTCGCTCGAAACTGGAAAAGCACCTGGTCACTCTAAACCAGTCAAGCCCAGGTCGCACAAAACTGGTAAAGCACCTGGTCGCTCTAAACCAGTCAAGCCCTGGTCGCTTAAAACTGGAAAAGCACCTGGTCGCTCTAAACCAGTCAAGCCCCGGTCGCTCAAAACTGATAAGACACTTGGTCGCTCAAAACTGATAAGACACTTGGTCGCCCAAAACTGATAAAACACTTGGTCGCTCTAAACTAATGAAGATCCGGTCGCTTAAAAATCAGTCAAGTCCTGATCGCTCAAAAATAGTCAGGTTCTGGTCGTGCAAAACTAGCCTCTATTGGGTCGGTAAAAACATCCTAAGGCTGATCACTCTACGATTGGTCTGAAATCAATTACAACCTGGTCGGTCGAGATTCAAAACCGCCTGGGTCAGTCTTACCAAGTGAAGATTAATTCAATCTTAAGCGAGCCTGTTCTGGTCGGTCAAATAGGTCAAAAAGGAGTTGCTTGGTCTATACACTGTTTGGTCTCTTTAAATTGCTTGATTAAACAAAAAAATGACCAACATTTCTGTGAAAAAACAGTCTAAAACCAACCACTCAATTGTTCTAGGATCGACCAGGCCGGTCGCACAGCAGGAAGAAAACATGACCATTCAATACAAATGCGTAATCAAAAACACTATGGAGTGGCGGATTGAACAGAAAGTCATGCTCGCATTAGTTATTCAAGCATTTACACAAATATGTGATGATCATCATCACAACAAAAAAGGCTACAAGAATTCTCATTCCAAAGTCATCATCGCAAATTCAAATTACATTACTATTAAACATGTCAATACTCAGTGGATTTCGTGTTCAAGAATTCTCACACAAATCGCAATCATACATCAACACTAGTTTAAGTGCAGTTCAACCTCAGAAGACTCAAACCAACGTTCATCATTCTTGAATTAACAAAGAAGTAGAGCTATATACCTGCGATCAAATCAATTAGATGAAGAAGTTTGGATCGGACTTCCAGGCTTTGGTGAAAAACTGGACTTGAACGATCGAGATTCGAATACTCGACAGAGAGTCGAGGCAAGTGTTCGTGGGTAGATTGTTTTCCTGGATTGAATCGGTGAAGCGAAACGAAGATTGAAGAATTTTCTTCAGAGAGCCGCCGCCATTAAAGTAAGGTAATCGAAATTGGAAAAGCGAGGAATACGAAGAGGTCAAGAAGTATATATACAGCCAAACCGATCGGTCTGGCCCATTAGTATCTGGACCGAATCCACTTGAAGAAGAAATACCGACCCACGCAAATTAAATCCAAAACCGACCCCTTGTTGAACCTGATCGATCCACTAATATATCGTACAATATTTTGAAGTCCATAGTTTTTCGTAAAAAATTATGGAACTCCGAGGGGCAAAATGTTATCCACCTGATCGATTCGTTATCAACAATTGTGTACGGGTCGGTTCTGGACATTTAAAAGAAGGGGTCGGTCCTGTAATTCTCAAGAGGGATCGGTCGTAGTGCACAAAGATTCCTGGTCGCTCCAAAGGCAAAAGATTCTTGGTCGCTCCAGATACGGAAGTCCTCTGGTCGCTCTCATCTCCATGCTGACCTGATCGCTCCAAAATGCAGAAGAACTCCGGTCGCTCCAAAATGCAGAACACCTCTGGTCGCTCCAAAGATAGAGGACATCCGGTCGTTCTCCTCTAAACATAAGGCTTCGGGTCGCTCCAAAGATAGAGGGCATCTGGTCGCTCCAACTAGCTTCAAACTCTCAGGGTCGGTCCATTCTACAAAGATCCCTGGTCGGTCCGCATATCTAAATTGTAGCGACATCCAGTTCCCACAACATCTGGTCGGTCCGCCTTATTTATTCAGCCTCCTGGTCGTCTTTCTGCTTCCTGGTCGCCTTTCCCTCCAGCGGAGCTCCCTGGTCGATCGAAATGCATGAAATGGCACGACAGCTAGTAACAGCTGGCAGTGGTATCTTCGTAAATACCTGAAAAAACCGACCCACAACCTGAATTCAAGATTTCAGCCACTCCTTCACCTATAAATAGCACCCTACCTCCACCATTTCTGGGAGACTTTTTCTGGAAACACGTGGAGGTGCTGCCAAATTGCTTTTTGGACTTCTTCAAGCATTCCAACATCTATTCTTCATAATCCAACAAAGATCAATGAAGCATGGAATCATGGCTTCCACAAATGATAAATGATAGAGCTTAAGGTCGAAGATCCATGGCAAAAGCTTGGTAATAAGGAGATTTCCTCGCTGTCCAAGATATTTCTCTACCATTTTCAGCAATTCAAATGGAAGGATGTGTGTGAGAGAAAGTATGGTTGAATGTATGAGTGATCTTACCTTGTAAACAACTTGTTGATAATAAAATTCTCTCTTAAGAGTGGACGTAGACCTCCTCAAAGGTCGAACCACTATAAACTCTTGTCTTCTTTCTATATTTTGATGTTCTCATGTATTAGATATTGCGTCACATAATAAAAAAGGTATTCTTACATCTTGCCTTTGAAAAGGTGACATGCTTCCTAAGCATCTCGCCTCCGATTAGGTAATGCGTTAAGCAATACTTTGGTTGTTTTGCCAAATTTTGGTGTAAACACATTCCATCTGATTATTTTGCCCCTGACTCTATCAATTAGGGGGTCGAAAATGGCATTGTGCTTAAGTCCTCTGTAAAGAATAATACCGAGGTACAGTAAGGGAAGAGAGGATATTTTGAAACCTGTGAAGGTTTCAACCCAAGAGGATCTAACCGCAGGAAAGTCACTCGCCGGCACGAAGCAACTTTTAGCAGTATTAAAAATTTGGCCAGAACACCTCTCGTATTGCTGAATGAGGACGACAAGATGACAGACTGAGCGACAGCTACCATTCGTGAAGATGATGATGTCGTCAGCAAAAGATAAGGAAGAAATGAGTGGGCAGCCTGAGGGGATGCCCAACCAATGAATCTGATTTGCTATCGTAAGCGAGTGTAAAATACGCACAAAAGCTTAAACAGCAATGACGAAGAGAGAAGGGGAAAGAGGATCTCCTTGCCGAAGTCCCCTCCCCGCCTTGAAATAACCGTTGGTTGATCCGTTGATAAGAACAGAGAACCAACAGTTAGAAATAAGCCTCCAGATAAGATCAATAACGGGTTCGGGAAAGCCGAAAACCCTTAGAACCTTGACAATGAAAAACCAGAACATGCGATCGTAAGCTTTTGCCATGTCCAGCTTGACAACCATGTTAGATCACCTGACCGTTCGATCGATCTGAGACATCAACTCCTGGGCTAAAAGGACGTTATCCGTAATCAAACGTCCTTTTACGAACCGACTTGAGAGGAGGAGATGATACGTGAAAGAAACAGAGCCAGCCTAGAGGCTAAAACCTTGGAAATCACCTTATTAGAGAAGTTGCACAAGCTAATCGGACGAAAATCCGTGCACATGCTAGGATTTTCACACTTAGGAACAAGGACCAAGTTGGTGGACGTCAAGCCCTGAGGCAGATCTCCACCGGAGAAATAATAACGAATAGCCAAACAAAAATTTGTCTGGATGATCGGCCAAACGCTTCGATAAAAGACCCCTTTGAAGCCATTAGGCCCACAAGCACTATCTTTGCTAAGAGAGAAAATATAATCGCATATCTCTTCCGGGGAAGGAGGTGCGGCAAGGTCAGCGGTCTCCGCTGGAAGAACTAGCCTCAGAATGTAAACTAATAATTACTAATCAGAGTCCGCTACCGAAGGATGGCCAAGAAATGATTGAAAGTGAGAAAGGATGGTCTCCTTAATCTAACCAGGAGTGGAAGCAACTGATAGATCAGGTCGCTGGATCTGAAGAATCATGAGAAAACTGTTCTTCTTATGAATGGATGAGTGGAAGAACTTGGAGTTCGTGTCCCCATCCACAACCCGATCCTCGCCTTCTGGCGAAGATAGTCATTCTTGACTCGAAGCTCGGACAAAAAAGCTAACTGGGCCAAACCCCAGGCCTCCTTATTAGCTGAGGATTGGTCTTTGTCAAAAGACACTTTTGCTAGAACAAGAGCCTCTTCAGCCGCTCTGACACGATCGAAAATACTCTTGAACACCTGCACATTCCAAGAGTTAAGGCAAGTCTTTATGCGAGAACACAACAGCCAGTGAGCCTACTGCCGGGAACTCCAAGAATCTTCCACAACCCGATGAAACGAGTGATGGAATCTCCACATACTCTGAAACCTAAAGTAAGAAAGACCAGAGAAAATGAGGGAGAGCAGTTGAGAAGCATATGAGCATGGTTGGAGAAGGTCCGATGCAGGTGAGAAACATAGAAGGAGAAGGGAAGGTTGAATCAATCTTCCGATCCGAACACTCTGTCAAGTCTAGAAAGAATTCGGTTTGGCCCTTCTTTATTGTTACACCAAGTAAAGGCCGATCCGACGAAAGAGACCTCAGGCAGGCCTGATTCAGTAATGAAAGCATCAAAATAAGCTACCGCTGAATGATTAATGGCAATGCCCCCCCCCCCTTTTCTTGGATTGGCAGGCGACCACATTGAAGTCGCCTCCTAGAACAGATACGCCAAACCCCAGATCAGAAAGAGAGAGGATGTCAGACCAAAGGGTCAATCTCTCTGTCCGGTCACATCTGGCGTAAACCGCTGAGAAAAGAAAACTGGAAGGGAATGCTAGAAACGAACAAGCAACCGATAGAAGCTGAGACGAATCAAAAACTGGTTGAACCAAGACATTTTTGGACCAGAGGATCCAAATCTTCCCAATTACATTGGCTAAAGCGCCACTAAAACCAAGAATCGAAATGGCACTGGTGGCCCCTTCCGGACCAATAAATGGTTCCAGAAGTGCTACCAGACAAACCGAATGCTTCCTCACAATGCACTTCAGTCTAGCCATCGACGCATCATTACCAATACCACGAACATTCCAAAATAGAAAGTTCGCCATCAGAAAACTATAAACGAAAGAACAGGAAGAGGCAGCTCAGATAAGATACAGCGTGTGTCGAGTAGATCTAACGACCTGCTCGGACGCCGCTATATAGCGTGTGTGAATAGTGCGAGGGGTGCGAGGAGACACTCTCGGTCTACGACGCACAACACTAGCCCAGTTAACTAAGGAATAGTCTGATCACGAATTACTTTTTCGCAATGGATAAGAATTCTTAATAATGCGATGTAGACGATCGTTAATGATCGCTATCTCTTCCTTACTAAGAGGGGGATGGGAAACAACGACAGAAAAGGAGGCAACCTCTCCTACCGATGAGGGTGGCAGATGAACAAAGTCAAAGAGGCTCCTAAAAAATGTAGAGATGCTAGAAAACTGCATCTTCGTATCCTAATTGGACGTTACCAAAACTAGATTGTCAATGGATTGACAATACCATAGAGATATCTGCCGATGAGGAGACACTCTCTGTTTCTTGACATATCTTCCCATGAAAAATCCCGCGGAGAATCAGAAAAGAACGCTAAAGAGTCATTCGCTTTCTGATCAGACACTGCCATTATCTTTTCTATAAAGAAAAAACATGATAAGCAATTAAGAGATTGATATATTACAAATTTACAAACTATCTTATTTGTTTTCAAATAGGATCATAAGATATATACGTACATACATACATACATACATATATATATATATATATATATATGTTACAAAAAAAATTCGGTCGGCATGTCGGAACTCCTACAAATCCGTTCTGGCGATGGCTGGACCCAAATTAGATCATATTTGTGAATCTCACACACAAAAACACGTATAAATTGGAAAACCGCTTTCTTCTCCATCGATGTGCCATGGGCGGTAATATTCTTTTGGGGAGGTCATTGAATAAGCATGTAAAATTTTCTTCTCATTTATCCTATGGCATAGAATTTGGAACTTGTTTGAACGAAGAGGGAAAAGAGAGATTAAAAGAAGAGAAAAGAGTGACCGAGATATTCACGTGAGAAATCTGTACTTTAGTTATTTGGCCTGCTTGTGTATACTGGTTCAGATTCATAATTCAATTATATAATTATACAAACAAAATTTAGTAACTCATATGCAATCTAACTTATATATCATCTAATTTGCATATAATTCAAACAATGCAGTATAACTTCAAATTAGTATTAAACTTTTTAACCATATATTTAACCATTTACGTAGGAAATATAACAAAATTAATAAACCTGAAATTTTTATTTTTGGTATTTCTAAAACGAAAACGAAATCACTTGAATTACCAATGAACGGAACAGAAACAGAAAGATGAATTTCTAACCTTGATTACAATACTATAGACTGTCTTATTTTATTTTCAAAGATGATGAGAAGAGATTGGTATATTACAATACTATAGCTTGATATATTACAATACTATAGATTAGACTGTCTTATTTTTATTTTCAAAAAGGATCATAAGAGATTGATATATTACAATACTACACACTATCTTATTTTTCTTTTCAAAGAAAATCATGAAGAGATTGATTTTTCTTTAAGTACACGGCTTTGATACGCATAGAAAATTAGACTTATCTTCCAAATTTACTTCTTTTTAAAAAATATTTACTTATATTATCGATAATACAAATAATTTTAAGAAAAAATATATTTCCTAACATATACTTGGCAGTTATATTTGTAAAGGTAAATTTCACTTCCATCCATAATTTCTATTAATTAATCCACAATATAATGTTATTAAGTTATTCCGCAAATTATCTGTAAGTTAATCCACATGTGGATTAACTGACAAAATATGATATCTATCTTTTTATTCATTTCTTTATTCTTATACTTTGCATTGTATCATTGTACATACGGAATATAATATCTATACACTAGGTTACATTTATTACATACAAAAAACCTCAAATTCATACTTTATCTAATGCAAACACATTAAAATAAAAATCAGGAGATGACTATCCACATATCCTTATAAACTTGAATCACTTTAAGATTTGAACACTCATACACCGTCAGAAGACATAAAAGATATATGTGGTTACCAATAAATAAGACTATATTTTTATCTATCATAAATTATATCTCACAAATATGAATTACTTTTGTTATTGCAAAAAAAAAAGGACCATGACCTATTTATAAAAGGTAAGAAGAAAGAAATATGCATGATGGATAAACTAATCAATTTTTAAAATTATGTTAAAGTTAACAGATACTATTTTCACACGTGAATTGCTCTATACCCAAATTGGGTGTTCTTATGTGCCAAATTATTCTTAGTTATTGATTTGCACAAAATCTAATGTTTTTTAGTGTATTGTGTGACCTATTTATTTTATTATTAATAAGATTTGTGGTTGATTTGCGTTTGTGATTTATCGAGTGCATGGGAACATCAAAGTTGGTTGGATACACAACAATTTCACTCCTATTTTTATGGGTGGATTAGAAGATTATAAAATTTACCATTTGTAAAATGCAATTACACATTTACACACTCTGTTATCACAACAAACACATTTCAAGTAATACAGATATTCAACCATTACCGATCTTAGTATCATAAACATAGAATCGTCCATATTAGTCTGTTCCAGTGTCGTGTACTGTATTAGAGTTGACATAAAAAAAGAAAATAATTAATCACAACTAGGAGTCTCATATGGGCCCAAAAGCAGCAATTCCAGCTTTACTACAAGCCTGAACCACCTCCTTGCTCCCTTGAGGATTACTAGTCACAACCACCACCTCTGCCTTCCATTTCTTTGCAGCCTCCACAGTCATTTCAGCCACGTTAGGCCTCCCATAAATCGCCGTATCATGCACAATCACCCTACCCTCTTCACACCCGCTCACCATCTCCTTTATCTCCCTCCCGAAATTCTCTTCCACCTCTTTCGTCACCCACACCAGACACACATCCGCATTCCCTTTCTGCAGCAAAAACGACAAAAACACACATATCCCGGACCCGGTGGCCACCACAACGGCCCTTCCGTACATGTTCACCAGGTAGGGCAGGCCTACAAAGCGAACGGTCCGCACCCACAAATGGGTGGGTGGGTGGGTAACTAGTTTGCGAGTGAAGTCGCCTACTGCACCTGCCAACATCATGTGCGAGTCTTTATTGTCCGATATGATGCCAAACGCATGCTATTCTGAGAGCGGAGCACGGTTGATTCTTCCAAGGATGCCGGTTGGTACTCCTCCTGCGAATTTTATGATGGAGGCGTGGGTTGAAGGATGTTCCGTGGATACTGCGACGCGTCGCACTGTTAGCAATGGCAGGAATGTGAATGCTGTGATGGCGATTGTGATGAAGAATTCTTGGTGCTTTATGAGGGTTGATATGTTGAGGTTGCTGTAGGATTTGGATTTTGGGTCGTATCCGGTTTTCAGAATTATGAAGGCCCAAAGTAGCAACAATGCTGACCATCCCGCAGACCTGTGTATACAATATTTTTTCCATAAATTATTTTATGGTCTTTTACTACTTTACTACCTATTTACCGGCCGGAAGCAGATCGCCCAGACCAAAGATTATATCGGTTGTGTTTTCTTGTATGTCATTAAACAAGCTGTTAGTCTTCTGCCAGTCTTACATTAAATAGTGATGAAAATATAAGTCCCACATCGGGAAATGTTCAACTAAAATCCTGGATATATACTAAGAAGCTACAGTTCACATCAACCAATTGGTTTTGTGAACAAACCATGTAGCTCTCTAAACTATAAAATGCCAACAGTTTTCATCACTCCATATGCTTTATTTTGGGATGATAGCTTGAGTTTCGACTGAAAAGCATTTTCAATCGAGTCTTCACCATGCCTGCTGATTCTTTGTTCAAATGCTTCAAGGGAGCCCATTAATTCAGTCACCGATAAGGTAGACAAATCTTTAGTTTGCTCGATCGTAGTCACGATTAAGTCATACTTACGGGAAATTGAAATTAAAATTTTCTCAACAATCCTCTTGTCAGGAATATTATCCCCGTAAGCCCTTATTTGACTAACTATTTCTTTTATTTTGGAGTAATAATCCTTTACGGTATCCGACTCCTTCATTTTTATTAATTCAAACTCACGCCTTAATGTTTGAAGTTTAATGGCGCATACCTTTGCACTTCCTCGAAACTCCTCCTGTAATGTGGTCCATGCTTCTTTGGCGTTTGAAGCTCCCATTATTCTAGGAAAGATAGCGTCGGTCACCGCTTGTTGTAGAAAACTTAATGCTTTTGAATTTTTTAGTTTATTTTCCTTTATCTCCTTTTTCTGAGTTTGGCTAAGAGTTGAAGTATCTTCAGGAATAGTGAACCCTTCATCTACAATATCCCAAGTATTATTCTTTTCAATCATTTTTATCTCTTCTTCCATTGCTTTGATCCATACTTCTTGTTTAGATGCTACTTCATAGCTTTCAGGTTCAAATATAGCCATGTTGCAAGTTTCATATATATCTACCAAAGATCTAACTCTTCTTGGAGTAGACTCTGGTGAAGAATTTTGTTGTTGAGAAGGTGAAAAAACAAACAATGTAGCTCTCTAAACTATAAAATGCCAACAAATAGTGTAATTATTCCATTTGATTAAGAGATATGCCATTATGATTTCTTGGAGCACAGTAGGTACATTTGGATTCCATTCAGTGTGGAATGTCTTGGTACATTTTAGCATATTATAATTAATTTGCAAATATGCACTAGTTTAATTTCATTTGGTCAAAATTTTGATAGACGCTTTCCTAATACAGAAAATTAACTGATACCAGAGCAAAGAGCTAAAATAGTCGTAGTAGTTTACCTGTGCGTCCTCTCAAAGACGTTGTGATGAAGATGACGAATGAGAGGAAAGGCAGCAATGCAGGAAAGACAGATAAGTGAAAGAATAGAGGAAGAAACAGCAATGATCTCTGTGGAAGTGTTTTCCCGATCATTTAGCGTTTGAACTAAAGCGTAAAGTAACCATGCAACAGAAGATAAGCCACAGCTACTGTGTATTCCTCCAAGTGATTGTAAAAGAGAAGTTATGGCTGTTTTAATGAAAAGAGGAACGTAGCTTCCACTGAAGAGTTTCACAGCGAGCCAGAATACCACACGAAGAAATGCTTCGCTTCTGCACAAGGTCAGTGCCAGAATATTTGCCATGCAGAACAAGGCAGGTCTTTTCTTTGCATAAGAGAAGTGGTTTGTGATGGCAAGAACAAGCATTAGTATGTTGACCATGAAACACACAATGAAAAGGCGCTTGTACACTGTGAATAGACCTTGATCGAGTAAAATAACCGATAAACGAGATTGGTTGCGCTTAGGTTTGGAAGGCTTTTCGATATGCACAGGTTCTTCATCTTGCTTTTCAACATCAACTTCTTGTGCTTGTTCTTCTTCTTCTTCTTCATTTTCTAGGTCGCAAAAATGGCTACTGGCCATACTACTGGTTCTTGTAACCATACTATTGGGTAAAGGAACGACACGGAAGGATGAGTTTTGGGCCCATGGAAGCCAGACCCATCTTCCATTTTGACTGTTGGTGGGGATGTTCTCCATTGCTTGAGGGGTTTGTGGCTTTATTTCGAATGAAACGCCACGGCAGCTTGCTGATCTTGGAGCTGTTTTTGGTTTCTCCATTGATGGAGGTTTAGTTGAAGGAGAGATAATGGAGTATATGCAAGTGTTGATTGGGTTTTCTTTGGTGTGCTTGATACGGTGTTCATGGTGCTTATATATAGTCAGAGATTGTTTGAAGTGGCAAGTGCTTGGCAGCTTATGATATTCTGAAATGATCTGTTAAAATTTAAAACAGACGGGGGAAATGGTCAGAGTAAAAGGTTCATTTTTGGACTCGATGATGAGCACCAAATGGATCAGTAAAGGTGGCGCACCTTATGTTAATACTGCAGAATTATAATGAAACTTTTCACAGCTATTTATCCACAGATTTTGCAATGTCTGATTTAAAAGGAAAAAAAAAAAAACCCCCCCCTCCCCCCCCCCCTCCAACATATATATATATATAGAAGCGGCTATTGGAACACAAAATTAAACACACAAATGAAGACACAAAATTTACATTGTTGGATTTGTTTGTCTTTATGTGTGAAGTGCAATTCAGGGGAAAATTTAGTAGTTGAGATTGTTTGTGTTTATATTTGTGTCACCATTTTGTGTTTAAATAGAATTTCCATATATATATATATATATATATATATATATATATATATATATATATATATATATATATATATGACGAGCGTTCTGTGGCACCCGAAACAGTGCAGCACCCCCTAATGCCCCCGGATTCCCACCACACATTACTTTTCTCTTTCGCTCCACTACATCTCTCTCTTTCCACTAGCTTAATATAGCTAAATTTATATTAAATGAGAGGATGAGAGAGAAAGGTAAATGGGGTGCTCACTATTTGGGGTGTTATTAAACGCTTATATATATATATATATATATATATATATATATATATATATATATATATATTCATGTATGTATATGTATATGAAAGTCTAAAAATACACAAAATGTTAAGACACAAAATTAAACATACAAAATCTGAGTCTGTGGAAAAAAAGGTGAAAGAATGGCTAAAATTTACGAGTTATTTGCGACATCTAAAACTTTGATATAAAATAAAAATATCTTTAATTTAAGACATCTAACAATTTGAACAATGTACAGAGACATTCACATCTTCTTTGAAGAAACATATCTTTTAAAGTTTGCTGCTATCATGACAATCACTATATTTTACTGAGTTTGTTAGAGACGTAGGAATAAAATCACATGGCTGATATATATACCCATTTGGTCAATATATATTTTCAATTCAATACCTAATTTTCTCAATAAATTCATATGCATCTGCATTTGATGTATCTTTGATGGTTAACTTGTGGTATAGGATATTATCTTTTCACTTTGTCTGATATCTTCTCATTTCATTAATTAGTAAATTAATCAATGTAAATTAAAATTAAGTTTTGTCTTAAAATAGTAGCAGGGCAACATGGACGGTAGTACGGTATAAATACCCTGGCAAAATAAGCCAAATGTACATATCATTTCAATCAAGCAATCCACATTAGCAGCGCGCAAGTATAACTATGAGAATATACATGGTCCTATCTATAGTTCATGCAGTCTTGGCGTTCTCTCTCTTTGCTCTTGATGTCATTGCACAACATTTAAACGAAACATACTATGAGCGCTCTTGCCCAAATCTGCATGTAATGGTGCAATCGATAATTTCTCAAGCTCTGGAAAGGGAACTGAGGATGGGAGCCTCCATTCTTCGCCTCTTTTTCCACGACTGTTTTGTTAATGTAATATAAAATAAAAAAATTTGTTAAGAAGTGTATAAAATGGACCTTATTTGCATGACTATTTCTGTGTTATAAGTTTATAGCCACGCTACCTTTTCCTTATGTTTAATTTTGAAACCTCAAAGTGAGACTATTTCTGTGTTATACAGTGATTTGCGTTCATATGCCCTTTAAAAGATTAAACACACACACCGAAAATAAAGTTGTCAAGTGTCCATGATTAAATCAACCTAAAATTTACGAGTTACCATCTAATGCATTAAACGTACAATCTTTTGCAAAGTAGACTGTTGTGTTTGTATTGATTTCAACCTGTATCAGTTTTGACTTATAATTTTTTCGATGTTTTATACCTTAGTCCAGGGAGAAAAAAGACAACAACTCGAATAAGACATAATATTTATATCGTGTTTTTGCTTCATTTCGATTACATTGCTAACTTAACATCAGTGTGATGAATAATACACAGTTTTCTTTTTTTTTTTTTTACTCTTAACAAGCCATTATTTCTGAAACTACAAAATTTGACATGGATTGATGAGCCTTTATTTTTTTTTTTTAACAAAATTTGTATAGCTTGGTGACTAGGGCTTGATGGTTATTTCATTATTTACGTAAGTATAGTTTTTCACTGTCAAAAGGCACACATATTGTTTAACTATGCAGTTTGGAATGGAAATAGGGCATTCAGGCTCAGTTGGAATGGAAAGAGGGTACGACTAATTCTGGTGTCTAGTCAAGTGGCTCAATGATAAAAGTCGGACAACTTATTCTGCATATATGTGTGGTAACCAGGGTTTGCTTCACATGTCCAACAAACGGTGTTTGACCGGAGTTCATTATTCATATGAGAGGAAATCAAGTAGCTCAATTTTTGGAAGAAAATGACCTATATGTTCTGACATACAGTTAAATGCATCTTGCTAGCTAAAAATGCGCGTAATTCATGCAAAAATCCAAATGGCTTCCTTTTTTAGCCATAAATGTGTAATATCTATAAGTTACCAAATTAAACAAACAACCACAAAATGCCAGGCAATCATTGTATCCAATATTGTCTTTTAGGGACAAAGGAGAGAACCCTAAATCCAGTAAGTCAGAAGATCCAGGATATTTGATACACCGCATACAATATGTCTGCTCATAATGAGAATTTCCTGCTCTAACAAATATGGAATATTAGTGGACTTTTCTTAACTACTTACTTTGACATTATCAACCTTTGACCTTGTGTATTGTTCTGCTGCATGTCAACTTGTTGAAACATATAAAGTGCCTAACACTGGTACCCGTTATTCTCTACATTACAAGCCAATGGGCCTCAGCCCAATATCAAAATACTTTATTTTACAGTCCAATTTTACTTTCCGCATTGTATAAATAGTGTACAAACTGTTGCGTGCTTTTATTCAAGAAATAACAAAAGATTACAACTGCACTGTTTCTATTATAATCTGAATATGGTATCGGAGCCCTCTTGCTAAACAACATCAAGAACTCGATCCAATCTCTGAAAATCTATCAAGAAGATAGATTGTCCATCAGCAAATTATCATCATTTGGACCCTCTCATCCAAGACTTTCAAGTCTTTTCCTTTGAGAGTTGAAGGTGTAAATCAAAACAGTGCCTCGCCAACTATCAGTGGCTGCACCTGTTCCTCATTACAGCTTGGTGGTAAATCAATTCTGAAATCTCAAACCCGATCAAAAAATCTGAAGAAAATCATCAACTGAATTCAAAAAAGCCTTCCTAGAAAATCTGTTGACATCATATTATCAATATGGTTGCCTTCAATTGATAAAATCATATTGAAAGCCATCCAAGATTGTAATCAGTCACGTCAAAAGTTTTACTGTTTTCAATACCAATATCTGGTTGCAATTTTTCAAATCCAGTTGAAGGAATCACTCAGACTCTTCAATTCAAGAACTTGAAGATTAGAAAAGTTCACCTGTTTTCGTGAACCTGAAGCCTCCCTCTGCGTTTTGCAATCATGGTGGAAACAGATCCTCCAACCACGTCAAGATAATCAGTTAGATCAAATCAGACAAGTGCAGAAAGCACAGAAGACCTCATCAAATCCATTATTAAGCCTCAAAGTCAGATAGTATCAATTCAACTCGATGAATCCAACTACCTCCTATGGAAACTGCAAGTTGAAACAGCTGCAAAAGGTTATGGTCTTGAAGAATTCATCTATGGAACTAAACCAGTTCTAACAAAATACATAAGAGACAACAATAACAGTCTTGTTCTCAATCAAGAATTTACAGTTTATCAAAGGCAAGATAACCTAATCCGTGCATGGTTAATGTCATCGGTGAGTGCATCTTTAATGCCACAGTTAATAGGTACGAAGACTGTTAATGAAGTGTGGACAGCATTAGAAAGATCTTTTACAAGTCAATCTGCTGCCAGGATGTTACATTTCAAGAAACAACTTCAGAGTATAAAGAAGGAAAACTCAAACATGAATGAGTATCTAATGAAGATCAAAAACCTGTGTGATCAACTTGCATGCACTGGTAATAAAATTGAAGAAAAAGAACAAATTCTTTATATTGTAGGGGGGATGGAAGATGAATATGAATCAGTGATAGCTTTCATTACATCAATTGAACCTACTCCTTCACTACAGAGTGTCTATAATATGCTTCTTGCTCATGTAGGAAGATTCTTGCAAAAGAAAGATCAGGGATCTGACTTTAATGTTAATTATACTATCACTGGCAAAGGCAAGAATCAACAAAACAATCAAAAGAATCAGAATACTTACCAAAGAGGAGGTCAATCAAACCGTGGAAGAGGTAGAGCTGGGAGATGGAATCCCAACAACAGACCAAAATGTCAAATTTGTGACAAACTTGGACACACAGCCAACAGATGCTACTTCAGATTTGACAACAGCTTCAATACTAATCAGCAAGGCAATAATAATAACAGGAACAGTAATCCAAATGCAAATTTGGTTAACAGTCAGTCAGAAAACAAAGGCAGTCAAGAATCAACATCAAACACTGCTAGCATTGAAGATATTCAGGATGAAGCATGGTACCCTGATTCTGGTGCAACTCATCATGTTACCAACAATCTAAACAATCTCAACCTTGGTAATCACGAATACAAAGGTAAAAAGTCTCTAATTATGAGCAATGGTAACTCTATTCTTATCTCACACACTGGGCATGCTAGTATTAAAGGTGCAAAGTTACTTCGCTTAAATAATTTACTATGTGCACCACACATAAGAAAAAATTTAATTAGTGTGTCACAGTGTGCAAAAGACAATCAAGTGTCTTTTGAATTCTATCCAAACCACTGTGTTGTTAGGGACTTGCTAACTAAACATATTTTATTGTAGGGTAACCAACAAAATGGATTGTACAAGTTTGACTCTGAAAGTACCAGAAATAATGAATTAAGGAAAAATTCCTGTAATATAACAGAGTTAGACAATCACAATGAATGTACTGAATATGATATGTTGCATCTTAAGTTCGGACATCCAAGTCTCAGAGTTATGAAAGAAATTTTAAATGCTAATGATATTTCCATTGACATTCCAGAAAATTACCTATGTACATACTGTCAAATGGGAAAAAGTCACAAACTGCCATTTTCAAACTATGAAACCAATTATCACAATCCTCTAGAATTAGTTGTTGTTGATTTATGGGGTCCAGCACCAGTCAACGCTGACTATGGTTACAATTACTACATCTCGTTCATTGATGCATATTCAAGATATGTCTGGATTTATTTTTTAAAATCAAAGTCTGATACTTGCAATACAGTGATGCAATTCATAGCTAACATTGAAAATCAGTTAGGTCACAAAGTCAAGATTCTTCAAAGTGATGGTGGTAAGGAGTTTTTACCCTTAAAACAGTTTTTTAACAAAAAAGGTATAACACACAGATTAACCTGCCCTCATACCTCTGAACAAAATGCTCTTATTGAACGAAAACACAGACACATTGTTGAAACAGGGCTAACACTGCTGGCACATGCATCACTACCCTTGAAATTTTGGCCTGATGCATTTGCTACAGCGGTGTACTTAATAAACAGACTGCCTACAAAGGTACTGAATCTAAAATGCCTTGTTGAAGTACTAAATAAAGTTAAACCCAACTATAATGATCTTAAAACCTTCGGATGTCTGTGTTTTCCTCATATAAGACCTTTCAATAAACACAAGCTTGACTTTAGATCTATACCATGTACATTTCTGGGTTACTCTCCTAATCACAAAGGCTACAAGTGCTTAAGCAATAATGGTAAACTGTATGTATCCAGACATGTTATATTCAATGAAAGAAAATTTCCATTTAAAAGTGATATTGCTAAACCAACAAAGAAAGTCTACAACCCCAGAATTTCCTTCCCATGTTTTCCTGAAACCATAAATGAGGTTGACCATGTTCCGCACACAAAGGACAGCATGACACACACACAAAGGACACAACCTATCAGGTCATCTCACAGTCCTACAACTAGTACTAAAAATAATCAAAGCAGAGCTAGCACTGAAAGTAATCAAAGTAGCAATGATGGAAATGAGGAAAATTCCCAGCATCAAAATACAAGCAGTGGAGAAAGAAGCAATGAAGAAAACACCCAAACTGATGAAAACAGGGAAGACACTCAAACTTGCAATAGGCATCATATGATTACAAGAGCAAAAAGTGGTATTTTTAAACCAAAATCTTACTGCACTGAGTTCAACAACATTGAGCCATCCACTTATCATCAAGCAGTACAAAATGATAAGTGGAAAGCTGCAATGAAAGAAGAACTAGATGCTCTAAGCAGAAAGCAAACCTGGCACCTAGTTCAACCACCCAAACACAAAAATATAATTGGGTGTAAATGGACATATAGGATAAATAGGAATGCAGATGGTACAATTTCTAAATACAAGGCTAGGTTAGTGGCAAAAGGTTATTCACAACAGAGTGGAATTGATTTCAATGAGACATTCTCACCTGTCGTGAAACCTACCACAATAAGAATAATATTAACCACAGCCTTGCATAGAAATTGGATCATCAAACAAATTGATGTCAATTATGCCTTTTTAAATGGTGAATTACAGGAAGAGGTATACATGGAGTTACCCCAAGGACTTGATGAAACAACTAGCAAAGGAATGGTGTGTAAGCTCAACAAGGCTATATATGGTCTAAAGCAGGCTCCCAGGGTATGGTTCAACAAATTGAAGGCAACATAATCAAGCCTAGGATACACATCAACAAAGTCTGACAACTCACTATTCACAAAGTTCACAACTGATACTGTCACCTATGTCTTAATCTACGTAGATGACTTCATAATCACAGGCAGCAGCTTATCAGAAATAAAGAACATCATAAGCCAGCTAAATAAAGAATTCTCTGTAAAAGATCTAGGTGACCTATCCTACTTCTTGGGAATTGAAGTTCACAGAACAAATGGAAATGAGATCCAGCTATGTCAAAGAAAATTCATATCTGAAATCCTAGTTAGAGCCAAAATGGATGGTGCCAAAGCCTTACCTACTCCTATGATAACAAATCTACATCTAAGTAAAGACAAGGGTGAGCCTACTTGCAATGAGAAGATGTACAGAAGTATCATTGGGGCTTTGCAATATGTGACTATAAACAGACCTGACATCTCATACGGTGTTAATAAAGCCAGTCAATTCATGCAAAAACCCCTAAATGATCATTGGCAAGCAGTCAAGAGAATTCTACGATACTTAAAAGGAAAAATTAATCAAGGCATTATACTAAAGTCAAGCACATATTTAAACATCAATGCATATGCAGATGTAGATTGGGCAAATGACTATGATGATAGGAAATCAACCAGTGGCTACTGCATATTTTTGGGTAAAAATCCTATATCATGGTGTGCAAAAAAGCAAAACACTGTGTCAAGGTCGAGTACAGAGGTTGAATACAGAAGCATTGCAAGCACAACAGTTGAGATTATGTGGATTCAATCCCTACTTAGTGAGATCAGAATTAACACAAATACTAAAGCAACTATATGGTGTGATAACATGAGTGCTATTGCACTGACAGCTAATCTTGTGTTACCTTTTAGAACCAATTGATATATACTTTGTTCGAGAATTAGTTGAAAAAGAAAAACTTGTGGTGAACCACGTACCTTCAGCTTACCAGACTGCAGACATCCTAACCAAGTCTCTCTCAAAATCCAGATTTGAGCAACTGAGAAGTAAGCTCTGCGTAGATGAAGTCAATAGCACTCAACTCCAGAACAAATCGAAGGCACCTGCAAGCGAAAGTCAGAAAGTTAGAAATTTAAGAACGGAGAAGACTTTATCTACAAGTAAAAACAACACTTCCCAGAGATTTGAAGAAACTCCAACTACAACCGACAATCATCAGCAGCACAGCTCCAAAATCGACAAAGAAATCCCTCACATGCTCGCAGGGAAGACCAGAAAGCATGATTCAAGGAACGAAGAGTGGAGAATAAAAGAGCACAAGCAATTTGAAGGAGATTTATCACAAGAAATCAAGAGATGAAGACGCTTGCGGCTGCCATTTTCAGACACCAAACCCTAGCTACAATTCTAGGGTTTACGGGCGGGTATTAAGTGTCTAACACTGGTACCCCGTTATTCTCTACATTAAAAGCCAATGAGCCTCAGCCCAATATCAAAATACTTTATTTTACAGTCTAGTTTTTACTTTTTGCATTGTATAAATAGTGTACAAACTGTTGCGTGCTTTTATTCAAGAAATAACAAAAGATTACAACTACACTGTTTCTATTATAATCTGAATAAAACACCATGAAGCGAACCTGCAGTTCCATTTGTTTTAATGTGAAGTGTAGTAAAAAAGCAATTATCTCTTATCAAATACCATTATACCAACATATTGTTCAACCAATCTCAGATCAAGTAATACTCATTGGTGAGAGACTAGGCACATTTCCTCTCATCGACGATACTATATAATAATTAAATCACAAATACACAAAACAAACACCATACAAGCATATCTATGATCAATGTAAAATAGATGACACTTGGATATTTAACAATAAATCATAATGTTACACAATTTTCAATTTTCAATGATGTGAATAAACTGTGTAGTTAAATCTCTTGTTTGAAACGTTGCATTCCACAAAAGTAACTACTATCAACAATAATGTCACATAAGTAAATTTTAGCATTTTAGTCAGTGTTTTAAAAATTCACCCCAACCTTGGTCTGATCACGGTTAACCTTGAACCCTCAACCGTTATGGTCCTCAAAATGAAAAAAACCTTGCATATGTGGAAGCCCGCGGTTTTACCCTGTAACCCTAAAAAAACCTTTTCAACCCAACCTTTTAACCGTGGTTTTCAAAATGAGTTAGAACTAAATATCCAGCGTGGTAGTTAATTTTCAGGATCTAACAGGTACTATTCCTTCTAATTTAATCATTGTGCAAATTATGATTCCCCAATTGTAGATCTTTGTTTTGTTGCTGCCGCTGTATTAGAATTTCGTAAAATATGCAAACATGATGATATCCATCATCGAAAGGGGGTTTAGTCACTGTCAAATGAATATTTTTTGCGATATACTTCGACTTCATTACCTTTGAATCAACAAATGTCTATAGCTTCAAAATTCTGTACTTAGCTGTAACAACCCGGAAAATCTGAGCCAATTTTTTTTATTTTTTATTTTTTGGCAATTTTAATGAATTCTGAATATTTAAAATGAATTGTTTTAAATATTAGTGACGAGAAATTTATTTTGAATAGAATTAAAACAGAAATATTTATTTGAATCGTCGTTAGAATATAAATATTTATTTTAAATTATAAAAGGAATTGAAAATGGCGCGGTAATTCGAAAATTCGATTTCAAATGAATGTACAGGATTCAAAATAAGCCGGATTTTAGCGAAACCAAAAATTGAATCTATTTGAAAATATATTTCCAACGAATCCGAAAATTTGAAATTTCATAGTGGGAATCAAAAGTTATGCCCAGTTGAAAATTCAGAATAGTCGCTATGGAATTCTGGCCCTTAAAAATGGAAATTTTGCAAACGACCTCCGTTTTCGACGAAACTACTTTTGTTGGATCTAGAATGTCAAATTATTATTAGATTCCAAAATTCATAATTTTCTGAATCAATATGTGAGCATGGCAAAAGAAAATGTGTTTTAACAGTTTCAGACAATTTTGATCGACCAGAAAATGACCATTTTTCAAACGGTCTCAGAATTTGATGAAATTAGTTTTGTTAGGACCGTATCGTCAAAATGAAGTTAGAAAATATTTTTTGGGAATTCATTGAGTTAGTATGTGACCCCAGTAAATTGAAATGTGCGTTCAAAATCAATATATAGATTTATATTTTGATTTTGACGGAAACTGATCGAAACGATTGAATCAGCCTACGATAAATATCCCATTGTGTTCAGAATAGGGGTAATTAGCTAGGGACGACAGTCGGTGGGTTCGATTTTGAGTTCGAAAGAAAAAGTTACTTTTTGGGTATAAAATAAAATAAATTATAATAATTGGTCAACCCCCTATGCCCTCTCTCACCTCCCTCTCTCATTTCAGTTGAGCGATAAGAAAAAAACAAAATTAAAACCCGCGCCTTGTCCCAGTCGCCCCCACCCCCCCGTCATAAATATTAGTTGTTTGCAGTGACAGTGATTGTTAGACAGTGATAGTTAATTAATTCTAGTACACATATCCTAGTTTTTAACAAAGGAAAAAGTAAAGCTACTACTTCCAACAAACTTTCAATTCTGAAAGTAGTACCTGGCTCTTCAGAAATGGTACCACCCACTGAACCTGCTCCTCAACAAGAAGGGAAGACCATTAGGAACAAGAGAAAGAAAAATCTATTCTATAACATAAAAAGGCTAAACAAGCCACTAAAATCCAAGTGAATAACCCTTAAAATTCATTCATCGTGCTTTACTGAACAGCAGCCCTAAACAATTGCGCCACAACCCGAAGTCTAGCCCGCCACCACCTTCTCGCGATCACCGAGACCAACCATCCACCCGACCACATTCGGACTACTGTCGACCACTTACCTATTGCTTCCAACCTCGAGCAATCAATACCTGGGCGCGACCAGCTAGCTGCGTCATACCCCCATCCAGCCTCCACATGACGATACCTGACTTCACTAGGCTAAGGTTAACCATATACTTAATTTTAGAGATAACGATTTGGGAATTAGGGATTGGGTAATTGTGGTTTTACTAGTTTCATACAACTGAACGGGAAGAGGATAAGTGAAGTGGAGGATTAGCCTAGTCAAATTTAGCTACGGTCAGGTTAGCATTTTATGAGGGAGCCATAGGAGATTTGTGAATTTGGGTGACATCGGGGAAACGAAAGAGGGTATTTGGGGAAAAATTGAGATGAAGTAATAGAAGGAGGCACATAAAATTCTGATTGGTTGGAATGCTACTACGTGGATTACTAAACGGATTGTTGAGGTGGATGATTATAACACATTGATATATTGATTTTTCTGTAAAATCGAACGGATAGATTTACACTGTGACTTATGATACTTACGGTTTTCAATTCCGTTGCAAATCCATGGCTAATTTGTGATCGATTTGCCATGGAATTATTTCCCCCATATTTTACTTTTCCTACCATTTTTATAGCCGAGCTCTAACTATGTTTTTTTCCCATCACAGATCCGTAGCTAATTTGTGATGGATTTACCGAGGAATTATTTCCGGTCAAATTTTACTTTTTCCACCATTTTTGGAGCAGCTACGTTTCTACTTTCTGCAGAAAACCCATAGTTATTTTGCGACGAATTTGCCATGGAACCTTTTTCTTGCTTTTAATTGAATTTGTCAATAAATTCAGCTACGATTTGGTTGTCCATTGCAAATATCGCTAAATGGCAACGAATTTGCCGCGGAATATAAATAGTCGTTGAATTATGTTCATTTCATACTGCTTTTACATAAAGGAAAATTAGTTACTATTCCGTCTGTAATACGTAGTAATTCAACCATGGAAAATCCGCCATAAAAACCAGCATCACTAAATTCAGCATTTCTGGTAGTGTATATTTGTAAAATGCAATTACACATTTTCACACTTCGTTATCACAACAAACACATTTCAAGCAATACAAATAATTCGACCAATACAAAGTCACATGTTTCTTCTCTCAAGCATAAGAGAACACTAAAACCAAACGACAATGACCAATCTTAGTTTTCATAAACATAGTAAATTAAAGTCCATATTAGTTTGTTTCACTGTCGTGTTCTGTATTAAAGTTGACATAAAAGAAGAAAATAATCACAACTAGGAGTCCCATATGGGCCCAAAAGCAGCAATTCCAGCTTTACTACAAGCCTGAACCACCTCCTTGCTGCCTTGAGGATTACTAGTCACAACCACCACCTCTGCCTTCCATTTCTTCGCAGCCTCCACAGCCATTTCAGCCACGTTAGGCCTCCCATAAATCGCCGTATCATGCACAATCACCCTACCCTCTTCACACCCACTCACCATCTCCTTTATCTCCCTCCCGAAATTCTCCTCCACCCCTTTCGTCACCCACACCAGACACACATCCGCATTCCCTTTCTGCAGCAAAAACGACAAAAACACGCATATCCCGGACCCAGTGGCCACCACAACCGCCCTTCCGTACATGTTCACTAGGTAGGGAAGGCCTGCAAAGCGAACGGTCCGCACCCACAAATGGGTGGGTGGGTCGGTAACTAGATCGCGGGTGAAGTCGCCCACCGCTCCCGCCAGCATCATGTGCGAGTTTTTATTGTCAGATATGATGCCAAACGCATGCCATTCTGAGAGCGGAGCACGGCTGATTCTTCCGAGGATGCCGGCTGGTACTCCTCCTGCGAATTTTATGATGGAGGCGTGGGTCGAAGGGTGTGCCGTTGTTACTGGGACGCGTCGTACTGTTAGCCATGGTAGGATTGTGAATGCTGTGATGGCGATTGTAATGAAGAATTCTTGGTGTTTTAAAAGGGTTGATATGTTGAGGTTGCTGTAGGATTTGGATTTCGGGTCGTAGCCGGTTTTCAGGATTATGAAGGCCCACAGTAGCAGCAATGCTGACCATCCCGCAAACCTGTATATACATCCATTTTATCCATAAATTATTTTATGATCTGTTACTACTTTAGTACCTATTTACTGTAGTAAACACAAAGAGAAACTAGATTTGATAATATTCAGAGTAAATATTAGCAAACTTTACTTTATTACATGGTAACTCTGATTGAAGTAACAAGATGAAAGATTATATCGGTTGTGTTTTCCAACAAGCTGTAAGTAACTAGATCAGAGTAAATAGTATTCATGCTTCTTATGTCATTAAACAAGCTGTAAGTCCTCGACCAGTCTTCTATTAAATAGTGTAATTATTCCATTTGATTAAGAGATATGCCACTATGATTTCTTGGAGCAGTCGGAACATACGGATTCCATTCAGTATGGAATATTTTGGTACATTTTAGCATATTATAATTTGTAAATATGCATTAGTTTAATTTCATTTGGTCAAATTTTCGCGACGCATTCCTAATACAGAAAATTAACTGATACCAGAGCAAAGAACTAATATAGTAGTGGTAGTTTACCTGTGAGTCCTCTCAAAGACATTGTGATGAAGATGACGGATGAGAGGAAAGGCCGCAATGCAGGAAAGACAGATAAGTGAAAGAATAGAGGAAGAAACAGCAATGATCTCTTTGGAAGTGTTTTCTCGATCATTTAGCGTTTGGACTAAAGCGTAAAGTAACCATGCAACAGAAGATAAGCCACAGCTACTGTGTATTCCTCCGAGTGATTGTAAAAGAGAAGTTTGGCTGTTTTAATGAAAAGAGGAACGTAGCTTCCACTGAAGAGTTTCACAGCGAGCCAAAACACCACACGAAGAAATGCTTCGCTTCTGCACAAGGTCAGTGCCAGAATATTTGCCATGCAGAACAAGGCAGGTCTTTTCTTTGCATAAGAGAAGTGGTTTGTGATGGCAAGAACAAGCATTAGTATGTTGACCATGAAACACACAATGAAAAGGCGCTTGTATACTGTGAATAGACCTTGATCGAGTAAAATAACCGATAAACGAGATTGGTTGCGCTTAGATTTGGAAGGCTTTTCAATATGCACAGGTTGTTCATCTTGCTTTTCAACATCAACTTCTTGTGCTTCTTCTTCTTCTTCTTCTTGTTCTTCTTCATTGTCTAGGTCACAAAAATGGCTACTGGCCATACTATTGGTTCTTATAGCCAGACGATCGGGTAAAGGAACGACACGGAAGGAGGAGGTTTGGGCCCATGGAAGCCAGACCCATCTTCCATTTCGACTGTTGGTGGGCATGTTCTCCACTGCATGAGGGGTTTGTGGCTTTATTTCGAATGAAACGCCATGGCAGCTTGCTGATCTTGGAGCTTTTATTGGGTTCTCCATTGATGGATGGTTTAGTTGAAGGAGAGATAATGGAGTATGTGCAAGTGTTGATTGGGTTTTCTTTGGTGTGCTAGATATGGTCTTCATGGTGCTTATATATAGTTAGAGAATGTTTGAAGTGGCAAGTGACAGACGGGGAAGGAAATGGTCAGAGTAAAAGGTCCATTTTTGGGCTGGATGAGCACCAAATGGACTAGTAAAGGTGGCCAACCTTATTTTAATACTGCACAATTGCAATGACACTTGACCCTTCCGTTTTCCACCACATAAAGTTGCAAATGGATTGTTAAATGATTGAGGTGGCTTAAAGTGTGCATTTCCCCCTTTCTATCTCTCTCTCTCTGCATATATATATATATATATATATATATATATATATATATATATATATATATATATATATATATATATATATATATTACTTATATGTACCTAAAACATGATTAAATCAACCTAATTTTTTTTTACGAGTTATCACCTAATGCATTTAATGTAAAATCTTCTGCAATGTAGACTGTTGTGTTTTGAATTGTAAAGTTCAACCTATATCCGTTTTAACTTATAATTTTTCAAAAAATACTACTACGACAAAAAAAAGTTTTTATCAAATACTACATCAATTGCATGATTTTAGAAAGGACCACATATTAAATTATTGCATTACCTTCTTGAATTTCATCACTCTCTCTAAATTACATTATTCTGACTTTTTTGATAAAAAGTTGTTTTCGTCTTAATAGCAAAACTCATAATTTTATCAATGTTGTATACCTTAATCCATGACACCAACTCCAATAAGACGTTATATTTATATCAGTTTTACATCATGTATACTGTGTTCTATATAATATTTATATTGTGTTTTTGCTTCATTTGCATAACATTACTAATTTGACGTCCGTGTCAAGAATAATACACGTTTTCCTTCTTTTTACGTTTAATAAGCCTTCTGTTATTTCTGAAACTACAAAATTTGACGTGGACTGATGATTTTTTTTCAACAAAATTTGTATAGCTTGGTGATTATGGCCTGATGGTTATTTCATTATTTACGTAAGTATAGTTTTTCACTGTCACAAAAAATATAGCGTTGAGATAATCAACATACATGTACCATACGTGGCATGTTAACTAACTTTGATCAGTTCATAAATTCAACACCGGCAATAAAGTAAAAGGCACACATATGAACAATCAAAAACCTATACGGTTGTTGTTAACTACAATAGCTTTCGAATTTCGACAGCAGTTGCGATCATATTTAATGATTAGTCAAGTCTTGGTTATTTGATCATTGCTACAGTAAACATTCTGTATGAAGACAACGACTAATTCTGGATTATCTAGTCAAGTGGCTTGATAAAAGTGGGACGACTGATTCTGCGCATCATATGTGGTAATCAGGGTTTGCTTCACATGTCCAACAAGCGGATGAATTCTTCTGTACCCAACTCCAATGTTTCAATGTGCCGGATCAATCTTATCCATTGATTTACACAAAATCTAATGTTTTGATGGATCGTAGGACTCGTTCATTAGATTATTAATAATATGTGTAGTTGATGTGTGGTGGTGATTTGTCGGACACACGGAAACATCGGAGTTGGGTACAGAAGAATTGATCCCCCAACAAACGGTGTTTGACCGAAGTTCTTTATTCATACGAGAGGAAATCAAGTAAGTCAATTTTTGGAAGAAAATGACTGTTCTGATATACAGTTAACGTTAAATGCATCTTGCTAGCTAAAAATGCGCGTAATTCATGCAAAAATCCAAATGGCTTCCTTATTTAGCCATCAATGTGTAATAGCTATAAGTTACCAAATTAAACAAACAACCACAAAATGCCAGACCATCATTGTATCCAATATTGTCTTTTAGGGACAAAGGAGAGAACCCTAAATCCAGTAAGTCAGAAGATCCAGGATATTGATACACCGCATACAATATATATTGTACAGTGCCAAGCTTCCCGGTAGTTTGTTCAAAAACAGCTCATAATGAGAATTTTCTGCTCTAACAAATATGGGATATTAGTGGACTTTTCTTAACAACTTACTTTGACATTATCAATCCTTGTCCTTGTATATTATTCTGCTGCATGTCAACTTGTTGAAAGTTTGAAACACCAAGAAACGAACTTGCAGTTTCATTTGTTTCAACATGGAGTGTAGTAAAAGGGCAATTATCTCTTATCAAATACCAACATATAATATTGTTCAGCCAATATCAGGGCAAGTAATACTCATTGGTGAGAGACTAGGCACACCTCCTCTCATCAGGGTAATATATAATAATTAAATCACAGATACACAAAACAAACATCGTACAAGCATATCTATGATCAATGTAAAATAGATGACGCTTGGATATTTAGCAATAATGTTATATAATTTTCAATTTTCAATTTTCAATGATGTGAAGAAATATTAATTGTGTAGTTAAATCTCTTGTTTGAAACGTTGCATTCCACAAAAGTAACTACTATCAAGAATATTGTTGTCACATAAGTAAATTTTAGCATTTTAGTCTGCTTTAAAGACTGGGCCCAACCTCGGTCCGACCATGATTAACCTTAAACCCTCAACTGTTACAGTCCATAAAATGAAATAACTTTGCGTATGCAGAAACTGCGGTTTAACCCTATAACCCCAAAAAAACCTTTTCAACCCAACATTTTAACCGAGGTTCTCAAAATGAGTTACAATTAAATATCCAGCGTGGTAGTTAATTTTCAGGATCTAACAGGTATGATTCCTTCTAATTTAATCATTGTGCAAATTATGATTCCCCAATTGTAGATCTTTGTTTTGTCGCTGCCGTTGTATTAGAATTTCGTAGAATATGCAAACATGATGATATCCATCGTCGAAAGAGGGTTTAGTCACTGTCAAATGAACATTATTTGCGATATACTTCGACTTCGTTACCTTTGAATCAACAGATGTCTATGCCTTCAAAATTATGTACTTAGCATTCAGGTGTCTCTCTGATATGTGGCTAAAAAGAAAATGAAAATAATAATAATTAAACAGCAGCGTAGCTGCTTCTTTTGGCAGCAGTAGTGCTGCACAAAAGGAAAAAAAAAAAATGAACACAAGCTGCTGCCACTACTAGAAGCTGCAGCAACCATAGATGTTAAATATATTAGATAATAGATGAATAACTGTTCTATATCCTGTAGATATCAATTGGAATGCCGACACACAACATGATAGTATTGGTTTAGGAGTATCATTGGACGATTTGGCGGCTGACATTGCTGATGATAATTATAATATGGTGGCTAGTGACATTGATATAGTTGGAAATGAAGAAGGTTTACAAGAGGATAACAACGACGTATAGAAACGTTTAAATTTAATCCGTCACTGACATATACAACATTGTTACAAGAAGCTGAAGATGCTAGATCTAGTGCTAGATTATCACCATGGACGACGAACATTTGATCCTAGTTTACCCTCATTATTTTGTAGTTGAAAATGAAAACGTTAAGCGTTGCTTTTATATGTTAGTGAACTAACCTACTGGGTATGATTTTATTTTGAATCCCCAGGTTACTGGGCATGGTTTTGTATTCAGTTTACAGGTTGTAAATTGTATGCTTTTCATGGTAATTTATTGAAGGCATATAAAGGTGCCAGGTTTTGGTTAATGTGAAGCTGAAAGGAAGAGTTAATATGAAAGGGGAAGGATATGTGTTGATTTGGTACAATATCATATGCATCATGCATGTCTTTATTACATGACATGGACCTCTATATTATTATTATATCTTTTTTACTCTTTTGAATATGCTCCTTTTGAGTTATAATCCAGGCAAAAGTAGATAAACTTTTTTTAATCTATCTATTATCCAGCTGAGTATTATTTAACTGTTTTGGCTTCATTTTCGTTTGTGCAATATGCTATTGTGGTAATGTTTTTTTTTACTGTTGATAGGATGGTAAGTTGAATGATTCTTTTGATTGAGTTAAAATTGTTCTGTACCTTTTACTAATTGTGGAATAGGATTTTGTTCACGTCAGGTTAACAAAACACTCCATCCTGATTGGTGAAAATCAGGGGATCCATATGGAGCCCCCTGATTTCCACCAATGGGGACCGAGCGTTTTGTTCACATCCCTTAAAAGATGTGAACAAAATCGCACTCGTAATTGTGCGATGTCCATGACTGATTGAATGAATGTGTTCTCAATCATTTGCATGTGCAGTCATTTGTTTGTTCTTAACCATTTGAGTTTCCATTGCGGTTGGTCTCTACTCAAATGTTTAATTTAGCATATTGCATATTATAAAAAGGGGAAATTAGGTCCAAGTGCTCCCATACTTCACTTCATTAGTTTGCAGGCGACGCTATTTTTTCTATACGCTTGCATGACTTCCTTTTTAAATTTGTTAGTTTAAGGCCCACAAATCCGAATATATTATGTTGCCAGGACAAAATCACAACAGTTTAGGACATTCTGCCATCTTCTTTTCTTCTGCTATTTTTCTTTCTCGTTATTAAAAACAATAAAAATAAAAAACCAATATTCTATTTGTAATCCTGGTCAGGTTCTATTAACTGAAAATCGAAAGGTTATTGATTCACCTTGTTTTTGTTTCGAATCGTTATTAATTAGTGAAGGCGAAGTTTATTCTTAGAGGGAATCTAATCGAAAATTCAGAAATTTAGGTAATTTCATTTTTGTTTAATGTTATCTACTTCTAGATATAAATCGAGTTTGAGCAGCTATGATTATTGATAATTGAAGTATAATTTTAGATTATACTGTTAATGTTCATTTTTTTTCCAGTTTTTTTATATCGATTTTGGAAGTTCTATTCAGCTAGTTCTAGGGGTTGATTCTACTATTAGATTATTTTGTTGTTTTATATTTTATAATCAATGTATTTTATTTTTAGGGTTTTCTGTCATTATTCTCTGAATACTGCCATATGCTTTTGATTGGATCTTGCTAATCTTCTTTTTATGATGGATAATTTAGGTGAACAAAGGTATGATTTTTACTGAAATATTTTATAGTTGATTTTTTATTTTATTATATATAATGATAATTTTTATTTTCTTCACAGGAATGAAGAATCTGTTATGGTTGTTTTTTATTTTAACAACCAAATTTTTAGTTTAAGACTTAGTTTGGATTCTTTAATTTCATATATTAGAGATAAGATTTGTGAAGTGTGGAGGAATCTTACTCCTTTATGTTTTGATCTTTACTAGATTAAAGATTCTAAGACTAAATTTATCGAAACAAATAGTGATTTGCAAACTAATTTGTGTTTAACTTTTTTTTAGCAAGGCTAACTGGTTTTTAAAGTGATCCGTAACACTTTTTATTTATACAAAATAAAAAAATACATAAGAACTCAGGTGATGTGCAAACTGCACACCAGCTATTAGCACTTCCACAGACGGAAGTAGTATACAGCTCACATTAAGGCTTACATTAAGACAAAATAACATTACTTGGTAAATCGTTACATAACGAAATGCATTATAGTATGACTTACACGAAAGAGAGGACAACCCACTCATCATCGTCCCTTGTCATCATCAAACCCTTGAAGAAGCTCGATTTTCTTTCTTCTCGTGATCGGCGCACTCCCCAACGATGACCTGAAGATAAGTCTGGAGTTGGCATGATGTTAAAACTATCCAGAGGAGGCGCTTTGTAGCCTGACGGTGGGGGTATATGATCATAAGGATTTGTTTTTTTTACTCTTTTCTTTAGCCTTGGACGAAGAACCAGGAGTACATGTCGTAGTTAGGTTAGCCTGCTTAGAACTCATTGCAGGCGAAGTAGATGAACTTTTCCTCAAGTTCAAAAAGCCAGGTTTTAAAGCTGGAGGTGTAGTTTTGGAAGTGCTCGCAACAGACTGAGTGTCAACCAACTTACCTCTCATGTTTATAGTATTGCATTTCTTGGTCATAATATTCAAAAGCTTCATTTTCTCCCTGCAAATAGCTTTATCAAGTTTACCACTGTCAATTTCTTTTCGAAGACTATCTATATGCTTTGTTGAAAGCTCTTTTCATGTTGATTAAAGTTAGGACCTACAGTAGGCGTGCACCTCATTTGATCCACTTGTTCTTGCACTTCAATACAGTCAAAATTGCTTTGTAAAAAAGGATCTAGCTGCTCTTCAACAATTTGGTAATCAATACCATTATCGGCACTAACAAGATCTACCCCATTCTCAACTTTGCCACTGATATCAACAATGAGATTAATATCTGACAGGCAAGAATAAGTGACTGATTTCTCTCCACTGACACTCATTCTATTCAAATGCCCATCCCGTTGACTTGAACATTCAACATTTCCATTATAAGGTAATCTTACATCACAAGCTGTAGCTCTACCCGTACACGCACTGATCAAAGCCGTTGTGTTATCAGAGCCGACAGGAAAAGCACGAGATAACAGTTCACTCACCTGTCGTATCTCCCCTTCTTCACAATTTTCATCTTCAACTACATGTACATGTACATCTACATTCATTTCATCTTCCTGCATATCTGAGAGCAATGAAAAATTCATTTTACTAGAGTTACGAACTGCTTCCCTTTTGCCTAATCGAGCATCTACTTTTGTTTTGTCAGTTTCTTTTCTCCATCCAGTAGAGTCTCTCGTTTATGCACTATGCCAGCAGCAACAATATTCCTTGGATGCTCTTTATCACTAGTAATCAGATCATTTACTTTGTTCTTCACTTTCGAAGTTAATTCCTTAGCTGCTTCCTTCCTTTGCTTGTCATATTTGGCTGTTGAGTGCCCAAACCTTTCACACACAATGCATATTTCCGGCTTCCACAAGTAAGTCACATACACAAACTGTTCACTGTCATCAGGCATTTATACAGGAAATTTCTTGGGGAATTCATTTTGCGGAGTGACTTCCACCATGCACTTCGCGTATTCGAGGCATTCTAGCTTTTCTGTGGAAAGATCCATACAGAGAAACTTTCCGACTCTCGCCGCAAAATAACAAATTCCTTTTTTGGACCAACTATAGAGTGGCAGATTAGTGAGCTTGATCCAGATGGGGGTAGAAGTTATGGTTTTAGTCAGGTCTCCTAGTCTAGAAACCCAAGGCCTCACAATAAATAGTTTATTTTGGATTATAATAGGATCGGCCTTGAGAATATTTTCTCTGTCCTCCAACTTCTCGATGTTGAAAAGGAAGATTTTACCAGTTGAACGTACCTTTACTCCTCCTGTAGGGTTCCATAGCTTTGTCAAGCGTGCAATGACTACCAAGTATGGTAGCGGTCGGTCAAGAAAATGACCAACGAGATAACCATTCCATTGCTCCTCAGCAGCTTCGTAAATTTCTTCAGTTAGAAGTAGAGCGTTGCCTTTAAAATAGAGTTTCACTGGAGGAGGCGAGAAGGCTCCGACGTTTCTAGGTTTGGATTCAATGAGAGAGGACCATTTCTGGCCAAGAGGGCGAGCAGCGGAAATAGGGATAGCATAAGAGGGGTTACAAGCTGGGTGAGGTGCCGGTGGGGGTTCAGGAGGAGGAGGAGGAGGAGAGGGTCTGAAAAGGGGCGGCGGAACAAGGTGGTTACTGAACTGGGAGGAGGATAAGCGGGAGGAAAGGTCAGGTCTTGCTGAGAATTTTGGGGGAAAGGTCGCCATGAAATTTGGGGAGGCTAAAATTGATGAGTGTTAATGTATGATTTTGTGTTTAACTTTCTATAGAAAAGAATATTGTTTGGTTTTATTTGGGAAACTGAAGAAAATTGGTCGTATAAATTTTGTTGCGAATAATAACATATCTTGCTCTGATAGCAAATCTATTGGTAATGATGAAAGCACGGTTGATAGTGCTGACTTTTTTGGGGGAAAAAAAGAAATTTGAAATGAATTATTGAAAAAGGTTCTAGTTTGAATTTTTTCGTTGGAGTTGGACAAAAATTTGATTCTTCACCTAATTTTTGACGAACTGTCACTGGATATTGTGTGAAAAATGGGTTTAAACCTAACTTTGTAAAGAATTGCTAAGAGTATATTACAGTTAGATGTTATGTTGATAATCGTTCTTTTAGAATTCATGCATCTTGCAAAATGAAGCAATTGGATCATTATCTACTAAGAAAAATTGACCCTAATCATACATGTGGTTGTGATTTTTGATCTATAAGTAGTCCATTAATTAATAGTGATCTTGCTAAGACACAGATCAAGTGTGAGATGAGCCATGTAGAAAAACTAAAGATATCATATCAAGCTTTAAAAGGGATTATGATATTAATTTAAGTTAATATTATGCTTATATGAGTAAAAAAATGGGCTTTGAAAGAGATATTTGGTAATGAAGAACAATCATATAATGATTTGGTTTGGTATTTGAAGGTTGTTGATAGAACTAACCTTGGTAGTTATTCTTCTATTAACGTTGATGAGCATACAAATCAATTTCAACGAGTTTATTTATCCTTTGAAGCTTGCATTTATGGATTTAGCCATTGTCATCCTATCATATTTCTTGATGCCGCTTTTTTATGAGGTAGAAGTGGTTGCTTGATGGCTGCTACAACAAAAAATGGAAACCATGGTATAATTTTTTATTTAATGGTCAATTGTAGGACAATAAAATTTTATTATATTAAGTAAACAGTTCATATTTCATAACAGTTTTTATAAAATAAAAAGTTTATATGAACTGTTAGGTGGTTATGTTTGAAATTTTTTTGTGTGGTTTGTAGGTAAAATATTTCGTTGACATAATATGAATGAAAGTAAGGGACGTTAACACTGCTAACCAAATTACCATTAACAAATTACTAAAGGTCATGATTAATAATTTCAATAGAGAATTATTTGTTTGGAAATACAGTCACTGTTTAGTTTTAATCGTACCTAATATTCAGAAATGTTTTTGTCCATAGTATACCTTGATTTTTTTAAAGTAGTAATTATTTCTGTGAAATTCCAGTTAATTTTCTTTGCATTGGATACACTACGCCCTAGATGGCCTATGGCAACCCCCAGAGAAATGACGCAGTAGGTGCCAAAAAGTGTTAATATTTGCAAAAAATGATCTGTGGCAACACTTTTTTGGGGTTGCCTTTTGCCGCGTTGCCTTAGAGTCAAAGGAAACACATTTGCGACCCTAAGGCAACATCATCACAGGTGTGGCCACAGGTACTAAATTTACAAAAATGTGGGGTCCACTAAATTCTGTAACCCGGGTTCACGGAACCCTGTTGCCTGGGTTCACGGAATTATGTTGTGGGACCCACATGCATTAATCTATGCAACACTTTGACCATCCAATGGCAACACCATATCATAACAATGGCAACAGTTCACATTACATACAGCAACATTATATAAGAGCTATGGCAACATTAAATCACATACTGCAACATTACAAAATTTAACATCACACTGATCAATTAAACTTCTGATTATCTCGGATTCACAAGCGACACAAATATTAGTACTTACGAACATATTTACAAACATAGCCAGAAAAATCATGTTCACAGAGCATACTTACAAACACAGCTAGTACGTACTAAATATCAATTCATGTTCACTGTAGTTGGGCACAATGATCCTCAATATCATGATTAAGAGCGCGAGCCTCCACTACGTTCACTGCTTTCAGTTTCAGTGCCTTCACTGCGAATTGTCGCACAAATATCCCCAATATCAATATGCATGTGCAGGTTTGCTTCACCCAATTTCTTCAGCATCCTTGCCAAGTTCTCCTGAAATTTTTCGTCCACCTTTGCATCAAATTCACTTTGGACCATCTTGTTCACCTTTGCTTCGACTTCGTTGGCTATATCTTCCCTTATCTTCGTTGCCGGCTCCTATATGTATGTGCCTGCTATTGGAGCAGCTTTTGAAACATTTGGAGACTTGGTGTGCCGTCCTATAAGCCATGATGGACCGTGCGACTTTCCATCAGAAACAAGTTCATGGACAACTCCATCATTGCTTCCTTCACCAATTTCTTTTTCAGTCTTCTCCTTCAAAATAAAGCAGTTTTAAAATGTGACAATAAATAAAATCAGGAAACTTGTGTGAAGGACAAAAAAAGCAAAAAGTTTGCCCAAAAGGACAAGAGCCAAAAAATTTGCTCAAAAGGCCAACTTTTAGTGTAAAGTGGAAAAACAAGGGACCCACCTGAATTCCACCATTTGCACTAGAAAATGTCCTTTCGGGTAAAAATTTTGGCCCTTGTCCATTTGAGCAAACTTTTTGCTCTTTTTGTCCTTGTGGCAAAAATCCCCAAATAAAATTAAAAAATTTTAAACAAGTTTTTTAAACAAGAATTGCAGCATATACACAATGAAACCCAAAGTAAAAGATCACACCCATTGCTATGATCGATCCTGCTATCGGTTTCAACAAAATAGGATCTAATTCTACAATAATGATGATCATGTGCAAAATGAAGCACTGTTTTTGACACTTGATTGAAGAGAAAATAAAATTCCTTACAATTCTGTAGTTCATTATTGAAGCATCAGTCTTGTACACCTTTCCTTCTTTCCGCTTGCGAGTTTTAACATAAAGTTCTCCATCAGATTCCTTGGACTGTTACAAAAAAAATTAGATAGTAAAAGGATATCAAACCAATTGTTCCAGAACATATGTCACTAATATTGCTAAACAAGTTAAACAAGGATATGTAGTTATTCATAAGTAAAACAAGGATACTGCATTCGAGCTAAACAAGCATACCTCCATATGACCTATATTGTTAAACTAGCCAACCATAAAAATAAGCAAAATACATATCATTTTATGCCGAATTTGGGAAAAAAGGTTTGGACCAGCAGTGTGTGTGTCAGTATACGATTTCCGATTTGCAGAATTTGTAAGGGCCTTGGACTACAAAACAACATGAAATAAATATGTTTATATGACTGATTTGAATGAATAAAAAGGGGGAAAAATTATGTGCTAAAACTTAAAATTATACCTGAACTTTTTCATCTCCCCAAAACTGCAAGTGTACTTTGAAATCCTGAAGTGGAATTTCGTCCGGCCTATTTTCAAGCCTCTCTTCATCAGTTTCGTAAGCCGTATAGTGTGCCTTTTTAATACGAATCTTGTACCCCCTCCAAGCGTCACAAATTGACCTTAAAGCCTAATATTCACATTCATTCGGAATAATATATTGTTACTTAAATACAAATCAAACATTAAAAAGAACAGTCATGCTACTTTTGTGACAAGTTTCATGTATTTAAGTAAAATTCAGCTAAGTTTGCAAATTACCTTCACATAGCTCCACAGTCTGTCTTTCAAACTTGCAGGAACATCAAACCAAGACTTGTAAGTAAGTGGAACACTCCTCTTCAGTGTTCCTAAAAAATAGCTCAGTTCAGTCGTTACTTGGTCATCGTTTGAAATAGATTGGCCCCGATCATTCATTTGGATTACAACTCTTTTGTCATATGGCCTTGAATGAACTTTATCCATCTTTGTTTTTCCCCTGGGCCTTCTGGGAGCTCCGACTACCGTTACAAAGTACATATAATAGTAATGAGTCGGCTAGGCAAAACATAAATGAGAACTTAAACTATTAAAATCAGAACTCAATCAAATACTACCTTCATTTTCTGCTACTTCATCTTCTTCGTTTTTCAATATTTGTCAAGACATTTCTGACAACAGCCTTATTCCTTACACTTCCACTACTGTTAATTTTCTGGCGTTCTCGCATAGCCAAATAAGCTACCATTGTTCTTATCCGTTCATTATGTGGTAATTCAACGGTACATGGACTATCAGATTGCGTACGAACTGGTACTTCCCTTGCTGTAACGACCCGCATTCTACGCATCATAGGATTGTAGAATATATTTTTTCTGTCACATACGAAGTCATATGGTCATGTAACTTTGGGAGACGACTATAAGGGTCATTTCCCATGTCCATGATTTTCCCCGATTTTTAAATGACCATTTTACCCCTAGTTGGTACTGTTTTGGCCATAACTTTTGACTGAAAAGGAATTTTGACCTGAAACTACTTCCACTGGCTCCGGATGATAGTTTCTCTTTCCGTAGAGTGGTCATAATAGCCAAACGGACTTACAGTTTGGGAGATATGGCCGAATTATGATTTAGAGGGTTAATTTCAGCTAATTGGGCTTAACCGGGTGATTAGCAGCTAGGCCCAGAGGGGAATTTCGGGTTTAGGGGTATATAGGGGCTGATTAGGGTTAGAAAACATTTCTTTAGACATTTTCCAGCCGCCACTTTCATCCTTAGACACTCTAACAATGGCCTCCTACATCTAAAACACCCCAAATCACTTTCTAATTGAAGATTAGGCTTAGCAACATCAAATTAAGAAGAAAAAGCACCAAAGCAAGGTTAGAGCTGTTGTTGGACATCAGTATTCGCCCCAAATCAGAGGTGTTTCAGTTCTGAGAATTTTGTTTGTGGCCAAGGTGAGTGGTTAGCATTGTTTTGACACTAATTACAGTTAATCAGGGTGATTAGTGATAATTAGTAAATTCTTACACTATAAAATTCTGGAAAAATGTTCTAAAATTTTGAAATGTTATTTTAGACCTCTGTTAGAAGTTTGTGATGATTTGGTTAAGTTTTGCTAATCGTACCATTAGATTTTCTTAAACATGCTTAAGGGGAAAACATGGGTTTTGGGTACGTTTGATCCATTTTTACATGTTATATTGTTGTTTTGGTGTTTATGGTCGATTTTATATGTTGTTATGACTGTTTGGAATGATTTATGATTGATTAGAAAAGTTAGATTGGTCAAAAACGTCGTCGTATGGCGTAAATAGCTTGCTGGAAGAGTTGCAGGAATTTGGACCAGATCGGATCGCCCCCACACTCGGACCGTGGGGTATGACCACGATCCCACACTCGGACCGTGGGGTATGACCACGATCCCACACTCGGACCGTGGGGTATGACCACGATCCCACACTCGAATCGTGGGGTATGACCACGAACCGCACACCTGGAGCATGACGAAGTATAGCGATCCGCACACCTGGAGCGTGACGAAGTATAGCGATCCGCACACCTGGAGCGTGACGAAGTATAGCGATCCGCACACTTGGAGCGTGGAGATGGAGCACGATCCGCACACCTGAAGCGTGAGGAAGACCACGATCCGCACACCGCGACTGTGAGAAAGACCACGATCCGCACACCGCGACCGTGAGGAAGACAAGGAGCTTGGATATGAGAAGACTAAAACCCGAGATGCAAAGGTAGTCCAAGTTTGAAGTTAGAGCTCAGGATCCAGATGGGAACCAATGAGTTCACTTCATGAGTTGGGCTTTGCTGCGGGACGCGTGCCAAGGGGTTATCGACGTCTATAGCTTTGGACCACTATGGTAGGAGGTACGAAGGCGGATTCAGGGCCATTATGGCATCGGTAGAACCAAGGGTTACGACCAATGAAGTGGGTCATTGAAATGTTTGGTCATGACTCTAAGTGTTTGGCTTGGTCACAGCAGGGTTTCTACAAGTCGGGATCCGTCGTTACTTCAATTTGTCTAGTGTTCCAAAGTGGTAGATATTGTATGCTTTACGCAATGAGTGAGAAATGTGAGGATGGTTGCTATGGATGATTTGTTTGCTATCATTATGACATGCACACCCCACCCCCGTATTCTTTACACTATTTATTATGGCACCTTAGAGTACTGTACGGTATGTGGTACTAACTCTTTGGTTGCAGGTCTAGGTTCAGGTATGGTTTAGTATACCTGTTATTATTTTGTTTAGATGCTTATCGCTCATACCAGGCTTTATGTCTGACCCAGAGTTTTATGTCTCCTCTTATTACTCTGGGTGCTCACACGAGCAGACTAGAGACAGGTTATCTAGTGATGCACGGGTAGATGATCCGGAGACGAGCAAGAGGTTTCCACGTAATACCTATACATAGTATTCTCCCTGTGCTGTTGAAAATCACTGCTTGGGCATTGGTGGTGTATCTTCTACTTTGACTTTCTTTTGTTTAGAGACAATAGATTTTGAAAAGTTGTAATAAGTTGTATTTGGATTTCCGCTGCTCTGATGTTGATGTTGATTTTAGTTATCAGCTTATGCACTGTCTCACCTGTTTTATTTCAAGTATGTTATCATTATTATATTTTATTCCATGCGCTGTGAGACATTCTACAGGTTTCTCGTTAGTTAATTTCCTTCTTTCCTTTCTTCTGACGACCGTCCCGTGCTAGTCGGGTATGTGTACAGCGCACTTTCGGAGGAAATGCAGGCTGGTGCGGGGCGGGCCGTCACATTTGGTATCAGAGCTCTAGGTTGCGTAGTTAACCTAGGGAAGTTATCAGGGAGAGATAATATGCGTATACGAGAGAGCGTATTTGTGATTACTTTGGTTTTTAAAAGCTATATATATATATATATATATATATATATATATATATATACTATTACTAGTATAAGTATGAAGTCGTACTGCACTAGCACCACTATGGAGTCGTTAATCGTTTCTTTTTCAGATTGACGATGAGCCGAGATACTAGAGGTGCTGGTAGGGGAGCCAATAATGGGAATGCTGCTGACATGAGGACGATGTTTACTGACCTCATGAGAGAGATGCTTAGAGATGTACGGAGGGCAGCTCCCAATGGTGGAAATGGTGGTGGTCAATAGTGCGGGCGCCAAGAGTCGACTTCGCCAAGCTGAATAAGGATTATACTAGCCTTGGTGGGAAGCCGTTCCACGGAACGGAGTCGGCCACAGATGTTCAGGATTGGTTGGATAGTTGCGAACGTATCTTCGAGGATTTGGGTATCGAGGATGCGATGAAGAGAAAGCTAGCGTCCCGTCAGCTGCAAGGGCGGGCAATGAATTGGTGGAACGCTATAAAGGCAGCTACTCCCGAAGATCAGATTACTTGGGAGCAGTTTAAAGCTCGCTTTGCGAGAAGTTCATTCCAACTGCTCAGAAGTCAGTGCTGTTTAAGAAATTCTTGGAGCTCAAACAGAATGGCAGGGCTGTCTCAGAGTATATTGCTGAATTCGACACTTTGTCAAAGTATGGGTTATCTCTTATTGATACTGCCGAGAAGAAGAATGAGAAATTCATAACTGGTTTGGATCAGTACTTGGGGGAAAAGCTTATTAACCACATCGATGAGACGTTTGAGTCGATTGTGGGGAAAGCATTAAGATTAGAAAGTCTCTACCCTAAGCCGAAGACTGAGGTTGCATCCGCAGATGAGCCAAAGCCACAAGCAAGTGGTGGAGGCAAGGGTGGTTCCCAGAATAAGAGAAAGCAGAACCAAGCTAAGGATGGCCAGAAGAAAAAGAATAAGCAAGATGTTGAGTGCTTCAGCTGTGGTAAGAAGGGCCATCATGCTAGTAATTGTCGGGCCAAGCCAGCGGATAGGAAGTGCTTCAACTGTGGCCAAATGGGACATCACAAGGACAAGTGTCCACAGCCCCCTAAAGAAAAGCAAATGGTGAAAGCATATGCTCTTAATGCTATTCCTTCTTCGTCGAATGCCCCCAACTGCGGCGGAAAAGGGAAAGAATGTCGTCATTCAAGGTATGCTTTCTGTTTATGATGTTCCTGTTAGAGTTTTGTTTGATACCGGAGCTTCCAGCTCTTTCATATCTAGTGACCTGGTAGATAGGTTAGGATTGGAGCCCGAGATCGTCGATAGACCTTTAGTAGTGACGAACCCGATTGGTGGTTTGACTAGCCTTAGCATGATTTGTCGTAATGTGGTCTTATCGAGTCATGGATGCATGTTTGTTTGTGATTGCTTTGTTTTGGGCTTTACTGGGTTTGGCATTATTTTGGGAGTAGATTGGCTCCGAAGATACGGGGTGGTGGTAGACTGTGAGGGCTTTTTGGTGACAGCTAGAGCGGATGATGGGCGGAGGATAGTGTTTGGTGGTCTACCCAGTGAGGGGGTATTGGCTAGTTTTCTAAACTCCCTCGACATTCCGCATAGTGAGTTGTCAGGTTTGCCCGTGGTTGGCCAGTATCCGGATGTTTTCGAAGAAGTGACCGGACTTCCACCACACCGAGAGATTGAGTTCCGTATTGATTTGGTAAAAGATGCCAGACCTATAGTGATGTCACTTCGTCGTATGGCACCAAGGGAGCAGCAAGAGCTCGAGGTGCAAGTCAGCGTTCTTTTGAAGAAGGGATTTATCAGAAGGAGTGTTTCTGAATGGGGAGCACCAGTTGTGTTTGCTACCAAGGCGGATGGTTCCCTTCGTTTGTGTGTAGACTACCGCGAGTTGAATAAAGTGACGAGGAAGAATAAGTATCCTCTACCGCGGATAGATGATTTGTTCGATCAGTTGAGTGGCGCGAGAATATTTTCTCAGTTGGATCTCGCGACAGGTTTTCATCAGCTTAGAGTGGAAGCTGAGAGTATAGCTAAAACGGCATTTCGGACGCCGTATGGATTTTATGAGTGGTTGGTCATGCCATTCGGGCTGACCAATGCTCCAGCATATTTTGTGGATCTTATGAATAGGGTATTCAGGGATCAGTTGAATAAGTTTGTCCTTGTGTTCGTTGATGATATTTTGGTCTATTCGAGGACAGAGGAAGAACACAAGGAACATTTAAGAGTAGTGATGGAGGTGTTGAGAAAACACCAATTAAAAGCAAAGTTTTCTAAGTGTCACTTCTGGAAGAGGGAAGTGAGGTTCTTGGGCCATGTTGTATCAGAGAATGGTATTGCCGTGGACCCGGCGAAGGTGGCCACGGTACAGGATTGGCATACGCCCAAGAATGCAACAGATGTAAGAAGTTTCTTGGGATTAGCCGGATATTATCGTAAGTTTATCCAAGGTTTCTCCAAGATAGCAGCACCATTGACCCAGTTGACCAAGAAGAATCAAGCTTTTGTCTGGGATGAAAGGTGCGAGAATGCGTTAAAGAGTCTAAAGGACAAGTTGACAAGCGCACCAGTGTTAGTCATTCCTAAGGGGAATGAAGAGATGACGGTATACATGGATGCCTGTGGTACCGGACTGTGTGCTGTATTGATGCAAGGCGGTAGGGTTGTAACTTATGCAAGTCGGCAATTGAAACCGCACGAGAAAAGATACCCTACCCATGATTTAGAATTGGCAGCGATCGTGTTTGCATTAAAGATGTGGAGACACTATCTCTTGGGAGAAAGATTTGAGCTGTTTACAGATCATAAGTCGTTAAAGTATCTCTTCTCTCAGAAAGATCTGAATCTCCGTCAGCAGAGATGGTTAGAGTTCTTAGCTTCCTATGATTTTGACATCGCATATACACCGGGAAAGGGCAACGCGGTGGCAGATGCACTGAGTAGGAGACATGCCAGTTTAGGGGCCATGTTTCTAGAATGGAAGCAACTGGAGTATATCGCGGGGTTTGATCTCAGACCCAAGTGAGAATTGAATCCAGAAATGTTAGCAAGTTTGACGATTAGACCCACTTTGATTGAGCAGATCGGCTCTAGTCAGAGGGACGATCCTAACCTATTGGAAATCATCTCCAAGTTAGAGATGGGTATCGATGAGGAGATGAACAAGTATGGGCTTGATCGAGATGGATGGCTTAGAAAGGATGGAAGACTAGTCGTACCCAATGTCAATGGATTGAGAGATGAAGTGCTTAGAGAATGTCATCACTCCAAACTGACTATACATCCCGGTGGTAATAAGATGTATCAAGACATGAAGCAGACTTACTACTGGGAAGGGATGAAAAGAGACGTTGGGAAGTTTATATCCAAATGCATGAATTGCCAGCTAGTTAAAGCCGAGCAAAAGAAGCCTAGTGGGTTGTTACAGCCATTAGAAATTCCCGAATGGAAATGGGAGCAAGTCTCGATGGATTTCATCGATGGTTTACCAAGGACTAGATCGGGACATGATAGCATTTGGGTGATTGTGGACCGATTGACCAAAAGTGCAAGATTTATACCAGTCAGATCGACTAGAACGGCAGCTAAGTTAGCAGAATTGTATATGAAGTGGGTAGTGAGATTCCATGGAGTACCTAAAAGCATTGTGAGTGACTGAGACCCGTTGTTCACTAGTGGGTTTTGGAAGAGCTTACAAGAGGCTCTAGGGTCAGAGTTACATCTCAGTACCGCATATCATCCTCAGACCGACGGTCAGACGGAGAGGGTGAATCGTATACTGGAAGATCTCTTGAGAGCGTGTATATTGGATTTTGGTGGATCTTGGGATGACCATTTGCATCTAGTAGAGTTTGCATATAATAATAGCTACCAATCCAGTATCGGTATGGCTCCGTTTGAAGCTTTGTACGGAAGACCATGCAACTCGCCATCATGTTGGATAGAGACTGGCGAGAAGTTTGTGCTTGGACCAGATGTGGTGAGGGAAACTTCAGATAAAATCAAGACTATTCAACAACGAATGAAGGCTGCCCAAGATAGGCAGAAGAGTTATGCTGATAAGAGGAGAAGAGACTTAAAATTTTCCGTTGGCGACTTGGTGTTTGTCAAGATTTCTCCATTGAAGAGCGTAATACGATTTGGCAGGAGAGGCAAGTTGGCACCAAGATTCGTTGGCCCATTCCCTGTTCTCGAACTAATCGGGAACTTGGCATATAGAATCGACTTACCAGAGAAAATGGCGGGAGTTCACGATGTATTTCATGTTTCCCAACTAAGGAAGTTCGTTCACGACCCAGATATAACTATTTCACCTGATCAGTTAGAGGACTTCGAAGTAGAACCCGAGGCGGTTGGAAACCGCAAGCCGACCCGTATTGTCGAGCACGACATGAAACAACTTCGAAGGAAGGCGGTGAAGCTAGTGAAGGTTCAGTGGGGCGAGGACGAGAATGATTGTACTTGGGAGACAGAGGAGAACATTAGGAAGACTTATCCAGAACTCTTTGCCTGGTATGATTTTGACTTCGATTTAGTTTTCCGCATGCTAGGATAGGCTTGTTAGCTTGTTTTGCATGTTTGATTGTTGTATGTGGTTGTTAGGCATGCGGGGTCCTTTGTATGTTTTGGGTTAAGGAATTTCGGGGACGAAATTTCTTAAGGAGGGGAGAGTGTAACGACCCGCATTCTACGCATCATAGGATTGTAGAATATATTTTTTCTGTCACATACGAAGTCGTATGGTCATGTAACTTTGGGAGACGACTATAAGGGTCATTTCCCATGTCCATGATTTTCCCCGATTTTTAAATGACCATTTTACCCCTAGTTGGTACTGTTTTGACCATAACTTTTGACTGAAAAGGAATTTTGACCTGAAACCACTTCCACTGGCTCCGGATGATGGTTTCTCTTTCCGTAGAGTGGTCATAATAGCCAAACGGACTTACCGTTTGGGGGATATGACCGAATTAAGATTTAGAGGGTTAATTTCAGCTAATTGGGCTTAACCGGGTGATTAGCAGCTAGGCCCAGAGGGGAATTTCGGGTTTAGGGGTATATAGGGGCTGATTAGGGTTAGAAAACATTTCTTTAGACATTTCCCAGCTGCCACTTTCATCCTTAGACACTCTAACAATGGCCTCCTACATCTAAAACACCCCAAATCACTTTCTAATTGAAGATTAGGCTTAACAACATCAAATTAAGAAGAAAAAGCACCAAAGCAAGGTTAGAGCTGCTGTTGGACATCAGTATTCGCCCCAAATCAGAGGAGTTTCAGTTCTGGGAATTTTGTTTGTGGCCAAGGTGAGTGGTTAGCATTGTTTTGACACTAATTACAGTTAATCAGGGTGATTAGTGATAATTAGTAAATTCTTACACTATAAAATTCTGGAAAAATATTCTAAAATTTTGAAATGTTATTTTAGACCTCTGTTAGAAGTTTGTGATGATTTGGTTAAGTTTTGCTAATCGTACCATTAGATTTGCTTAAACATGCTTAAGGGGAAAACATGGGTTTTGGGTACGTTTGATCCATTTTTACATGTTATATTGCTGTTTATGGTCGATTTTATATGTTGCTATGACTGTTTGGAATGATTTTTGATTGATTAGAAAAGTTAGATTGGTCAAAAACGTCGTCGTATGGCGTAAATAGCTTGCTGGAAGAGTTGCAGGAATTTGGACCAGATCGGATCGCCCTCACACTCGGACCGTGGGGTATGACCACGATCCCACACTCGGACCGTGGGGTATGACCACAATCCCACACTCGGACCGTGGGGTATGACAACGATCCCACACTCGAATCGTGGGGTATGACCACGAACCGCACACCTGGAGCGTGACGAAGTATAGCGATCCGCACACCTGGAGCGTGACGAAGTATAGCGATCCGCACACTTGGAGCGTGGAGATGGAGCACGATCCGCACAACTGAAGCGTGAGGAAGACCACGATCCGCACACCGCGACTGTGAGAAAGACCACGATCCGCACACCGAGACCGTGAGGAAGACAAGGAGCTTGGATATGAGAAGACTAAAACCCGAGATGCAAAGGTAGTCCAAGTTTGAAGTTAGAGCTCAGGATCCAGATGGGAACCAATGAGTTCACTTCATGAGTTGGGCTTTGCTGCGGGACGCGTGCCAAGGGGTTATCGACGTCTATAGCTTTGGACCACTATGGTAGGAGGTACGAAGGCGGATTCAGGGCCATTATGGCATCGGTAGAACCAAGGGTTACGACCAATGAAGTGGGTCATTGAAATGTTTGGTCATGACTCTAAGTGTTTGGCTTGGTCACAACAGGGTTTCTACAAGTCGGGATCCGTCGTTACTTCAATTTGTCTAGTGTTCCAAAGTGGTAGATATTGTATGCTTTACACACTGAGTGAGAAATGTGAGGATGGTTGCTATGGATGATTTGTTTGCTATCATTATGACATGCACACCCCACCCCCGTATTCTTTACACTATTTATTATGGCACCTTAGAGTACTGTACGGTATGTGGTACTAACTCTTTGGTTGCAGGTCCAGGTTCAGGTATGGTTTAGTATACCTGTTATTATTTTGTTTAGATGCTTATCGCTCATACCAGGCTTTATGTCTGACCCAGAGTTTTATGTCTCCTCTTATTACTCTGGGTGCTCACACGAGCAGACTAGAGACAGGTTAACTAGTGATGCACGGGTAGATGATCCGGAGACGAGCAGGAGGCTTCCACGTAATACCTATACATAGTATTCTCCCTGTGTTGTTGAAAATCACTGCTTGGGCATTGGTGGTGTATCTTCTACTTTGACTTTCTTTTGTTTAGAGACAGTAGATTTTAAAAAGTTGTAATAAGCTGTATTTGGATTTCCGCTGCTCTGATGTTGATGTTGATTTTAGTTATCAGCTTATGCACTGTCTCACCTGTTTTATGTCAAGTATGTTATCATTATTATATTTTATTTCATGCGCTATGAGACATTCTACAGGTTTTTCGTTAGTTAATTTCCTTCTTTCCTTTCTTCTGACGACCGTCCCGTGCTAGTCGAGCATGTGTACAGCGCACTTTCGGAGGAAATGCAGGCTGGCGCGGGGCGGGTCGTCACATTATTATCGGTTGCATTATTATCAGTTGCAGATTCAACATTGGCTCGTGAACGAGTTGTTGGTCCAGACTGAGGCTTTGTAACATTATCTGTTTTGGTTCTCTAAAATATGCACACAAAAACAATAAAATAAAAATAATAATGAAGCTAGTCTATGATTACCAACATAAAATTAAACCTTCAGCTATAACGCACCTTTGCCTGATTTTTTGAAGTATCATCTTCAAATTCTGGAACATAATCTTTGCTTTCCTCATCAATCATCTTTGATTTTGCTTTATTTTTTCCAAATTCATTTCTCATTCCAGAAACTAATTTAGGCATCCCAAGTTTTTCAAAAACACTATTCTTCTCTGAGACATTTTTGTCTCTCTCCCTTTCGTACTCTGTAAGCGGTGGAGGTGGCGGAGGTGATAAATCGTCATTCTGAAAGTAATTGAACAAGACATTATTGTAAATATTAGCAAAATATGTAGATCAAATATTAGAAGATCAGATTATAGTCTTCTTACCAGAAACTCATTTTCATCTGTATTTTCCTCTTCATCATGTGGAGAATTATTGAAATCCAATTTACTCTTGACACCTGCTGAGTTGATAATCAAAGTTGCATTGCTGACTTTAGTTGGATTTTCCTTCTCTGGTAACTTCATCGAACTGCTGACTCTAGTTGACTTCTTGCTGACCCCCTTTATCTTCTTCATGCGTCCATCCACTTGCAGCGGTTTTGCTGATCACTTCTGGATTGTTCGTAACTGGATTATTTAGCCATGCCAACTTTCTAGGAGTAAAGATTTGATCGGTCTGCTTGTTGTTGATAGGTGGACTCACAGCAGCTTCGCCGATCATTTGGGAATTGTAACGACCAAGAGGAAATTCGATGCTCGAATTTCGACAATAATATATAAATCCGATATTACTTGCCAAAATCCCAGTATCGAAAACACCAGATAGTCATTAGAAAGAAATTAGAGGGTGAGATAAGAAAGAAAGAAATATTAGAATAGAAGAAGGAGAAGAAGAGACAACACAACACAGAGTCTCACATCGCAACGGAATAAAATATAATATAGAAATATTCTTTATTGAGAGCTTGAAAAGTAATACTTACATCATCAGAGTACATCGATAAATCTGGACAGTTATAATGACCTGTCCTCATATACAACACACAGCGGAAACATACTAGATAATACTATACGTCTGAACTCTTTCAGCTCGTTTCTGGACTTCACATCATTCGATGACCTGAACCTATAACCCGGGCTAACCCGAGCATTACAAACGACGGGTCAGTCTGGTGAACCAGAGTGAGAAACCCACTAAGTTTTGTATAACATCCATATTGATTTTAAAGTTCGAAATCTGTTTGAAAAGAAAGGATAATAGTAAGACCAGCCCACACATAAACATGGACGGTTTTTACCTTACTATAACCCAAACCAGTTTTGAATTCATATGTTGTCTGATATTATGATAGTGTCTAAATACAAGTAAATAACCATCTAGCGGAACGCTTGCATCTCACGCTTCACATATATAGTATACAATTAAAAACCGCGGGCGCTTATTGGAGATTGGATTTCCAACTATGACAAGGTATGGGACCACCTGCCGATAGTGTATCTCTTGAGGCGAATACACTGGGTTCAACAAGAACGTCTTGCAACCCGGCCCAAACATGACCGACCACTCATTTCGCTTGAGTGTATCGAATGTATATCACCAACGGTTGGGCGCGACCCACCGTTTCCCGAAAAGGGACAGCATCGAAATAGATTAACGAATGAAACATATTTTCTCTAGATAGATGATTATACACCCTAATGGGAGCGACTCACATAGCCATGCTGCCTGCCCGATTTTTGTCATTTCCCGGCTGATGAGGCTTCAGGTTATAATCGACCTTTGGAATATCTGGCCACCATTCACATCGTCCATACAAGTCATCCAGGAACATGATGAACCGAAGGCACCCTCCTACCGCATCCTAGGAATCACCCTAAGGATCAGTAGCGAGAAGTCCTTGTAATCTGAAGATTTCAATCACGACAGAATCACAAGTCAGGATATCTTCGGGAGCTACCCTTAGAAATCCAACGAGTAGTTCTTCCGCTCATGAAGATCCACGGTCTTCATTGCTCCATCTCGATCATCTTCTGATATCCTTAACGTTTACGTATTTCTGGGTGGAATGGTTTTCGAATACACATCTGATCCAGGTCTTTCCATACCAACGAACGATTTGGCCAGATTTGATAGTCAGTGTTTTAACTATCAAATAAACAACCATCATCCGTAGAAAAATATAGTGGATCCATTGGTCCAGTATACAGCATCACTTGGCCTCTTTAGTTAAAGGGATGTTAACTAAATTTCCCAAATCTTTCAATATTTAGAATCTCGCATTTCAATTCTTATTTCCAAATCCGTTTATTTAACTTATAATTCTTCGAATTATAATTATTAATATCTTCATCGAAATATTAATTAAATTCCCTCAATTATCCTCGTTTATAAACTAATATCATTCTTGGATAATCATGAAGTCGCCACAAGTTGGGGTATTTTGTTACCTCTCAGACCTTGAGTCGACGACACTCTTATCTTCAGAATAAATATAAGTTTATTAACGAAATCACACTCCAGTAATTATCCCAACATTTCTATTTACGATAAAATCCCATTTATAACCATATGTCTTAGTTCTGCTCGCACAACTCCTTCTACATTTAAAATATTCATCTCCAGATATTTATCATTAGATTCTCACTTTTACAATCACATCCAATCCACTTAAGTCCCCATTTGATTTCAACTCATATTCAATATATCTTGTTTAAATTATCCTTTTAATAAAATTCTTTCTAGGAAATAAATCAAATTTCTAACTCATGTAAATATGAGTATAGCTTATTAAAAATCCTTTTTAATTATAACCAAGGTTTTTACTCAACCCAATTCCTTTTATCACCATTTCCATTTCAAATTGTTCTCTTTCAAACATTATTCGTTTAATAGTTAATATTTTCCTTTTACACAACTCTAGATTCGATATATCAAAATAACTTGGTTCCATTTGAAAACACCATTATATGTTCAAATCTTGTTTATCGAGTCACTTTATGAATCCATATTCATATTACACCTTAAAAATCTCATTTACAGGTCAACTCTTCGTTAGTCTTCTAATATCCTTTACATCAGATAATTTACTTCATTATTAACTATAATTAAAATAATTAATCCTTTTCAAAAGGGTAATTTAAATGATATTTAACATCAATAATAATTAACAAATCAAATAATAGTTTTTAATAATCAAATCTTGGTTATCTCAAACAAGGTTACTTTGTTAACCCTTTTCCACTTAGTTATTTCCTTTAAATGAAGAAATAAAATTAATTTAAATAATTCTTTTGATTTAATTAATATTCTAATTAAATTATCTAATCTAATTGTTTTATTGAAAACAAATAATATAATCTTTAACCATCTAGTAAATCGCTGCTCATTTTCTTACAAAACTTATTTACATACGAACCTCATTTTGCATACCCGTTCTATAATTACAAGATTAAATAATTATTTATTTCCTTCAATAATTTCATTTAAAATGATTTATAGAAAAATAGATTTCAAAATCCGTCTTTAGTTATAAAACAATTTTATAACTTTCTTTCTAATGATTTACCTAATGGTAGATCAATCTCTATAAAATGATTCATTTACAGGCCATCAACCGATAATTGCTCAACCAATATCATCCATTGGTTAATATCAAACAAGTGTTAGGTTTGAATTCAACAATCAACAATCAACAATCAATCGCATTGATTAAATAGTTCATATAATATGAAAGTAAACAACATACTTGAGGAATCTGGTTGGATTCCTCCAATCTGTCCTTCCATGTATCACAATGGGTTATATCAAATACATAACAGTTCAACTAATAACAGTCAACAACCAATTTTGTAACGTCCATCCAAGAATCCAATTATTTATTTAATATGTTTATATTATTATAAACGTAACCAACAAGGTAAGTTACCTCGTTTGGAATCTAATCGTTTAAACAACGATTTTGTTTGATTAAATTAAACAAATGTTTAATTTAATCACTGAATATAAAAATATTCAGCACACAAGCAAACAGTCAGTCAATCATCAACCACTTAGCAAACATTGCACACAAAATTAAAAAAAACACGATTCATATAAAATATAAACGGGGTAAACTGAGTGAGATAACTCACCTTGGGTGCATTCGTCGTTAAAATGGTTCAATTTAGTTGAATTAACCTAAAGATTCTGTCTGCTTTTCACCTTGTCCAAACAGCTCCAGCGTACGTCGCTCGTCGATATAATTGCTATTTCCTTTGTTTCATTGTATTCTTTCAATACACGTCAGAGTTGTACTATTATTAATATACGCGATTATATAAATTAATAAGCTACCTAAATATATAATTAACCTTACTAACCATTTTTATAATTTGCGGTTACTGGCGATCTAATTTCTTACTTATATTCTTACCATGTTTTAAACTGTGCTGCTTCTTCGAACTGATGCTCCACCCTTACACCGCGTCACAGTTCACTCTTCTTGCGTTCAAACTGATAATCGCACCTCTACACTCCCTTCTCCCTATGCAAACCTCCTTTCCGGCCACTTGCTCACGTCAGTCTCCCACCGCCACCGTTCACCAACCATCCGTCCGACACCACAGCAAGTGTTCCTCCACCAAGTCTATTCTTCTTTCATGTACAGATGCAGTCCCTCTCGTGCCATAACTCTCCCCTATCTTCTTATTTTCTTTCCAGTTTTTCACGTTTTTTTAATAATGCGAAAGGCCCCACACACATACTCAACCTGCTTCCCACTTCCCTTTCCCAGCGAACAACTTTGCTTTCCTCCACCAGCTTGCTTTTCGAACCCAGCTCCATGACAGACCCCCCCAGTCCCCACCTTCTGTCATCTTCCCATCTTACTTTTTTTTTCTTTCAACACCACAACAGCCTGCTCTCCCTTCACGCCTTCAGCTCCTCCTCATCACCGCTCCTACCCGTTCCTTCCTGCACGTATTCTCCTTTCTATTTCTTTTTGATCTCGTGGTTTTTTTTTTAGGTAAGAGTTATGGGAAAGAAAACGCAGTGTGTTCATGTGTATTTATAGGGGAAGGTTGTTTGGAGCTCACGTATGTGATACCTTGGAGAGTACGTAAACAAACAGCGTGATGGCCACGAAAATAAATTGCCTTGGGAAGAACGGCTGTGATGGAATTCCTAGGCACGCTGCTGAAAAGAAATTATGGTCTGTGCTGAAAAGAAAATACGAAGGATATGGATTGGTGGTACTCTTTATATAGCTATGCGTTTTGAATTTAATGAGATGACAATGAATGAGGCTACTGCACCATTTATCTTTCTGCCGCTTGAAAGCTTGTACCGTGTTTTCATTTCGTTTGATGTGAAAACGCAGCATGTCTTTGATACAAAAATAGTGTGCATAGTCCGTTGCATGTGCATGAATCTTCATATCAAAGTCTATGTGTATTTCATTTCAGAATGGCCTAAAATAAGGGATATATGTGAAACAGCATAGGCCATAGTAGATTTAGTATATAGATCTGCGTATGTATTGTTTTAGGGTGACATCCGTCTTTTATATGCTAAAACTTAAAATTTATATATATTTATTTTAATGTGGTTCTTAATTTCTATTGGTAACCGCGTACCCCATCGTATAATACTCCACTTACATATAGATCCCTATGGACAGAAATAAAAATATGGTCTTGTCCAGCGAGGTGTCACTATCCCAAAAATATAATAATATCGGTAGGTTAACTTATATTGTGAAACCCCGAAATACTGATACAGGGTGCAAAATACTTCAAAAAAAATGCTGCATATTTAATTTATTAAAAATTACAGTAAAATTCTAAAAATTAAATTATAACTACGTCTCAAAAGAATCTTGTCCAGATTTGAATCCAGTATGTAGTTATATCAAACAAACCGTTACGGTTGATGAACGATTCTATAGCGACTATTGGAAATTTTAATATGGGCATATCTTACCATCTACACGATGAAATCACAATTTTTTTCTCTTTTATTAGAGAAATATAATCAAATCGGTTCAAACATTTCTTGTTTCACAAAATTCTGACTTATATCGGACCCTGTATATCCAATTAAAGTTCGAAATTCAATATTACGAACTGCAACGTCATTTCGGGTTCATTTTAATTATATTATAAATTATATATTCTAACTCACTTTATTAATTAAATTCGATGTAAAATCCATTAATATTACCAAAGCGATATTTAAAACCGATTTAATTATTCCAAATAAATATTCAAAATTCTGGTACGTTACATTCTTCTCCTCTTAAAAGAATTTCGTCCCCGAAATTACAAGGTAAGAAGAATGTTCCGAACACAATTATTTTTTTAAAATAATTATACTTGAATTATTGTCATAACAAATTTAGACTCTTTAAAATTTTCGAAAATTTCGCCAGCACCCCCACCATATTGCTCGATCACAACAACAACAAACGCTACTCCTGGCCTCAACTTCACCAAAAAGAAACCAAAGCCAAATGGCTGCCCCACTCAAGGGTATAAAATCAACCATTCCAATCCATATATTAAGGTTTACCTATTTTTTGGGAAACTCAACTCCAATTTCTTAGCAAAGCAACTAACAGCTCTTCGTCTTCCAATCTATACTTCCAATTTGCGCAATCAAATCGACTCCATAGCCCTCTTGAATATATACTTACTCAACTTATAATGCAAGTATCAAATCAAGGGTTGTTTCATTAAACATCTTTATTAATCTGTTTGGTGAATTTCATTCAACCAGTCCAATACTCAAATCACAAACAATCAAATCATTTGAAATATATTCAGCATTGATACGTACTGATCTATTTTCACTTTGGTTGAACACACACGATTATTATTCGATCGATTTCCATTATCATATTTCAAAATGTCAATTTATTCAATTTAATTTCATTTCAAATTAATTCTACTTAACCAGGCTAAATCTTGTTTCCATATTCAATCAACCAATTGGTTTCTAACCAATTCAACTTCATTTCACAATTCAATTTGAATTCCAATCAAATTGATCAAAACAACCAAACAACCAATATTACTATACTATAGAAAATTATTTCCCTTTTTCTATATAAAAATATATTTGGGCAAAATTATTCCATTTACCTTCTGCACAAATCATTTAAAAATAATTTTATATTCGCTTACAAACACGCGCTCTCGTATATGCACTCAAACTCAATCTAGGGTGTTACTAACCCCATCTCTACTGAGTTACGCCACAGAGCCAAGGTTATCACAAAACCAATAGCTCTGATACCACTGTAACGACCCGGCGGAAAACGAATTTCGACAATAATATATAAATCCGATATTACTTGCCAAAATCCTAGTATCGAAAACACCAGATAGTCATTAGAAAGAAATTAGAGGGTGAGATAAGAAAGAAAGAAATATTAGAATAGAAGAAGGAGAAGAAGAGACAACACAACACAGAGTCTCACATCGCAGCGGATTAAAATATAATATAGAAATATTCTTTATTGAGAGCTTGAAAAGTTATACTTACATCATCAGAGTACATCGATAAATCTGGACAGTTATAATGACCTGTCCTCATATACAACACACAACGGAAACATACTAGATAATACTATACGTCTGAACTCTTTCAGCTCGTCTCTGGACTTCACATCACTCGATGACCTGAACCTGTAACCCGGGCTAACCCGAGCATTACAAACGACGGGTCAGTCTGGTGAACCAGAGTGAGAAACCCACTAAGTTTCGTATAACATCCATATTGATTTTAAAGTTCAAAATCTTTTTGAAAAGAAAGGATAATAGTAAGACCAACCCACACATAAACATGGACGATTTTTACCTTACTATAACCCAAACCAGTTTTGAATTCATATGTTGTCTGATATTATGATAGTGTCTAAATACAAGTAAATAACCATCTAGCGGAACGCTTGCAACTCACGCTCCACATATATATTATACAATTAGAAACCGCGAGCGCTTATTAGAGATTGGATTTCCAACTATGACAAGGTTTGGAACCACCTGCTGATAGTGTATCTCTTGAGGTGAATACACTAGGTTCAACAAGAACGTCTTGCAACCCGGCCCTAACATGACCGACCACTCATTTCTCTTGAGTGTATCGAATGTATATCACCAACGGTTGGGCGCGACCCACCGTTTCCCGAAAAGGGATAGCATCGAAATAGATTAAAGAATGAAACAGATTTTCTCTAGATAGATGATTATACACCCTAATGGGAGCGACCCACATAGCTATGCTGCCTGCCCGATTTTTATCATTTCCCGGCTGATGAGGCTTGTGGTTATAATCGACCTTTGGAATATCTGGCCGCCATACAAGTCATCCAGGAACAGGATGAACCGAAGGCACCGTCCTACCGCATCCTAGGAATTACCCTAAGGATCAGTAGCGAGAAGTCCTTGTAATCTGAAGATTTAAATCACGACAGAATCACAAGTCAGGATATCTTCGGGAGCTACCCTTAGAAATCCAACGAGTAGTTCTTCCGCTCATGAAGATCCACGGTCTTCATTGCTCCATCTCGACCATCTTCTGATATCCTTAACGTTTACGTATTGCTGGTTGGAATGGTTTTCGAATATACATCTGATTCCGGTCTTTCCATACCAACGAACGATTTGGCCAGATTTGATAATCAGTGTTTTAACTATCAAATAAACAACCATCATCCGTAGAAAAATATAGTGGATCCATTGGTTCAGTATACAGCATCACTTGGCCTCTTTAGTTAAAGGGCTGTTAACTAAATTTCCCAAATCTTTCAATATTTAGAATCTCGCATTTCAATTCTTATTTCCAAATCCGTTTATTTAACTTATAATTCTTCGAATTATAATTATTAATATCTTCATCGAAATATTAATTAAATTCCCTCAATTATCCTCGTTTATAAACTAATATCATTCTTGGATAATCATGAAGTCGCCACAAGTTGGGGTATTTTGTTACCTCTCAGACCTTGAGTCGACGACACTCTTATCTTCGGAATAAATATAAGTTTATTAACGAAATCACACTCCAGTAATTATCCCAACATTTCTATTTATGATAAATTCCCATTTATAACCATCTGTCTTAGTTTTTCTCGCACAACTCCTTCTACATTTAAAATATTCATCTCCAGATATTTATCACTAGATTCTCACTTTTACAATCACATCCAATCCACTTAAGTCCCCATTTGATTTCAACTCATATTCAATGTATCTTGTTTAAATTTTCCTTTTAATAAAATTCTTTTTAGGAAATAAATCAAATTTCTAACTCATGTAAATATGAGTATAGCTTATTAAAAATCCTTTTTAATTATAACCAAGGTTTTTACTCAACCCAATTCCTTTTATCACCATTTCCATTTCAAACTGTTCTCTTTCAAACATTATTCGTTTAATAGTTAATATTTTCCTTTTACACAACTCTAGATTCGATATATCAAAATAACTTGGTTCCATTAGAAAACACCATTATATGTTCAAATCTTGTTTATCGAGTCACTTTATGAATCCATATTCATATTACACCTTAAAAATCTCATTTATAGGTCAACTCTTCGTTAGTCTTCTAATATCCTTTACATCAGATAATTTACTTCATTATCAACTATAATTAAAATAATTAATTCTTTTCAAAAGGCTAATTTAAATGATATTTAACATCAATAATAATTAACAAATCAAATAATAGTTTTTAATAATCAAATCTTGGTTATCTCAAACAAGGTTACTTTGTTAACCCTTTTCCACTTAGTTATTTCCTTTAAATGAAGAAATAAAATTAATTTAAATAATTCTTTTGATTTAATTAATAATCTAATTAAATTATCCAATCTGTTTTATTGAAAACAAATAATATAATCTTTAGCCATCTAGTAAATCGTTGCTCATTTTCTTATAAAACTTATTAACATACGAACCTCGTTTTGCATACCCGTTCTATAATTACAAGATTAAATAATTATTTATTTCCTTCAATAATTTCATTTAAAAATGATTTATAGAAAAATAGATTTCAAAATCCGTCTTTAGTTATAAAACAATTTTATAACTTTCTTTCTAATGATTTACCTAATGGTAGATCAATCTCTATAAAATGATTCATTTACAGGCCATCAGCCGATATTTGCTCAACCAATATCATCCATTGGTTAATATCAAACAAGTGTTAGGTTTGAATTCAACAATCAACAATCAATCGCATTGATTAAACAGTTCATATAATATGAAAGTAAACAACATATTTGAGGAATCTGGTTGGATTCCTCCAATCTGTCCTTCCATGTATCACAATAGGTTATATCAAATACATAACAATTCAACTAATAACAATCAACAACCAATTTTGTAACATCCATCCAAGAATCCAATTATTTATTTAATACGTTTATATTATTATAAACATAACCAACAAGGTAAGTTACCTCGTTTGGAATCTAATCGTTTAAACAATGATTTTATTTGATTAAATTAAACAAACGTTTAATTTAATCACTGAATATAAAAATATTCAGCACACAAGCAAACAGTCAGTCAATCATCGACCACTTAGCAAACATTGCACACAAAATTAAAAAAAACCCGATTTATATAAAATATGAACGGGGTAAACTGAGTGAGATAACTCACCTTAGGTACGTTCGTCGTTAAAACGGTTCAATTTAGTTGAATTAACCCAAAGATTCTGTCTTCTTTACACCTTGTCCAAACAGCTCCAGCGTATGTCGCTCATCGATACAATTGCGATTTCCTTTGTTTCATTGTATTCTGTCAATACACGTCAGAGTTGTACTATTATTAATATACACGATTATATAAATTAATAAATTGCCTAAATATATAATTAACCTTACTAACCATTTTTATAATTTGCGGTTACTGGCGATCTAATTTCTTACTTATATTCTTACCAAGTTTTAAACTATGCTGCTTCTTCAAACTGATGCTCCATCCATACACCGCGTCACAGTTCACTCTTCTTGCGTTCAAACTGATAATCGCACCTCTACACTCCCTTCTCCCTATGCAAACCTCCTTTCCGGCCACTTGCTCACGTCAGTCTCCCACCGCCACTGTTCACCAACCATCCGTCCGACACCACAGCAAGTCTTCCTCCAACAAGTCTGTTCTTCTTTCGTATACAGATGCAGTCCCTCTCGCGCCATAACTCTCCCCTACCTTCTTATTTTCTTTCCAGTTTTTCACATTTTTTTTTTAATAATGCGAAAGGCCCCACACACATACTCAACCTGCTTCCCACTTCCCTTTCCCAGCGAACAACTTTGCTTTCCTCCACCAGCTTGCTTTTCGAACCCAGCTCCATGACAGACCCCCCCCCCCCCCCAGTCCCCACCTTCTGTCATCTTCCCATCTTACTTTTTTTTTCTTTCAACACCACAACAGCCTGCTCTCCCTTCACGCCTTCAGCTCCTTCTCATCACCGCTCCTACCCGTTCCTTCCTGCACGTATTCTCCTTTCTATTTCTTTTTGATCTCGTGGTTTTATTTTTTGAGGTAAGAGTTTATGGGAAAGAAAACGCAGTGTGTTCATATGTATTTATGGGGGAAGGTTGTTTGGAGCTCACGTATGTGATACCTTGGAGAGTACGTAAACAAACATCGTGATGGCCACGAAAATAAATTGCCTTGGGAAGAACGGTTGTGATGGAATTCCTAGGCACGCTGCTGAAAAGAAATTACGGTCTGTGCTGAAAAGAAAATACGAAGGATAGGGATTGGTGGTACTCTTTATATAGTTGTGCGTTTTGAATTTGATGAGATGACAATGAATGAGGCTACTGCACCATTTATCTTTCTGCCGCTTGAAAGCTTGTATCGTGTTTTCATTTCGTTTGATGTGAAAACGCAGCATGTCTTTGATACAAAAATAGTGTGCATAGTCTGTTGCATGTGCATGAATCTTCATATCAAAGTCTGTGTGTATTTCATTTCAGAATGGCCTAAAATAAGTGATATATGTGAAACAGCATAAGCCATAGTAGATTTAATATATAGATCTGCATATGTATTGTTTTAGGGTGACATCTGTCTTTTATATGCTAAAACTTAAAATTTATATATATTTATTTTAATGTGGTTCTTAATTTCTATTGGTAACCGCGTACCCCATCATATAATACTCTGCTTACATACAGATCCCTATGGACAGAAATAAAAATATGGTCTTGTCCAGCGAGTTGTCACTATCCCAAAAATATAATAATATCGGTAGGTTAACTTATATTTTGAAACCCCGAAATACTGATACAGGGTGCAAAATATTTCAAATAAAAAGCTGGATATTTAATTTATTAAAAATTACAGTAAATTTCTAAAAATTAAATTATAACTACGTCTCAAAAGAATCTTGTCCAAATTTGAATCCAGTATGTAGTTATATCAAACAAACCGTTACGGTCGATGGACGATTCTATAGCGACTATTGGAAATTTTAAACTGGGCATATCTTACCATCTACACGATGAAATCACGATTTTTTTCTCTTTTATTAGAAAAATATAATCAAATCGGTTCAAATGTTTCTTGTTTCACAAAATTCCAACTTATATCGGACCCTGTATATCCAATTAAAGTTCGAAATTCAATATTACGAACTGCAGCGTCGTTTCGGGTTCATTTTAATTATATTATAAATTATATATTCTAACTCACTTTATTAATTAAATTCAATGTAAAATCCAATAATATTACCAAATCGATATTTAAAACCGATTTAATTATTCCAAATAAATATTCAAAATTCTGGGACGTTACAGGAATTGTTTAGCTGTGTCGACTTTCTAGGAGTAAAGACTTGATCGGTCTGCTGCTTCTTTTTTGCTACCAGTTGTATATGGTGAGCGGTGACAAACTGCTGTTTCTGTGATTTTGCAGCTGTAACATACAAGTTCTTTATTATTCTACTAAGTGCACTAAAAATCAAACAAGTCCTAAATGAAAAACATATTCAACAAAATGATCAAATTCGTCAAAATAGTACAAATGAGAAGACATGTTTATACCTGGAAACAGATTCTTCCTCGGGCATACGATGACATCTGGCTGCATTTGTTTAATTGGCTTGTTACTATCCTCGATGACAGTGTCGACATAGAAATCAATGTAATCACCATTATTTTTTATTTGCATCATAAACAACATCTCTACATCATCGACCATCAATTTCCACCCACTCGTTGGACCTTTCCTTGCATATATTCCTCCAATTTCGGTGTACTCTAGCTCTTCCTTGACAAACTCCATCAGCACAGTGTACGAAAACCTATCCAGGTCAACATCCTTGACAATAGCCTCTTCTCCACCAACATATCCATTCTTCCCAAAATTTCACTTGTGGTGGAAACTAAGATTTGCCTCCATCCTACACAAAATGGAGGAATTAGCATTCGATTGAAATAATTACAAAATAAAATAAACCAACCGCATTATAAAATAAAACGACCACTTCACTAACATGTAATATAGGCAGAAACATTAAAAAGGATACAAAAAGAGGCCTCAAATATGATACATCAGTTACAACATATAATCAAGGCAAAAACAACATTTTCTTAATTAAATAGCATGCAGTTATTTTCCTTGAAACACCACAAGTTTTGCATTTATTTTCCTTTACATTTTTTGCCCAATATAGCATGCAATCATTTGGACATGCATGTATTCTTTGGTAATCGAGGCCTAGATTTACACACAAATAACATGCAACCATCTGAACTTATGAAATTCTGCCCATATTTTTTCCTCGTTCATCACTAATTTACACACAAATAACATACACAAATATTATTTAGCCATGACTATAAGGCAAAAAAAAAGAATAATATCATATAATAAGTGCTCAACATAAGTTTGTTACAAAAATAAACATAATAATAAAATTAGGAATATGATTACGCTTGAATACACAAGTAAATCTGTAAATTAGGCAACATGTACAACAATCAAATTAGGAAATACTTGAAATATACATTGAGCGATACCTTAAGCAGCAGTAAATCGAAGCCCTAACTGAAATTTGAGACCCAAACGAACCCCAATTGAAGACCTAATTGAAACACCGAAGTCCTAATTGAACTTGAATTCGAACTTGCCGTAATCGAACCGCAATTAAGCTTGTAAACTTGAACTTTTAGCCCTAATTGAAATTACGAGTGAGAGTATTTGATAGATTGAGCGGCGACGTATTTTGTTAAATTTTCGATTGAAACTTAATTGAAAATTTGGTTAAGTTTTTTGCCGCTTTGTTTTTTATTTTTTGTTTTTGCTTCTCGCGTTAAAGATTATTTCACGTCATGTGGATTGCTAACGTGAACCGTTGGATCGTAATCATCCAGATTGATAAATTTATTCACGTGGCTACTGCAACACCTTGGATTTTCTATGGTAATACTTTGAAGCATGTGTTGCAATGGACAAAAAACAGCATACCTATAGTTACATTGTAGCCAGCTACACCTTGGATTTTCATTTCGATAGGGCATCTATGGCGTAGTGATAGATGAAAAAGTTCATAAAGCAGCAATAAAATTAACTTTTTCCTTATGCTTTAATATGAACTTGGTAAATAGAATTATTTTCTCCTTCTGGTTATATTATTGTTTGACAACGTTTTAAGTTTAAACATTTAAAATGCAATATTTTTTGTGTGTGTAAATATAGTACGGACTAATAGATTACGATAAATTAAATGACCAAGTTTATAATTATATTACTACACTTTCATTTTGACAACATTTTTTTATTCAGTTTTTAATTTGCTTCCCAAATTTTCTTTTTCTTTTATGTTTTTTCTTCTGAAGTTCAATATTTTTTTACGAACTATCTAGAATTATGTTTATAAATGCAAATTTTGATATTTACAATTGGAGTTTTGCTACATTTTAAATTTAAGTAATATCAGGTTTTCAAGCGAAATCCTACCTAAGGGTGATTTTCTGAAATTTAATACTGAATGACATAGAGATATTTTTTTTAAACAAGAATTATTTGTTTTGTATTATTAGGTTTTTTCCCCATTATCTATGGCTATTATCTCCAAAGAAAATGAAGAAAATTGGTCTTAGTTTTTGGATCATTTGAAAATTTCTATTGGAGTTGAATGACAATTAGTTTACATATCAAATAGACATTTGGGTTTGTTGCTTAGCATTCCTTAAAAAATTCCAAATTCTTGTCATTCATATTACTTACACCATTTGCAAAATAATGCAGCTTCAATTATTAAAAGCGGAAAAGGACCTTGGATAGCTCATTTATTAGAACATTGTGCTAGAGCTTCTAACTATTATTATTTCGAAAGAGTTATGGCAAAACGTAGACAAATTGGAGGTCAAAAAGAAATAGATTTTTTGAATGATAAAACTCTTGATCATTGGGTAGACCTTTTTTTCTTGGGTAATCGTTATGGCGAAAATAAATCAAATGTTGCAGAGAGTTTTAATTCTTGGATTTTAGATGAAAGACACCTTTCCATTACTACATGTATTGATGGAATTAGAACTAAACTTATGGATCAAATGTCAAATAGAAGAGAAGAAGCATCAATATGTCAATTAGAACTAAACTTATGGTTCAAATGTCAAATGTCAAATAGAACTAAACTTTGTCGTAAAATGAAATTTTAGGCTATTGGCGTTAAAAGAAAAAGGATTTGGGTAGAATGTTTCTAAGTCTTTAGCTCAGGTTTTTGAAGTACATTCTCCAATTTCTCGTAAAGTTGATCTAGAAAATAAATTATGCACTTGTAATCAATGGAAAGTAATCGGTTTCCTTTGTGCTCATTGCTTTGAAGTGTATAATAGTCAGTAAACTTTCAGTTTATGACTATGTTGAATATTATTTTACAGTTGCCACTTATCGTGCTAGTTATTCACATGTTATTCAGCCAATTCCTACTGTTGATAAGCAACTTATTGTAGCTGAAGGGTCTTCAATTATTCATCCTCCTAAACCTATTAGAGGAACTGGTAGGACTAGAGTTAATAGATTAGGAGGTCCTGATGTATTTCATGGAAAATAGAATAAATGTGGAAAATGCAAGAAATTTGGGCATAATCAAAGAGAATGTCCAATATGTTGAAATAACTAATCGAAACATAAATAATTGATGAAGAACAAAAAAAATCATAAAGAGATGAGAAGAAGAGAGGATAAGTATAAATTAAGGGACTGCATCTTTATTGAATTTTGAATTAGTATGTTGTACAAAAGATACTAAAGACTACAGTACTGAACCCTATTGTAACACACCACCTTCATTAATGTCACTCACAAAGGGAATGCATTAACTTCAGTGAAGCATTATAGGTAAAAGATGCAGATAAATTACAAGACAGACAAATAAAGCAGTGGAAAACAAAGTCATTTTATAAGCAACGTAGTTCAGTTAAGCTTTTACAATAACTGACTCAATCATACTTAAAAGTACTACATAAAACTTCTGTCTTGATTCAAAAACATCTAAGTATATAAGAAGCATAAAACATTCCAAAGTAGCATAAGTCCCCAAATTAAAGTGCAAACACAACCATAGCTAAAGATAAGAGGATCCAAGCAATACATCAAAGAATCTTCAAGCTTGGAAAGAGAAATGGTCCAAACTGAGCTGAGCTATTCCCTCCCTGACTACCTGGGGGAAGAAACAGAAGAAAAGAAGACGAAAGAAAACGGGTCAGACATAAAGGCTGGTAAGTCCAGTGACTTTCAGTATGTAAACAGGTAAAAGAAACAAGACATGAAATAACTGAATATAAGACAATACCATGATAAAAGGGATAACAAGATAAGATTAGCATAAGATATGATAAGGCAAGATAAACTGAACGCACTTCGACTTTTTCTCTCCTTCGCTACTACCCTGTTATTCTGGTTTCTATATCTCTGCACCACCTAACTAGTGTCCCAACTAGTAATCTACATAAAATGGTAATATGATCCCTATCCCCGCAATTGTGGTAACCTTCAGGTGTACATCTATTATGAGGATCCCACCTCAATATGCGTAAATGCCATGGATATGTTGACGTACCCTTACTTCCCTATCGATCGGCTCCCTAACTCGCATGTATTTATTACTTGTGTCATTTGACCTCGCTTGTATGCATTCATTACTTGTGTCATTCGGCCCCGCATGTATGTAGATACTTGTGCTGGCCCCATCATGGGGTGTATCAATTCCCATCATGGCGACCCGACACGATTCAAGATGCACAGTGTATACTACTGATGCCCAGTGCCTGCTTTTCCACTCCGGAGCACGTGCACGCCCATACTCCGTCAGAACTACACTGCTGCACCACCCACTGCTATTTTGACCGCTTATAATCAACCCAGTAATTGTGCCCCACCCTGCCTAGCTCAGGGTACCATGATACATCTATGTGGGTTAATGCTGAAATGGGTCCCCGTTACTAGGGTTTCTTAATCAACATGTTTTAATGGTTAAGTGTTCTCAATTTAACTTAACCCCACCCATTTTCTTAATTAACATGTTGTATTGGTTAAGTGTTACCTATTCATATGTTACTTAACCTTCTCACTGGTTCACGCATGTTTATTTAACGGTTAAGTTTGTGGGTATATATATACTAATATTACCCACTTACCCAAGATTTACTTAACCCTTCTCCTTATCAAGTCCATATGTATTATTGGTTAAGCTTGCGTTAACCCTATCCACTTTGTTTATATAATATTGGTTAAGTTGTCTTCTTGTCCATGTTAACTTAACCCACCTACCTAACATGTCATATTGGTTAAGTGTTTCTTATTAACTTAAACCTTCACATTCATCATGTTGTATTAGTTAAGTGTTTCCTATTAACTTAGCCCTGTTCATTCATCATGTTATATTGGTTAAATGTTTCCCCTTGCCTTAACCCCACTCGTTCATTATGTTATATTGGTTAAGTGTTTCCCATTAACTTAACCCCACTCGTTCACCATGTTATATTGGTTAAGTGTTTCCCATTAACTTAACCCTACTCGTTCATCATGCTACATTGGTTAGGTGTTGCCCCCTTGTGTTAACTTAACCCTACCATTCTTGGAATGTCCGTTCATTAGCATTAATTCATTCATTAATGCCTCAACCTCTCACATTAGAACTGTTGTTTGTGGTTGCTGGATGTGCCGGGCGGTTCCGGGCAGACTTTTACAGCAAACTCATTCTAACCTCGGTTTTGGGCTTAATGCGCTAACCTCTCACATTAGATCTATATTATTACGGTCGCTGGATGTGCCGGGCTGTTCCGGGCAGTCTTACACCGCAACTCAATCTAACCTCGGGTTAGGCACGTTCATCTTTAGCCAATTTACATATTTACCATTCATGTCCAAGTCTAGATTTTATATACTAATTATCCCAAATTTTACAAAACTAGTCATGTTCCAATTCTCAAGTTATGTCCAACCAAGCCAATTTCAAGTTATGCCCCACAAATTAAATTTTCAAGTTATTACTCAAAAATAGGTTACACCTAATCTTCCCAATTTGCAATAATAGTCATGCCCCAAAATCTCAATAAACATTATGCTTGGCGTCCCAACCAATAGTTATGCCCGATCTAGATTTAATATTCTAATTTATAGTTTACACCCAATCTAGATTTAATATTTCAATTTACATTTTTTGTCCAATTTAGATTCAATATTTCAATTTACCCTAAGTTCGCAACAATAACAATTATGCCCCCAAATCACAAGTTACAAATTATGTTCCACTATTCCACTATTACCAAATAGATTATTCCCCAATATCAATTTCAAGTTATGCCCAACAATTTCACCAAAATAGATTATACTCAAATATTCCCCGTATTCCCATCATTCGTATTTCGCGATTTCAGCCTAGGTTCGAAGGTAACCTAGGTTCATAAAAGAAAATATGAAATAGGGGAAGAGAGAGAAGGAGCATAAAATAAGAATAGGCATGTAACAACATACCTAATACATGAAATTTAGATCCAACAAAGATAGATTCTTGAATAAGCTGATACAATCATTATCGCAGGCATAAGAATAGCATCATGAACCAAAAAGGATAATATATTCGATGTTCAACAAAGATAGGCATGATTGAATCGATATAATAACTTCTTAGGCATGTAAAATCATAGATTCAATAGAAAGATAGGGGTAAATCTGAAAAGATTGTCTCATTATCAAGCATAGACTTATATCCATTTTATTACATGCCAATATTACTATTAGGTGTTTAAATCTGAAAATAACATGAACTTACAGAAAAAGGACAGATCTTATATTCTGGGATCTGATTTATGAATTTGTTAAGCTATCCTTTGATGTAGACGTTTTGATTCTCTAGTTTGGATTTTGTTTTGGAGCTTTCTAACTTGATTTCTAATTTGGAGAAGACGGAGGCTAGGCTAGCTTAGGGATGGACAGCATGACGACTTCATAGAATGAGATTGTGAGGTTTACGGTTAAGGTTTGGGGTGTATATATAGAAGTCTAGGATTAATTCTAGCCTTTAGACTAGTCTAGGAGAAATCAGAGCCATCAAACCAAAGAGATGTGTCATCCAACCAATCATAGCATGACACATAAGCCCTAATACCTCAGAAATTAGTCATCGGCCAATCAGAGAAGGCCACATCAGCTTAGGGCTATAAAAATTCGTCACTGGATCTAGATCAAAAAGGGGTCGACTCCCTACAGGGGGGTCGACTCCCTACAGGGGGGTCGACACCTACGTCGACACCCCTATAGGGTGTGATAACCCCAAACTTCCATGAAATGAAAGTAAGGAATAATCATTTGGAATACAACATAGATATAACAATACAAATCATAGATACAACCTAGCATAGGAAAACTATAGAATAACAACATCATAGCAGCGGAATATGAATGTCATCAAACATATAATCCCACAGTCATAGAGTTCTACATTATTACATCAGGTTTCAGCAAAAAGGAAATAAGTTTCAACTTCAAAATAGAACAACTGGAAATAAATAAGTTTGGATGTCTCAAAATCTAAAGATAAAATGCAAATAAAAGATAAATGATAGATAATCTTCGTGGTCCATCATAAGCACCTCCAAATAAGCAACTCCAAGATAGATAAGCAACTCCAAGATAGCAACTCCAAAGAAAGCTAGACTTGTTACTTGGCTACCCGTGTGGAAAATAGGGCACCTGAGTTTGCAAAAGGTGAAAACAAACTTCGAGTCAGTCATGGGACTGGTGTGAGAATTCTTAACTAATTTAACTACTAGTAATAAGTAAAACATAAAACAACGCAATGCTTTTTGGAAAAATGGAATCACCATAAGACTCAAGTCCCATCACACAATGCAATACACACCAGAGGATAGAGTTTTACCTTATGGTGATCAAACATGCTAAATACGATAAATACGAATCTAATATTATTATTAGTGCATATAAAACATTTCAAAATAAATGTATTAATCTTAGGAAACATAGTACCCCATACTACTATGCCCTCCATACTAGTAATACAATCAAATTCGTAGGGTCGTACTTGGAATTTGGTTTCCATCATGAGTCAAGGCTAGGGGGGAGCTCCATACCGATTCGAGACACTCTAGCTAATGTCTCAGGATCCCCCGTAGTGAACCCTTGGAAAGCTGCAGGGCCGGTGCACACATACAGCTTCGTGGATTAGTTATTCCTGAACACATGTTTCCCGATCCTATAGGACCTATCATCCGAGGCGCCTCATTCCATCATCCACATAAGTAAAACATCAGCCAGTTTAAGCACCGACACTACTTCTAGCTAGAAAGAAACGTGCTGCTCTCCCTGCGTTCCCTTCTCCTGTTTTAGACTCCACCGGGTTGTGAGGCTCGTGAATCTACGTAATACACAAAGCAATGCTTATTCAAGCTGTGCTTTGATCGTCACCACAAGGTTCTGCTTTTCAACAAGAAACCTTGATCATTGCATCTTAGTATGCCACATTGTCACTCCATATCACACTACCAATTCTTTGCCAAAATATATGAAAGGGTGTTAAGCAAGAGAATGAATTCTCTGCCACCAATCATTCATACACTCGGCAGAAAATTAATAAATATGATATAAAGGAGTACAATGTCGGACACACATTCCATTTATAAGCCCATTCTGGGTCTGAACGAAACTGGAGATACCTCGTCCCATGTGTTCAGTATGGAAAGGAGATACTCGCATACCCGTGAAATCAACAAGTACATATGGGCGATTACCCCGACCCTTGAATTGGGAGCAAGTCAATTCAGAGCCTTGATCGTTGTCCATCCGAGGGAAGATTTACGGTCTACATATGCTGTCTTCATACTTCGATTCTTAGCGTCTTTTGATTATTTGGAATGAGAGTAACTCGGGCTTTCCAAATAATTCTCATATATATGTATATATTGAAAATCCTTCCTTATCATTAATATTATTCTATAACGATTAATTCTTGTTTTAATTATTTAAAATAATTAAATTTTATTTAACGACGCCCCAGGTCAATGGCGACTCTGGCGCTGTTTTCAACAAATTTCGATTTTTACATTTCTCAAGATCTAGCGTTGGATTTTAGCGTAGTATATATCGTTAGAAAGACCTTCCCAAGACGGTCCTAACGGCTTCGGTTTTGGGAAAATCCGACGGTTGGATCTCTTGGTATAGTCGTTTAAAGGTACGATTTCAAAACACGAACTACCGCGCTCGATTCGATTAATTTTAATTATATTTATATATAAATATATATATATATATATATATATATATATAAACCTTTTTACTTTTATTTTACATAAGAATGTAAATTCTATTATAACGTCTACTTTCATTTTTTCCTTTCTTCCATTCCTCTGTTTACATGAAAGGTGTAAATTATAATTCAACATTTCCTTCTACCTTTTATTCTTTAATTAAAAAGGTAAATTCTATTCCAATGTAAAATTTTATTTTTCCTTCCTAATCCTTAAATTACGCTGTAAAATCTCCTCTTCAATTACATCAAAATTATAATGTAAAATTCCTATCTTTCAATTGCATTGTAAAATTTCCCTTTTTAATTACATGTCAAATTTTGTCTTTTAATTTACAAGGTAAAATACTACCTTTAATTTCATTCAAAATTGAAATTTTATTTTCCATACAAATTCTCATTCTTAGTTTACATATAAAAGTGACATTTAATCTACCATGTAAATTTTTCTCTTCAATTTCATAAATAAAAAATGTAATCTACATTTGCAATGTAAATCCTCTTTCTTAATCTACATATAAAATGTGTTTTTAGTTTCAATGTAAATTCTCATCTTAATTATATAATAAAAATGTAACTTATATTTGCAGTGTAAATCTTATTCTAATTTTACATATAAAAATGTAAATTTAATTACAATGCAATTTCTACTTTTTATTTACATGTAAAAATGTAAATTTCATTACAATGCAAATTTCTACTTTTTATTTTCATGTAAACATGTAAATTTCATTACAATGCAAATTTCTACTTTTTATTTACATGTAAAAATATAAGTTTCATTACAATGCAAATTTCTACTTTTTATTTCCATGTAAAAATGTAAATTTCATTACAATGCAAATTTCTACTTTTTATTTACATGTAAAAATCACTACAAGATGAACAGTGAATAGCGACGGCAAATAGCCGTTGGCGGCCGACGCAACCCGTCGCTAGCCGTCGTTATTTGTCGTCGCTATAAATGTCGTCGCAAGGGAAAAAAGTGACGGAAAAAGCGACGGTTCCGTCACTCGTTTAGCAACGGCTTGCAACAGATACTTGCCATGTGGCATCATGAGAGGGCAGGTGGTTTTTTTTGCTGGGAAGCCATTGCAAAAGTCGTTGCTAATGGTGTCCAACAAGCCGCCGCTATCCGTCTCTCTAGGTCGTTGTTTGCCGTCGCTAGCCATTGCTAGCCGACGTAAAAAATGACCAAACATCCGTCGCCAGCCGTCACTAGCCGTCGCAAATCTGGAACCCTTTTTCTGCACTACACAGCCATATCTTTCCAACAAGCCTCCACATCAAAATCAATCCACTACCAATCCATCAATATCATTCCAAATTCATCAATACACACTCATAAATATAACTACAATACACAATATATCTAAAACATTACTAAATTCATCACAATACCATAACATACCATCGTCATACATCCAAAACACAATATCATCACCATATATCATCGTCCCATCATCACAAAACATCAAAATACATCAAACCACACCCTACCATCATCAAATATCATCGTACGTACATAAAGCAAATAAAAAAGTAAGTGTATATATATACCCAAGCACAAGAACAAACAAACTACTCGTCGTCTTCTTCTTCTTCTTCGCTTGTAGCATCCCCACCATCGTCCTCGTCTGGCATCGATCCATGCTCGTCATAATAGCGTGCAATGCGCTCGTCTATCTCCTGAGCCAGCTGGCTTCTTCTCAAATCGTTCATCTCTTCCAGTTGCTCCTTCAACTGAGCTATAGCCTCCTGCTCCAAGGACTTCCTATATCCTCGCTGAAAATCAATAGCCTGCGAAATAGTTCAAGTTCACATTTATAAATGGACTTGTAATATATACATGGACTTTGAAGATCAATACGCATGTCAACTTGAAGCTTCTGTATTTATAATGTCAATTTAACATGTTAGTATAAAAAGAAGGTAAAAGAATGCATGTTAATTGAATACACTTTAAATGTAAACTTAAATTAAAAAAGGTACCTCCTGATTGCCGAAGCCGTATCGCCTATTACGAGTAGGCGGCTTAATAATAGCATCCCAAATACGATCGCACTCTGCTGCCGTAAGCTCATCTCGTCCACTGGCCTGAGTCACTCTAGCTGACTCTGCATCATATCTCTCCTACAATACCAATATAATTTCAATACAAATGCCATATAATTTAATAATATAATGTGATATGAATGAATATGAAATATTTTAATTATTAATAAGTATATTTACCATTACGCCCACAGCCTTGTCGTCCGCCTAATCATATGTCACGTTCCCTTCGTCATCAGTATGCTCCACCGCATGAATATGCCTGAAAACCTCTGCCATCGTAGGCTCCCTTCTATACTTTGTCATCTGAGTATATATACAGTAATAAAATTACTAAAAATAAAAATGAATGATATGCACTCAATTTTTATGTGAACATATGCTAAAAACTATTTCAAATTTATACCAATTCTCTCCTATGCTGCTGGAATGATTTTGAGCCACTGCGATGTAAACCAGGATTCTTAGCTCTATTTTCTTTATTCCTTTGTGCTACTTCCTATTAAATTTGATACATTATTAAATAAAAGAATGCAATCAACATAAATGTGATTATTTTCATTATATCTTACTTTCGCTGCTTCAGTATCCCAACATGCTAGAAAATCCAGCCCAAACATCGTCAGCCATCCATTTAGGCTTCTTCCGTGATGTATTCGCCCTGGAAATTGTTTCTCGGTAATTCTTTCGCATTTTAATATTCTAGTGTGTCAAAAAAACCTGCATGTCCTGCTCCTCTACACGGACAACCGCCTGCAAATTAAATTTATTTTGAATTATTTATAGTATATATGAATTTCCAATAATAAAATAAATAAATACTTACCAGCAAATCGGCTAGAATGGCGTTCTTGATGTGGGGTGGGATACTATCCCAATGAGGCCAAGTCCCAGACATCCTACTCGTGTACGATTGCTTCGACACTTTTAAAATGAAATCCGCTGGCTCGATTTCAAACCCGAAGCTGTGTACATGTTTACATAGATAAACCATATATTTTTAACTAATTTAAACTGAAATTAATTAGATACTTACCCAGCACTCTTCGGAACAACCTCTGCACATCGCCGCAGATCTGGCTCAGAGCTGCTAGGACCTACACCTGGCGTAGGAGATGGTGAAGGAGTTGGCTGAGATGAACTCGTCGAGCGACATTTATCTGACATATCTGTTACAATCATATAATGCATACAAAATAACTTGAATTATTAACATCAGTCATCATTATCATTACATAAATCGTACATGATAAGAACAATGCATAACACATATACATATTCAACTGTAACATTGTTATTACATAGCTCAGAAGAGTACACAACATGATACATAGCTCATAATAGTACATAACATAAATACATAACATCAGTCTTCATCATCTTCGAATGTAGAATCAGTCTCATACTCTATATCATTTTCATCAGTACTTTCAAATGCATCTACTAACACATTCGCTTCATCATTCAACAACCCGACATCAATGTCATCAGCTATTATAATTTCAGTATTCGGCTCAAGATCCGTTTGATACGCTGCTTCGTCTGGAATATTATTTCCATTAAATGTAAATCTTGCCTTTGTTTTAAAAACACCCCACCAATCTACTTTATCTTTTTTTAAGGATGGATACGGAGCAAAATACATTTGTTGTGCTTGCTTGGCTAACACGAAAGGATCATACTTATAGTAATGCGACATATGCCTTATTTCTATTAGCTTGTAATCTTTGTGCACGTTAACTCCAGAACCAGGAACATTGCTAAACCAGTTGCATTTGAATAGATAAATTTTCTCTAAGGGACGAATATAATATGTCAACTTTACAACTTGCGTTAAGACGCCATAAAAATCTTTTATATGCTCCTCTGGATCATCACTACCTTTGACAAATACACCGCTATTATACGTTAAATTTTCAGCTCTGTAATCATTGGTGTCGAATTTAAATCCATTGACAAAGTATATTGGATACATTTATTTTTGGTCCAATAGCAAGATGTCATAATCCTTCGTTAACAACACAGTTTTTGGGATCATGAACATAGTCTGAAAACCATCCAGCAAATTCTTTGCTGAGATCACCAGATGGATGCTGTGATTCGTATATACTGCAAATATGTGTTATGTTCCTTTTCTATTAATATAGACAAATAAATATAGATGTATATATAATTGAATTGAACATGAATTTTATATAACCTGACAAATGGTGCAACTTCCACACAATTTAACAGAACATATGTGTGTGCCACATTGTAGTCTTTATCGCTTAACCATATTTCTACACATTTTCCAGCAGGTCTTCCGTGTTGTCTAAAAATAGATAACGTTGTCTGAGAAGACTCCTGTTCAACGGCTTCTTCATTACGAGGAACAGATATGAAAGACAAGTTCACATCTTCAAGTAATGAGAGGAAAAAAAAATGAAGCTTCTTCTTCAAGGTACGATTTGCAAATCGAACCTTCTACTCGAGCTTTTTGCCTAATTTTTTTCTTTAAATGATTCAAGTACCTCTAATAAGAGTAATTTAATTTATATGTTGGTACAAAAATCTAAGGTGTAATCTATCAACAGTATTGAGTATACACAAAATTACCTCTCAAGTGGATACATCCATCCATATTGCACTGGACCTCGAAGGAGTGCTTCGGACGGAAGATGAATAGGTAAATGTCCCATTACATTAAAAAAAACCGGTGGAAATATTTTCTCAAGTTTGCAGAGCAGTACAGGGATTTCTAATTGAAGCTTACGTAAACGATCTATCTTCAACGTCGTTGAACAGAGTTGTTTATAAAACATACTTAATTCTGTTATAACACTCCATATTTTTGTGGGCAACAGTTCCTTGAAAATCACAGGTGAAAAGTATTCCATCATTATATGACAATCATGGCTTTTAATCCCACTCAATTTACTGTTTTTAGAGTCCACACATCTACGGAGGTTAGAGTAAATCCCATCAGGACATCGTAATCCTTCCACCCACTTTAGCACGAGTTTTACTTGCTTGTTGTCTAGCTCATAGCATGCTTTGGGTTTTTTATTCTCGGCATACAAGTGAAGATCCGACCGTTTACAGAAGTGTATTATATCACGTCGTGAATTCGCATCGTCCTTGGTTTCCCCTTTACATTCAAAACTATACTAAAAAGATTATCAAAAATGTTTTTTTCATTGTGCATGACGTCAATATTATGCCGAAGTTTTAGATTTTTCTGGTAAGGTAACTCCCAAAATATACTTTGTTTGCACCAATTATGAATGTCCGATTTACCTGGAATTTCAACCTGCTTGCCATTTTCGTGTATCTTTGGATACTCACTTACAATTTCATATATCTCTTCACTTGTCCAAACTTTAGGTGGTAGCATATTCTCTACTCTGTTAGCTTTGAAGTTCTTTTTATCCATTCTAAATTTATGATTAGGATGTAGAAAGCATCGATGACAATCAAACCAAGATATTTTTTTCCCATACTTTAATGAAAATGCTCGTGACTCATCTATACAATGAGGACAAGCTAGGCGCCCGGATGTGCTCCAACCTAAAAGCATTCCGTACGCAGGAAAATCATTAATAGTCCATAATACAGAAGCAAACATACAAAAATTCCTTTTTCTCGAAATGTCGTATGTTTCGTCCCCTTCATTCCACTGTGTTTTCAAATCTTCAATCAACGATTGCAGATAGATAACAATTCCTTGTGTCGGATCATTGGAACCAGGGACGAAAACCGTTAGAAACATATATGGATTTTTCATACACATCCATGGAGGTAAGTTATATGGAGTAACAATGATAGACCATGATGAATATTTACTACCAAATTGAGAAAACGGCGAAAATCCATCCGAACATAAACCGAGCCTAACATTACGGCTCTCTGTAGCAAATTCAGGATAAGTCCTATCAAAGTGTTTCCATGCTTCACCATCAGATGGATGTATCAAAGTTCCTTCTTCTGCTGTTCTCACGCTATGCCATCGCTTATGACACGCTGTAGTAGAAGATGCATACAGTCATTGAAGTATGGGAGTTATCGGTAGATAATGCATTCTTTTATATGGAACTTCTTTTCCTTTCTTTTTCCTTGGTTTATATCTATCTTTGTTGCAAAATTTGCATTTTCTAAGAAAAGCGTCTTCTTTCCAATACAACATGCAACCTTTAACACATGTATCTATCTTCTGATACGGTGGTCCAAAAGCAGACCTAAGTTTTTTCACTTTATAATGACTATCGCACATCAAATTATTTGGGCGGCATATGACGTTTTGCAGTTTGTACAACTGCTGTAAATGCAGCTTTTGTAAGATTGAATTTTGATTTCATAGTGATGAATTCAGCGGTTACAGATAATTCGGTTCCGCTTGTACACCCTTCCCACAATGGCCTCTTAGCAAAATTCAATAAATCATAATTTTTTTTTGCTTCCTCCGTTGGTTCTTCAGCATTTTCATTCTCATCGTCGCCTTGATGAATGGTGGGAAACATTGATCGTGCTGCATCTTGCACCATATTTTGTATCGGATTCGTCGTTGTATTATCATTCGTCATTGTACTATCGTCCTCTACCACTACAGGGTTAGACGTAGGTTGAACAAGCTCTCCATCACGATCCCATAAGTAATAATTCGACACAAAACCAAATTTATACAAATGTACTTCTACTACATCCGGCTTCCAATGCCTCAAATGTTTGCACTTACTACACGGACATCGAATGTCTAGGTTACTCCGATTATTAGATTTAGCGAATCTAATAAATTCTTGGACACCGTTACAAAAATGTTCCTTTATCGATCCTTTCTTACCGGTATGGGGTTGATACATCCAACTACGATCACGAAAATAATCGAACATTTTCTTGATTTGCAACAAATATGTTAGAAAATTCGATTAAACACTTTGTATTAATTGAAATCTTCTAAAATTTCATTTACAACTACTTCATGTTTTCAGTTTTTTTTGTTTATTTCTTTCTACTTTGACGGCCGGTCTAACTACTTCCCATTACAAATATAATAACGTAAGCATATTTTATAAATCCTTTCAGGTTAAACGGTTCAACAAAATTTCGGCAGCACTTCCCTTTGGTCCCTGTATCGTACACAAATGCGTGTACACAGGGAACAAAAAGGAAGTGTCATTGAAATTTTGTTAACCATTTAAACTGAAATGATTTATAAAATATGGTTACGTTATTATATTTGTAACTTGTCCAATACAAGGACAAGTCCAACGAATATTGTATCAGATGAATAAGATTTCCATTTTATGGAAAAATGAATATCCATATAACGATCATATACAACACATGTCGGACGGGGCCAAATTTATCTAAGGGGTTTACATAACTAGTCAAAACACATTCAACCTAAGTTTAAAACAAGAAACACACATCAAATGAAAAAGCACGCCTTTTGCGCTTTGGACCTTTTTGCGCTTTTTTTGCTCTTTAGTAAAAGGTGCGCCTTAAACTTCAAAAAAGCCCCATACTTGCGCCTTACGCCTTTTTGCGCCTATGTGCGCGCCTTGACTATATAGTGTCTACATAATAATTTTTCATAATTTCAATTTGTAAACTAACATGACAATTAGTTTTAGTAAGTTTTGATTCATTTTAGTTTAATGTACAAATTATAAAATTAATTTTAGTTAGTTTAAACTTTTGAAAGATAAACTAAGCTTTCAAGTTAATTATTTCATTTCATAAAAAATTCAAAGAGTTGAGTTATATTATTTTCATTACATTTAACAAGATTCTTACCGATCTAAACCTAAATTACGAACCATTTTGAATTAACATTTTTAATCAACATTTGATTACTAAATATTATAGTAACAAAACAAATTTTTTTCAATTGCAAGTGCATTCTTTTGGACTGACCATTCTTGCATCCGATGGGGACATAACAGTGCATGCATGTAGACTAGGGACATCGTTGCACCATTTGAATAATAATCAATTTACTACCATTAAACAATTACATTAATTCCATTCATTCTCAAATCATCATACCACACATTCTACATACAACACAATCATCGTACGTCTAATTAAACACGTGATAATAATTGTTTTCAACCTCCCAAATCAATTACATATGTAATATTCATCGATTTTACCCTCCTAATCAATTACACTCATCCCCAAATCAACTTACAACACAACCGTTATCATAAACATCCCTCGAGACAACCAATTTCATATCCATAAACATTCAATTTTGCAAAGTCATATAAATTAGCAACCAAAGCCTCTAATTAACCCTAATTAAGCATAAACTAGAGTTAGAAGACATAGTAGAATGAAATCAATACCTTGGAAGCGAAATTGGAGGCTTGGAATTGGAGCAGCAAGAAATGGCGACGGGTAGGGTTTAGGAATGTTTTTGGGTAAAAAATAGAATGAGGAAGAGGATGGTTCGGTCGTTGTATTTCTGGAAAATCGAACAACGGTTTGCGACGGCTAGCGACGGCCGCTTTTTTAGCCGTCGCAAACCGTTGCCCCACCCCGTCGCAATTTAAGCGGCCTTTTGTAGTGAATGTAAATTTCATTACAATGCAAATTTCTACTTTTTATTTACATGTAAAAATGTAAATTTCATTAAAATGCTAATTTCTACTTTTTATTTACATGTAAAAATGTAAATTTCTACTTTTTATTTACATGTAAAAATGTAAATTTCATTACAATGCAAATTTCTACTTTTTATTTACATGTAAAAATGTAAATTTCATTACAATGCAAATTTCTACTTTTTATTTACATGTAAAAATGTAAATTTCATTACAATGCAAATTTCTACTTTTTATTTATATTAAAATATGTAATTTTATTTACATTGTGAATTCCTCTTCTCTAATTACATATAAAATGTAATTTTTAACCACAATGTAAATTCTCATTTCTAATTATATATAAAAATGTACTTTTTAACTTACGGTGTAAATTGCAATTCCTAATTACATATAAAAGGTATTCTTTATTTTACAATGTAAATTCACTTTTCTAATTACATATAAAAATGTAATTTTTTATTTCCAATGTAAATTCTTATCTTAATTACATAAAAAATGTAATTCTTTATTTGCAATGCAAATTCACCTTTTTTAATTACATAAAAAAATGTAATTCTTATTTTATAATGTAAATTCATTTTTTTATAATTACATAAAAAATATAATTCTTATTCAAATTTTATGTCCAATATTTCGTGTCCAATATTTCATGTCCAACCCAACCACAAACAATATATTAAATAATAAAAGGGATCAAATCGAATTAATAACATGAAGTTAATTTCGAATTGAGAGTTCTAGTTCAATTCTGAGAATAACTAAGGGTGTGCTCTTACATGTAGACATATGGTCCGTGAATATCAACAAATCATGATTGACAAGATTAACAAATAAATGATCCTAATAAATCACCAAACTCAGATCTAACACTTAAATTTTCAGATCTAATATCATAACATCACAAACAATTCAGATCCATACCTTAGAATAACATCCATCGCAGATCCATTTATATTTGTCATTCAAACTTCACATAACGCAAGAATAATAATTAAATTAATTAAATTTAATTAAAAATTAATTCTCACTTTGCTTGGATTTGAAATGAAGGTTCGAACTCGATCCGATCTCGTGTTCAAAGTCACGGCGGTTTCGGATCTGAAAGATTTCAATTTGAAGTTCATATGTATAAATTAGAAAACAACTTTTAACAACTGTCGCTGCGACATTTAAAAGCATCGCAAATCTGAAATCGAATTTCATACCTTTATATTCAGTTTTGTTCAAAACTTTAATTTGAATTTTCGGGAAATGTATTTGATGGTTTTCAGAACGGTTTGTTGGAGATTGAAGAGCTTGGAGAGGGGAGTCGGCGCTAGGGAGGGGATGGGGTGCGTTCGCCTGTGGTGGGCCCGGTTGGGGGTGGCGGCGGCGGTCTTTGTGGGGTCGGGGCGGTGGCTACAGGCGACGAGGGGTGGTGATTTCAGTATGGAATCTAAGAGCTCGAAAATCTCTTCGAAAGTTGGGCTACGACGAAGAATTTCGTTGAGAAATGAGAGAGAAACCGAAGCTTGAAGTTTTGAGGAGTTATTGGTTTCGACGGCTTGAACGAGAGGAAGAAGACGCTACTGTTCACCCCATATTTATACTGTATTCTAGGGTATTTTCTTTTTATTTTTAGTTTAATTAATCCCAGAAATTAGAGTTTTTATTCCGATCTCCAAACGGAGCCCAATGACTGTCGAGCAATAGGTTTTGACGTCTTCTGAACGCAATGGCGCTAGTGTCGAAGTCTAATTCTGAAGTTTACAACATGTTTTCTTTTATTTTAAAAATAAATCTTTTCAATACTAATTCGAACGTACTCTTTAATCTACCGGGGTTACATACGAACTCAGAAAAATCCAAAAAAATTATTTCTGGCTTTGTTTTGACAATACGATCCTAACAAAATTAATTTAATCGAATTCTGTGACTGTTTGAAAAATGGCCTTTTTCAAGTCGATTAAAATTGACCGAAATTGATCAAACTGAAATCTTTTTGCCACGGTTACAAATTAATTCTAAAATTTGTGAAAAATTAAACTTATCAATAATTTGACATTATGAATCCAACAAAAGTGGTTTCGTCGAAAACAGAGGTCGTTTGAAAAATGGCTATTTTTAATATTAAAATATATACAGAAATTCTACAGCGATTATTCTAAAATTTCAACCGGCCATAACTTTTAATTCCCGCTACGAAATTTCGATTTTTCGGATTCGTTGGAAAGATATTTTTAAATAGATTCTAATATTTTTGGTTTCACCAAAATCCGATTTATCCTGCATCCTGTACAGTCAAAGTTCAGATTTGACTTTTCGAACTACCGTGCTATTTTTAATTCCTTTTATAATTAAATTAAATATATTCGTATTAAATTCAATTAAAACAAATTTCTAGTCGTTATTATTGAAAATAATTTATTTCAAATATTTAAACACCCTTAAAATCTCTAAAATGAAATTTTCAAATTGGCCCCAAAATCCGGGTTGTTACAATCTCCCCCGCTTAAAAACTTTTCATCCTCGAAAAGGAAAAAGGAAAATAGAAGAGTAGGAACCAACACAAAGAATGTTTTTAACAGAAATAGTGCCACCTAAAACTTCAGGCTTACCAGCTCCTTCAGAAGAAGTAGGTGCGGAAGAAGGTGGTGCACTTGCCCCCTCGTACACATGTGCAACTTAGGAACTCCTCAATAGTGGACAATTAAGTTTGATGTGGCCCTTTTTATGGCAGTTATAGAATTTTCTAGTGTCCTCTCTTCTGGCCTTCTTTTGATTCCCATAGTCCTTGCTATAGTGTCCAAACTTCTGGCAGTGGTAGCATTGCAGCTTAGTCTTATCATGAGTCTTAGCGACTCTAGAACCACTTCCTTCAGTCTTCTTCTTAGGTTGCTTCCCTTTATTATTGTTGGACAAGCCCCTTTCTCTATCTTGCTGTGAACTCTTCTTGTCCTTCTCTTCATAGCGACGGGCAAACTCATCATGAAGCCTTTCCACCTCTTGCCTTGTAGTATACTCTTCATTAAGCAGCTCTTTAAATTTGGTCCAAGTCATATTTTCTTCATCACCTCCTATATTGACCTCTTCCCACCAAAGCTGTGCTTCACGTTGGAGCATCCATGAAGCCACAAATATTTTCTTTTGATCTTTCAGTTCTAACGCTCTAAATATCCTTTCACAATTCTTAAGCCATGCCTGAGCCTGTATCACGGTCTCCGTACCTGTGAACGGAACTCAATCTAAATTCTTAAAATCCTTCACTACCCTCACCAAGTCAAAGGGTTGTGGTGGTGGTGGTGGTGGCTGTTGAACTGCGGGCTCCTCCGTTCCAATATCTTTTTGCCCTATTGCTCTAACTCTAGTAGTTCTAGCGGCATGAGTACTCATTTTTAGTTAGTTCTGTACGATCAAGGAAAGAGTCAAAACAACTGTAATGGTGATTTGAAGAAATGATAGGATAGAAGGATGGTAAAAAAGATGGTGATAAAGTGACTGACTATTATGTATACTTATGAAATGTTCTCCATAGAATATTGTGATTCTTTGTAAACGAATTATTATAAATATGTTATATTCCAAAGCTATGTTTAACCAAAGCCTTGATACCAACAGTGACAACCCCAAACTTCCATAGAATGAAAGTAAGGAATAATCATTTGGAATACAACATAAATATAACAATACAGATCACAGATACAACATAGCATAGGAAAACTATAGAATAACAACATCATAGCAGCGGAATATGAATGTCATCAAACGCAGAATCCCATAGTCACAGAGTTCTACATTATTACATCAGGTTTCAGCAAAAAGGAAATAAGTTTCAACTTCAAAATAGGACAACTGGAAATAAAATAAGTTTGGATGTCTCAAAATCTAAAGATAAAATGCAAATAAAAGATAAATGATAGATTATCTTCATGGTCCATTATAAGAACCCCCAAATAAGCAACACCAAGATAGATAAGCAACTCCAAGATAGCAACTTCAAAGAAAGCTAGACCTGTTACTTAGCTGCCCGTTTGGAAAAGAGGGCACCCGAGTTTGTAAAAGGTGAAAACAAACTTCGAGTCAGTCATGGGACTGGTGTGAGAATTCTTAACTAATTTAACTACTAGTAATAAGTAAAACGTAAAACAACGCAATGATTTTTGGATAAATGGAATCACCATAAGACTCAAGTCCCATCACACAATGCAACGCACACCCGAGGATAGAGTTTTACCTTATGGTGATTAAACATGCTAAATACGATAAATATGAATCTAATATTATTATTAGTGTATATAAAACATTTCAAAATAAATGTATTAATCCTAGGAAACATAGTACCCCATACTACTATGCCTCTATACTAGTAATACAATCAAATTCGTAGGGTCGTACTTGGAATTTGGTTTCCATCATGAGTCAAGGCTAGGGAGGAGCTCCTTACCGATTCGAGACACTCTAGCTAATGTCTCAGGATCCCCCGCAGTGAACCCTTGGAAAGCTGCAGGGCCGGTCCATAAATACAGCTTCGTGGATTAGTTATTCCTGAACACATGTTTCCCGATCCTATAGGACCTATCATCCGAGGTGCCTCATTCCATCATCCACATAAGTAAAACATCAGCCAGTTTAAGCATAGACACTACTTCTAGCTAGAAAGAAACGTGCTGCTCTCCCTGCGTTCCCTTCTCCCGTTTTAGAGTCCACCGGGTTGTGAGGCTCGTGAAGCTACGTAATACACAAAGCTATGCTTATTCAAGCTGTGCTTTGATCGTCACCACAAGGTTCTTCTTTTCAACAAGAAACCTTGATCATTGCATCCTAGTATGCCACACTGTCACTCCATATCACACTACCAATTCTTTGCCAAAATATATGAAAGGGTGTTAAGTAAGAGAATGAATTCTCTGCCACCAATCATTCATACACTCGGCAGAAAATTAATAAATATGATATAAAGGAGTACAATGTCGGACACACATTCCATTTATAAGCCCATTCCGGGTCTGAACGAAACTGGAGATACCTCGTCCCATGTGTTCAGTATGGAAAGGAGGTACCCGCATACCCGTGAAATCAACACGTACGTTAGGGCAATTACCCCAACCCTTGAATTGGGAGCAAGTCAATTCAGAGTCTTGATCGTTGTCCGTCCGAGGGAAGATTTACGGTCTTCATATGCCGTCTTCATACTTCGATTCTTAACGTCGTTTGATTATTTGGAATGAGAGTAACTCGGGCTTTCCAAATAATTCTCGTATATATGTATATATTGAAAATCCTTCCTTATCATTAATATTACTCTATAACGATTAATTCTTGTTTTAATTATTTAAAATAATTAAATTTTATTTAACGACGCCCCAGGTCAATGGCGACTCTGGTGTTGTTTTCAACAAATTTTGATTTTTACATTTCTCAAGATCTAACCGTTGGATTTTAGCATAGTATATATCGTTGGAAAGACCTTCCCAAGACGGTCCTAACGGCTTCGGTTTTGGGAAAATCCGATGGTCGGATCTCTTGGTATAGTCGTTTAAAGGTACGATTTCAAAACGCGAACTACCACGCTCGATTCGATTAATTTTAATTATATTTATATATAAATATATATATATATAAACCTTTTTACTTTTATTTTACATAAGAATGTAAATTCTATTACAACCCTTTTTTCCATTCCTCTGTTTACATGAAAGGTGTAAATTATAATTCAACATTTCCTTCTACCTTTTATTCTTTAATTAAAAAGGTAAATTCTATTCCACTGTAAAATTTTATTTTTCCTTCCTAATCCTTAAATTACGTTGTAAAATCTCCTCTTCAATTACATCAAAATTATAATGTAAAATTCCTATCTTTCAATTACATTGTAAAATTTCCCTTTTTAATTACATGTCAAATTTTGTGTTTTAATTTACTAGGTAAAATACTAAATTTAATTTCATTCAAAATTGAAATTTTATTTTCCATACAAATTCTCATTCTTAGTTTACATAGAAAAAGTGACATTTAATCTACTATGTAAATTTTTCTCTTTAATTTCATAAATAAAAAATGTAATCCACATTTGCAATGTAAATCCTCTTTCTTAATATACATATAAAATGTGTTTTTAGTTTCAATGTAAATTCTCATCTTAATTACATAATAAAAATGTAACTTATATTTGCAGTGTAAATCCTATTCTAAATTTACATATAAAAATGTAAATTTAATTACAATGCAATTTCTACTTTTTATTTACATGTAAAAATGTAAATTTCATTACAATGCAAATTTCTACTTTTTATTTCCATGTAAACATGTAAATTTCATTACAATGCAAATTTCTACTTTTTATTTACATGTAAAAATGTAAATTTAATTACAATGCAAATTTCTACTTTTTATTTCCATGTAAAAATGTAAATTTCATTACAATGCAAATTTCTACTTTTTATTTACATGTAAAAATGTAAATTTCATTACAACGCAAATTTCTACTTTTTATTTACATGTAAAAATGTAAATTTCATTACAACGCAAATTTCTACTTTTTATTTACATGTAAAAATGTAAATTTCATTACAATGCAAATTTCTACTTTTTATTTACATGTAAAAATGTAAATTTCATTACAATGCAAATTTCTACTTTTTATTTACATGTAAAAATGTAAATTTCATTACAATGCAAATTTCTACTTTTTATTTATATTAAAATATGTAATTTTATTTACATTGTGAATTCCTCTTCTCTAATTACATATAAAATGTAATTTTTAATCACGATGTAAATTCTCATTTCTAATTATATATAAAAATGTACTTTTTAACTTATGGTGTAAATTGTCATTCCTAATTACATATAAAAGGTATTCTTTATTTTACAATGTAAATTCACTTTTCTAATTATATATAAAGATGCAATTTTTTTATTTCCAATGTAAATTCTTATCTTAATTACATAAAAAATGTAATTCTTTATTTGCAATGCAAATTCACCTTTTTTAATTACATAAAAAAATGTAATTCTTATTTTATAATGTAAATTCATTTTTTTCTAATTACATAAAAAATGTAATTCTTATTCAAATTTTATGTCCAATATTTCGTGTCCAATATTTCATGTCCAACCCAACCACAAACAATATTTTAAATAATAAAAGGGATCAAATCGATTTAATAACATGAAGTTAATCTTGAATTGAGAGTTCTAGTTCAATTCTGAGAATAACTAAGGGTGTGTTCTTACATGTAGACATATGGTCGGTGAATATCAACAAACCATGATTGACAAGATTAACAAATAAATGATCCTAATAAATCACCAAACTCAGATCTAACACTTAAATTTTCAGATCTAATATCATAACATCACAAAAAATTCAGATCTATAACATAGAATAACATCCATCGCAGATCAATTTATATTTGCCATTCAAACTTCACATAACGCAAGAACAATAATTAAATTAATTAAATTTAATTAAAAATAAATTCTCACTTTGCTTGGATTTGAAATGAAGGTTCGAACTCGATCCGATCTCGTGTTCAAAATCACGGTGGTTTCGGATCTGAAAGATTTCAATTTGAAGTTCATATGTATAAATTAGAAAACAACTTTTAACAACTGTCGCTGCGACATTTAAAAGCGTCGCAAATCTGAAATCGAATTTCATAACTTTATATTCAATTTTGTTCAAAACTTTAATTTGAATTTTCGGGAGATGTAGTTGATGGTCTTCAGAACGGTTTGTTGGAGATTGAAGAGCTTGGAGATGGGAGTCGGCGCCGGGAAAGGGGTGGGGTGCGTTCGCCTGTGGTGGGCCCGGTTGGGTGCGGCGGTGGCGGTCTTTGTGTGGTCGGGGCGGCGGCTACAGGCGACGAGGGGTGGTGATTTCGGTTTGGAATCGAAGAGCTCGAAAATCTCTTCGAAAGTTGGGCTACGGCGAAGAATTTCGTTGAGAAATGAGAGAGAAATCGAAGCTTGAAGGTTTGAGGAGTTATGGGTTTCAGCGGCTTGAACGAGAGGAAGAAGACGCTACTGTTCACCCCGTATTTATACTGTATTCTAGGATATTTTCTTTTTATTTTTAATTTAATTAATCCCAGAAATTAGAGTTTTTCGTTCGATCTCCAAACGGAGCCCAACGACTGTCGAGCAATAGGTTTTGACGTCTTCTAAACGCAATGGCGCTAGTGTCGAAGTCTAATTCTGATGTTTACAGCATGTTTTCTTTTATTTTAAAAAATAAATCTTTTCAATACTAATTCGAACATACTCTTTAATCTATCGGGGTTACATACGAACTCAGAAAAATCCAGAAAAATTATTTTTGGCTTTGTTTTGACAATACGATCCTAACAAAATTAATTTCATCGAATTCTGTGACTGTTTGAAAAATGGCCTTTTTCAAGTCGATTAAAATTGACCGAAATTGGTCAAACTGAAATCTTTTTGCCACAGTCACAAATTAATTCTAAAATTTATGAAAAATTAAACTTATCAATAATTTGACATTCTTAATCCAACAATAGTGGTTTCGTCGAAAACAGAGGTTGTTTGAAAAATGGCTATTTTTAATATTAAAATATATATACAGAAATTCTACAGCGACTATTCTGAAATTTCAACCGGCCATAACTTTTAATTCCCGCTATGAAATTTCAATTTTTCGGATTCATTGGAAATATATTTTTAAATGGATTCTAATATTTTTGGTTTCACAAAAATCCGATTTATCCTGCATCCTGTACAGTCAGTCAAAGTTCAGATTTGACTTTTCGAACTACCATGCTATTTTTAATTCCTTTTATAATTAAATTAAATATATTCGTATTAAATTCAATTAAAACAAATTTCTAGTCAATATTATTTAAAATAATTTATTTCAAATATTTAAACACCCTTAAAATCTCTAAAATGAAAATTTTAAATTGGCCCAAAAATCCGGGTTGTTACATAGGGGGGTCGACACCTATGTCGACTCCCCCTGGGGGGGTTCGACACCTCTGAGCGGGAAATTTCCCGCTTTGCCCGCTCTGACCAAATTTCAAATTTTGAACAGTTTTGACTTTTAATTATTATTTTAATTTAATTTCTGATTATACTTGAGATCTTCTGAACTCCATAACTTCTTCATACGGAGCCTGATTTACGCAAACTCGGACTCTATCTCAAGCAGAATTCCGAGGCGAACGCAATGGCGTAACCCATTTTACCCAATTCTTCTTCTAAAAATTAAGTGTTCTTAGATTTTTAAAATTTAATATTTAAAATTACGGGGTGTTACACCTATATTTAAAGGGTTATTTATTTTCTAGCACATTCCTTATTATTCACCATATTCTAACATTCGTTTAGCATTAAATGCTTATTTTTTAGCATATTCTCTGTTATATTCCTTATTCTTCAACATGTTCTTTAACAAGCATATTCTAATATTCTTCAACATCCCCCCTCAAACTCACAATGCGAAAAATCGTGAGCTTGCAAAATAGAATCTGCAAATTGAAGAGTTGCAAGATTGAGCAACCATTTCAATATTGTTAGAAAGTAACACCAAACACCAAGCATAAAACATTCAATTACAACTCAACATATCCAATCTGAAACTGCAAAGCAACTCAACCATCTTCAATATGGTCGATAAGCAAAAGATCTGAGAGGCCTAATGGTAAAACTGGTCTCGGATGTATTTGTATGTTCGCATCCCCCAAACATACAAAGAAAACAAAATAAACTAAAATGAGATGAGTTTGCATATGTTTTCATCCCCAAAACATATCAAACAAAAACAAAACCAAATCAATAAGGATGATCAACATATGTTTGCATCCTCCAAACATACCTTACAATACCATCTACCACCTTCAAGTCAATTGCCCTCCTAATAAATAGGGTTACCGATACAGACATCAAACTAACAACAAACAACTTCAAACTAATGTTACTCTCTAACAACTCAATTAACCCATCACCTTTACCTCAAAAGAAAGCAAAACAAAATCTCTTTTTCTTTTCTTTTAAATTTTTTTCATAACATAACTCTAATACGAATATTTTTTTCCATCCAATCGAACATTTATAACTTGAAGCGAATCTTCTCTTTCGCATGCCATAACCATATTCAATAAATATCAAATATCAGATCTCAAAATCATCGGTCAACAAGTAACAGATCTCAAATTTGCCGCAACAACCTGCTCTAATACCATGTTGAAATAACTAACCGAAACATAAATAATTGATAAAGAACAAAAAAAATTCAGAAAGAGATGAGAAGAAGAGAGGATGAATATAAATTAAGGGACTACATCTTTATTGAATTTTGAATTAATATATTGTACAAAAGATACTAAAGATTACAGTACTGAACCCTATATTTAAAGGGTTATTTATTCTCCAGCATATTGCTAATTATTCAACATATTCTCTAACCAGCATATTCTAATATTCTTTCAACATTAAATGCATATTTTTTTTAGCATATTCACTAGCATATTCCTTATTTTCAGCATGTTTTTTAACAAGCGTATTCTAATATTCTTCAACACAATGAATGTTTGATTAGTGATCCATTTGATTATTAATCTTCTTATTTAGATATTTAACAAAAAATGTTATTTTCTAGTTTAGAAATGTATGGTGCATTTAAATTTGTTCTCATGTCTTATTATCAATTGACTATTAAATACCGAGGCTAATTATAGTTACAAATGTTTGAAAAAAACGAAGTATTGATTTTTTTTCTTTTCAATTATTCAAGATCTTGGAGAAGTTTTTTTTCTTCCTTCTTTTCAAGCTGAGCTGTTTTTATGACAGATTCTTTGTATGACTGGTTTTTTTTGAAAAAAAATAGAATAATACTTTTAAAAAGCACATTTTTGTATAACCGAATGAATTTCCTTTTTAAAGTGATTGAATAATGGGATAAAATTATTTACTGTCAAACTGGAACAATAATTTTATAAAATTATTATTGTGCTATATGTCGAAGTTGAAGTATGAGGTGGTTTATTATTGAATCTTCTTGCATTGCATAGAAGTAAATTCCTTTAATGTTGAAGGTATGTTTTAATATTGTTATTATATAATTATTGTCAACTTATTATAATTGTTCTCATAATTAAATTTTAATGGTGCATGCAAACATTGGTTTGGATTCATGAACTTCGTGTTTGCAATAGGTATCTACATAGTAAAAAAATTGATGTAGTTCTCTCCTTAGTTCTAAAAGTATTATCATGAGACAAGTAAGTATAAATATTTAATAAAGTATTGATGGTGCAAATTTATAGAAAAGAAAAGTGTTGCTTCTATTGATTCTTTCTTCGGATTTTATTATTGTTAAATTAAATTAATGTTTTTAATTTAAATTTGGTAAAGTAAATTAAATTGATGTTAAATTCAAAGAAAAGTAAAATTTACAATTTTCTTATACTTCTTTGCAGCTTCTGCATAATCCATTAACCATGCTTGGACTTGTAGAGTACAGTGCTTCGGCTAAATTCTTTGGCCGGAAGTTTGGCTGCCATTTAATATAATTTTCATCGTTCATAATTTGAACTGATGGTGTAAATTATAAAAAAAAATAGGTTTCAACGAGAGCAACATAGGAAGACACAGTGTAGTTTTTCTCCTTCTCCTACCTTCCCGTTCCCATGTCCCTTCCTCTACTTCAGGAAATAGCAGTACATACGCTCCTTTTGCTTTCAAGCTCTTTCAAATAAATGGATGGTCAACTAGTGAACGGAGCACTGGTCGGGTACCATATGTGGACCAGCAAATGCAGTTCTTTTGGGCGATGCAGGCCCATGAGATATGCGAGGCCATGGACGTAAAGAAGTACAACCTACCGTATGGTTTTGTACCCTCTTGGGGTTCAGTCAACAACTACGTAAGTTTTGTTCCTAACTATTGCTAAAATATTCGTTTGTCATTTTTGTTAGCATTTGTGTTAACCTTATCTTATAAGAAATTCACTGTAAATATTTTCCTATAATGTTTTGCTTTGTATTTTGTTTCTATTTTGTTTGCAAGTGAATGGAAACCTTTAGCATTTGTGATATGTTTAGCATCTGAATTGATGAAGTCAGCCTGCACAGGTTTGGATAACTACCATTCATTTTTATCTTCGGAATGAGAAATACCAAGATCTTGTGGTTGGGAAGCAACAATTGTGTGAGGATAAGTAATAGCCACATTAGAACATAGGTAACACTCAATGCTTAGCTTTTATACACCATAATTTTATAAAAATGTGAAATGTGGTATAGTTAACTTTAATACTAAATTTAACTTTATCCAACAAAATTTGTATTTAGTAGTCTATGTAGCACTTAATCCATTATGCATGTTTAATATGGTCTGGTGTTACTTATTATAACCAAACAAACTATTTTATATCCATATAGGTTAGAAAGATCTACATATCTTTCTCTACTAGGAAAGAGGTGTCGTCCACCTTTGCATTCAATGATTTTAGACTTTGGCTTTCGTAAATTTCCGATTTTTTCGAATTGCAAGCATGTTCATGTTTTTTGACTCTTGCTTACGTGATATACTCGATATATTATCACATATGTATTCTTTTGATTTGATTAATCAGTTGTTTTCGACTCCGGTTACTTGTTGGGAATCTTGACCTGTTCAATTTGAATTTGGTTTTGGAAATTTAAAGTTGCTCGATTTCCATGCAGCCTTGAATCTAAACTTGTTACCCTTGTTGTTTGTTATCTGCCCATGATTCATTTGCATTTCCATGTTTGAACTTAATACTACTTTACTGTGTACCTGCACTTGTGTGTGTGTGTGTGTGTGTTCAGTATGCATATACTATACCTATTCCAATTTGATCTGTCTTGCTCGAGCACCTACTTTTGTACATTGTGCAAGTTGGTTCCATGGCTCCCTTTCATCCTTGATAATTTGATGTTGAAGTTGTCTCATAGATTAGTGTTATTTGTGAAAAGAGTGTGATAGAGTAGGATCGACTAATATGGATGGATATGTAGAAGCTATGACACACACACACACACACACACACATACACATATAATGTCTATACAATAGTTATGCAAGTAAAACTTGATGAAGCTAATATATCAAATATCAAAGCAATATGTAAATGATGTAAAGTAAATGACACCAGGAATTTTTATACTGGTTCGGAGCACTATCTTACGTCCAGTCCCAGACTTCTTCTGGCTTTTCGCTAGCGCAACTCCCTCACTTCACCCGGAGGAATAGGTTTACAAAAAACCGTGCAACAACAACGGATTTCACGCATGAGCAACTCGAACAGGACTTCAATAACCACATCCACTCACCAACGACATGAATTCAATAATATAATAAGAGTTTGACTTTGATTATGTTCTTTAATAACACTGAATAGCCAATAATTTAAGCACTCCCTTCCTATATTCTTATCCTCAGATATTGAATGTGTTTATGAAGATTTAAAGGAAGCAGATTGCTTCTTGAATTAAGAAATATGAAATAAATTCAGAGATTCAAAAGCAATTTGAATTTTTCAGAAAGCATTTAGAGTGCAAGAATGTTCAGAAATAAATATCAAGATTTAGAATAAGAATCAGTGATTTGTAAATCAGGTTTTTGATGTATATACAATAGATGAAGTGTAGTCACCTTTCATGAAGAATTACTATGAAAAGAAGCGGCCATTTCTACTTAGAAATGGATAGAAACCTCTTCATAAAAGGAGATGATCTTTTAGAAAAATGACTGTTATTGTCGGCTCAGTCGACTGGTAGAAAAGTCACTACTCAACTGGTCAAAATATAAAATGTGTATATATATATATTTGAAATTTCACAAAGTAGTCATTAGTGGGATTTTTATGCCTGACCAGTCGACTGGTGGAATTTGAACCAGTCGATTGGTTCAGGGCAATAAGCCCAGTAATGGCTGTTTTGTGTCATTATCGCGCACACACACACACCCATACACACACACACACACACACACACACACACATATATATATATATATGATTTGTGTTTATGTGTTATAATATGTGAGGATAGATTTTGACAAGATTCTAAGACAACTAAACATACACATAAATATATATACTAACTCTTCAATCGATCTTCATTTCTTTGTTGTCGTGAATCAAAAATCCTATGAATCAACATTCTCCCCTTTATTTGATTGATGAAAACCTCTTGCAATCTTGTAGAAAATTCATTTTCTCCCCCTGAATGTATGCTTTCATAATCTTATCTCCCCCCTGAATACATAGCTTCCTGCAGCAAGTTATTAGTGTATATACTTACCATTTTCTCCCCCTTTGTCATCGATTAAAAAGAATAACAGCAAGATAAAAATAGTAGATACTTTGATTTACTCCTTCATTTCAGATTTGTTTCCAAAGATATTAAAGATACCAAAATAACCTTCTCTTTGTTGTGATGTACCTGCAAAAAATGTGATATATATACTTTGCTACCCACTTTCTTCGTTAGGGTCCAGGGGTTAGATGATGGTAATTATATCCAAGAGGGTTTAAAGGAACCTTTAAAAATGAATTTTTATTATTAACTACTGAATTAAAATAATCATCGATATATTTTTATCACTTTTTCCAATTTATAGGAACCCAAATACTTAAATAACTTCTACTTGTATTTCCTTTCATACTTCTAGATTTATTATATATGTCTCTAGTCACAGAAGTATTCGAATTTGTATAAAAACTGGATCATGAATTTACTAGTGCTTTAGTACTAGCAGTGATATTTTTATTGTACATAAAAGGATGTCTAGAACTATTTCTATGATTTGTTTTATTATATCCTAACCACTTTTGTTATGTAAAGGTATAGAACTAGATAGAATGATATTTAAATCATTTTGACCTTTATTAAATTTCGCGAACTTTCTTGTACATTTTTCAAATTTGATACCACAGTGGCGATTGATATTTTCAAAAGATTTTTTGTTATGAATATTCTTATTTAATTCATAATTCTTCCTTTTAAAATACTAGTCTCATTTTCAAGACGACAAATTTGAGATTCTGAATTAATTAAAGATGATTGTAATTTTTCAACATTTTCTTCTGATTTAGAAATTGCTTTTTGCAAAATATTATTATTAGCTTTTAAAATCTCACATTCTTTAGATAAATCTAAATTCTTTTCAACTAATCTTCATTCTCTTTTTAAAGGGATGAAATTAAAGAACTAGAATTATTTAAAGAATCTTCTAAAGATGTATTTTTATTTTGTAAAATATTGATTTCCTTTAAAAGATCATTGTTTTTATCTATTAAATGCTCATTTTCTTTTTGAAGGAAATCTTTTTGAAAAACAAGCTCTCCTAAGGTTTTCAAAACATTTAGCTTGTTTTTACTAAAAACTTGTTTTCTTCTTTTAATTTGGAATTTTCTTGCTCATAATCTTTTGACTTAGCTAAAATAACTGTATTGAATTTACCCAAAGTTTTAAAAAAAAATCAATAATTTTTCTTGGTCTAACAAAAGATCTTTATATAATGAATCTATACATACCGGTTGTGATCTAACTTTAGCCATGAGACATTTGCTTCCTTGCTTTTTTGATTCTGCTTTGTTGCTCTTCCGCTTTCTAATGCTTGACTATATTTCTTTATTTCCATTTGTTTTTCTAGGATGTTGTTAAGATCTCTAGAATACCAGGCTCCGATACTTATTGAAAAGATTGTGATAGAGTAGGATCAACTAACATGGATGGATATGCGGAAGCTATGACATATATATATATATTATGTCTATATAATAGTTATGCAAGTAACTTGATGAAGCTAATATATCAAATATCAAAGCAATATGTAAATGTTGTTTAGTAAATTAAATGACACTACGAATTTTTATACTGGTTCGGAGCACCGTCCTACGTCCAGTTCCAGACTTCTTCTGGCTTTTCGCTAGCAACACCCTCACTTCACCCGGAGGAATAGGTTTATAACACATCGTGCAACAACAATCGAATTTCACGCATGAGCAACTTGAACATGACTTCAATCAACACACCCGCACACCAACGACATGAATTCAATAATATAATAAGAGCTTTACTTTGAATGTGTTCTTTAATAACACTGAATAGCCAATAGTTTGAGTACACCCATCCTGTAATCTTATCCTCAAATATTGAATGTGTTTGTGAAGATTCGAAGGAAGCAGATTGCTTGTTGAATCAATAAATATAAAATAAATTCATAGATTCAAAAGCAATTTGAATTTTTTAGAAAGCTTTCAGAATGCAAGAACGTTCAAAGATAAAGATCAAGATTTAGAATAAGAATCGGAGATTTGTAAATCAGTTTTTTGATGTATATATAATAGATGAAGAGTAGTCACCATTCACGAAGAATTACTGTGAAAAGAAGCGGTCATTTCTATTTAGAAATGGATAGAAACCTTTTCATGAAAGGAGAAAACCTTTCAGAAAAATGACTGTTATTGTCAGGTCATTCGACTGATAGAAAAGTCACCAGTCAACTGGTCAAAATATAAAACATATATATATATATATTTGAAATTTTACAAAATAGGTGTTATTGGGCTTTTATGCCTGACCAGTCGACTGGTGGAATTTGAACCAGTCGATCGGTTTGGGGCAGTAAGCCCAATAATGACTGTTTTGTGTCATTATCACACACACACACACACACACACACACACACACATATATATATATATATATATATATATATATATATATATATATATATATATATATATATTTATATATATCTGTGTGTGTGTGTACGATTTGTATTTATGTGTTATAATATGTGAGGATAGATTTTGACAAGATTCTAACACAACTAAACACAAACAAAAATATATATACTAACTCTTCAATCGATCTTCATTTCTTTGTTGTCATGAATCAAAAATCCTATGAATAAACAATTTGGACATTGTAAACACATGGTGGCTGTCACTAAAATACCAATTCCTATATTTGAGTGAAAGTGGCCATATTTCCCTGAACAAATTAATGGTTTTTTTAACATTTTACCTTTTTCAAATATGTTTTTTGACATTTCGTAGTACCAAACTTCATAATTTAAATATATCATGTTAGCATACTTCAACATAAATGTGTTTACATAATATTTCCACATTTTGGAATTGTAGGATAATCAATACCATGGAGGCTGATGCAACCAATATAATGGAACCCTTGCTGTTGAATGAAGCATTATCTGAGATGAAGAGGATTGGAATACATGAGGCAAAAAACCATTATAAGTAGGCTTTCTTAAATGGTAAATACCGCAATGATACACAAACAATAGATGAAATGATTGTAGAAAAACAAAGTATTAATTCATTCAAGAGGCAGAAAATAGCATGCATACAGGCTAACAAACTCATTACTACTAGTGAAAACAAACTGACAACTAATCTTACTTCCGCAGTAGCCCCTTATCATATGATCACTTATAAAATTTTAAAATGTATAATTATTTATTGTAAATTTTTAGTTGAATGTTAATATTACTTTTCTTAGTAATATAAAAATATATTGAATGATACCTGATCTGCTGCTAATACTCCTTTCAATATTATAGTATAAGTGCGACGATTAAAGTTAACTGTTATATTTTCCATGATTCTAGACTAGAAAATCAAAATCTCTACTGGATGATATAATGTTGTAAATTACATATTGAGTTGTGTGTTTTCCCAAGTAATAAACTGTTGTATATTGATGATAACATCTGCAAGAGAAATACAGGTCATGATGAAGAGAAAGGCACCACTTCAGCAACTGTCATCCTTTCCATATACTTGCTGCTGCTACTGCTTTATGTATAAGTGGTCATGTTATAAAATTCTGTTCTGAATTATAAAAGCCATTAATCAAGTGTTTATAGCTGATTTATAGGCAGTTTGAAAAGGTGTGCTATGAAGGAAAACAGGAAAGATAGTTTATGCATGGATACAATTGTATAATGCTATTGCTAATGGGTGCTCCAGACTCAACTCTCACTAGCCTCTACTCATGTGCTTTTACTAAATGTGCATGAAGGTTTCAAATCAGCTATAAAAACAATTCTAATTGAATGCATTTTTTTAATCTTTGTTATGTAATTTTTTTTTTGGAAACGTAAATAGAATTTGTAAATACCTGTGTAGAATTTAGCTTAAAGGCTAAATGTAGAATCATAGTATGGAATCATTTATATGTTTAGAGATATTAGACTCATATTGTCTTTGTATTTTTGCATGGGCTAATTTGTGGAGTGTATCATCAAATGCATGACTGTTTTCAAATGTTTTTTTGTTAATTGAGTATAGACTTTGTATTAATGTTATATTTTTTTTCTTTACCCATCTGGGCATTTACATTTTTTTGGTAGCATGCTGTATTTCATTTGAGTTTGTAGCAGTCATACTCACTTCTTTTGTGACTTGTCTGAACGCTCGCTATATCTTATTGCAAAAGCAGAAGTATACTTGGATGTTAGAGTGTTGAAAATATTATTTTAGTACAAACGTTATTGTGACATCCAAGTACAATCATCAGAGATGATAATTGATTAAATCAAATTAAGTTACTTCATTACTAGAAAGCAATTTTGAATTGATGATTATGTGGTGGAATGTACTATTTTTTAATTTAAGTTACTACACCGAACGTAACACCCGTAACCATGTTCATAACTAAGCCCATGATCAAACATAACATCCAAAATCAAGAGTATAACTAAGTCCATAACTGAACATAATACCATAATCGTTTCCATGACTAAGGTCATAACAGAAGATATAATTGAACCCTTAACCAAGCTCATAATAGGGCTCTTAAACAAGGTCATAGCCAAGTTGATAACCAAACCAATAATTGAACATAGTAACTATAATTGATCTCATAATCGAGTCCATAATCGAATATAACACAAATAACCATGGTCATAACTGAGATCATAAATAACGCATAATCTAACATAACACCAATATCCGGGGTCATAACCGAGCATATAACTGAACATAGTATCCATAATCGAGCTCATAACTGAGATGATAACCTTTCCCATTTCCTATTGTATTACCGAGTCCATACCCAAACATATTACCCATAACCAAGGCCATAATCGAGCCTATAACAAAAGTCATAACCGATCCTGTAACCAGAGTCATAATTTATTGTTTAGGACAAAATCATAACCGAGCTCGTAACAAAATTCATATATGGACACAATACTTGTAACTGAGGTCATAACCAAGCACATAGTAAAGTTTATAACTGATGACATAACCAAACATATTACCATAACTGATATCATAACCAAACATATTACCATAACTGAAGTACCTGATTAGGCCTTGCTTCGGGATGTCTTTTACGTGTCATAGGTACCCGATTAGGCCTTGTGTCCGGATGTCTTTTACATGTCATAGGTACCCGCTTAGTTAAACAATCTCTACTGGATGCAGAATCTTTGCTGAAGTACCTGATTAGGCCTTGCATCTGAATGTCTTGTACATGTCATACGTACCCAAGGGCTGCCTGAAACCTGACCCAAAACCCGCACGGGAAATTAGCGGGTTGACACGACCCGTTTAATAACGGGTCATTTTAGGGTCAACTCAACTTTAACCCATTTATAAATGGGTAGGTTTAGGGTTGACCTACGAAACCCGAATTTAACCTAACTAACCCATTTATGGGCTCTATATTATTGTAAAATTCTCATCTTAGCTTGAAAATGAAGGATGTTGTCATTATTCAATTATACATACACACTAACACTTAACAATTTTTCACGTTTTCATGTTTATTCCCACATTAACAACTTTTTACATTTTTATTCTCATCTTGGCTTGCAATAATTGAATGACGACAATACCCTTCTTTCATGTTTTCATGTTCATTCACATTTTCTATACAAATATTTTTCTTAACGGGTTACATGAATCAAACACGAAACCCACACGATTATTAATGGGTCGACCCGAAACCGACACGTTTAATAAATGGGCTGAGCCGACCCGACCCGAACACGACTTGACCCGACCCAAACCCGACCCATTGACAGCCCTAAGGTACCCGATTAGGCCTTGCGTCTGGATGTCTTTTACGTGTCATAGTTACCTGATTAGGCCTTGTGTCCTGATGTCTTTTACATGTCATAAGTACCAGCTCGGTTAAACAATCCCTACTAGGTGCAGATTCGTCGCTGAAGTACCTGATTATGCATTACGTCTAGATGTCTTTTATGTGTCACAGGTACCCGATTAGGCCTTGTGTCCAGATGTCTTTTACGTGTCATAGGTACTCGCTCAATTACACAATCCCAACTACATGGAGATTCGTTACTTAAGTACCCGATTAGGCCTTACATCCGGATGACTTTTCCGTGTCATAGGTATCCGATTAGGCCTTGCGTCCAGATGTCTTTTACGTGTCATAGGTACCCGATTAGGCCTTGCATCCGAATGTCTTTTACGTTTCATAGGTACCTGCTTGGTTAAACAATCCCTACTAGGTGCAGATTCGTTGTTGAAGTACCCAATTATGCATTGCATTCGGATTTCTTTTACGTGTCACAAGTACCTGATTATGCCTTGCATCCGGATGTCTTTTACGTGTCATAGGTACCCGCTTGGTTAAACATTTCCTATTGGGTTTAGATTCTTTGCTGAAGTACACAATTAGGATCTACGTCCGGATGCCCTTTACGTTTCATAGGTACCAGATTATGCATTGCGTCCGGATGTCTTTAAAATGCCATAGGTAACCGATTAAGACTTATGTCCAGATGTCTTTTATGTGTCATAGGTACCCGTTCGGTTAATTAATCTTTATTGGTTGCAGATTCATTGCTGAAATATCCGATTAGGCATTGCGTCCGGATGTCTTTTACGTGTCATAGATACTTGATTAGGCCTTGCTTCCAGATGCCTTTTACATGTCATAGATGCCCGCTTAGTTAAACAACCACTACTAGGTGCAGATTCGTTGCTGAAACACCCGATTAGGCCTTGCGTCCGGATATCTTTTTCGTTTCATAGGCTTCCAATTAGGCCCTACGTCCATATGTCTTTTACTTGTCATAGGCACCCGCTCGGTTAAACAATCACTAGTGGTAGCAGAATCGTTGCTAAAGTGCCTGATTAAGCCTTGCATCTGAATGTCTTGTATATGTCATAGGTTGCCGATTAGGCCTTGCATCCAAATGTCTTTTACGTGTCATAGGTAGCTTACTAGCCTTGCGTTCAGATGTCCTTTACGTGTTGTAGGTACCACCTCGATTAAAAAATCCTTATTGGGTGCAGATTCGTTGTTGAAGTACTCGATTAGGAATTGCGTCCAGATGTCTTCTACATGTCATAGGTACCCGATTAGGACCTGCGTCTGGATGTCTTTTACGTGTCGTAGGTACCCGTTCGGTTAAACAATTCCTACTAGGTGCAGATTTGTTGCTAAAGTGCATGATTAGGCCTTGCGTCTGGATTTCTTTTACGTTTCATAGGTACCCGATTAGAACTTGCATCCAGATATCCTTTACGTGTCATAGGTACCGGATTAGGCCTTGCGTCTGAATGTCTTTTACGTATCATAGGTACCCACTCGGTTAGACAATCCCTACTGGATGTAGATTCGTTGTTGAAGTACCCAATTAGGCATTGCGTCCGAATGTCATTTACGTGTCATAAGTACCCGATTAAGCCTTGTGTCTGGATGTCTTTTACAAGTCATAGGTACCCCCCTCGGCTAAAAAATTCCTCCTGGGTGTAGATTCGTTGTTGAAGTAACGATTAAGACTTGCGTCCAGATGTCTTTTACATTTCACAGGTACCCGATTAGGCCTTGCATCCAGAGGTCTTTAACGCATCATACGTATATGATTGGGACTTGCGTTCGGTTGTCTTTTACGTCTCATAGGCACCCGTTCGGTTAAATAATCTTTACTGGGGGTAGATTCGTTGTCGAATTACCCGATTAGGCATTGCGTCTGGATGTCTCTTATGTGTCATAGGTGAAACGACCCGAACTTCCCCATACAGGAAAGCCCAGATTGCCTTGAGAACAAGCCACATCGGGACAAAAACAGAAGAACATTTCATTGCTTATTACAACAATCCCATCAGGAATCCTCGTTATCGTATGACTGGCTATAAATTTGTCGTCAATTGTCAAGGACCACACAAGACGCCCCGGTTCTAGCAAAACTCCACGCGCTATACTCAACATGTGCTACACGCTATACTCATCACGTGTCTAGGCCATACACGATGCCCAAGGCACTCGACCTACAATTGGTCTTCAATTATATCTCTGCTTTGATTTCTCTAGAACCTACGATAACGATAATTTCTCGGCCTTCGTCTCTCAGGTCGTCATCAATTATGACTATTAATTAGCTCAGAACACTTTAGAGCAACCATTACTTCACACAAACTAAATACATCCTTGAGTCGTTTTCACATTCGTCACATCCGACGAACAAGTCACTTTACTTCATCATTCCCCATGGAATTCACTTTGAAGCTATCACCACTTTCAAACCAAAGAAAACATCAGTCATAATGTTCAAAACAATCCATAGCATCACCTTAATTTGCTAAGGAAAACAAACCACAACACTCATGCCATTCGCCGCGGCATTTAGAAGCGCTACAAAACTCATCATCTATCCTCGAGCGTCCGACCCCTTTTTGGCTCGCTCACTCGACCCAACACTTCACCCTTTTGGCTATGAAAACTGGCCAGAATGTTAAAATAGCCATTTACTGTGTTACTGAAATGCTGTTATATCCCCTGGTTCAATTCTGCATCAATCCGTCACCGATCCATCACTGATCTATAACTGATCCATCGTCACTGACCTAAGCCGATCCATTCTGTCACAGATCCATCAAAAATTTTAGTTGACCTATTCATGCATGATCCATCCATAGGCAATCTACCCATGCGCGAGCCATTATAGATCCGTCACAAATCCGTTATTGACCGACCCGTCACAAATCCGTCACTTATCCATCGTAGATCTTTACCATGCGCGAGTCATCTATGCATGATCCATCCCAGATCCATAACAAATCCATGACTGATCCATTCCTTCACTAATCCATCACAAATCCATGACTGATCCTGCATTTCTGACTTGTTTCCTAAGAAATCCACCATGGTGCATGACCGACCTCCCCTACCCACGACCCAAAACCTGCACCACTCCAATGCAACTCCAATTTCGACCAAAACTCTGCCAATCGATACAATCGACGAAACTAACTCAACCAATTAACCAAATACAACCAATAACATCACCAATTTGGAATTTCATCAAAAATTACCAGTACCGAGGCACGTCCGATGGACGTGTGCACCGATAAATTTGACCAATGCTACAAATGTGTTAAATCATGAACTTTTCAATCTTACTACAGCATGAAAAATGTGGTTGTACATTTTATCATGCAAAGCACATTAAGCACACAAAAAATATTGCAATGTGATTTCTGTAACATATAAAAACTTGAAAATGGAAAATTAAAAAATGAAAATGCCAAAATAGGCTATATTATTAATCTATATTTCAAAAGATAAAAAATAAATTGAAATAATTTTACATCAATCGACTCAGAGAAGAAATTCTTTAATAGCATAAGTTTCAGCCTTCAATCAAAACTGTTTCACATATCATGGCCACAGCTCAATGTTGTAAGTATGAAACAATGAAAAGTAAAGGTTCGTTGTCTAGTTGTATTCATGAACAGCTGTCGAATCTGCAGCAAAAACAATACGGTTAATCATATTCTCTACCATTGGTAGCTTAAAAGGGCAACATTCTACCTCAATTAACAAATATTATGGCGAAAGAACTGCAGCCATCAAAAAGCAACATGGAAACATTGTTGATTTCGTGAACTCAGACTACTTAAAAACATCTTTGAAAGGTCTGTTCGGAAGGTACATCAGCAAAGGAGAACACATATTTCTAGTACCATGCATATTGGTCCAATGATGAAGCAAAAGAAGACATTATTAGTTTATATTCAGACACCCACGGGAATGTAAAAAAAAACTACATAAAATGAACATCCAGCCTGTTGAAATTCTGTAGTGCTAAGATAGCTTATGCATTAGAGATAAACTGGACAAAAATTAAGGGAAAGAAGATTCATCCCTTTATTTCTTAATGGGTGTCTGGTTCTTTTCGGACATCAAATGTTCAAGTTGATCATTAAAAACATTATCGATTAAAATTAACTCTTAATTTTAAACTGGAAATCAATTAGAGTTGCCAAGTGAACTCCAAATGTTTAGTTTCAAGGTCCAAGACTATGATTGGAAGAAGCTAGATAAAATAAAATAATGCATCACAACTGGATGCTTAAGGGGCCATGTACACATTTGGTAGTGTATCGGAGATATTACATGAACTATAATGTAATCCACCCTTAAGTTCTTAGATCAATGTAAATAATCGTAACAGTAAGGTGAGTAATATTGATTTATTCTTACAGTCCCTTTTTCCTTTCCTACACCAAACCACTACCACAATTTTCATAACCAATTTTTTTAAAAACGTATAATCTGGAAAAAAGTGGAAACAATGCACGCTTCAACAGACGTTTCATATCTGTAGCATTGAACATTTAGATTATGTATCACTGACTTTTTAATCACCATAACTTCTTAGATATGAAAAAATAATTCAAAGAAACAAAAAGTACAGAGGAAATGCCGTGTTAAATACATATTGTTTGAATTTCTTTAATATCACTATTTCTGAAATTGCATAACTTATGCATTAATCATGCTTATATATGAATTCATTACAGACGCTACAAATTTTACTTTCAACGGATTCTGTCTATAATTAATAACAATTTCCGTGAAGTGTATATTTTTACACTTTTAATTTCAGTTTTTACCAACAAAAACCATCGGTTACTTCCAAACAAATGACAAATGAAGCAATTGTTAAGCAAAATTTAAAAAATTTGCATTATAAATTCATTGAATAATAAATATGCACTTAGTTTGTGAAGCATATATTATTTTTGATAATTTTGATAGGTATAAGATTCGATATCACTACTAAATGAAATATCATATGATTTGCATAAAACAGTGACTACCTTATCGTTAATGCACCAAGTCCAACCAAACAACTCTCTTTTGTACATGTCAAGGAGTTAATATCACTTAATTGATAAATTGAAATCTGTAGAAATAAGTGATACCATATTTTATTACTAATTAAATAGTAAATTATATCTAGTATGTTATGTCAATGATGTAAAAAATCAATATTGTTACAAAAGAATCCATTTACTTATTAAATTCATACTAATCTATTTTCTCAATGATCATTTAGGTAAGGAAAATAAATTATTGCAATGTAAATTATATCATCTTTAACTAAATACGAGCATATGAGCAACTTTCATAGCGTATTCAATCAATCTATGCTAAATATAAGTGGTTACTCACCAACTATAAATCCACACACACGCGCGTGTGCGCGCACACACACACACATATACATACATATACATATACATATATATATATATATATATATATAAAATGGGAAAAGATCCATTTCCTGTAGTTGAGATTTTAAAATACTCCAAGCAGATTCAGGGTATTGTATATCAGAGGTCATAACATTCCCTATATATTTCTCATCTTAACACTGATCACATATTATTTTCACTGAAAGAATAACATTGTAGATATTTGGAAACTATACCCATTGATGATTCATTAAAGCATTGCCATGTCTAGCTGCGGTCCCAAGGCAGCTTACAAAATCCTGGAAGAATGACGTTGTAGATAATTGAAAACTATACATATTGATGATTCGTTAAAGCATTGCCATGTCAAGTTGTGGTCCCAATGTAGCTTATATAATCTGAATCCTACGATAATCATCCCTTCGTTTCCATATTCATAAATAATAAACTTATTATTATTATAGTTATTATTATATAAGAGAACAGCCGATCATTATTACAGGGGGAAAACAACCAAGTTAAGCAAGAATATATATATATATATATATATATATGATTATTACAACAGGAAAAAAATAACATAAGGATAATGGGAAGGTTATCAACTATACCTAAAACAATCAATTTGGTTAGGTGAAACGGATAATTAAAATTGCTATTTTTATATTCCAGTTTAAGTTTTAGATAGCCATAAAATAGTGCTATATTTTTAGTATAAATCAAAGAGAATTATTACCCAGTCACCAACTAAAATTTCGAAAAAGAAGAAGAAGGTGATGATCTTCCTTAAAACAAATGTCTTATTGTGAAATAGAAAGAATATCATTTTTTGCTGAGGAGAAAAAATTGCAACCTATAATAGGTAAAATTATTTATTACATTTAATGGTTAATATACAGATTTGTACATATGCTAAAATGAGAGATGTATGCAACACGTATAAGCACAAATGAAACCCTATCGATGATAATTTAACTTTGTCAATTTTAATTTCAAATTGAGCAAAAAATCCTTATTTAAGTTCCACTCATCCACTATTGCAATAACAATAGATTATTTATATAGTACATACCAATTTTGAAATACTTACACCATTTTGGACTTCATATTTTATTTACGCACTGTTTGACCTGCAATTGCATTTATGGTTGCATTAGTAAATATCATACATAAATGAGTTATGATGTAAGGATGGTGTGCAAGAAGAAAACTACATATTTTCCGATACAAAGAGAGCTAATGAAGTATTAATTATAATTAATGTATTCGGTATAGCTTTCAGCATATATGGAGTAAGAAAGCAGCGCTTAATCTCCAAGTTTATATTTCCATGTAGTGAAAAAATACAATATATGGAACTAAAAATGATACAAAGAGAGCACAAAACTGAAGAGTATAATTTACCTAGCAATTTTTGCACATATAATCAATTATATACATACTTAAATACTCTTCAAAGATTCCTAAAAAAAATTCCTAAAGTCTAAAACTAAACAGGCAGCTCATTTTTCCCATTAACCCATTGGTCCATTAAGCTAATTAAGTATATAAGAAATGGTTAGAATATATTAAATATACTGGGAAGGTTATCAAATATTGCTTAGTTTATAATAATCAAATATATTGGGAAAAAGGCTTTTAGGTAAAGGCTAAAACAAAAACCAACATAAACTATAAAATGCAAAAGAATAATTTGCTACCTTTATGAAACATAGGCTAAAGTTACTAAATGTTTAAAACAACATAAATTTACTGACCAACAACTATAAACAGTTAATTAATATGATTCAATGAACATTAATGAAAGATTTTGGCGGTATCCATTTAATACATTAATTCATAACATCTCTCTTTAAATATACAATATAAAAAAAAAAACTGAAGTAACACATCAAAATTCCTCGGTGTTAATTATGTTTAAACTTAGAAGCAACATACAAAAAATAAAAACATACTAAGGATGAACTCTCATATATCTGTTTAGATTTCGAGATATATACAATTGTTCCCATGTATATTTCTGCAACATACATATTAGAAAACAAATATCTTATGCAACAATTAAAATAACTAATGACAACAGTAAGTTCAACTTGAGCACGGGCCAAACAGTTAATCAACTTTGTTCCATGAATGACGATTGTAGGAATTGAAATTTTGACCATTTGCAATTTACATTGCTAACAATATGTAAATGTAAATCATTTGTGATGAACAATTTAGGTGGAAACTCTTTTGAAAGCTACATTAAGCATATATATTAGAAGGGAAAAAAACTGGCTCATAAATTGCAGACAGACTCCTAATCTATTTTTTTCCTCAATGTCTGCACCATACGTGCAATACATGCATTTAAAAAAACATAAGCTATGTCTCATGTGTATTTGTAAATAAATACCTGTAACTGGTCCCCTATATTGATAACAAAGGCATTAGGATGAGGGTTGATTGAGAACCATCGGCCTTACTGAAGTATTTGTAATCCAGACACGGTCTGAACTTCAAGAAGGATGGTCACAAATGAAACCCTATCGATGATAATTTGACTCTGTCAATTTTAATTTCAAACTGAGCAAAAAATCCTTAATTAAGTTCCACTCATCCACTGTTGCAATAACAATAGCTCATTTATATAGTATATACCAATTTTGAAATACTTACACCATTTTGGACTTCATATTCTATTTATGCACTATTTGACCTGCAATTGCATTTATGGTTGTATTAGTAAATATCATACATAAATGAGTTATGATGTAAGGATGGTGTGCAAGAACAAAACTACATATTTTCCGATACAAAGAGAGCTAATGAAGTATTAATTATAATTAATGTATTCGGTATAGCTTTCAACATATATGGAGTAAGAAAGCAGTGCTTAATCTTCAAGTTTATATTTCCATGTAGTGAAAAAATACAACATATGGAAGTAAAAATGATACAAAGAGAGCACAAAACAGAAGAGTATAATTTACCTTGCAATTCTTGCACATATAATCAATTATATACATACTTAAATATTCTTCAAAGATTCCTAAAAATAATAATCCTAAAGTCTAAAATTAAACAGACAGCTCATTTTTCCCATTAACCCATTGGTACATTAAGCTAATTAAGTATATAAGAAACAGTTAGAATATATTAAATATAGTGGGAAGGTTATCAAATATTGCTTAGTTTATAATAATCAAATATATTGGGAAAAAGGCTTTTAGGTAAAGGCTAAAACAAAAACCAACATAAACTGTAAACGTGCAAAAGAATAATTTGCTACCTTTATGAAACATAGGCTAAAGTTACTAAATGTTTAAAACAACATAAATTTACTGACCAACAACTATAAACAGTTAATTAATATGATTCAATGAACATTAATGAAAGATTTTGGCGGTATCCATTTAGAACATTAATTCATAACATCTCTCTTTAAATATACAAATTAAAAAAAAACTGAAGTAACACATCAAAATTCCTCGGTGTTAATTATGTTTAAACTTAGAAGCAACATACAAAAAATAAAAACATACCAAGGATGAACTCTCATATATCTGATTAGATTTCGAGATATACAATTGTTCACATGTATATATCTGCAACATACATATTAGAAAACAAATATCTTATGCAACAATTAAAATAACTAATGACAACAGTAAGTTCAACTTGAGCACGGGCCAAACAGTTAATCAACTTTGTTCCATGAATGACGATTGTAGGAATTGAAATTCTGACCATCTGCAATTTACATTGCTAAACAATATGTAAATGTAAATCATTTGTGATGAACAATTTAGGTGGCAACTCTTTTGAAAGCTACATTAAGCATATATATTAGAAGGAAAAAAAAACTGGCTCATAAATTGCAGACAGACTCTTAATCTATTTTTTTCCTCAATGCCCGCACCATATGTACAATACATGCATTTAAACAAAAAATCTAAGCTATGTCTCATGTGCATTTGTAAATAAATACCTGTAACTGGTCCCCTATATTGATAACAAAGGCATTAGGATGAGGGATGACTGAGAACCATCAGCCTTACTGAAGTATTTGTAATCCAGACACGGTCTGAACTTCAAGAAGGATGGTGAGCTCATTCGGGTCTGTATAGGCTTGCAACCCGAATTAGGCAACCTCGGCTGGGGTTCAAATCTCTTCCAGTTAGATATATTGTGTCTAATCTCTACATCATAAATCTATAGTCAAAACTAAAACATCAACAACTATACCATAAACAAAAGACAAAAATGATTTAAAGAAATAACCACCTATTAGACTATTATGATTTTATAAGCAATGCCACTAACCATTAATCGATCCACTGCGATGGTAAATATACATTTTTGGTAATTTCAAAATCATCAGAAAAAATTTGCATACACAGACACATAGAGCAATACAATAACACTAAACTCGGTAAACTAACAAACCAAATAGTTCATGGTGAACTGAATGAATTCTTCGAGTATGTCCAGGCAACATCATCTTCGAAGTAAGCACAGCTCCTAGCTTCCCCACTTCCTAAAAAACAACGAACCCTTACAAACAAAAATGTCTAAAATCCAGAAAATTCCTACAAAAAATTATAGGATGAATAACTTACTGCTGTTGTTGACGGCATTGGCAGCCTACTCGATCTGCAAGATGTGACCATCCAACAAATCTGAAGCTGCATCTTAGACTCCAGCTTCGCCAATTCACTGGAACCCTAACTGCAAGCACAACAAATAATTAAATTTATAAACTAATTAAAAGCATTGATGTTTTCGTCGAGGCGGTAGACGGGTAGGTGACTGGCAGATCTCAATTTCAGTAGCAGATTTGACCAAAATTGGAAATTTTGAAGAAAGTTGAACATCCGGCCGGTCGGTTATAGTTTGTGAAAGGGAGACGGTGGATCTGGAGAGGAGAAGGCCGAAGGAGGTGAACAATCAAAGGAAATGAAGCTCGAGTTTGTTGAAGGTGGACTAAGCGTAGAAGATAGAGTCGGTTATGGGTTGGGAATGGGGAAGAAAGTATCAGGAAAAGAGAAGAAACGTGAGAAGGCAGTGAAGAAAGGAAGGGAAAAAAGAGTGGAAACGGTTGACTAACCACATGGGATGGAGTGGGGAGCAGAAAGTGGAACGACTGAAGACGTCTTTTACCCTCAAACCAAATATTCTTTGATGTTATATTGTAGGAGGGTAGTGGGTATTTCTGGAAATACATAAAAGCTTCACCATTCTTGAAAGATTTTCTTTATTAGTAGAGATGTGAAACTCACCAAAATCACTATAAATGCAAATATGAACAAAACTATTGATCTAACTTTCATAATCATATGAAATAGCATAGAAATAACATAGAATCATAGATTTAAACTTACTAAATGAGATCATAGGGTGACTCATATGAAAATGAACTTGTCATGGTATAGATCTATGGTAAAACACTTGAAATGGATGAAAAACATGGTCAAACACTCACACACTTTATTGAATCCATGTGAGAGATGTAAATCACTCACTGATTCTCCAAAACAAGATAAATTGATGAAATAAGAATTCAGACAGCAAGCACCTCACAACAAACACTTTGATCTGATGAATCCTTGCCTCAATTGATGTAGATCTAGCGTCCAATGGTGTACATCAATGATTTCCCTCCTTGGATTATGATTATTAATAGTGGAAAGGTGTTAGAGGAAGAAGGAGCTTAAGGCCACCAAATGAGAGAATGGGAGAAGTAACCTCTTCTCCATACCCCTGACCCCCTATTTATAGCTTCCACCAACCCACTATTGGGCCTTCCCAATTCAGCCCATTAGGCTCCCACAACTTGAAAAGCCAACTGAAAAACATTAAAATAATGATTCCTCCCAAACTACTGAGCCAAATCCTCAATGTAACCACTCTACGGAAAGGCAATCATCAATTCCTTTCCAATGGCATAGTTCTCACCCTCTGGTTCGTTCTAAGTCAAAAGTTATTCCCTGTACAAGACTGACAGGGGAAAAATGGTCACAAATAAAATCGGTAAAAATTATGGACATGTCACACGTCCCCATAAGTAACATACTAAAAGATGAGGATGATCCAACCTAAGGAAATAAAATAAAAATATTTTACGATCTTCCGATACGTAAAATGAGAGTTGATACATTCTCCCGCCCTTAAGAATTTCACCACCGAAATTCCAAGCAAACTCAAGCAATCACAACAATTCCGCATGCCTATCATCCATGAGGATCCAATTCTATCACCCCAGCAACAGAGATAACAACAAATCAACGAGTAATAATGATGGCGCGATATCAATGGGTCATATGGATGAAGAGTTTTGAATGGGTCGTCCTCGTACTTTCTCCCGTCTCCCATGTAATGTCATCATCATCCTCACTCCATTGCACCTTAACTAAATTAAACATCTTTTCCCTAAGCTATTTCATGTCATTCGCCACAACACGAAGCAGCTTACAAGATTTCATAACTATGAACATAACTATAAGGTCGACGTACTACTCCGGAGGTACTACCACATCCGGACCATGCGAATATTTCGTAAAAATGTTTCACGAAAAGCGTTATGCATACACGACATCTTCTTGAGCAACTCTAATATATATACAAGCTTTCCGATTCGCTCGACTATCAGAAATGGTCCAACTAACCTAGGAGCTAACTTTCCTTTACTTCCGCATTGGACCACATGCTTCAATGGAGAAATCCTTTCGAAAACAATATTGCCAATGTCAGATTTCAAATCCTTTCGACGTCTAATGGCATAATTTTTCTGATGATCTTGGGCTGCTTTCATTCGTTGCCAAACGATCTCGATACAATCCGAGGTTTCTCTAATCATCTCAGGCCCAGTATCAACTTATCTCCAGCTTCTAACCAACAAGCTGGAGAATTGCACGACCTCCCATACAACGCCTCGTATGGTGCCATCCCAATACTCGAATAGTAGCTATTATTATATGCAAACTCAACAAGATGTGGATGGTCCTCCCATGATCCCCCAAAATCCATCTTTGGGACACCATGGAATCGAACTATCGATTTCACATAAAGTTCAACCAATTTTGATGTCGTCATATTCGACTTGACAGGAATGAACCTTGCACTTTTGGTCAAGCGATCCACAATGACCCAAATTCCTTGGTTTCCTTCCCTGGTTCTAGGTAGTCCATCGATACTTGCTCCCACTTCCATGTAGGAACTTCCTATGGATGAAGTAAACCACTCGGCTTTTTCTGTTCAGCTTTAACCAACTGACAGTTCATGCATTTGGAAATGAATTTTCCAATATCTTACTTCATCCCTTCCCAGTAGTACATTCGCTTCATGTCCTGATACATCTTATTGCCATTGGGATGAATCATCAACTTTGAGTGATGACATTCTCTCAGAACCTCATCTTTCAATTTTTTAATGCTAGGAACAACTAATCGTCCCTGCTTTCAAAGCCAACCTTCTCGATCGACTTCGAACTCTTTATCCTCCGGTTCTAGCTTCTGGATAAACTCGACTAGCTTAGCATATCGCTTTTGGCTTTCGCCTATCCTTTCGATGAGAGTAGGTCTTATGGATAAGCTCACCAACATTTCAAGTTACTACTCGCACCTTGGCTCAAAATCAAACCTTGCCAAATACTCGAGGCTCTTCCACTCTGAAAACATCACTCACAAACTTGCGTGTTTTCTACTCTATGCATCTGCAACTGTGTTGCCTTTTCCAGGAGTATAGGCTATACCAAAATCATACGATGCCAGAAAATCCAACCGTCGTTGCTGCCGATGATTCAAATCCTTTTGGGAGAAGAGATACTTCAACGATTTATGATCCGTGTAACACCCCGTAATTTTATAACATTAAAATTCACAAGTTAAAGTATACTTAATTTTTAGAAGAAGAATTAAGTGAAATGGGTTGCGCTATTATATTCGTCTCAAAATTTTGGGTCATGATAGACATTTGGTTTGCATAAAATGGTTAACTTATGAAGTTATTAAGCCTTGAAGTTTGTATGCATATGAGAGAAATATATATGTATAGATATATATAAAAAAAATTATCCAAAAGAAAGTTCAAAACAGCAAATCAGGAAGGGGAATCTGCTGGATCGACTAGGGGTCGATCCAGGGTGTTTGGTTGTCAACCCGTGGCCCGATTCGCCCTAAGGGCTGATGTGGATTCTGCATGGTCCTGATGGTTCTAGTTATCGCCAGGTTAATCCGACGGCTCTTATTAAATCAAACTTCTATAAAAACACTCCTAAACCCCTAACCCTAATCACATTAATTCATAACAAGAGCCGCCATGCCGTCAATGGAGAACCGAGAGTAGACGCCATACACTTTCAACCCTAAAGCAAGATAGAAGCTTGAATCAAAATCAAATCAAATCTAAATAACGATTAGTCTACATCAAAGGAGAGCAAATCAGTTTCAGAATATATATCCTAGAAAGACAAGACTATTCTTTTTAATTGTGAGTATGATAGCTTTCATAAATTAATTAATTAATTTAATTATGATAAGATATAATTGGGATTATGAGAATATGATTTTGAATCATGTGATGTAAATTATATGTATGTTTGTGGTGTTGAATCATATGTTATTTCTTATGTGAATATTATGCAAGTTGGATCATATGTTAGTTCTTAGGTGAATCTTATGCAAGTTGAATCATATATATTATGCACGTTTGCGATGATTGGATCATATATTCATGTATGAATCTTATGCAAGTTTGGGTTGTTAAAATATATGTGAGACATGTATATGCATATGCTAGTTTATGTGACATTAACCTTTATGTCTAGATCCATATGCAAGTTTACATCTTTATGTTTAGACCCATATGCAAGTTTACATCTTTATGTTTAGATCTATATGCAAGTTTACATCTTTATGTTTAGATCTATATGCAAGTTTACATCTTTATGTTTAGATCCATATGCAAGTTCACACCTTTATGTTTGGATCTATAGCAGTACATAAGTTATGCAAGTTTATGCCCATTACCTTTGCTAGTTTTGTATCATATGCTAGTTTTAATGAAATTCATATGCAAGTTATTGGCTATGTAATCTTATGTCATGATCCTTAGATCTATTTTATGTGTTATGTGATGTTGTTTTTCTTTTTCTAAGTTAGACTATTTGCGAGTCTAACATATGTCATATGAAAACGTACAAATAGCGCGGGGATGATGGGATAATATTGAATATACATAAATTGTGAATTGGCATAAAATGGCCTTAAAAGGCATATAATTAATTTGAGACATTAATTGGCATAATTATTATTTATGGACATAATTTTAAGAGATAATTATGAACATAATTAAATTTGGAATTTATTGACAAATTTGAATAGGGATATTAATCCAAATTGGGTTTAAATAAAGATGTGTAATAATTAACCGCCTAAGACACGAGGTTAGACTCTTTTGTGGTGTAAGACTGCCCGGACCCGCCCAACAAATCTAGCAGCCACAAATGCCAGTCTAATGTGAGAGGTCAAAGGCACGAATTAAATGCGTAACAATTGTAAAGACACGAGGTTAGGCTCGTTTGCGGTATAAGACTACCCGGACCCGCCCAGCAAATCCAGCAACCGCAAATGTCAGCCTAATGTGGGAGGTCTTTATAAGGTTATGGTTCTAATGAATTAAGTAACACTTAACCAGATAAACATGTGGTGGGACATGGGGGTTAAGTGGGTGCCTTTGGTGGCATGTGAAATACGATTAGATGCACTTAACCAAGATTGAAACATGTAAGAAGACATGAATAAGAATGGGGTTAAGTGGGGAAACCTTAGTGGGGACCCAGCATAGGTGGAAGGCTTGTGTCAAGCATGAGGGCCCTTTTCAAACTAGCAACCCATTAAGTATCTTTGTGAGCTCGACCCAAGTCGAGGAAGGGACGCGCTTACTAGATTTGATTGTAAGAGGTCAAAACGGGTTAGAGGTGGCAATGCAGGTCCAACGGGGTCATGTGCGTGCATGGGCCCGGGCTGGTAGGTAAGACGTTGTTGCATCGTGTAGATATAAGCTGTGCATCTTTGGTGGTATCGGGTTGTCACTTTGGGGAGTGATACACCCCACTGTGGGACCAGCACGGGTATCTACGAGTTAGGGAGCCGATCGAATGGGGGTAGTGGGTACAACTAGTGGAGATAGGGGCAGACGGCACCTATGAAGGCAGCTAGGGGTACACGAACTACCATTATCATTATTAAGTTTTGTAGGAGGGATCAACTTTTAGGGTGACTAGTGGTGGTGCAGTATAGTAATTATCCTATAGTGATTAGGAACGAGATTAACGCCAGAATATTCCTCTTATTTGCTTTGTCATGCCCACTTGTTTCATGGTCATATCTTATCTTACCGGTTTATGCCTTATCCTAGTTACTTTAATAATTATATTGTTAAAGTTATTATATTCGCCAGACTTTATGTCTGACCGCCTTGTTTTCGCCTCTTTACTTCCTCCCCCCCTCCCCCCCAAGGTTCTCAGGGTGGGACTAGTAGTAGTGGAGCTTGATCTTGGATCTCTTTCTCTCTCTTTTGGAAGTGCTTGGACTGCTGAAAGTAAAGTTCAACTGATCTCTTTTATGGCTACTTGTGTTGGGGTTTATGCTTTTTATTTTATGTACTCTGAAACAATTTATCAAGATGGATATTAAGTGTACTTGGTTTATGAAGTTGTTGTAATCAAACTATTTCTCCGCTGCAATAAAAGTTGTTTTTAAAATTTTCAAGTACCATTATTTATATCTGTCTTGTTATATTCTGTTCTATACACTAAATACACTCCATGGAAGTTAATGCATTCCCTTTCTGAGTGACATTAATGGACGTGGGGTGTTACATGTGGTATCAGAGCTGAAGGTTACCAGACCAGATATGAATTTTGAAAAACTATTTTTCAAAAAGCATTTTATAAAGAAATACTTTCAAAAGTATGCTTTAAGGAAAGTATTTTCAAGAGAAAAGTTTGTTTTAGAAACATAACCCCCAAGAGCCATATATCTTTCTTTCGAATTCTTCAATTTGAATCTCTTCATTTTCTTTTCAGCATGTCTGGAATTCCCGAGATACCCGAGGGGATATCGATACCAGGATGGTTTAGAAGGTATCTGGAAGCTAGGGCCAATGTCATAGGCCCAACAAATGCTCCTCCTCCTCCTCCCCGTGTTGATACTTTTGCAAAGATATGCAAAGATTTTAGAGCAATGGGCAGGAAATCTTTTCATGGATCAGAGACGTTTGTTGAAGCTCGAAATTGGCTTAAGGAGGTGGAAGATCTATTTGGTATTTTCGAAGTAGAAGATGGAAGGAAGGTCCAATTGGCTGCTTGGTTAATGAAAGACGAAGCCTCGTTTTGGTGGGAGGTCACAAACGGAGAGCGTCCGATGGGGACATGGATGGATTTCAAGCATAGGTTCGAAATGAAGTTTCTCTCACGAGTAGAAGAGAATTTATATATGGAAAGATTCTTGGCGTTGAAGCAAGGGGATTTATCAGTAAAGGAGTACGTTAACAAGTTCAATCAGTTGGAAAGATTTGCCTTGGAATTGGTAAACACACCTAAGAAGAAGGCCCTAAGGTTCGTTAAGGGTTTGAATGAGCCACTACATGGGTTAGCTATGACCCACATTCCTATGGGGGATACCTTTGAGAAATTGGTTGACATGGCGCTTATGCATGAGGAAGAGAAAGGTGCTAATGCTAATAAGGCACCGAAGAAGAAAGGGGACCAAAAGAAACCACAACAACAAAACAAGAAATGCGGGAAGAACAATAATGGCAAAGGAAAGAAGAAGTGCTTTAATTGTGGGACACCAGGCCATATGAGTAAAGACTGTAGGAAAAAGAAATAGACTGGTTGTTTCCACTATGGAGAGGCATGTCATCTAGTTAAGGACTGGCCAAGGAAATAGGGGCAAGGGCAAAGAACTTCTGGAGTTCTGCTTCAGGCTCTCATGGCATCAGGGCAGGCGAGAGGGCAGACTTAGGCTCTCATGGCACCAGGACAGGAGAGAGGTAGAAACATTTCCGTTGAAAGTTTAGTTTTTCTGTTTGATCATCCTGTTCGTACTTTGTTTGACTTTGGCACTTCACACTCATTTGTATCTGCTTCATTAGTTGAAACACTGCACCTAAATACTAGTCTAGTTACGGATCCTATGGTAGTCTCAAATCCTATTGGTGGTTCGGTTCATCTTTCTATGATTTGTCGGGATTTGAGAGTGTCTATCTTGGGCGTTGGGTTTGAATGCAACGCCTTTGTTCTTGGCTTCATGGGCTACGGCTTGATTCTAGGTATGGATTGGCTAACTAGATACGGTGCCATCCTAGATTATGAAAGAAGGGTAGCTATATTGTTGACTCATTGTGGAAAGACCCTTGATATTTCTTGTGACCCTAGAGGTCCGGTAATGCTTAGCTACCTAGAATCCCTAGAAGCATCCAATGATGATTTGAAATCTGTTCGTGGGTCCGTGAATATAGTGACATCTTCGATGAAGTTCGAGGTTTACCCCCGAGGCTTGAGATAGACTTTCGAATATATCTAGTAGATAATGCAAAGTCAGTTGCAGTACCAGTGCGCCACATGGCTCCAAGAGAGAGAAGAGAACTCAGTAAGCAAGTGAAAGAATTGCTTGGGAAGGGGTTCATAAGAAGAAGTATTTCGGAGTGGGGTGCTCCAGTCGTTTTTGCTTCAAAAGCTGATGGTTCACTTAGATTGTGTGTGGACTATAGAGAGCTGAATAAGCTAACAAAGAAGAACAGGCACCCATTGCCGAGGATAGACGATTTATTCGATCAGTTGGTGGGTGCTTCAATTTTCACGCAACTGGATTTAGCTATAGGGTTTCATCAGCTAAGTGTGGCTGAAGATAGCATCAATAAGACTGGCTTTAGAACTCCTGACGGTTTCTTTGAGTGGCTTGTCATGCCTTTTGGTTTGACGAATGCACCCGCATACTTTGTTGACTTAATGAGTAGGGTGTTTAGGCAGTTTCTATACAAGTTTGTGGTAGTCTTTGTAGACGATATTCTGGTTTTCTCTAAAAATGAAGAAGAGCATGCCCTACATCTTAGGGAAGTCTTAGAGACCCTACGAGTGCATCGGCTAAAAGCTAAGTTCTTCAAGTGCCATTTTTGGAGAAAAGAAGTGAGGTTCTTAGGACACATGGTCTCTAAGGAAGGGATAGCTGTGGATCCCGCCAAGGTGGTGGCAATCCAAGATTGGAAAACTCCTATGAATGCAACAGAAGTAAGAAGCTTTTTAGGGCTGGTTGGCTATTATAGGAAGTTCATTAAGGACTTCGCGAAAATATCAGCCCCTCTCACTCGATTAACGAAGAAGAATTTGACTTTTACTTGGGATGTTGACTATGACAATGCTTTCCAATGTCTGAAGAGGGCTTTGACGACCGCTCCAGTTTTAGTTTTGCCAGACGGGAGTAAGACATTCACTGTATATACCGATGCTTGCGGGACAGGGCTTGGCGCAGTTTTAATGCAAGAGGGAAGGGTGATATGCTATGGTGGAAGGCAGTTGAAAGACCACGAGAAAAATTACCCTACCCATGATTTAGAGTTGGCGGCCATAGTTTTTGCGCTTAAGTCATGGCGTCATTATTTGCTTGGCGAGAGGTTTGAGTTATATACAGACCAAAAGTCACTAAAGTACTTATTCTCTCAGAAGAACCTAAACTTGAGGCAACAGAGATGGATGGAGTTTTTGGCATCCTACGATTTTGAGATCGCATATACCCCTGGCAAGGGTAACGTTGTAGCTGATGCCTTAAGTAGAAAGAAGTTATCTTTATGTCCTCTATTCGTAGAGCGGCAGAGTTTGGAGTATATATCTTCCTTTGACTTCGGACCCTCTGTCAATTATGTACCCGGATTATTGGCATCGTTAGAGGTGCAACCTACACTTTTAGGTCGAGTTGGAGAGGCACAGCGAAACGACCCACAATTGGTTGAGATAGTAGGCAAGCTTATAGCAGGGAAGTCCTCGAGTCATCTGAATAGATATGCTATAGATGAGAGAGGTTGGCTACATAGAGATGGAAGACTTTGCGTACCACAAGACGAGAGTTTGAAGAAGGCAATTCTTGAAGACTCACATCGCTCTAAGATGACCATACATCCCGGTGGTGATAAGATGTATAGGGATATGAAGCAAGTTTTCTTTTGGGCCGGAATGAAGAAGGACGTGGCCAAGTTCGTTGCTAGATTCTTAGTGTGCAAATAAGTCAAGGCGGAGCAAAAGAAGCCCGGAGGTTTGCTCCACCCTTTAGAGATTCCGCTTTGGAAATGGGAAAGCGTTTCCATGGATTTTCTAGATGGGTTTCCAAGATCAAGGAAGGGTAATACGGGGATTTGGGTAATTGTAGACAGACTTACCAAAAGTGCCCATTTTATTCCCGTTAAAAGTAGAAGGACCACCGCATGGTTAGCATCCGTTTACCTTCGAGAGATAGTCTGTTTGCACGACATACCCTCTAGCATTGTGAGCGATAGAGATCCCATTTTCACAAGTGAATTTTGGAAAAGCTTAAAAGAGACAGTTGGAATGCAATTATGCATAAGTATCGCTTATCACCCTCAGACAGACGGCCAGACCGAGAGAGTAAATCGGGTTCTAGAAGACATTCTGAGGTTATGCATCCTAGACTTTGGAGGAACATGGGAAGAAACACCTTCCACTAGTGGAGTTCGCCTATAATAATAGTTTTCAGGCTAGCATTGGCATGGCACCTTTTGAGGCTCTTTATGGACGACTGTGCCGATCACCTACATGTTGGTGGGAATCCACTGATAAGGTTTTGCTTGGACCTGACATGATTAGGGAGACTTCAGAGAAGATAAACCTGATTCGACGGCGAATGAAGACGGCGCAGGACCGATAGAAGTCATATGCTGACAGGAGACGAACCGATCTTGAATTCAATACTGGGGGACATGGTTTTTGTTAAGGTGTCACTGTTGAGAAACGTAGTCCGTTTTGGATCAGTAGGGAAGTTGGTACCGTGGTTCGTAGGACCCTTTCCAATTACGGGGAGGATTGGACAGATGGCGTATAGAGTAAAGTTACCAGAGAAGCTCAGCGGAGCTCATGACGTATTTCACGTTTCGCATTTGCGTAAGTGTTTACACGATACGGCGGAAGTGGTAGAGCCGAGCATGCTCGAAGAAGTGGAAGTAGAGCGCAATGCCACGATCAGACGAGCTCCTACACACATTCTTGGATCGGAGTTCAAAAAGATTCACAACAAAGTGGTCAAGTTGGTCAAAGTGCAATGGGGAGATGATCAAAGACACGCGACTTGGGAGATGGAAGATGACATGCTTACATTGTACCCTTTCCTTTTTGAGGGTATGTTTTAATTTCTCCTTTTTCTACCGCTTCGTTGACACTTGTCCTATCTTTTAGTATTATCTTTGTGATGACATCTTCGATCTTTAGTTAGGAAGAACCCTATGGTCGTAAACATGTGTTTGAGACATGTTATGTTTGGTGGATGCAAATGGATGCAAGTGGTTGCTAGTGATTGCTCGTGGATGCATGTACACACACATTAGGCACTAGATTGGCTCAATCACCTTCATGTTGCATATAAATGCGTGTGCATATCTAAATTAATGGATGTATAATGGTTGTTTTATCATATGGATGCTGCATTTTGATGAATGGTTGTGCATACATGTAGAAATAATATGTATCGATAGGATTCTTTCGCATACATAATGGACGCATGGCACTATCATGATTTGCATTAAGGAGGTCAACTGAATCAGTGGACCTCCTGATCTTTGCATTAGATAAGGAGCATATACACACATTTTTGCACAAGTTCATATAGCATTAGAAATTTCTTTAAGGACAATGGTTGCTTGTGGATGATGGTTGAGTAGATGGATGATTGGTTGGTAAGATACATTCTTCTTAACTTAGAGATTTCGGGGACGAAATCCTTTAAGGAGGGGAGAATTTAACACCCCGTAATTTTATAACATTATAATTCACAAATTAAAGTATACTTAATATTTAGAAGAAGAATTAAGTGAAATGGGTTGCGCTATTGTGTTTGTCTCAAAAATTTGGGTCAAGATAGACATTTGGTTTGCATAAAACGGATAACTTATGAAGATATTAAGTTTTGAAGTTTGTATGCATATGAGAGAAATATATATATAGATATATATTAAAAAAATATTCAAAAAAAGTTCAAAATAGCGAATCGGGAGGGGGAATAGCCGAACCGCACGATTTTTGGAGTCGACCCGAGCTCCGCTGGGTCGACTAGGGGTCGATCCAGGGTGTTTGGCTGTCAACCCGTGGCCCGATTCGCCCTAAGGGATGATGTGGCATCTGAGTGGTCCTGATGGTTCTGGTTATCCCTAGGTTAATCTGATGGATCTTCTTAAATTAAACTTCTATAAAAACACTCCTAAACCCCTAACCCTAATCACATTAATTCATAACAAGAGTTGACATGCCGTCAATCGAGAACCTAGAGTAGCCGCCATACACTTTCAACCCTAAAGCAAGATAAAAGCTTGAATCAAAATCAAATCAAATCTAAATAACGATTATTCTACATCAAAGGCGAGCAAATCAGTTTCAGAATACAGATCCCAGAAAGACAAGACTATTCTTTTTAATTGTGAGTATGATAGCTTTCACAAAATAATTAATTAATTTAATTATGATAAGATATAATTGGGATTATGAGAATATGATTTTGAATCATGTGATGTAAATTATATGTATGTTTGTGGTGTTGAATTATATGTTAGTTCTTATGTGAATCTTATGTAAGTTGGATCATATGTTAGTTCTTATGTGAATCTTATGCAAGTTGAATCATATATCTTATGCAAGTTTGCGATGATTGGATCATATATTCATGTATGAATCTTATGCAAGTTTGGATTGTTAAAATATATGTGAGACATGTATATGCATATGCTAGTTTATGTGACATTAACCTTTATGTCTAGATCCATATGCAAGTTTACATCATTATGTTTAGACTCATATGCAAGTTTACATCTTTATGTTTAGATCTATATGCAAGTTTACATCTTTATGTTTAGATCTGTATGCAAGTTTACATCTTTATGTTTAGATCCATATGCAAGTTCACACCTTTATGTTTGGATCAATAGCAGTACATAAGTTATGCAAGTTTATGCCCATTACCTATGCTAGTTTTGTATCATAAGTTAGTTTGAATGAAATTCATATGCAAGTTATTGGCTATGTAATCTTATGTCTTGATCTTTAGATCTATTTTATGTGTTATGTGATGTTGTTTTTCTTTTTATAAGTTAGAATATTTGCGAGTCTAACATATGTCATATGAAAACGTACGAATAGCGTGGGGATGATGGGATAATATTGAATATACATAAATTGTGAATTGGCATAAAATGGCCTTAAAAGGCATATAATTAATTTGAGACATCAATTGGCATAATTGGTATTTATGGACATAATTTTAAGAGACAATTATGAACATAATTAAATTCGGAATTTACTGACAAGTTTGAATAGGGATATTAATCCAGTTTGAGGTTAAATAAAGATGTGTAATAATTTACCGCCTAAGACACGAGGTTAGACTCTTTTTTGGTGTAAGACTGCCCGGACCCGCCCGGCAAATCCAGTAGCCACAAATGCCTGTCTAATGTGAGAGGTCAAAGGCACGAATTAAATGCGTTACAATTGTAAAGACACAAGGTTAAGCTCGTTTGCGGTATAAGACTGCTCGGACCCGCCCGGTAAATCCAGCAACCGCAAATGTCAGCCTAATGTGGGAGGTCTTTACAAGGTTACGGTTCTAATGAATTAAGTAAAACTTAACCAGATAAACATGTGGTGGGACATGGGGGTTAAGTGGGTGCCTTGGGTGGCATGTGAAATACGATTAGATGCACTTAACCAAGATTGAAACATGTAAGAAGACATGAATAAGAATGGGGTTAAGTGAGGAAACCTTAGTGGGGACCAAGCATAGGTAGAAGGCTTGTGTCAAGCATGGGGACCCTTTTCAAACCAGTAACTCATTAAGTATCTTTATGAGCTCGACCCAAGTCGAGGACATACTTACTGGATTTGATTATAAGAGGTCAAAACGGGTTAGCGGTGGCAACGCAAGTCCAACGGGGTCATGTGCGTGCGTGGGCCCGGGCTGGTAGGTATGACGTTGTTGCATCGTGTAGATATAAGCCGTGCATCTTTGGTGGTATCGGGTTGCCACTTTGGGGAGTGATACACCCCATTGTGGGACCAGCATGGGTATCTACGAGTTAGGGAGCCGATCGAATGGGGGTAGTGGGTACAACTAGTGGAGATAGGGGCAGACGGCACCTATGAAGGCAGCTATGGGTACACGAACTACCATTATCATTATTAAGTTTTGTAGGCGGGATCAACTTTTAGGGTGACTAGTGGTGGTGCAGTATAGTAATTATCCTATAGTGATTAGGAACGAGATTAACGCCAGAATATTCCTCTTATTTGCTTTGTCATGCCCACTTGTTTCATGGTCATATCTTATCTTACCAGTTTATGCCTTATCCTAGTTACTTCAATAATTATATTGTTAAAGTTATTATACCCGCCAGACTTTATGTCTGACCCCCTTGTTTTCGCCACTTTTGTTCCTTCCCCCTACCCGCCCAGGTTCTCAGGGTGGGACTAGTACTAGTGGAGCTTGATCTTGGATCTCTTTCTCTCCCTTTTGTAAGTGCTTGGACCGCTGAAAGTAAAGTTTAGATGATCTCTTTTATGGCTACTTGTGTTGGGGTTTATGCTTTTTATTTTATGTACTCTGAAACCATTTTACTTTCTTTTCATTTTACTCTTTTCAAATCCTTCCGACAACTTATGCATTGTCTAAAATCACATAGCGGTCTTTATAACGATCTCTAGTTTATAATTCGATAGTTCAATTTATTATTTGTAACAATTGTTACAAATTCATTTTCCAAATCTCTTACTTCAGAATATCATATTCCCGACCCTCGGAACAAATCTCACTTCGTTATTTCATACCATTTCCCAATTTCTAAATTCTCATTTTCTAACTTCAAATATTCAATGAATATTTAATTTATGTTATCAGATTCGATTAAAATTCTTTTTTTTACAACTTCGTTATAAAAACTTGGTTTTTATATAAAACCCGTTCATAAACTTCTTTCATGTTTCGATTTGATTCATTTCAACTTCAATCACATTTCAAATGAATTTCAATTAAAAAGTTAATCTCTTAAATTATTATAATAATTTTCTTCGATCACTAACTATTATAGCAGAAGTAGTTAACTTCTTAATTAACAAAAATAAACAGTAAATTCTCTTTTAAAATCTTATTAAAATTAAACAAATATTCGTTAAAATATTTTATTAAATTAATTCAAAATTAATTAATTTAATAATCAATTCCAACGGTTGACTTAGCCAATTCAATACATGATTAATTCGTTAATCAATCTCAATTAGTTCTCACTTTAAATTAATTAATAATATAATTAATTTAAATAATTCCGTTTAATTGTTTTAAAAAAACAATTATCCAATTCTTAACCATTGGGTTAAGTTCTGTCCATTTGCTTATAACTCTGATAAATATCAGATTTTACTTTATAATATCATTTAATAATTACTTATAAATTTAAATAATAAATAATAAGCATTTATTTTCTTTTAACAAACTTTAATTCAAAATAATAGATTTAAAAATCTAATTTCAATTATAAAATAAATTTTATAACTTCATTTCCGTCGATTCACTTGACGGTAAATCCATTTTTGAAAAATGATTGATTTATAGGCCATATACTGTCAATTACACAACTAATATCACCTATTGGTTTAAACAAAATAAATTGTTGAATTTCAGTTCAACGGTCAATGATCAAATCAATCGTGCAATCAGAACAGTTCATATAATGATAATATGAAAATAAACAACATTAAATATATTTGAGGAATCCCGTTGGATCCCTCCAATCTGTTCTTCCCTGCATATGAATATGTTATCTCACATAATATCATTCAATTCAATTTAACTGACATAATAGTAAATAACATCCATTTAACAACACACAATTTATTTAATGCAAACAATTCATTAAATTTAACACGTTTATTTTATAAATGTGACCAACGAGGTAAGTTACCTTAATTGGGTCCAATCGTTAGAATAACGATTTGGTTTTTCACTAAAATTAAATAACGTTTAATTTCATTGTTTTCAATCAATATGAATATATATATTTAACAAACAGTCAAATCATTAGCAATCATTAACAAGCATAGCACACAATTATAAAACCCAACTTATATAAAATATAAGTGGGATACCTGAGTGAGTTGAACTCACCTCGATCTGATCTGACGTTAAAACGGCCCACTTTAATTAGATTAAACATTTGTTTAACTTAATTAAAAATGTCAAGCTGCTTCCATCTCCGTTCCAACCGGCTTCACCGTGAAGTGCTCGTTGACACGGTTCCCAGTTGTTTGTTTTATTCCATTTTGTTAACATATAGACCTATTAAAATTATTATAAGTTGCATCCTGAATTTAATTAAATAATTATTTTTTTATTTAAAATTTAATAAACTTTTTTTTTCACGACCATAGAAGATACAGCTAACATGATCCATGTACTGAATATCAAGTCTGCGTACATACCGGTTAGTCTAAATAAATGATCGAAGATTACATTTAAGTTCCTATGTAACACAAATATGTCATACCACATAAATACACTATTGCTTTATGTTATTAGCATTGTCTTGAACACCAAATAAACAAGTTCTCTGTAAAATGGTAGACAAACTCAACGTGTTGGAGTGTACTGCCTAATTCATTGTCCACTACTTTAATTAATTGAACTACTATTAGTCTTCTATTACTCTAAGTTAATTATTAAAATATACTAATCACGTTTAATAATTTCTAGTATAATTAACTAACTTAATTTAAACTAATTAATTACGGTTTATACCCAAGGCTGATGATGTTTTCTTGTGTTGCTTCTTCGAATTGTTTGTTCCTCGATCCTTCTCTGATTGGCCACGCACAGTTTGTTCAGCCGCTTCATTCTAAAAGAAAGATCCAACCATTCTTGTTTGAAACCCACTTTATCCTTTCCTTCATTTTGTTTCTTGTATTTTCTTTACATTTTTTTATGTAGCTGCTGTCCTTAAACAAAACAACACCACCATATTCCCATACATCAGCACTGACCATCGTTCCTCCATAATCTCTCCTTCCCACCTGCAACAGTAACGTTGATCTCCCCATTTTATATTTCATTTTTTCCCACTAATCTGCGCAAGGGAAAAAGGCCAAATTGTCTTCATGCCACGTCCCTCATGCATTTTGTTCTCCCCACGTCCTAATGCTCCTTCCCTGTAGCCCATTTATCCATCCTCCCAGTTTCGTTTTCTTTTTTCCCTTTTTTTCCTTTGAAACTTTCGAACGGGTCCAGTTGGCCTTCCATACACGCAACATCACTCCACTAGCACCATCTTTACCGTGCCCGCCTCGAAGTTCATCTGAGACCGAACTGCTACGCCGTCGAGTTTCCCCGCACCACTAGTCTGACGTGACCCGTCTCCTGTCGGTGACTGTCATGTTGCTTCAGATAGTAATGGCCATCGCTATGATCCAAAGGCCACTAATATATAGACTTATATATACAGTTTGAGATGAGGACGGTATTATTGTGTTTTGATTTTTAGATTCAAGGGTTCAGTTTTCATTATGTAGAAGAAAGGAAAAAAAAATCAGCGAGCTATGTGCCATTATATAAGGCGAAACAGGAGGATAAGATCAAAGTCACATTTTCTTAAGTGGTACATCGTACGTAGAGTAGCACGTTTATAGAGGAAGGGTAGCTGGGCGTTGAAGACACAAGACATATGGTAGTTGTATGTTATAACTTAGCTGTATGGTTTTCTTTTCACTTCAGTGATAAATGTAGTGTGCGTCTGCACATGTATGGGATAGAGGATATGTTTCAATAGGGTAGGCATGCCTTAAGCAAAAAGGAATAGGACTGGTAGTTGTAATGTTCCTTTAAAATAAGGTAGCTAGGTGATGTGAAATTACAAGGCGGTAGTGTAGTCAGAGGCATTCGGTACCATTTGTATAGGGTGACGTGTGTATTAGCAGTGTATGGTTTTTAATGTAGGAATGCACGTGTTTAGTTCTCTTCTTTTATAAAGGGGGAGGGAACAATATAATATTATTATATTGTATTAGAAATTTCTATGAGAAATTCTCCTCAAAACACCTACGTACGACCTCCGTTTTTGACAAACTAAGGCAATCTTAGCATAAAAAAATATTTCGGACCCAATGGGACAGGTTTCATCGAATTCCAGGGTCGTTTGTGAAAAGCCCTTTAAAAATATCGATGAAAAATCAAGCGTTTAAAATTCCTATAATTACAGAAAAAATCTAAAAAATTTGAGACCTTGACGCTCCACTACACCTCTTCCTAACGGATCCAATGAATTTTGTTTCGTCCAATTTGGAATTCTTCTAGCCAGTTTTTTATTCGTTTAAAGTTACCCCTATCAAATAATATAACCGGTTAAATAAAAACAAGGACGTTTGTCGCCGCCACGATTAAACGGTAAGTCCTATTGACACAAAATTTGATTTTCTTGCAATAATTTATTAATACGAATCCAATGGCACATAGTTCGTCGTATTCCGAGACTGTTTCCCGGTACGCTATTTTTATAAGCACCACAATGCCATTTTGGACACCAAATTACACGGTCTCCAAAAACAACAAACTATATATCTATCCTGGCTCTAAACATCACTACGAATTCAATGAAACTGGTTTTGTGGCTTAATCTGATCGTCTGCTCAAGTTATTCACAAATATCCCTTTATTAAATTAAATATATTTAATTACACGCTATGTAAAATGACTGGGCATTTACGGCTACCGTTGTCACATACGACATCGGTTTTCTGTAACAACCCGAAAATCTGGGCCAGTTTAAAATTTTTATTTTGGCCATTATAGCGAATTTTGAATATTTAAAATGAATTATTTTAAATAATATCGACGAGAAATTTATTTAGAATATAAATCGAACGTATATATTATACGCGTCGTCGTTAGAATATAAATAATTATATATAATTATAAAAGGAATTGAAAATGGCGCGGTAGTTCGAAAATTCGATTTCTAATTTCAAATGAATATACAGGATTCAATATAAGTCAGAATTGAACGAAACAAGAAATATTTGAATCTGTATAACTATATCTTTGTAACTAAGTTAACAAACTGAGATTTCATTTTAGAAATGATAAGATATGTCCAGTTTAAAATTAGAAATAGTCGCTGTGGAATTTATATATATTTTTATATATATAAGGCCCTTAAAAATAGTAATTTTGCAAATGACCTCGGATTTCGACGAAACCAGTTTTGTTGGGTCCGTGATGTAAAGTTATTGCTAGGTTTCAAATTTCATATTTTTTCGAATCAATATGTGAGCGTGGCAAAGGAAAACGCGTTTGACCAGTTTCAGTTGATTTTAATCGACTGGAAATTGGCCATTTTTCTAACGGTCTCAGAATTCGACGAAACTAGTTTTGTTAGGACCGTATCGTCAATACGAAGCTAGAAAATATTTTTCGAGAATTTTTAGAGTTAGTAAGTGGCCCCGGTAATTTGAAATGTACGTTTAAAATTCAATATATTGATTTAAATGTAAATTCAACGGAAACTGATTCAAACGATCGAATCAGCCAACGATACATATCCCATTGTGTTCGGAATGGGGGTAATACGCTAAAGACGACAGGCGGTGGACCTCGTTTAGAGGTCGTTGGTGAAAGTCAACCTTTTGCAATTAAAAATAATTAAATTAATTAATAAATTAAAATAACTTTTATAATAACCCCCCCCCTCTCTCGTTTACATTCACAGAAAAAAAATTTAGAAAAGATAAAATAAAAAAAAAAAAAAAAGGGGGGGAAAGCGATCGAAGACCGCCTCCGTTCACCGCGCCGCCATGCTGGAGGCCGCCGCACCCACCCCCTTCTGTTCCGTCGCCATCCTCCTCCTCCTCCACCGGCTCCGCTCCCTCATCTCCTCTTCCAACCGAACGCAAAGACCCCCAAAACCCAGTCGACGATGCCGACTTCGAGACCTCCACCACCTCCGTCGCGAGCAGCTGCCGCACCGCCACCTCCTTCTGACGCCGACGCCACCCTCCGACAAACAGCAGTAAACCCCCCCCCTCTCCTCTTGGTAATGTAAGTCTTCTTCTTTTTCTTTATTTATTTATTTTTACTGAATCCTTTTCTTCTCAGTTGTTTGTGTATGTAAGTAAAATAAGGAAATTAGTTTAGTAAAATTAAAATAAGGACTAACACTGTTTTTTTTTTATATAAAGTTTGAAAACTGATTTTTATTTTAAAGTTTGAAAACTGAATTTTAATAAAGCGGAAAAACTAATTTTTGTTTTAATAGGAAAAAAGATTTGAATTTTGAAAAGTAAAAGAAAAGATTTAAACTTTGAAATAAAAATTCGATTTTTATATATTGAACTTTGAAATAAAAATTCGATTTTTATATATTGAACTTTGAACTAAAAATTCGATTTTTATATATTGAACTTTGAACTAAAAATTCGATTTTTATATATTGAACTTTGAACTAAAAATTCGATTTTTATATATTGAACTTTGAAATAAAAATTCGATTTTTATATATTGAACTTTGAACTAAAAATTTGATTTTTAAATATTGAATAGCGAAGTAAAAATTCGATTTTTATGTATGTAGTGGCTACGGGCAACGAAGATGACGAAGATGCGATAGCGATGAAGTTTTCTATCAAGGAAGTGCCGTGGAGCTAGGATAGCTATATGTGAGAATTTCTCACCTTTCTATTTATTTTTCTAGTTATATATATACTAGGATGCAGACGGTGCTTAGTAGCACCCGACACCCGTCCACAGACCATGGACTTGTTTGTTTGACTGTTTGGTGATTGATTGTGATATTGGTTTGAATGTGGTTTGTGGTGTGAAAAATCGAATCGATAAATTGGTTAGGATTAGACGTGCGCCGTTATAAGGCGAAGGAGTAAGGCTAGGTTAGACCCTTACTCCAAAGTTTATGGTTTGCATAACGAATTGATTTGATTGATGTGTGAATGGCGTAGGCCTTCACTAGACCGGGGATAAGGCTAGGCCTTGTCCCGTTTCTAGTATCGTGCCGTTATGCCGCCGAAATTTTCTAAAATAAGTTAGAAAAATAAAAATAGCATTTTATTTAACGAATGAACTGAATATAAATTCATATGTTAAAATAAAATGTGTTATCGTTAAAAATATAATTTTTAACGTGAATGTGAATAAATAAATATTCATTTACAAACCAAACGGTTTGTTTATGTACACCTATTTGAATGACGTTGATTGGGTCGATAAATTTTACACATCGCCTAACTGCACAAATAAAATATGTGTTTGATTGTTTGAAACCCCACACGGGTGTTAGGATGAAATTTGAAGTTCACTCATCCTGATTTATTAAATATGTCGATCGATTGATTGACAAGCTGCTATAAGCGTTAAATGTCTATATTTGATGCTTATACAGTGTAGTGCACTTTGGTTGATGGTTGATTATTCATCATTGTTGATATATACATGTGTTGTAGAAAATCCATATAATTAACATTATATGGTAATTGATTGGGCCTCATTCCAGTTTCGAGAAAAAAAGAAATATTTGAAATAGAAATATTTGAAATAGAAATATTTGAAATAGAATATTTGAAAATAGAAATATGTGAAGCCGTGAGGATTAGATTGACGCCATTTTGACGTGAACGATATTTATATCGATTTTATTCATTTTAAAATGAATATTGAAACGTGATTTCGAAATCGAATATTTTGAAATGAATTGAATTGAAAACGATTTCGAAATGAATTGAATTGAAAACGATTTCGAAATGAATTGAATTGAAAACGATTTCGAAATGAATTGAATTGAAAACGATTTCGAAATGAATTGAATTGAAAACGATTTCGAAATGAATTGAATTGAAAACGATTTCGAAATGAATTGAATTGAAAACGATTTCGAAATGAATTGAATTGAAAACGATTTCGAAATGAATTGAATTGAAAACGATTTCGAAATGAATTGAATTGAAAACGATTTCGAAATGAATTGAATTGAAAACGATTTCGAAATGAATTGAATTGAAAACGATTTCGAAATGAATTGAATTGAAAACGATTTCGAAATGAATTGAATTGAAAACGATTTCGAAATGAATTGAATTGAAAACGATTTCGAAATGAATTGAATTGAAAACGATTTCGAAATGAATTGAATTGAAAACGATTTCGAAATGAATTGAACTGAAAACGATTTCGAAATGAATTGAACTGAAAACGATTTCGAAATGAATTGAACTGAAAACGATTTCGAAATGAATTGAATTGAAAACGATTTCGAATTGAATTGAAAGCGAAGTGAAATAAATTCAAATTGAATTGAAATTTGAATTGAATGGAAATGGATTTTGAAACGAATTTATAAAGAAGAATTCAATTTTGATTTGAATTGAAATGGAAGTTGAAAATGTTTTTGAAACGAATTCAAAACTATTTATATAATTCGTTTTAAATAGAAATCGACGAAATATATATTATATATATTATATATAATATAATGGCCTGAATAGAACGCGCCGCGTCGCGGCAGTTCGCGAATTTCGACCATTTATTTCGAACGGACATTACGGGAGATCCGACCGTCGGATTCTCCTAAAACCGGAACCGTTGGGTTCGTATCGAAAAGAGCTTTCTAATGAATGTTAGAAATTTGAAATCTAACGGTTGGATTTGGAGATACGTCCAAATCAAATTCGAAAAAGGTCGCTGTAAGTGCAGTTCGATGGCCGTTAATGGAAATCGACTGTATGGGCCTTGATAAAATTATTAAAAATAGCAATAATTTGTGTAAAATCATAAGAAATGATTTAGAAAGAATTGGGATGAAAAACTCCATATTTGAAAAGATAAAAATGGATTTTTATCGAAATGAACTAGTTTTGAACTAGAATTATAATTCTATTTATTTTTAAATAAATAAATTGAATTCGAAAAGGGTTTTAAAAATAACCAAAATTTCCAATGATTGCATTGGAGTGGATTTGAATCGAAATTGTCTTCGGAATATTTCGATGTTGGAATTCGTGATTATACAGGTGTTGTTATGGAAATTTGAAAGATATATATTGATATCGTTATTTCCAATACGACATTTGTTAGTCGTAGAATTCGATATTGAATATAAGCCGATATATTTTCTATTCAGAGCCTTGTATTGAATATCGAATGTGATTTGGGTTTGTCGTGAATGGTGTCTTCACTAACACTATTCTTGAACCCAGTTGAGAAAAGATTAAATCTTTTTATTTAGATTTAATGAAGTGTACCAATTAAATAATATTTAATTGGAATTGAATTGATATTGATTTTTGGGTTTATCGTGAGCAGTGTTTTAAATAACACTCGTTCTTTAACCCGATAATTAATGAATGTGATTTTGGGTTTATCGTGAACCGTGTTTTAAATGACACTGATTCTTTAACCCAGTCGAAGATTAAAACTAAGTGGAGTTTTAATGAATCTTTAATTAGATTGAAATGATCGAAAGTGGAGTATCACCAGTTTTGCTCCAGGCGATAGTTAAATCTTTAATTAGATTTGAACGTGAAATGGTAATTGAATTTACCGATAACACTGTGGTGTTAGATATGAAGTATTACCAGTTTTACTTCATGGGATGAATAGGTTGGGATTGGGAAATTAAAACAAATGATTACTTCGGTAAGGTTCGCTAATCCCGACTAGTTTGAATTGATATTCAAAAATGGATTAAAGAATAAATTCAAGGAATTTATCTTTTATAAAATTAATGGGAATCTTTCCCTATGAATGTGAAATTTAGAAACTAACTGTCGGTTAGCCAAGCAGAATGGTTTTCTGGATATTGATCTGATGTTGGTTTCGGCCTTCGGGGTTAATATTTGGGGAATTATTCTCTTGATTAATTTACGGTTAGTGACTAATGAATTGGAATGAGGCGTATGTTGTGTTTGTGTAACACTTTTATAAAATATACGCGAGTTATTCGGGAAGACCGGGTTTATCCCATTCTGAATAACTGATACGACGATAAGTCGAAGATGAAGACGATAGTCGAAGACCGGAAGTCTTCACGTCGTTTGGGTGATAACTGATGATCTTGATTGGGCTGTACACCCAAGAAGATGGAAACAGTTAGTGATCGTCCAGACGTGCTTGGAGATCGATGGATATGCGGGGTACTAGGTGCCTCCGGTTTCGTTCAGACCCAGAACGGACTTGTAAATGGACTGTGTGTCTGACATCGGATTTCATTCTGTGTGACTGATATCGGTTGCATAGGATGGCTTGCCTGTGTGGCATGCTAAGATGCAAATGATCAAGGCTTCTGTTGAAAAGCAAAGTCTTGTGGTGATGATCAAAGCACGGCCTTTGTGGCGTAGCTTTGTGTAACGTTTACCTCGCGTGTTTCACACCCGGTATGAACCAAAAACGGGAGACGGACCTCAGGGAGGACTTGCGTTTCTTTCTAGCTAGAAGTGGCGTCAGTGGTTTTACACGCCCTGACGAGTTTGACTTATGTGGTTGTTGCGGTTGCGAGGCGCCTCGGTTATATCGGTTTCGGCCGAATGCATTCTGGTCGGCTGACGGACCAGACTTACACCCCATAGGGTGGGGAGACGTAGTGTTCAGGCATTTTAATCCACATCGGTGGACCGGCCCTGTCGCTCCAAGGCTTGACTGAGTACTTGCCGGTGGCTCGGGCTAGAGAGTCACGAATAGGTTGAGGACTATCTTTTGCCTCGGTTCATAGATGGAAATCCAATTTCCAAATACGTGACATTTGCGGTTTTAATTGTAACCCTATATATGGCGACATAGTGGGATGGGGCGCTTATGCCGCCTATGATTGATACTTATGATTTGAAGTTGTTTTATACACTTATAATAGTATCAAATGATTTGTTTTAAAACGTATCAAGCATTCTTTGGCTGTTATAAGGGAAAACCCTATCCTCGACTGCGTTGCATTGTGTGATGGGACCTGGGTCTTATAACAGCTTCATTTTTCTTTATTTAGCATTGCGCTGTTTGTTTTATGCACTGGTATTCTTGGGAGGAAACCCGTTCCGTGTTATACGGCGTGGTCCCTTGATTTACCTAACTTTGAAAATAAAGATTAACTGTTTTAGTTCTCACACCAGTCCCATGACTGACCTGGAGTTTATTGTTTTAACCTAAACTCTGGGTGCCCTTATTTTGACACGGGCAGCTAGTAGTTTTGGTTTTGCAGATTTATATTCACAGGATCCTGGTTTACAGCTGGAACGATATCCGGAAAGCTTTGTATCCGTATATCTCTTCTAGTTGTGTATTGTATTATTTTCCGCTGCTATGTATTTAAATGTAATTTAAATCTCTGATATTTCTGTGTAATATTCGTTGATACTCTGTATATTCTTGTAATCTGATGCATTGTTGTAATATACAATGAAATGTCCTTCTGTATGCGTTCTGCTGTGGTTTGTTCTCGAACTATCCGACGCTTTCCTTTACGGGGAGGTTGCGGGTCTTTACACGTGGTATCAGAGCTTTGGTTTACAAAGCTAGAGAACAAGACACATTAGAAACATACGAAAGAATTCATCAGATATTGGATTAGTAATATCCAACGGGAATGACTCGTTAGAGATAGGATCAGTAGTATCCTAGAACGAGTGTGAAGAGTATATTTTTCAAATGAAAACAAATTTTGTTTTGAAAATTTAAATCAATTATTCGTATTTGATTATTTATTTTAAATTGAATTGGGCAATCCAGTATATAAAGATTTTGCATATATGTCTTGCAAACGTGTGTTCGAAGTTTTAATATATTGGGTAGATATAGAATCCCCCTAGTGCCCGGGAATAATTCTGGTGATGGGGCACTGTCGTCAGTATTTATATTCGAGTGTCGAAGGTGTGATATTTATATATTTCCATTAGACTGGTGTGAGAACCAAAATTAGATAGGGCCTATTGTTGTGATTTGGCATCAAAAAAAATCTGATTTTTGTCTATGTATCAAAGTTATGAATTTGAAACTCTAATTCACTAATTGATTGATGTTTGTGTTGTTTGTTTATTTGTTTGCTAATTTTTAGCCATTTAGCCTAATAGCACCAAATATTGACTTGTATTGAAATTTGGTCGCATTTGCTTGCATATACTTGTATATCATTGAACAGGTCATAGCAAGGAGGCTAGAGCCAGAGAATAAAATTTGTTTGCCCGACAAATAGGTACATGTTTACTACATAATTTCCTGTTTTGTTTGGGTGATGATGATTTTGTGAGCCTATTGGCTAGCCGCTTGGCTTTTTCTTTTTCTTTTTGAGATCTGAAGGACCGGGGAAGCTATTTGAAATTCCCCGATGCTCCCGGTGCAGGGGAGGTTATGGCGAAATTTTTCAAAAATTTAGGGTGTTAGCCAAATTTTTGAAATTTTGAAAATTCTCAGAAACTAAAGAGTTGGAGAATGGAAGCCAGATCGAGCGTAGTGTTGAATAATCAAACCACTTTCGACTTTGTTCCTTTTCGGGGACGAAAAGTTTTAAGTGGGGGAGATTGTAACAACCCGAAAATCTGGGCCAGTTTAAAATTTTTATTTTGGCCATTATAGCGAATTTTGAATATTTAAAATGAATTATTTTAAATAATATCGACGAGAAATTTATTTAGAATATAAATCGAACGTATATATTATACGCGTCGTCGTTAGAATATAAATAATTATATATAATTATAAAAGGAATTGAAAATGGCGCGGTAGTTCGAAAATTCGATTTCTAATTTCAAATGAATATACAGGATTCAATATAAGTCAGAATTGAACGAAACAAGAAATATTTGAATCTGTATAACTATATCTTTGTAACTAAGTTAACAAACTGAGATTTCATTTTAGAAATGATAAGATATGTCCAGTTTAAAATTAGAAATAGTCGCTGTGGAATTTATATATATTTTTATATATATAAGGCCCTTAAAAATAGTAATTTTGCAAATGACCTCGGATTTCGACGAAACCAGTTTTGTTGGGTCCGTGATGTAAAGTTATTGCTAGGTTTCAAATTTCATATTTTTTCGAATCAATATGTGAGCGTGGCAAAGGAAAACGCGTTTGACCAGTTTCAGTTGATTTTAATCGACTGGAAATTGGCCATTTTTCTAACGGTCTCAGAATTCGACGAAACTAGTTTTGTTAGGACCGTATCGTCAATACGAAGCTAGAAAATATTTTTCGAGAATTTTTAGAGTTAGTAAGTGGCCCCGGTAATTTGAAATGTACGTTTAAAATTCAATATATTGATTTAAATGTAAATTCAACGGAAACTGATTCAAACGATCGAATCAGCCAACGATACATATCCCATTGTGTTCGGAATGGGGGTAATACGCTAAAGACGACAGGCGGTGGACCTCGTTTAGAGGTCGTTGGTGAAAGTCAACCTTTTGCAATTAAAAATAATTAAATTAATTAATAAATTAAAATAACTTTTATAATAACCCCCCCCCTCTCTCGTTTACATTCACAGAAAAAAAATTTAGAAAAGATAAAATAAAAAAAAAAAAAAAAGGGGGGGAAAGCGATCGAAGACCGCCTCCGTTCACCGCGCCGCCATGCTGGAGGCCGCCGCACCCACCCCCTTCTGTTCCGTCGCCATCCTCCTCCTCCTCCACCGGCTCCGCTCCCTCATCTCCTCTTCCAACCGAACGCAAAGACCCCCAAAACCCAGTCGACGATGCCGACTTCGAGACCTCCACCACCTCCGTCGCGAGCAGCTGCCGCACCGCCACCTCCTTCTGACGCCGACGCCACCCTCCGACAAACAGCAGTAAACCCCCCCCCTCTCCTCTTGGTAATGTAAGTCTTCTTCTTTTTCTTTATTTATTTATTTTTACTGAATCCTTTTCTTCTCAGTTGTTTGTGTATGTAAGTAAAATAAGGAAATTAGTTTAGTAAAATTAAAATAAGGACTAACACTGTTTTTTTTTTATATAAAGTTTGAAAACTGATTTTTATTTTAAAGTTTGAAAACTGAATTTTAATAAAGCGGAAAAACTAATTTTTGTTTTAATAGGAAAAAAGATTTGAATTTTGAAAAGTAAAAGAAAAGATTTAAACTTTGAAATAAAAATTCGATTTTTATATATTGAACTTTGAAATAAAAATTCGATTTTTATATATTGAACTTTGAACTAAAAATTCGATTTTTATATATTGAACTTTGAACTAAAAATTCGATTTTTATATATTGAACTTTGAACTAAAAATTCGATTTTTATATATTGAACTTTGAAATAAAAATTCGATTTTTATATATTGAACTTTGAACTAAAAATTTGATTTTTAAATATTGAATAGCGAAGTAAAAATTCGATTTTTATGTATGTAGTGGCTACGGGCAACGAAGATGACGAAGATGCGATAGCGATGAAGTTTTCTATCAAGGAAGTGCCGTGGAGCTAGGATAGCTATATGTGAGAATTTCTCACCTTTCTATTTATTTTTCTAGTTATATATATACTAGGATGCAGACGGTGCTTAGTAGCACCCGACACCCGTCCACAGACCATGGACTTGTTTGTTTGACTGTTTGGTGATTGATTGTGATATTGGTTTGAATGTGGTTTGTGGTGTGAAAAATCGAATCGATAAATTGGTTAGGATTAGACGTGCGCCGTTATAAGGCGAAGGAGTAAGGCTAGGTTAGACCCTTACTCCAAAGTTTATGGTTTGCATAACGAATTGATTTGATTGATGTGTGAATGGCGTAGGCCTTCACTAGACCGGGGATAAGGCTAGGCCTTGTCCCGTTTCTAGTATCGTGCCGTTATGCCGCCGAAATTTTCTAAAATAAGTTAGAAAAATAAAAATAGCATTTTATTTAACGAATGAACTGAATATAAATTCATATGTTAAAATAAAATGTGTTATCGTTAAAAATATAATTTTTAACGTGAATGTGAATAAATAAATATTCATTTACAAACCAAACGGTTTGTTTATGTACACCTATTTGAATGACGTTGATTGGGTCGATAAATTTTACACATCGCCTAACTGCACAAATAAAATATGTGTTTGATTGTTTGAAACCCCACACGGGTGTTAGGATGAAATTTGAAGTTCACTCATCCTGATTTATTAAATATGTCGATCGATTGATTGACAAGCTGCTATAAGCGTTAAATGTCTATATTTGATGCTTATACAGTGTAGTGCACTTTGGTTGATGGTTGATTATTCATCATTGTTGATATATACATGTGTTGTAGAAAATCCATATAATTAACATTATATGGTAATTGATTGGGCCTCATTCCAGTTTCGAGAAAAAAAGAAATATTTGAAATAGAAATATTTGAAATAGAAATATTTGAAATAGAATATTTGAAAATAGAAATATGTGAAGCCGTGAGGATTAGATTGACGCCATTTTGACGTGAACGATATTTATATCGATTTTATTCATTTTAAAATGAATATTGAAACGTGATTTCGAAATCGAATATTTTGAAATGAATTGAATTGAAAACGATTTCGAAATGAATTGAATTGAAAACGATTTCGAAATGAATTGAATTGAAAACGATTTCGAAATGAATTGAATTGAAAACGATTTCGAAATGAATTGAATTGAAAACGATTTCGAAATGAATTGAATTGAAAACGATTTCGAAATGAATTGAATTGAAAACGATTTCGAAATGAATTGAATTGAAAACGATTTCGAAATGAATTGAATTGAAAACGATTTCGAAATGAATTGAATTGAAAACGATTTCGAAATGAATTGAATTGAAAACGATTTCGAAATGAATTGAATTGAAAACGATTTCGAAATGAATTGAATTGAAAACGATTTCGAAATGAATTGAATTGAAAACGATTTCGAAATGAATTGAATTGAAAACGATTTCGAAATGAATTGAATTGAAAACGATTTCGAAATGAATTGAATTGAAAACGATTTCGAAATGAATTGAACTGAAAACGATTTCGAAATGAATTGAACTGAAAACGATTTCGAAATGAATTGAACTGAAAACGATTTCGAAATGAATTGAATTGAAAACGATTTCGAATTGAATTGAAAGCGAAGTGAAATAAATTCAAATTGAATTGAAATTTGAATTGAATGGAAATGGATTTTGAAACGAATTTATAAAGAAGAATTCAATTTTGATTTGAATTGAAATGGAAGTTGAAAATGTTTTTGAAACGAATTCAAAACTATTTATATAATTCGTTTTAAATAGAAATCGACGAAATATATATTATATATATTATATATAATATAATGGCCTGAATAGAACGCGCCGCGTCGCGGCAGTTCGCGAATTTCGACCATTTATTTCGAACGGACATTACGGGAGATCCGACCGTCGGATTCTCCTAAAACCGGAACCGTTGGGTTCGTATCGAAAAGAGCTTTCTAATGAATGTTAGAAATTTGAAATCTAACGGTTGGATTTGGAGATACGTCCAAATCAAATTCGAAAAAGGTCGCTGTAAGTGCAGTTCGATGGCCGTTAATGGAAATCGACTGTATGGGCCTTGATAAAATTATTAAAAATAGCAATAATTTGTGTAAAATCATAAGAAATGATTTAGAAAGAATTGGGATGAAAAACTCCATATTTGAAAAGATAAAAATGGATTTTTATCGAAATGAACTAGTTTTGAACTAGAATTATAATTCTATTTATTTTTAAATAAATAAATTGAATTCGAAAAGGGTTTTAAAAATAACCAAAATTTCCAATGATTGCATTGGAGTGGATTTGAATCGAAATTGTCTTCGGAATATTTCGATGTTGGAATTCGTGATTATACAGGTGTTGTTATGGAAATTTGAAAGATATATATTGATATCGTTATTTCCAATACGACATTTGTTAGTCGTAGAATTCGATATTGAATATAAGCCGATATATTTTCTATTCAGAGCCTTGTATTGAATATCGAATGTGATTTGGGTTTGTCGTGAATGGTGTCTTCACTAACACTATTCTTGAACCCAGTTGAGAAAAGATTAAATCTTTTTATTTAGATTTAATGAAGTGTACCAATTAAATAATATTTAATTGGAATTGAATTGATATTGATTTTTGGGTTTATCGTGAGCAGTGTTTTAAATAACACTCGTTCTTTAACCCGATAATTAATGAATGTGATTTTGGGTTTATCGTGAACCGTGTTTTAAATGACACTGATTCTTTAACCCAGTCGAAGATTAAAACTAAGTGGAGTTTTAATGAATCTTTAATTAGATTGAAATGATCGAAAGTGGAGTATCACCAGTTTTGCTCCAGGCGATAGTTAAATCTTTAATTAGATTTGAACGTGAAATGGTAATTGAATTTACCGATAACACTGTGGTGTTAGATATGAAGTATTACCAGTTTTACTTCATGGGATGAATAGGTTGGGATTGGGAAATTAAAACAAATGATTACTTCGGTAAGGTTCGCTAATCCCGACTAGTTTGAATTGATATTCAAAAATGGATTAAAGAATAAATTCAAGGAATTTATCTTTTATAAAATTAATGGGAATCTTTCCCTATGAATGTGAAATTTAGAAACTAACTGTCGGTTAGCCAAGCAGAATGGTTTTCTGGATATTGATCTGATGTTGGTTTCGGCCTTCGGGGTTAATATTTGGGGAATTATTCTCTTGATTAATTTACGGTTAGTGACTAATGAATTGGAATGAGGCGTATGTTGTGTTTGTGTAACACTTTTATAAAATATACGCGAGTTATTCGGGAAGACCGGGTTTATCCCATTCTGAATAACTGATACGACGATAAGTCGAAGATGAAGACGATAGTCGAAGACCGGAAGTCTTCACGTCGTTTGGGTGATAACTGATGATCTTGATTGGGCTGTACACCCAAGAAGATGGAAACAGTTAGTGATCGTCCAGACGTGCTTGGAGATCGATGGATATGCGGGGTACTAGGTGCCTCCGGTTTCGTTCAGACCCAGAACGGACTTGTAAATGGACTGTGTGTCTGACATCGGATTTCATTCTGTGTGACTGATATCGGTTGCATAGGATGGCTTGCCTGTGTGGCATGCTAAGATGCAAATGATCAAGGCTTCTGTTGAAAAGCAAAGTCTTGTGGTGATGATCAAAGCACGGCCTTTGTGGCGTAGCTTTGTGTAACGTTTACCTCGCGTGTTTCACACCCGGTATGAACCAAAAACGGGAGACGGACCTCAGGGAGGACTTGCGTTTCTTTCTAGCTAGAAGTGGCGTCAGTGGTTTTACACGCCCTGACGAGTTTGACTTATGTGGTTGTTGCGGTTGCGAGGCGCCTCGGTTATATCGGTTTCGGCCGAATGCATTCTGGTCGGCTGACGGACCAGACTTACACCCCATAGGGTGGGGAGACGTAGTGTTCAGGCATTTTAATCCACATCGGTGGACCGGCCCTGTCGCTCCAAGGCTTGACTGAGTACTTGCCGGTGGCTCGGGCTAGAGAGTCACGAATAGGTTGAGGACTATCTTTTGCCTCGGTTCATAGATGGAAATCCAATTTCCAAATACGTGACATTTGCGGTTTTAATTGTAACCCTATATATGGCGACATAGTGGGATGGGGCGCTTATGCCGCCTATGATTGATACTTATGATTTGAAGTTGTTTTATACACTTATAATAGTATCAAATGATTTGTTTTAAAACGTATCAAGCATTCTTTGGCTGTTATAAGGGAAAACCCTATCCTCGACTGCGTTGCATTGTGTGATGGGACCTGGGTCTTATAACAGCTTCATTTTTCTTTATTTAGCATTGCGCTGTTTGTTTTATGCACTGGTATTCTTGGGAGGAAACCCGTTCCGTGTTATACGGCGTGGTCCCTTGATTTACCTAACTTTGAAAATAAAGATTAACTGTTTTAGTTCTCACACCAGTCCCATGACTGACCTGGAGTTTATTGTTTTAACCTAAACTCTGGGTGCCCTTATTTTGACACGGGCAGCTAGTAGTTTTGGTTTTGCAGATTTATATTCACAGGATCCTGGTTTACAGCTGGAACGATATCCGGAAAGCTTTGTATCCGTATATCTCTTCTAGTTGTGTATTGTATTATTTTCCGCTGCTATGTATTTAAATGTAATTTAAATCTCTGATATTTCTGTGTAATATTCGTTGATACTCTGTATATTCTTGTAATCTGATGCATTGTTGTAATATACAATGAAATGTCCTTCTGTATGCGTTCTGCTGTGGTTTGTTCTCGAACTATCCGACGCTTTCCTTTACGGGGAGGTTGCGGGTCTTTACATTTTCCATGCAATTTGATACCCTGCAATAATTTAACATTACGGTTCGAATGAAACTGATTTCATCGAAAACGGACTCAGTTTGCAAAATTACCATTTTAAAAGCCAATATAAAATCGATAAAATATTATTTAAATTGCAAAATAATCAAATAAAATAATAATAAATTATTATCATAAATACCCAACTGGAAATATCATATAGCTTCAAATATAAATTATACAACTCGTTATCATAAATTTCGAGTTAAACGATATCCAAATTATAGTAAACCCTTATAAATATATTAAATAAACGTTATAATTAAATATCGATTTCCATAGCGACTATTTTCAAATTTGACTTGGACATAACTAACAATCTATAACACGAAATCTGGACTTTTCTCTTCCATATGAAAATTATACTCAACTAGATTCCAACGTTTCTTGTTCCACAGAAATCCGACTTATATCGGATCTTGTATATTCAATTAAAGTTCAAAATTCAGTATTACGAACTGTAGCGCCATTTCGAGCTTGTTTTAAACAAATTATAAATTTAACGTTCTAACTTCGTTTTAAATAACTGAATTCAATATTAAATCGATTAATATTACAAATACAATATTTAAAATAATAAATTAAATTAAATATTTGACTACCAAAAATACGGGACATTATAATAATTCCTATCTTTAACTGGGTTAAAGAACCAATGTCATTTAAAACACAGTTCATGATAAACCCAAATCACATTCCATCAGTCTCTAACCGTAAATTAGTAAGAGAAAAATTCAAGTATTAATCCTGAAGGCCGGAACCAACACATACCAATACCTAGGAAACCATTCAACTTAGCTAATCTCCCGTTAGTTTCTAATTTTCTTAACTATATTGGGTTTAAGAACAGTATTATCAAAGATACCATTCACGACAAACCCAAAATCTCATTCCATTGTTAATCGGGTTAAAGAAAAAGCATTATTTAAAACACTTCACGATAAACCCAAATCACATTCCATTAATTATGGAATCTTAATGAAAAAACAAATCAATATATACTGACATCAATTTCCGTATCCGACTAATAATATAAATGGAATAATGGCAAAGCCTTTTAAAATCCATATGTATTAACAGTCTTCCTCCACAGAAGTTCACTTCAATTATTATCAATTGAGTTCCATTCGATCCCAATTTAATATATTAAATTGGAAAACTTTACTTTGGAAAATTCCAGCTAAATCTTAGTAAAATATTTATAAATTCCAAATCACATTTCACTATAAATCGGGTTAAAGAACAACTGTCGTTAAAAACGCAGTTCACAATAAGCCCAATTCACATTCCATTTTCAGTCCCAATTAAATGTTAATTAATTGGTAATTCTTCTTTAAATCATAATTAAAATAATTATTCTTTTCACGCTGGGTTTGAGAATAGTGTTACTGAAAACCCCATCCCATCAGTCTCTAACCGTAAATTAGTAAGAGAACAATTCCCAAAGTATAAATCCCAAAGGCTGAAACCAACATCAGATCAATACCCAAGAAACCATTCAACTTAGCTAATCTCCAGTCGGTTTCTTATTTTCTTAACTCCATTGGGTTTAAAAACAGTATTATTAAAGATACCATTCACGACAAACCCAAAATCCAATTTGATATTGAAGAGTCTCCATTGGGTTTAAAAACAGTCTATGATAGCAACCCCCTAACTTCATCAAAAACATCCGGATACTCTCGAACCACTCTCACAGACTGAAGAGTTTCCATTGACGAGTCGAGTGATTCCAGATAGCACAACATGACGGGACCTCTCGGATCACAAGAAATCTCTAGGGTGTTTCCGAGGCGAGTCACGAGCCTCACAACCCTATGCTCACAATCAAGAATGGCTCCATATCTGGACAGCCAATCCATGCCCAATATCAATCCGTATCCCCTAAAACCAAGAACATAAGCACTGCACAAGAACTCTACACTCAGTATAGAGATCCTCAAATCCCCACATATCATAGACAAATGGGCGGAACCCCCAATAGGATTTGAGACACAAACGGGATCATCTACCAAGCTAGTACTAAGGTGCAAACTATCAACAAGATCAGATGAGATAAAGCTATGCGATGCACCAGAATCAAACAAGGTACGAATTGGAAAATCAAAAATATATACAAGGCTCTCAACAGAAATACTACCTCGATCGGGAACTGGAGCGACATTGAGAGCATGAACTTGCCCTCCTGAAGGTCCAGCACGCTGAGTCTGACCTGGCCTTGCCCTTGCTTCTTCGGGCAATCCCTACTGAAATGTCCAGTCTTACTGCAGAAAAAGCATTCACCATTCTTCCTTTTCCTCTTCTTACAATCCTTAATAAGATGCCCAACTGAACCGCAATAATGGCACTTCTCCTTGTTGTTCTTTCCCTTGTTGTTGTTCCCCTTGTTGCCTTGACTCTTGTTCTTGTTCTGATTGCCTTGACTGCTTTGACCACTTGGATTACCCTGATTTCCTTTTCCCTGAGAATCAGTCTTCTTGGCTTGAGTATCATTCATCTTGGTTTCTTTCTTGACATCTCCCTGAAGTAGCGCCATATCAACCAAACTCTCAAACGTGGCCCCATGGGGAATATGTGACATAGCCAATCCCTGCAACGGCTCATTCAATCCTCTAGCAAAACGAAGAGCCTTCTTCTGAGGAGTATTCACCATATCCAAGCCCAAACGAGCTAACTGATTGAACTTGTTCACATATTCTTTGACAGACATATCTCCTTGCTTCAAAGTCATGAACCTCTCCATTTGCATATTCTCCTCAGCAGAAGATAGAAACTTAAGCACGAACCTTGCCCTGAGATCGGCCTAAGTCTCAACGGGCCTAGTACCATTGCTGACTTCCCACCAATAAGCGGCTTCATCCTTCATAAGCCAAACCGCCAACAAGATCTTCCTCTGATCGTCTAACCCAAAGATAGCAAATAAATCCTCGGTCTCTTTCAACCAATTTCTGGCCTCTACAAAAGTCTCAGTGCCTTGAAAGTTCTTGCCACCCATTGCTTTGAAATCTTTGCAAATCTTTGCGAAGTCAGCTTGAGGATGCTGAGGGGGAGGAGGAAGAGGAACCTCAGCAACAGGAGGAGGAGGAACATTAGCGACAAGAGGAGGAGGAATATTAACTACTGGTGGAGGAGGAGGAGGAACATCTGCGGGGCCGGCTTCGGTCGCCCTAGCCTCCAAAAGTCTCCTATACCAAACAGGTACGTGTACTCCCTCCGGAATAGCAAAGTTATCGGCCATACTGAAACAAAGAAAAAGACAGATTCAGAATGGAGAAAAACGAAGGAATTTTGCTAACGGCTTTTTGGGGAATAGCCTTTAAAATAAACTAGACTTTTCTTTGGAAAATACTTTATACTTGGTTTTGAAAATAGTTTTCCAAAAGTTTTAAAAACCTTTTTGTTCCTTCTCGTAAACCTGGCTCTGATACCAAATTGTAACACCCCACCTCCGCCAGGGTGGCTCTTGCAAGCACTCTGACTTTGGAGGGGCGTTTGAATCAGGTAAACATGCATAATGATATATCAAGGCAGAACAAGAACATATGTATATATGTAAGCAGAGTAAATAACATAGATAAAACAGCGGAAGATTTCAAACCATTTCAAAACCAGTCAGGTACAACATAATGTCAACTTTCCAAATAAACAAGTCTAGATAAAACAACATCAACTGAAAAACTGAAATACATAAGTACTAATCCCCAAAAGAAGTGATAGCCATAGCTAGCTTCATGTCAAACCGTACATGAGCTAAATCCCTCAAGCAAGCGGTCAGAAATCCAAGCTAAGCTCCAATATTCCCTCCCTGAGAACCTGGGGGGGGGGGGGGAACGGAAGAAAAGAGGCGAAAGAAAACAGGTCAGTCAAAAAGACTGAGTAAGCCCTACTACAATCAATGTAAACTGATAAAGTTAACTGGCATGAGAAGCAGGTATGATCATAAGGATAACAACATACTAGCATGGTGATTAACTAACAAGGTAGATAAAGGTGTCATCGCATAATTAGGTTTAAAGTTTTGCACCACAGGTGTACTAGCAAACTAACATGACTTGAATAAACAAGTATTGATCCCTTGGCCCAAGCTTTGGCCCAATAACATGAAATGACCCTAATGCAAGGTCCAACCAAACGGTCTAATCGATCGGCTCCCTAAGCCTAACTCGTCACGTGTTGGTGTCAATACGGCCCAAACATAATTGTAGTCGAACTGTGCCGGGTCCACCCTTCGGGTGTATCAAGCCCTAGGGTGCCAACCCCTGGACACCATAAACATGAGTACACAGTCTCGATCTACTGGTACCCATGGGTGACTTCTCCAAATACGGACTACGTGCACGACCATAGTCCGTCCGGAACTACATCGGCGTACCACCCGGCCGTCGTTTATTTGGTCGCTTACCTCCAGCCCAGTAATCGTGCCCCCTTCCTAGCCTAGTCCCTAGGGCTTTAGTGATACCAATTTTTGGGGATTACTGCGGAGTGGGTCCCCATTGCTAGGATTTTCTATTGGGTTAAGTACGGTTTAACCCTCTTGCTAATCATGGATTAACTTGGTTAAGTGTAACGATGAGTTCACGACTTAACCCTGCTTAATCTACCAAGCCCAAATTGGTTAAGTATTAAGTGGACCATGACTTAACCCTAATCACGAGGCATTAATTAATTTAATGCGCCTTAACCTCTCACATTAGACCTTGTTGTGGTTACTAGTTAAGCCGGGCGGGTCCGGGTAGCTTTACACCACAACTTGGTCTAACCTCGGGTTCAAGGTACAACATGGCCAACTTCTCACATTGGGTCCTATTGTTTGTAGCGACTAGTTAGGCCGGTCGGTTCCGGGTAGGTTTACGCTACAAACTCAACCCAACCTCGAGTTGGTCACACTTATCTTTTCTAAGTGTCATGTCCATCATGTTTCCAAAACATGTTACAAGTTTTCAAGCAATTGGGTAGACCTAACTTAATAGGTAAATTCCCAATGGGTAGACCTAACTTAACAGGTAAATTCCCAAGCTTATGTTTTATGTCTTTTTAGTTTACCCAACCCCAAACGCAATCCCATCGCTTACATATCGCAATAGCGCATAAAGGATAGAAAGAGGGAACTTGGCATAATCATGACATAAAGGTATTGAAGCCACAAGTTCAACATGGTGGCATATGAAATGTTCATGTGTTCATATACTTGCATATTACATATTTTGGCCTCAAAAGCATGCATAAAACCAAACTTAGCATATTGGTGATACATGGTGATAAATGACATGTAGAAATGGCCATAAGTTCGCATTTAGCCTCACATGCAAGTTATCATAAGGGATATGGTAACTTACATGTTGCCAAAATGCAACCTTTGGCATAAAGCTTGAAGCTTTATGTTCACAAACCCAAGATAAGCTTGCATAACATGATAGCATGAACAAAATGTTCAACCCAAACTTGCATAGCATAACTTGCATATCATATGACAACTTGCATATCAAACTTGCATAACATAACATGATGAACTTGCATATCATATCATAGCATACTTGCATAACATGATAAACTTGCATATTACATCATAGAAAACTTGCATAACATGATAAACTTGCATATTACATCATAGAAAACTTGCATAACATGATAAACTTGCATATTACATCTTAGAAAACTTGCATAACATGATAAACTTGCATATTACATCATAGAAAACTTGCATAACATGACAAACTTGCATATTACATCATAGAAAACTTGCATATCATACATTTAACTTTAAAGTTTAAGTATGAAAGTAGAATAGGGCTTACAATGCTTAAGAAGTCACAAAAATATGACAAAGCCCTTATGAAATCAATTAAACCCAAAATGCAAGCAAAACCCTTGAACCAAAATGATCAAGACTCTTTCTTTATGATGCAAATATATAAACTTGACTTGAATGCAAGCTAATGATGCTCATACAAGTTTGAAAACACTTGTATGCATGGAAAATCACTTAGGAATTTATTTAGGAATTTTATGAAGAGAGTGGAGGCCATGAGAGGATTGATTTTGCCATAGTTTAGTTGTATGAATGAATAATGATGATTTAGGGTAGGTTAGGGTCTTATTTATAGATTAGGCAAGTGTTTTAGGCCATAGGATTAAACCCTAGTTCCAATCTCAGCCCTCAAAACCGAATCTGGCCCCCAAGCTCAACACAATCTCAAAATGATGCACCAGGCTAAACAGCCCGGCTGGACCAAGTCGACAGCCAAGTCGACAGGGCTGTCGACTTGGGTCCAACCAAGTCGACTCCCAAGTCGACAGGGCTGTCGACTTGGGTGTTCTGGCGGGAATTCTCCCGCCTGGCCCAAACTGGCCCAAATTTTCAAATTCAAACTTGAATTTGAAATCTGTTTTTGCTTTGGAATTTTCTGAAAACTTCGTTGGGCCTTAATCGGGTCATACGGACTCCGATTTTCGAAAACTCGGACTCTATTTCGCGTATTTTTCCGAGACGAACGCAATGGCATAGCCTGTTTCCCTTGATTCAGATTTTAGAATTAAATTCTGCCTCGATTCACGTTATTACAGATTATTGAAAATACGGGTTGTTACAGAATACATAGCATGACATCACCTAGGTCCTGCCTCTGTTGAGAGCCATGCGCGATGTAGCTGTACACAGCAACGAGTGTTGCTATGCTGACAACAATTCACACTGCTGCCTTGCGACAACTGGGGCTGCTGCCATCAGTGGTGCTGCTTTTTTCTAGAGGGTTAAACGCATATGGGACAGCTATAAGCATCAAACAATGCTACTAATATTTAAAGCAGGGATGATGCCGAGATTAGAAACTGTGAATGTTAGACAATGCAACCAAAATGAATTACATTCGTCACAAATATTAGTTGGTTGCAGTTAGTGATTGTTAGACAGTGATAGTTTATTAATTCTAGTACACATATCCCAATTTTTAACGAAGGAAAAAGTAAAACTACTACTTCCAACAAATTTTCAGTTCTGAAAGTAGTTCCAGGCTCTTCAGAAATGGTACCACCCACTGAACCTGCTCCTCAACAAGAAGGGAAGACCATTAGGAACAAGAGAAATAAAAATCTATTCTATAACATAAAAAGGCCAAACGAGCCACTAAAATCCAAGTGAACAACCCTTATAATTTATTCATCGTGCTTTATTGAACAGCAGCCCTAAACAATTGCGCCACAACCCGACACCTAACCCGCCACCACCTTCTCACGACCACCGAGACCGACCATCCACCTGACCGCATCCATACTATTGTTGACCACCTACCTATTACTTCCAACCTCGAGCTGTCAATACTTGGGCGCGACCAGCTAGCTACGTCATACTCCCATCTAGCCTCCACGTGACGATACCCAACTTCACTAGGCTAAGGTTAACCAGATACTTAATTTTAGGGATAACGATTTAGGAATTGGGTAATTGTGGTTTTTCTAGTTTCATACAGCTGAACGGGAGGGAAGATAGGTGAAGTGAAGGATTAGCCTAGTCAAATTTAGTTACGGTAAGGTTAGTGTTTTATGACGAAGCCATGGGAGATTTGTGAATTTGGGTGACATCGGGGAAACGAAAGAGGGTATTTGGGGAAAAAATGAGATGAAGTAATAGAAGGAGGCACATAAAATTATGACTGGTTGGAATGCTACTACATGGATTACTAAACGGATTGTTGAGGTGGATGATTATAACATATTGATATATTGATTTTTCTGTAAAATTGAACGGATAGATTTATGCTATGATTTGTGATATTTACGGTTTTTAATTCCATTGCAAATCCATGGCTAATTTGTGATCGATTTGCCATGAAATTCTTTCCCCTATATTTTACTTTTCCTACCATTTTTTTAGCCGAACTCTAACTATGTTTTTTCCATCACATATCCGTAGCTAATTTTTGATAGATTTACCATGGAATTATTTCCCGCCAAATTTTACTTTTCCCACCATTTTTGGAGCAGCTACGTTTCTACTTTCCATAGAAAATCCATAGCTGTTTTGCGATGAATTTGCCATGGAACCTTTTTCTCGTTTTTAATTGAATTTGTCAATAAATTCAGCTACGATTTTGTTGTCCATTGCAAATGCATCGCTAAATGGCAACGGATTTGCCGCGGAATATAAACAGTCATTGAATTATGTTCATTTCATACTGCTTTTACACAAAGGAAAATTAGTTACTATTCCGTCGGTAATACGTAGTAATTAAGCCATGGAAAATCCATCACAAAAATCAACATCACTAAATTCAGCATCTCTGGTAGTGTATATTTGTAAAATGCAATTACAAATTTTCACACTTAGTTATCACAACAAACACATTTCAAGCAATACAAATAATTCGACCAATACAAAGTCATACGTTTCTATCAAGCCTAAGAGAACACTAAAACCAAACCACAATGACCAATCTTAGTTTTCATAAACATAGTAAAGTCCATATTAGTTTGTTTCACTATCATGTACTATATTAGAGTGACATAAAAGAAGAAAATAATCACAACTATGAGTCCCATATGGGCCCAAAAGCAGCAATTCCAGCTTTACTACAAGCCTGAACCACCTTCTTGCTGCCTTGAGGATTACTAGTCACAACCACCACCTCTGCCTTCCATTTCCTCGCAGCCTCCACAGTCATTTAAGCCACGTTAGGCCCCCCATAAACCGCTGTATCATGCACAATCACCCTACCCTCTTCACACCCACTCGCCATCTCCTTTATCTCCCTGCCGAAATTTTCCTCCACCCCTTTAGTCACCCACACCAAACACACATCCGCATTCCATTTTTGCAGCAAAAATGACAAAAAAACGCATATCCTGGACCCGGTGGCCACCACAATGGCACTTCCATACATGTTCACTAGGTAGGGCAGGCTTGCAAAGCGCACATTCTGCACCCACAAATGGGTGGGTGGGTTGGTAACTAATTTGCAGTGAAGTCACCCACCGCGCCCGCCAGCATCATGTGCTAAGTCTTTATTGTCCGATATGATGCCGAACGCATGCCATTCTGAGAGCGGAGCACGGTTGATTCATCCGAGGATGCCGGCTAGTACTCCTCCTGCGAATTTTATGATGGAGGCGTGGGTCGAAGGGTGTGCCGTTGATACTGGGACGCGTCGTAATGTTAGCCATGGTAGGATTGTGAATGCTGTTATGGCGATTGTGATGAAGAATTCTTGGTGCTTTATGAGGGTTGATATGTTGAGGTTGCTGTAGGATTTGGATTTTGGGTCGTACCCGGTTTTCAGGATTATGAAGGCCCACAGTCAGTGGCGGAGCCAGGATCCGCGACCAGTAGGGGCCAAAAATACACAAACGTAATAGTAAAGTAATAGTTCATAACCAAAAGTACTAAACTTCATATAACTTACAATTTTAAAGTAACATTCTCATATTCATCATATCTTGGAATCTTTGCATGATCGCTTCATTGTTTATGTTCTCAAAAATATCCCTTTCAATATATGTCATGAGACAATCATTTAGCCAAGTATCACCCATTGTGTTACGAAGTACATTCTTTATAAGATTCATAGCTGAAAATGCTCTTTCAATAGTAGCTGTTGCAACTGGAAAGATCAACGCTAACTTAACTAACATATAAACCAAAGGAAATCCAATATCCTTATGCTTTTGCACCATTCTTTGACCAAGTTCTCCAACCCTCTTTAGATCTCTAAAATCTACGTTACTTCTCATATCATGAATATAATTTTCAAGTTGATCCTCAAGTGCAAGGAGATGTGGTTCATCAAATTCGAAAGGATAAAATTTAGCAATTTGAATCAACTTTTTTTTGTCAAAAGCTACGAAAGAATGACGGGGATCAAGACATGATATACATGTAAGTAGTTCGACATTCACATTATCAAAATGCTCATTCATCTCTGTAAGTTGAAAATCAACCATGGAAACAAGTATTTGAGTCTTAAAATGATGATCATTTGTAACTTTATGAATGTTACACTTTGATCTTCCATGGGGGACATAAGATTCATCCATGTTTAGAATATCAATCTCATTCTTTTCACAAAAATCATTAACCTCTACTAACAAATTATCCCAACCATCTTCTCTTAGTTATTGTAACCTTCCTTTAGCTACTTTAACCAAACCCATAGCATTTGGAAGGTCTTTATCCTTTCTTTGTATTGCTTGTGATAGATCATTGGTAATTCCTAACACTTTCTTCATAAAAAATAGTAAAAATACAAATTCAAACTCACACATTACTTCAATATGTCGGCTTATTTCACCTTTGTGGTTAGAAAATGATTGCAATTTTTTCATTTCCTCAAGCACTTCAAGTGTAGAAGAAAATAGAGCGGTCACACTAATAATAGTATAATAGTGCGAACTCCAACGTGTTTCTCCTGGACGTTTTAGAGTAATTACTTGATTCATGCCTCGTCCCGTATCCAAAGTACCTTGAGAAATTCCTTCCACTACTTTATTTGTTTCAATCAAAGTAATTCTTTTCTTTTACATGAAGCACCAATAAAATTGACCAAAGATGCCAAATAATCGAGGAATGAAGAAAGCTTATCATTCTTTCTTGCAATTGCAACAAGTTGTAGTTGATGTGCAAAACAATGAACATAGTAAGCACTTTGATTATCTTCTAGTATCAAACTTTTAAGTCCACCAATATTGCCACTCATGTTACTTGCGCCATCATAACCTTGTCCATGAATTTTTGAAATGCTTAATCCATATGTAGCAAAAAGTGACTCAATAGCACTTTTGAGAACTCGAGAAGTAGTTTCTTGAATATGCACGATGCCTAGAATGCGCTCCACTATGCATCCTTGTTTGTTTACATACCTCAAACACACGACCATTTGTTCTTTAATTGCAGAATCACGAGCTTCATCAACTAACAAAGAGAAAAAAATTCACTTCCAATATCTTCAACGATAGCTTTTGTAGTAAGAAATGACGCAGCATTACAAATGTCTTTTTGAATTGTAGATGAACTCAATTTGTTGTTCTCTGGAGCATTGTTTAAAGAGACTCTATTTACTTCATTATTATGCTTGCAAAGAAATTTTAATAATGCAAGAAAATTGCCTTGATTATTCGAATGCTCTGACTCATCATGACCACAAAAAGCCAAAGCTTGCATTAAAAGCATCCAAACACATTCAATTGTTGCATTAAGTCGAATACGGTACTCAAGTTTAGCTTGAGTTAATATTTCGGCTATCATGGTATCAACATGTTGTTTTTGTTTCAACAAATCCTCACAAGCTTTTAAGCATTTATTGTGACTACTGCTATGATCACCCACATGTGTCTTTAGTCTATCTTTCTTTTTCCAATTTTGAAAACCTTCACCAACAAATGAGTCAGGATTAAATCTATGATCCCCTAATTCGGTGTTTAATAGAGAACAACATAGACAGAAGACTGCTTCTTTGCTTTCACTATACTCCAACCAATAACGATATTCTTTATACCAATTTGGATTAAACTTATGTGGCTTTCCCGAAAACAAAGTAACAAGGAACCTTTTGAGTATTGGTTGACAAAGGCCTTTAGTTAAATACGCCCTTCGGATTTTTTCACGCTCCATAAAATTAAGCCCAATTGAAGACATAGGAGGTCGTAATCCATTATCAGCTATCATTTGTTCAACATTAATTGCATTAATATGAATTGAAATTTTACCTTCCATTGGTGAATTTGCAGTAGTTCGATTTTGACTAGATAGAGATTCTACCTAATTATCGTCTTAATTCCGACTATGTTCACCTTCAGCTTAAGGACGTTTGGTTCTTATAATATATTTATCCATGCCTAACAATTAAGTAAATTAACCAAAAAAAAAACAAGTTGAATCAGTTTAGAATCAAGAAGTTTAGACTGCAAAAGACAAAACTAAATAGAATTGATCAAGCTAAGCAATAATCAAGAGTTGGCTACTGATTTCAAAATTAAATTATTGAAGGCTTGCGTGTGTTGAATCGCAATTTCAGTTTGAGAAGAGACAAAATGATAAAAAGAAGAGCAGCCTGCATACACAAATTGAAGTCCATTCTAGGATCTAGAGCCAATTTGATTAATTTCCCCCTTTTTGTATGTAAAACAACAGCTTTGATAAAGGAGCAGTAGCCTTGATAAAGGAGCAGCAGTAAAAAGCAAAGTAGAAGAGAAATAGAAAGAGGACAACAAAGCAAACACGTTAGAAGAAAAGCACCTGTACAAATATAAAATGTAAATGTCTAGTGGGGTTCAGTGACCCCACTAGCCCTTTTTAAATCCACCTCTGCCCACAGTAGCAGCAATGCTGACAATCCCGCAAACCTACATATACATATATTTTTTCCATGGACTTTGCTAGTTTGCCCGGCTGTAAAAGCAGGTAAAATGACAAAGTTGTTGAAATCGTGGCATTCAAGGGGGTATTATGGGGGATGAATTCTTCTGGTCCCATCCCCTGTGTTCCTACCCAATGGGAGCTCTCTGATTTCCACCTTTTGTAGTTAAGTCTCCCAATTGTCACAGGAACTTAAATGCAAAAGGTGGAAATCAGGAGGCTTGCATTGGATGAGCACACGGGGATGGAAGCAGAACAATTGGCCCCTATTATGGGTATTTCGACTCAGCTCGTGGTGGTCCTCCTTTTTTTCTAAGCCGCAAGATTCGACAAAAAGGCAATCGGGTATTCCAGTTTACAAATTATAACTTTAATACCTATATACTGTAGTAAACACAGAGAGAAACTAGATTTGATATTCAGAGTAAATATTAGCAAACTTTACTTTATTACATGGCAACTCTCATTGAAGTAACTAGATCAAAGATTATGTCAGTTGAGTTTTCCAACAAGCTGTAAGTAATTTGATCAGAGTAAATAGTAGTCATGCTTCTTTATGTCATTAAACAAGCTGTTAGTCTTCGTTCAGTCTTCCATTGAATAGTGTAATTATTCAATTGATTAAGAGATATGCCATTGTGATTTCTTGGAGCAGTAGGAACATATGGATTCCATTCATGTTTAGTATATTTTAGCATATTATACTTTGAAAACATGCACTAGTTTAATTTGATTTGTTCAAAATTTTGAGACGTTTTCCTACTACAGAAATTAACTGATACCAGAGTAAAGAACTAAGTAGTGGTTTACCTGTGAGTCCTCTCAAAGACACTGCGATGAAGATGACGAATGAGAGGAAAGGCGGCAATGCAGGAAAGACAGATGAGTGAGAGAATAGAGGAAGAAACAATAATGATCTCTGTGGAAGTGTTTTCCCGATCATTTAGCGTTTGAACTAAAGCGTAAAGTAACCATGCAACAGAAGATAAGCCACAGCTACTGTGTATTCCTCCGAGTGATTGTAAAAGAGAAGTTATGGCTATTTTAATGAAAAGAGGAACGTAGCTGTTGAAGTTGATCAAAGCTTTGCCATATAGCTATTGGAAGTTATTCATCTAGGGAATGAAGTATCTTTTAAGAAGGGTTGCGTTGACTTCAAAGTTTTGTTGGAAAATAAACCCAATTTATCGTGTCTCGTAGTTTGTTGCGTCATTTGAGTCAAGTGTTATGTCTTTATGGTTAAGAGTCATTTAGAAGTTTGTGTGTCTATTTAATATGAAGTGTTCCTTAGTTAAGTGTGTGTCTATTGAATGAAAAGTCATGTAAAGGCTCCTATATAAAGCCTACTATCATTTTGGTTAAAAGTTAAGAAGTAATTCAAGAAGTAATCCATTGTCTTTCTATTGTTAAAATACATCATTTGGTACCAGAGCCAGAGGGTATTTTAGGTGCTTGATTGAGTGTTTTGTGTGAGGATTAAAGCACAGGAAAACATAGTGTGAGACAATGCAAAACAACAAAAATAGTGCTGGTGGCAATGGGAATCCAGTTACCCAGTTGCCTATGTTTAATTGAGTGAATTATCACTTCTAGAGTCTAAAGATGAAAACACTCTTTAGATCACAAGAGTTGTGGAGCATTGTAGAAAATGGGTTCACGGATGATGCACCGGCTGAACCAAGCCAAGATTTGAGAGACAAACAAAAGATGGTATTTTTCTGTGTCAGAGAAAGTATGCAACAGATTTTCTTAAAAGATTTCGCATGGAGAAATCTGAAGTAGCAAAGACTCCTATGAATGCTAATGAGAAGTTACAGAAAGTAGATGGCAGTACGAATGCGGATGAAAGGATTTTTAGATGTGTGGTGGGAGGTTTGAACTTTCTCACACACACTAGACCTGAAATTGCCTGTTCAGTTAGTGTTGTGTCGAGATATATGCACAATCCAACCAAGCAACACCTGGGAGCTGTAAAAAGAATTTTGAAGTACGTTGCAGGCTCTTTGGATTATGGCATTTGGTATGAAAGTGTGAAGGAGTTCAAGTTGAAAGGATATACAGATAGTGATTAGGCTGGCTGCGTTGATGATAGAAAGAGCATGTCAGGATCTGTATTTGATCTTGGTTCTGGAGATGTCACATGGAGTGCAAAGAAGCAAGATATTGTGGCTCTGTCTTCATCAGAAGCCGAATATATTGTTGTGGGAGCTGCAGCAAAGCAAGCTTTGTGGCTAAAGAAGTTGTTGAAAGACTTGTGCTGTGAGCAACAAGAGGCATTGGAAATTTGGTGTGACAACAAGTTCGCTATAGCTATGAAAAAGAATCCTGCATTTCATGCAAGGACTAAGCACATTGGTGTGCAATACCACTTCATTAGGAATTTGGTAGCTGAAAAGAAGGTTGTCCTACATTTCTGTGGAACAAATTGTCAAAATGCAGATTTATTCACCAAGGCTCTGAATCAAGTCAAACATGAACACTTCATGAAGGAAATTGGCATGTGCAAGCTTGGATCAAGGGGAGGTGTTGAAGTTGATCAAATCTTTGCCATATAGCTATTGGAAGCTATTCATCTAGGGAATGAAGTATCTTTTAAGAAGGGTTGCGTTGACTTCAAAGTTTTGTTGGAAAATAAACCCAATTTATCGTGTCTTGTAGTTTGTTGTGTCATTTGAGTCAATTGTTATGTCTTTATGGTTAAGAGTCATTTAGAAGTTTGTGTGTCTATTTAATATGAAGTGTTCCTTAGTTAAGTGTGTGTCTATTGAATGAAAAGTCATGTAAAGGCTCTTATATAAAGCCTACTATCATTTTGGTTAAAAGGTAAGAAGTAATTCAAGAAGTAATCCATTGTCTTTCTCTTGTTAAAATACATCAGTAGCTTCCACAGAAGAGTTTCACAGTGAGCCAAAACACAACACTAAGAAATGCTTCGCTTCGACACAAGGTCGATGCCAGAATATTTGCCATGCAGAACAAGGCAGGTCTTTTCTTGGCATAAGAGAAGTGGTTTGTGATGGCAAGAACAAGCATTAGTATGTTGACCGTGAAACACACAATGAAAAGGCGCTTGTACAATATGAATAGACCTTGATCGAGTAAAATAACCGATAAACGAGATTGGTTGCTCTTAGGTTTGGAAGGCTTTTCAATATGCATAGCTTGTTCATCTTGCTTTTCAGCATCAACTTCTTCTTCTTCTCCATTGTCTAGGTTGCAAAAATGGCTACTGGCCATACTATTGGTTCTTATTACCAGATGATCAGGTAAAGGAACGATGCGGAAGGATGAGTTTTGGGCCCATGGAAGTCAGACCCATCTTCCTTTCTGACTGTTGGTGGGGATGTTCTCCATTTCTTGAGGGGTTTGTGACTTTATTTCGAATGAAACTGTAACAACCCGCATTCTACGCATCGGAGGATCGTAGGATATTTATTTCTTTCCCATATGAAGTCATATGGTCATGTAACTTTGGGAAACAATCATTAGAGTCATTTTCCATGTTCATGATTTTTGCCGATTTTTAAATGACCGTATTGCCCCTAGATGATCTTGTTTCGGCCATAACTTTTGATTGGAAAGGAATTTTGACCTGGAACCACTTCCATTGCCTCCGGATGATGGTTTACTTTTCCGTAGAGTGGTCATATGTGAAAAACGGACTTACCGTTTGGGAGATATGACTGAAACAAGTTTCAGATGGTGAAAAACAGCTTAATTGGGCTTAACCGGGTAATTAACAGCTAGGCCCAAAGGGGATTTCGGGATTGGAGATGTATAGGGGCTGATTAGGGTTAGAAAACATTTCTTTCAGCTGCCACTTTCATTCTTGGAACCCTAGCAATGGCCTCCAACACCCAAATCACCTTCTAATCACTTTCTAATCAAGTTTTGGCCTAATCTGCATCGAATCAAAAAAGATCTTCACCAAATCAGTATTAGAGCTGCTGTTAGACACCAGTATTCGCCCAAATCAGCGAGGCTTCAGTTCTGAAAATTTTATTCGTGGCCAAGGTGAGTGATTAGCATTGTTTTGACACTAATTAAAGTTAATTAAGGGTAATTACTGAAGATTAGTAAATTCATACACTAATAAATTCTAGAAAAAATATCTATAAATTCGAAAATAATATTTTATGCCTCTGGTAGAAATTTGTTTTGATTTGGTTAAGTTTCGTTAACCCTATGATTAGTTTTACTTAAACATGCTTAAGGGAAAATATGGGGTTTTGGCTATATTTGATCCGTTTTACATGTTATGGTTGATGTTTTAGTGTTTATGGTCACTTCTATTTGTTGCCATGACTGTATGACATGTTTTGTAATTGATTAGTATAGTTAGATTGGTCGAAAACGTCGTCGAATGGCGTAAACAAGTTGCTGGAAAAGTTGCGGAAAATTGCGCAGGGTTTCGGATCGGATCGGGTATGGGCTCGTATCGGATAGGAGAGCTGGGCAAGGAATCCGAACCGAACTGAAGTCTGTCACAAAGGAAATTTAGCAGGAAGGAAGGCCATTGCTTAGAGTTGGAGTTGGACAGAGGATCGGATTGGAGCTAGGGAGCGGATCGGATCGGAGCTAGGGAGCGGATCGGATCGGAGCAGGCAAGCGAGCGGGAACGTATCGGGCGAATGGAAAAGGATGGGATCAGATCGGGAAACCTAGTAGGGAGCAACCACCGAACCGAATAGAGGATGGGCACTATACTTCCGAACCGAACCGAGGAGGGATGGAGCACTGATCCAGACATGGACTAGGACCACTGAACCGAACCGAGCTGGAAGGTTACACCGAACCGAACTGAGCCAGACAAGGAACATCGAACCGTACATATGCTATTACAACTACGCGACGACTTTTCTGAAGACCAACTCCAATTCGGCCAAAACCCGAGATGCAAAGGAAGTCCAAATGAGGAGCTTTGACTCAGGATCCAGTTGGGAACCAATGAGTGAGCTTCATGATTGGGCTTTGCTGCGGGACGTGTGCAAAGGGGTTGTCGATGTTTGTAGCTTTGAATCACTATGTGTAGGGAGTATCTGAACGGATTCAGGGCCACAGTGGCCTAGGCACGACTAAAGGGGCTATAGACCAATGAAGTGGGGTCATTTGTAAAGATTTGGTCATGACTCCATGTGGTAAGCTTGGTAGTAGCAGTAGTTGTACAAGTCGAAATCTGTCACTACTTCGATGGGTCTAGTGATTGACAGTGGTGGACATCGTATGCTTTACGCACTGAGTGAGAGATGTGAGGATGGTTGCTATGGTTGATATGTTTTCCCATCATTATGACATGCACACCCCACCCCCGTATTCTTTACACTATTCGTTACGGCACCTTAGAGTATTGAACGGTATGTAGTGCTAACTCTTTGGTTATAGGTCCAGGTTCAGGTATGGTTTAGTATACCTGTTATTGTTCTGTTTAGATGCTTATCGCTCATACCAGACTTTTGTCTGACCCAGAGTTTTATGTCTCTTCTTATTACTCTGGGTGCTCACATGAGCAGAGTAGAGACAGGTTAGCTGGTGATGTGCAAGTAGCTGATTCGGAGGCGAGCAGGAGGCTTCCACGTATGATACATATAGTATTCTCCTTGTATTGTTGAAGATCACTGCTTGGGCATTAGTAGTGCATCTTCTACTTTGGCTTTCTTTTGTTTTAGAGACAGTAAATTTGGAAAGTTGTAATAAGCTGTATTTGGATTTCCGCTGCTCTGATGTTGATGTTTGTTTTAGTTATCAGCTTATGCACTGTCTCACCTGTTTTATGTCAAGTATATTATTATTATATTTTGTTCCATGCGCTGTGAGACATTCTGTAGGTTCCTTGTTAGTTCATTCTATTCTTTCCTTTCTTTGGTGACCGTTCCGTGCTAGTCGGGCATGTGTATAGCGCACCTTCAGAAGAAATGCAGGCTGGTGCGGGGCGGGCCATTACACTTGGTATCAGAGCTCTAGGTTGCGTAGTTAACCTTGGGAAGTCATCGGGGAGAGATAGTATATGTATATGAGAGCGCGTATTTGTGATTATTTTGGTTTTCAAAGCTATATATATTTTATTATTAGTATAGCTAAGGATAAAATCGTACTGCACTAGCACCACTATGGAGATGGTTAATCGTTTTCTCTATGCAGATTAAGCGATGAGCCGATACGCAAGGGGTACCGGTAGAGGAGCAAATAATGGGAATGCTGCTGACATGAGGACGATGTTTATTGACCTCATGAGAGAGATGCTTAGGGATGTGCAGAGGGAAGCTCCCAATGGTGGTAATGGTGGTGATCCAATAGTGTAGGCGCCTAGGGCCGATTTCGCCAAGCTGAACAAGGATTATACTAGTCTTGGTGGGAAGCCGTTCCACCGAACGGAGTCAGCTACATATGTTCAGGATTGGTTGGATAACTGCGAGCGTATCTTCGAAGCCTTGGGTATTGAGGATGCGATGAAGAGAAAGTTGGCATCCCGTCAGCTCCAAGGACGGGCAATGAATTGGTGGAATGCTATAAAGGCAGCTACTCCCGAGGATCAGATTACTTGGGATCAGTTTAAGGTTCGCTTTAGCGATAAGTTCATTCCAGCTGCTCAGAAGTCGGTGTTGTTTAAGAAATTCTTGGAGCTCAAGCAGAATGGCAGAGATGTCTCGGAGTATATTGCTGAATTCGACACTTTTTCGAAGTATGGGTTATCTCTTATTGATACTCCCGAGAAGAAGAACGAGAAATTCATAACTGGTTTGGATCAGTACTTGGGGGAAAGGCTTATTAACCACATCGATGAGACGTTTGAATCGATTGTTGGGAAAGCATTAAGGTAAGAGAGTCTTTACCCTAAGCCAAAGACTGAGGCTGCATCTGCAGAGGAACTGAAACCGCAAGCAAGCGGTGGAGGTAAGAATGGTTCTTAGAATAAGAGAAAGCAGAGTCAGACTAAGGATGGCCAGAAGAAAAAGAATAAGCAAGATGTTGAGTGCTTCAGCTATGGTAAGAAGGGCCATTATGCTAGTAATTGTCGGGCCAAGCCAGCGGATAGGAAGTGCTTCAACTGGGGCCAAGTGGGACATCACAAGGACAAGTGTCTGCAACCCCCTAAAGAAAAGCAAATGGTGAAAGCATATGCCCTTAATGCTATTCCTTCTTCGTCGAATGCCCCAACTGCGGCGGAGAAGGGAAAGAATGTCGTTATTCAAGGTATGCTTTCCGTTTATGATGTTCCTGTTAGAGTTTTGTTTGATACAGGGGCTTCCAGTTCTTTCATATCTAGTGACCTGGTAGATAGGTTGGGAATGGAGCCCGAGATTGTCGATAGACCTTTAGTAGTGACGAACCCGATTGGTGGTTCGACTAACCTTAGCATGATTTGTCGTAGTGTGGTCTTATCGAGTCATGGATGCATGTTTGTTTGTGATTGCTTTGTTTTGGGCTTTACTGGGTTTGGCATTATTTTGGGAGTAGATTGGCTCCAAAGATACGGGGTGGTGGTAGACTGTGAGGGCTTTTTAGTGACAGCTAGAGCAGATGATGGGCGGAGGATAGTGTTTGGTGGTCTACCCAGTGAGGGGGTATTGGCTAGTTTTCTAAATTCCCTCGACATTCCGCATAGTGAGTTGTCAGGTTTGCCCGTGGTTGGCCAGTATCCGGATGTCTTCGAAGAAGTGACCTGGCTTCCACCACATCGAGAGATTGAGTTCCGTATTGACTTGGTGAGAGATGCCAGACCAATAGTGATGCCAGTGCGTCGTATGGCACCAAGGGAGCAGCGAGAGCTCGGGGTGCAAGTCAGCGATCTTTTGAAGAAGGGATTTATTATAAGGAGTGTTTCTGAATGGGGAGCACCAGTTGTGTTTGCTACCAAGGCGGATGGTTCCCTTCGTTTGTGTGTAGACTACCGCGAGTTGAATAAAGTGATGAGGAAGAATAAGTATCCTCTACCACGGATAGATGATTTGTTTGATCAGTTGAGTGGCGCAAGAGTATTTTCTCAGTTGGATCTCGCGACGGGTTTTTAGCAGCATAGAGTGGATGCTGAGAGTATTGCTAAAACGGCGTTTCGGACGCCGTCTGGGTTTTATGAGTTGTTGGTCATGCCATTCGGGCTGACTAATGCACTAGCATATTTTGTGGATCTTATGAATAGGGTATTCAGAGATCAGTTGAATAAGTTTGTCCTTGTGTTCGTGGATGATATTTTGGTCTACTTGAGGACAGAGGAAGAACACAAGGAACATTTAAGAATAGTGATGGAGGTGTTGAGAAAACACCAATTGAAAGCAAAGTTTTCTAAGTGTCACTTTTGGAGGAGGGAAGTGAGGTTCTTGGGCCATGTTGTTTCAGAGAATGGTATCGCCGCGGATCCTACGAAGGTGGCTACGGTATAAGATTGATCTACGCCCAAGAATGCAACGGAAATAAGAAGTTCAAGGGGTTAGCTGGATATTATCGTAAGTTTATCCAAGACTTCTCCAAGATAGCAGCACCATTGACCAATTTGACCAAGAAGAATCAAGCTTTTGTCTGGGACGAAAGATGCGAGAATGCATTCAAGAGTCTAAAATAAAAGTTGACGCGCGCACCAGTGTTAGTCATTCCTAAGGGGAATGAAGAGATGATGGTGTACACAGACGCATGTGGTACCGGACTAGGTGCTGTATTGATGCAAGGCGGTAGGGTTGTAGCTTATGCAAGTCGGCAATTGAAACCGCACGAGAGAAGATACCCTACCCATGATTTGGAATTGGCAGCGATCGTGTTCGCGTTGAAGATGTGGAGACACTATCTCTTGGGAGAAAGATTCGAGTTGTTTACAGATCATAAGTCATTGAAGTATCTTTTCTCTTAGAAGGATCTAAATCTCCGACAGCAAAGATGGTTAGAATTCTTGGCTTCCTATGATTTTGACATCGCATATACACCAGGAAAGGGCAATGCAGTAGCCGATGCACTGAGTAGAAGACATGCCAGTTTAGGGGCTATGTTTCTTGAATGGAAGCAACTGGAGTACATCGCTGGGTATAATTTCAGACCAAAGTGCGAATTGGATCCAGAAATGTTAGCAAGTTTGACGATCAGATCCATTTTGATTGAGCGGATTGGTTCCAGTCAGAGGAGCGATCCTAACTTATTGGAAGTCATCTCCAAGTTAGAGATGGGTATCGACGAGGAGATGAACAAGTATGGGCTTGATCGAGATGGATGGCTTAGAAAGAATGGAAGACTAGTTGTACCTAATGTCAATGGATTGAGAGATGAAGTGCTTAGAGAATGTCATCTCTCAAAACTGACTATACACCCCGGTGGTAACAAGATGTATCGAGATATGAAGCAGACCTACTACTGGGAAGGGATGGAAAGAGACATTGGGAAGTTTATATCCAAATGCATGAATTGCCAGCTAGTTAAAGCTGAGCAAAAGAAGCCTAGTGGTTTGCTACAACCATTAGAAATTCCAGAATGGAAGTGGGAACAAGTCTTAATGGATTTCATTGATGGGTTACCAAGGACTAGATCGGGCCATGATAGCATTTGGGTGATTGTGGACCGATTGACTAAGAGTGCGAGGTTTATACCCGTCAAGTCAAATAGGACGGCAGCTAAGCTAGCTGAACTATATGTAAAGTGGGTAGTGAGATTTCATGGAATACCCAAGGGCATTGTGAGTGACCGAGACCCGTTGTTCACTAGTGGATTTTGGAAGAGCTTACAAGAGGCGTTAGGATCAGAATTACATCTCAGTACCGCGTATCATCCTCAAACCGATGGTCAAACAGAGAGGGTGAATCGTATATTGGAAGACCTCTTGAGAGCTTGTGTACTGGATTTTGGTGGATCATGGGATGACCATTTGAATCTAGTAGAGTTTGCATATAATAATAGCTACCAATCCAGTATCGGTATGGCTCCATTTGAAGCTTTGTACGGAAGACCGTGCAACTCGCCGTCATGTTGGGTAGAAACTGGTGAGAAGTTTGTGCTTGGACCCGATGTGATAAGAGAAACTTCGGCTAAGATTAGGATTATCCAACAGCGAATGATGGTTGCCCAAGATAGGCAGAAAAGTTATGCTGATAAAAGGGGAAGAGAATTAAGGTTCTCCATTGGCAACTTGGTGTTTGTCAAGATTTCTCCGTTAAAGAGCGTAATACGATTTGGCAGGAGAGGCAAGTTAGCACCAAGATTCGTTGGTCCATTCCCAGTTCTCGAGCAAATTGGGAATTTGGCATATAAAGTTGAATTACTAGAGAAGATGGCAGGAGTTCACAATGTATTTCATGTTTCCCAGTTAAGGAAATTCGTGCATGACCCAGATGTGACTATTTCACCTGATCAGTTGGATGATATCGAAGTTGAACCCGAGGCGGTTGGGAACCGCAAGCCTATGCGTATTATTGGGAACGATACGAAGCAACTTCGAAGGAAAGCGGTGAATCTAGTCAAAGTCCAGTGGGGCGAGAATGAGAATGACTGTACTTGGGAGACAAAGGAGAGCATTAGGAAGACGCATCCAGAACTTTTCACCTGGTAAGATTTACTTTGCGATTTAGTTATTCCGCATGCTAGGATAGACTTGTTTTGCATGTTTGATTGTTGTTTCATGCCTGATAGGCATGCGGGACCCTTTGTGTGTTTTGGTTAGGGAATTTCGGGGGCGAAATTTCTTAAGGGGAGAAGAATGTAACAACCCGCATTCTACGCATCGGGGGATCGTAGGATATTTATTTCTTTCCCATATGAAGTCGTATGGTCATTTAACTTTGGGAAACAATCATTAGAGTCATTTTCCATGTTCATGATTTTTGCCGATTTTTAAATGACCGTTCTACCCCTAACTGATCTTGTTTCGGCCATAACTTTTGATTGGAAAGGAATTTTGACCTGGAACCACTTCCATTGGCTTCGGATAATGGTTTACCTTTCCATAGAGTGGTCACATGTGAAAAACGGACTTACCGTTTGGGAGATATGGCCGAAACAAGTTTCAGATGGTGAAAAACAGCTTAATTGGGCTTAACCGGGTAATTAGCAGCTAGGCCCAAGGGGGATTTCGGGATTGGAGATGTATAGGGGCTGATTAGGGTTAGAAAACTTTTCTTTCAGCCGCCACTTTCATTCTTGGAACCCTAGCAATGGCCTCCAACACCCAAATCACCTTCTAATCACTTTCTAATCAAGTTTTGGCCTAATCTACATCAAATCAAAGAAGATCTTCACCAAATCAGTATTAGAGCTGCTGTTAGACACCTGTATTCGCAAAATTAGCGAGGCTTCAGTTCTGATAATTTTATTCGTGGCCAAGGTGAGTGACTAGCATTGTTTTGACACTAATTACAGTTAATTAAGGGTAATTAGTGAAGATTAGTAAATTCATACACTAATAAATTCTGGAAAAATATCTATAAATTCGAAAATAATATTTTATGCCTCTGGTAGAAATTTGGTTTGGTTTGGTTAAGTTTTGTTAACCCTATGATTAGTTTTACTTAAACATGCTTAAGGGAAAATATGGGGTTTTGGCTATATTTGATACGTTTTACATGTTATGGTTGATGTTTTAGTGTTTATGGTCACTTCTATTTGTTGCTATGACTGTATGACATGTTTTGTGATTGATTAGTATAGTTAGATTGGTCGAAAACGTCGTCGAATGGCGTAAACAAGTTGCTGGAAAAAGGTGCAGAAAATTGTGTAGGGTTTCGGATCGGATCGGGTATGGGCTCGGATCGGATAGGAGAGCTGGGAAAGGAATCCGAACCGAACTGAACTCTAGCACAAAGGAAATTTAGCAGGAAGGAAGGACATTGCTTAGAGTTGGAGTTGGACAGAGGATCGGATCGGAGCTAGGGATCGGATCGGATCGGAGCAGGCAAGCGAGCGGGATCGGATCGGGCGAATGGAGAAGGACGGGATCAGATCAAGAAACCTAGAAGGGAGCAACCACCGAACCGAACAGAGGATGGGCACTATACTTCCGAACCGAACCGAGGAGGGATGGAGCACTGATCCAGGCATGGACTAGGACCACCGAACCAAACCAAGGTGGAAGGTTACACCGAACCGAACCGAGCTAGACGAGGAACACCGAACCGAACTGTACGTGTGCTATTTACTACTATGAGACGACTTTTCTGAAGACCAACTCCAATTCGACCAAAACCCGAGATGCAAAGGAAGTCCAAATGAGGAGCTTTGACTCAGGATCCAGTTGGGAACCAATGAGTGAGCTTCATGATTGTGCTTTGCTGCGAGACATGTGCAAAGGGGTTGTCGATGTCTGTAGCTTTGAATCACTATGTGTAGGGAGTATGTGAACGGATTTCGGGCCACAGTGGCCTAGGTACGACTAAACGGGCTATAGACCAATGAAGTGGGGTCATTTGTAAAGATTTGGTCATGACTCCATGTGGTAAGCTTGGTAGTAGCAGTAGTTGTACAAGTCGAACTCCGTCACTACTTCGATGGGTCTTGTGATTGACAGTGGTGGACATCGTATGCTTTACGCACTGAGTGAGAGATGTGAGGATGGTTGCTATGGTTGATATGTTTTCCCATCATTATGACATGCACACCCCACCCCCGTATTCTTTACACTATTCGTTATGGCACCTTAGAGTATTGTACGGTATGTAGTGCTAATTCTTTGGTTGCAGGTCTAGGTTCAGGTATGGTTTAGTATACCTGTTATTGTTCTGTTTAGATGCTTATCGCTCATACCAGACTTTTGTCTGACCCAGAGTTTTATGTCTCTTCTTATTGCTCTGGGTGCTCACACGAGCAGACTAGAGACAGGTTAGCCGGTGATGCGCGAGTAGTTGATTCAGAGGCAAGCAGGAGGCTTCACGTATGATACATATAGTATTGTCCCTGTATTGTTGAAGATCACTTCTTGGGCATTAGTAGTGCATCTTCTACTTTAGCTTTCTTTTGTTTTAGAGACAGTAAATTTGGAAAGTTGTAATAAGCTGTATTTGGATTTCCGCTGCTCTGATGTTGATGTTGGTTTTAGTTATCAGCTTATGCACTGTCTCACCTGTTTTATGTCAAGTATATTATTATTATATTTTGTTCCATGCGCTGTGAGACATTCTACAGGTTCCTTGTTAGTTCATTCTCTTCTTTCCTTTCTTTGGCGACCGTTCCGTGCTAGTCGGGCATGTGTACAGTGCACCTTCAGAGGAAATGCAGGCTGGTGCGGGGCGGGCGGTCACAGAAACGCAGGGGCAGCTTGATGATCTTGGAGCTGTTATTGGTTTCCCCATTGATGGATGGTTCAGTTGAAGGGGAGATGATGGAATATGTGCAAGTGTTGATTGGGTTTTCTTTGGTGTGCTTGATATGGTGTTCATGGTGCTTATATATAGTTAGAGATTGTTTGAAGTGACAAGTGCTTGGGGGCTTATGATATCCAAAAACTTGATCGTCGCTTTCCTATGAACTAGAAAAGCGCGAATTTTAAATTAAATTACTGCAAGCGCACAAGTGTGTAGCATACTGGTCGAACACAGGGAGGCAAATTAAATCAAATTATTTAAATAATTTCTTGGGCGAGTTAGACAAAATTTGGAGGTTGATTTTGAAAACAATAAAAATTGAAACTGCGATCCGATTCAGAACAAATCTAATTGAACCGACGGTCAGATCACAATTATCAATTGGAAATTAAAATGCAAAACAGAAATAAAATACAGAAATTAAAATTGCAAGAAAAGAAGAACAACAAAAAGTAAATTAGGATTGTCGTTGAAACTAATCAAACGACTAATCACTAATAAAAAAATATAAAACACAATTGGTGTTCTTCTAAAACTAATTATGAAGACAACACCAATTGCTAAGAAAAAGAAAATTGTAGAAAAATAAAAGAGAAATAGAAACTTTATTAATGCAGAAGAAGAGAAAATAGGATACATAATAATGGATGGTGGCTACAATGATATTACAAGGGTATATATAGGAGATAAGCAAACCCTAACCCTAACCCTAATACAATGATAGATGGGCCTTAGGGAATTCACCAAAAGAGTTTACAATGAGAATCTCAAATGGGCCTTAGTTATATCTATTAATTTTTTTGGCCTTTCTTCTTTTTCTCTTGGTTCTTTGACAAGCCTCCCTTGATTTGAGATGTGCATGGACTTTTTATAAATCATTTTGTTATCCAGCAACAACTAGATGTGGGATCTTCCTCTACAATTCTTCAAAATGTAAATATATAGCAATCTGATCTCCATTTCTCTACTTTTCTGGTTGCATGCGGGCTGGGTTGGAATATCTGTGAAAGTAACAAAACAATGCCCAAGTAATATTTATTTATATACAAAAGACAAGATATAAGAGCATAAAATAAACACATTTCTATGTCAATCAAATACCCCCACACTTATCTTTTACTCGTCCTCGAGTGAAACAAAAATTAAAAACTAAAGTAGATAGGTCACACTTTCGTAGGAAACACGATTGCATTGAGCGTATGCAATAAGCCGTTAAACCTCTAGGTGTCCCTAGTAGGACGAGTGGTGTCTCGTGAGGGTTTTCAGCGGATACTACCCACAAAATCCAAATGCAGTATGTGTGGTTCTAATGTAACTTCATGAATGTAAAGGACTTATGAAATTGAAAACAAAAATTGAAAACAAAAATTGAAAACACGACTTGTTTCAGGAAAGTGGTACAACAATTTAAGTTAACAATTTCTAATCAGTTGATTTTATTTTAGATACCTCAACTTGTTACAAATTTTCTATATAAATCAAGTTTTCAAATGTTAAATTCTAGTTTGGCCAGTTGGTTCGGTCTATAACATAGTGTAGCCATGAAATAGATTCTTAGTTTGCTTGGCACAGTTTGTAAAGTGGTATTCTAATTTCCTTGTGTATGGCTAGTCAAATCAATATGGTCAAGAAATGTTTAGGCATCATCGCTTATTCTCTATTCTATAAAATTTTAAAATTTATGATTAAGTTCATACACCTAACTTAGAAAACCAAGGTTTACCACCCATGCACTGCCTCGCGGACTAACGGAGAGTGGGTAAAGAGCTTGGCGGATTGTGCAGGCCGACTTTGACTTTGTCAACAACGTGTCGGTAATCCTTAGGTGTCCAATCTCATAAAATGAGACCAAGATATTCCAACGCTGACTTTGTCAACAACATGTCGGATAGAGCTTGGCAGGTTTGCACACCAACGCTAGATATACAAGCAATGTTGGATACCCTTGGATTTCTATTATTATTATTGAAATTATAAGCACAAAAGAGAGTTACGCGAATTCAACTTAACACAACTTAGTTTTAAATATTTTGAAAAGCCAATATAAGTATTTTAAGTCCTCCACTTATTTAAACAAAGACTACAATATAGAATAGATTTCATGGCCATCACCTAAGAATCTCCCTCTGTACCGGTTACACTATTATCCCTCAAAATTCAACTTTTCATTATATTTCTTATTCGATCTAAGTTGAGAGAAAAAAATACTATCAACTGAATAAAAGTCGTAAACTTATTTCGTAGTATCACTCTAAAATGAGTCGTGTCTGTGTGATTGTGTGTGTTTTTTTTTAAAAGATGATGTAATGCAGATTTGACTCCCCCACACTAGATTGAGAGAGTGTCCCAACTGTCTAGGGTATGTTGACCAAAATGGAAGAGAAAAATAAAAATAAAAGAAAACAAAAGGAACATGTACCACCTGATTTACGGTGGATGATCATGAAGATCGATAAGGTCATTGTCTTCGTACTGCTCGATTTCCAAAAATGTTTTCAGTCGTTGACCGTTTACTTTGAAGATTTTTCCATCCTTAGGATTTTCAATTTCAACTGCTCCATGAGGATATACTGTTTTCACAACATAAGGTCCAGTCCATCGAGATCTGAGTTTTCCTAGAAACAAGTGAAGTCTAGAGTCGTATAAAAGAACTTTTTATCCTACATTGAATTCCTTACGAAGTATGTTCTTGTCGTGTTGGGCTTTGGTTCTTTCTTTAAAGATTTTCGCATTTTCATATGCTTCATTTCTTAATTCCTCTAATTCTGAAATTTGTAACTTCCTATGTGCGTCGGCCTTCTCTAAGTCAAAATTCAAAAGTTTAATTGCCCAAAGAGCACGATGCTCTAATTCAAGAGGTAAGTGACAGGCCTTCCCAAAGACTAACCGATATGGTGACATTCCTAGATTGGTTTTGTAAGCAGTGCGAAAAGCCCAAAGTGCATCAATCAGTTTTAAGGACCAATCTTTTCTATTGGAATTCACAGTTTTCTCAATCTTTTCTATTGGAATTCACGGTTTTCTCAAGAATTTGTTTGATTTGTCTATTGGAAACTTCTACTTGCCCACTAGTTTGTGGATTGTAAGGGGTCGATAGCTTGTGTGTGATTGAGTATTTCTTGAGCAAGGACTCAAAAGCACGATTACAGAAATGAGTGCCATTATCGCTAATGATAGCTCGAGGCGTGCCAAAGCACAAAAAGATGTTTTCTTTGAGAAATTTGATAACAACCTTGTTGTCGTTGGTTTTGGTCGGGATGGCTTCAACCCATTTTGAGACATAGTCTACCGCAAGCAAGATGTAAAGATTCCCAAATGATTTAGGAAATGGTCCCATGAAATCGATGCCCCAAACATCGAATAACTCAATCACTAAAATGGGGTTGAGAGGCATCATGTTTCGCTTAGTGATTCGACCCATTCTTTGACATCGATCGCATTTAGAGCAAAATTCGAAAGCGTCACGAAACAGTGTGGGCCAATAAAAACCGCTTTGCAATACTTTTGCAGCAGTTTTTCTTGGTCCAAAATGACCGCCACAAGCATGGTCATGTGAGAAAGAGAGAATACTTTGGTGTTCATGATCGGGTACACACCGTCGAATGATTTGGTCTGGACAGTATTTGAAAAGATATGGATCGTCCCAATAGAAGTTTCGAACTTTAGAAAGGAATTTTTGCTTATATTGTTTTGACCATTCAGCGGGTGTTTGTTGTGTGACAAGATAATTCACAATGTCAGCGTACCAAGGGGTGTTAGAGATGGAAAGAATTTGTTCGTCGGGAAAATAGTCATCGATTTGGGTGTCATCAATATTTTCATGCATAATTCGAGAGAGATGGTCAGCTACAACATTCTCAGAACCCTTTTTATCTCGTATTTCTATGTCAAATTCTTGAAGAAGAAGAAGGATCCAACGAACCAAACGGGCCTTAGCATCCTTTTTAGAAAGCAAATATCGTAAGGCAACATGGTCAGTGTAAACTATGACTTTGGATCCTATGAGATATGGTCTGAATTTCTCAAGAGTGAAGACAACTACTAAAAATTCCTTTTCAGTAGTTGAGTAATTCAATTGGGCCTCATTTAAGGTTTTGCTAGCATAGTAAATGACTCGAGGGAGTTTATCGATTCGTTGGCCCAAGATGGCCCCAATCGCAAATTCAGAAGCGCCACACATAAGTTCGAAGGGTTGAGTCCAATCAGGGGGTTGAATGATGGGAGTTGTGGTCAAGATTGACTTAAGAGTTTCGAAAGATGTTTTGCAATCATTGGAAAATTCAAACTTGACGTCTTTGGCAAGTAAGTTCGAGAGAGGTTTTGAAATTTTCGAGAAATCTTTAATGAATCTTCTATAGAACCCCGCATGGCCAAGAAATGAATGAACATCCTTGACAGACTTAGGCGGAGGTATATTAGCAATCAAATCAATTTTGGATTTATCGACTTCAAGGCCATCTTTTGAAATGACATGACCTAGAACTATCCCCCTTTTTACCATGAAATGACATTTTTCCCAATTAAGCACGAGTGATTTCTCCTTACAACGTTTTAGCACGAGTTCTAGATGAGCGAGACATTGGGAAAAAGATGATCCGAAGATTGAAAAATCATCCATAAATATTTCCAAGAATTCTTCCACCATATCAGAGAAAATACTCATCAAACACCTTTGAAAAGTCGCGGGGGCATTACAAAGACCAAAAGGCATGCGACGATAAGCAAAGGTTCCAAAGGGACAAGTAAAGGTGGTCTTATGTTGATCCTCTAAAGCAACAGGGATTTGGTTATAGCCAGAGTATCCATCGAGAAAACAATAGTACTCATGACCCGCTAGGCGTCCGAGCATTTGGTCAATAAAAGGCAAGGGAAAATGGTCTTTTCGTGTGGCTGAGTTGAGCTTTCGATAGTCGATACACACACGCCATTTTGTTTTGATTTTTGTTGGGACGAGCTCATTACTTTCATTTTTGATCACTGTGACTCCTGACTTCTTCGGTACAACTTGTACCGGACTCACCCAAGTACTGTCAGAGATGGGGTAGATGATGTTATTGTCCAAGCATTTGATTATCTCCTCCTTGACCACTTCTCTCATGTTTGGGTTTAATCGCCTTTGAGCCTCACGGGTGGGTTTAGCCTCATCAATTAAATGTATGCGATGTTCCACAATTGACGGGCTAATCCCTTTTATATCGCTCAGTTCCCACCCCAAAGCATCTTTATTTTCCCGCAAAATTTCTAAGAGTTTTTCTTCTTGGTCCTCGGTAAGATCAGAGGCCAAGATTACAGGAAGAGTTTCTGAGGAGTCTAAGTATGCGTACTTAAGGTCTTGTGGCAAGGGTTTGAGATCTAACTTAGGATGTTCTTGAGTGTTAACATTGGTCAACATTCCTTGATTAGATTCAGAAGACGAAGGATTTAAGTCAAGAAATTCATTCAGTTCAGAAATGTATTCGAGTTCATCGAAATCGAAGTCGAAATGGCCAAGACACATTTTCAAGGCTTCAGAAATGTCATTATAGATTTCATCAACTGTGGTTTGAATCATGTCGATTTCCTCGGTCTCAAAATCCCTAGGTTGTTTGTTGAGATTGAAGATGTTTAGCTCAATGGTTAGGTGCCCGAAGGAAAGTCGAAGTTGACCGTTCCTACAATTTATGACAGCATTTAAGGTCGCTAAGAAAGGCCATCCTAAAATCAACGGTATTTGAACATTGGGATTTGAGACAGGCTCTGTTTTTAAAACTATGAAATCGACAGGGAAGTAAAACTGTTAGATCTGTATCAAGACGTCTTCGATTATTTCCAATGGCTTTTTGATAGATCGATCAGCTAGCGGAAGAGTGATGTTCGTTGGTTTAAACTCCCCTAATCCAAGTTGACGATAAACAGTATAAGGAAGAAGATTGACACTGGCACCAAGATCGAGTAAGGCACGAGAGATGTGAGTGCTTCCTATTTTGCAATCAATCGTAGGGCAGCCAGGGTCTTTGTACTTGACTGGGGCAGGGTTCGAAAGAACAAAGCTTGTATTCGCAGTTAGAAAGGCAGTTTTTGGGACATTAGTCGCACGTTTTTGTGTGCACAATTCCTTAAGACATTTAGCATATTGAGGAATTTGTTCAATGGTGTCTAAAAGAGGAATGTTCACATGGACTTGTTTGAAAATTTCTAAAATTTTATCGAAATTCGCCGCGTTCTTCTTATTATTGAGTCTATGGGGAAATGGAGCTATTGGTTTTTCGACTCTGTGATCAGTTTCATCATTCGAAGAAGAAGGTTTATCCACGGAAAAAGAAGGTGGTAAGGTTGTAGAAGATGTAATGTTGGTATTGCCTACATCGATTTTCGAAGGTGGGTCGGGTTTGCCGACACTAGGAGAGGAACTGTTGGGATTGCCAACATTTGAGGAAAATGGAGGTGTAGAAGAATTGGCATTTGAAGCCAATGGGTGTTCATCAAGATTTGGCATTGGGGTTGAGTTAGAAGGCTCGCCAGGGTTGCCCACATTATTATCAATCCTCTTTCCAGATCGAAGGGTTGTAATAGCATTGACCGGATTATGGTTTTCGTCCTCATAAGAATTTATAGCACGAGTGTTATATTTTGGATTCACCTCAGGTTGACTAGGCAACTTTCCTTTCTCATTATTTTTCATTAGTTCTTTCATCATATTCATCATTTTTCGAGTTTGACATCTTGATTATTTATTTGTTTCTCTAATCGAACAATATCTTGTGAAGATTGACCAGATTGAGAGGACAGGTTCGATGATTGAAAATTGGGATGCCTATAAGGTTGTTTGGATTGAGATGCAGTTTGAGAGGTTTGAGAATTGGGAGGTGGAGCTTGAAAATTCGGATTTGGAATAAAGGGTTGCACGTGAGATGGGTTAGCCGAATTATTGGGGTTTGACCAAGAAAAATTTGGGTGGTTCCTCCAACCAGGATTGTATGTGGATGAGTAAGGATTATTTTGAGCTATAGCATTAGCTTGGTCCTGAGAGTAATAGTGGGGTAGCCCTTCTCCGGCTTGAGGAGTTTGATTTTCTAAGGGAATTTTACTTGGGTCCACGACATGCACTCCTCTAGTAGAAGTACGAATGGGAACACGAATTGATTCCCACTGCATGTCCTTTTCAGAATAATCTTCTAAGAATTTCCAAGCTTCATCGGCCGTCTTAGACATAAAGTCTCCTCCACACATTGATTCTAATTGAGTTCTAGTCTGATAGTTTAGCCCTTCATATGCAATTTGACATAAGTGATCTTTTAGAATTCCATGATGAGGACAACTATATAATAGTTGGTTGAATTTTTCAAAGTATTTTGAAAAAGTTTCCCCCTCATTTTGACAAAATTGATTTATCTCGGTTCGAATTTTGAGAGTTTTATGGAAAGGGAAAGGGAAAAACTTTTTCAAGAATGCAGTGACAAATTCATCCCAACTTCTTATGGAATGTTTTGGAAGAGAATTTAGCCATATTTTAGCGCTTTCAAGTAGTGCAAATGGAATTAGCCTCAGCTTGATCGATTCGTTAGACAGTTGTTGCATTTTTGTTGTGGACGCATACAATTCAAATTCACTTAGAAATTCATAAGCATTTTCAGACCCAGTAAACTTTGGTACCCCTTGAATAAAAGAATGTTTAAGCTTAAAATTGCTTCCTTCAGCTGGTGGGAACACGATGACAGAGGTTTGGACGGTCCTAGTCGGAAAACATCGATCACGAAGAGACAAGGGTCTATCCATTTGGATATTGAGATTTTGAAATTTTGATTTATTTGATTTTGATCTATCTCGTTTTGAAAGTTTTGGTTTATTTGAGAACCCCTGGGAGAATTATTTTGGCTAACACTTTTTTCACCCATTGTTGTTAAATGCAAGCACAGAAATCTGCTACAATGAAATTTTCTGTCCTTAATTGCTCCTAACCCAAAATTATAAAGTGACGCGTTTGATTACTTAGATCAAAAGATTTCTCAGCCAGTTAACGGACAGGAGTTATCGGTGCACCAGGAATCACCCTAGCAATGCAGCCGAAGGTTTAAGTACCTTCAGAGTAACAACCGATATAATATTTACAAATCATCGTAATATTTATAAACGGCTATTTCTCTGCCGTAGTCTAGACACCAAGAAATAATTCGTTCCAAATGAATCAACTATCACAATACAATTAAGCCCTAGATGAGCCTGTGACTCCCTTAAGTCCAACGTCTAACCATTATTATTAGTCAGATTCTACGATGAAATGCAATTTGTGGGCTAAGGAAAGGGTGATGAAATCCCTCACCTTATGTGAATTGGGGTATTGCCCTTAACAGAATGACTAAAAAGTGCAGAAATAACAACAATCACACAATTTAATTGCAGAAATTAAAAAATTTACATTCAAGCCGCTGCCCCTACAGAATTTTTTTACAACAATTGTCTATATTTTTTTATTTTGCAGCAGAGCACCTGTAGAGTTTTAAAAATTTCTCACCTTGATCGTCAGTCCGTCCAGTGAATTTGAGTAATGCTCACACTTCGAACTCCACTGTTTGCAAATTGGTTGACCTCTGAATTTCTTGCGTTTGCTTGAGTTTGTTCCTTGACTTTGATCTTTGATTCTTTTTCTTTCTTTCTGGATATTTTTTTTTGAATGAAATAAACAACTTAAAAAAAACAAGAAAAAGAAAACTAACAAGGAATTAGAAAAAAGAAAAAGAAAAAGAAATTAAATTAACAAAATAAAAAAACTAAACTCAGAAAAACAAAACAAAAACTAAGCTAAAGAATCAAAAGGAACTAGGCTTAACAAATACTTCTCACAAGCTTCCCACAAAGTTCTCACACACTAAAAATAAAGGCAACACAATACAAATCTCGCCTCAAATATGCTGCCCAAATCCCGACCCAAATGTGCCACACAACCCCAAATCTCGCCCCATATTTTTCCAAACAGATCGTGCCAATTTTTTTTTGAAACAAATAGATTTAACACCTTGCACACAAATAAATAAAACAAAGCCACGCACAAAGAATTTAAACAAACGGTCACAAACGAATATGAAGAAAGGAAAATTCTAGCGCCAACAAGTTGACAAATGGAAAGACTCACAACAAACAAGTCAACCACCCCAACTAATTAGGAGCACGCCCAATTTGTTAAACAAACACACCATCCGAACGAGTTAAATAAACAAATTAAAGTACCAGCGATTTCTCAAATAAATAATCACCTCCTTCTTCAACAGACTGCGATTACACCCACAAAAAAAAATCTCAGCTCTTTTTTTTTTTTCCGAAGTCGATTCAATTCAGAACTGAGCCTTCTATCAATTCAAAATTTCTCGCACTCAGATATTAGGGTTCGGGTGGTATTCGGCTTTCAGATCGAGTTGGGTTTTGAAGTTGCTGAATTGGGTTATTTCGTTTTTGGGGTTTCGAATCGGTTATGGGGTACTTCGGTTGAATGAGCTTGTTCGAACTGCAGCTTTTGGGAGGAAGCGGTTTTCAGTTGTGGTTGCGTGAGAAGAATATGTTGTTCGAATTTGGGTATTGCGGTATAACGAGGATTTGGATTTCAGCGCAGGCTTCGGTGATGGCAGGACTGGACGGTGTGTTTGAGATGAGTTTGTGTTGATGTTGAAACTCCCTGGAGGGGGACGTCGGTCTGAGACTTGGCGAGGATGACGTTGGGTGGACGGATGGTTGGTACGTGATTGGGAAGAACTGCGGTGGTGACTAAAGGAGTGTGAAGATGTTTGTAAGTGGGTGATGGATTGTGTTTGAAAGGTGATGGCACGGTGAAAATGGTCTGCGATGTACGTGAATACTGGTACGGGTGCGAAAATTTGATGAAGATGTTGACAGAACGGTGATGGGAATATCTGATGAATTTGTGGATAGAGGTGGATGGTCCTGGGTTGAAAAAGAGTTTTGCGTGGATGGTATTAGTTGACGGTGAGCAAAAGTATGGATGAATACAGGAAAGAATTTAAAACAGAAGGACCTCAAGAGAGAAGAAGAAAAGAAAATTTGTAATTCTCTCTCTTTTTTTTTGAGAATAAATTGGAGACAAAAGGAAAGAGAGATTGTAAAATTGGGAAGAAAATAAAAATAAAAGAAAAAGGTAAGAAATCAAAATAAATTGGCAAGTTTTTGTTATGGCTTGCGTGGTAGATGAGGTGCAGGAAAGTGACGATGGCTTAGATGAAGAGAGGGGCCAAGTATGAAAGCTGTCAGGTTGGAGTTTAGATCACTGAATTGAATGGTTGTGGAATTGTTTGTACCTATGTTTGATGTAGGGATGGATTTTACAGCGTTATGTGAGATAGTGGTAATGACGTGAAGTTAGGGGGATTGGATGTGAAGAGTAAGAATATAGGAAATCGGCAGAGTGAAGGAGGAAAGAAAGCAATGAAAAGGAAATTGCAAAAGATTTTTTTTATTTTAATTATGTTGAAAAGTGGAAAGAATCTGTAAAAGAAAAGGAATAGATTGAGAAATAAAAGGGAAAGAAATCAAAGAAAAACCAGAAAGATTTTTTTCTCTTGTATAGAAGATTATAGTATCATTAAATAATACTGAATCTTACCAATCAAGATTTTTTATATATATATACAAGAAATCAACAAAAAGAAATAAAAAAATAAAAAAAACTAACACGAATCAGAAATTTAATAAATAATAAAATTTAATCGTTACCTCCCCGGCAACGGCGCCAAAAACTTGATCGTCGCTTTCCTATGAACTAGAAAAGCGCGAATTTTAAATTAAATTACTGCAAGCGCATAGGTGTGTAGCATACAGGTCGAACACAGGGAGGCAAATTAAATCAAATTATTTAAATAATTTCTTGGGCGAGTTAGACAAAATTTGTAGGTTGATTTTGAAAACAATAAAAATTGAAACTGCGATCCGATTCAGAACAAATCTAATTGAACCTACGATCAAATCACAATTATCAATTGGAAATTAAAATGCAAAACAGAAATAAAATGCAGAAATTAAAATTTTAGGAAAAGAAGAATAACAAAAAGTAAATTAGGATTGTCGTTGAAACTAATCAAACGACTAATTACTAATAAAAAATGCAAAATACAATTGGTGTTCTTCCAAAACTAATTATGAAGACAACACCGATTGCTAAGAAAAGGAAAATTACAGAAAAATAAAAGAGAACTAGAAACTTTATTAATGCAGAAGAAGAGAAAAAAGGATACAGAATAATGGATGGGGGCTACAATGATATTACAAGGGTATATATAGGAGATAACCAAACCCTAACCCTAACCCTAATACAATGATAGATGGGCCTTAGGGAATTCACCAAAAGAGTTTACATTGAGAATCTCAAATGGGCCTTAGTTATATCTATTAATTTTTTTTTGGCCTTTCTTCTTTTTCTCTTGGTTCTTTGACAAGCCTTCCTTGATTTGAGATGTGCATGACCTTTTTATAAATTATTTTGTTGTCCAACAGCAACTAGATGTGGAATCTTCCTCTACAATTCTTCAAAATGTAAATATATAGCAATCTGATCTCCATTTCTCTACTTTTCTGGTTGCATGCGGGCTGGGTTGGAATATCTGTGAAAGTAACAAAACAATGCCCAAGTAATATTTATTTATATACAAAAGACAAGATATAAGAGCATAAAATAAACACATTTCTATGTCAATCAATGATATTCTGAAATGATCTATTAAGACATAGGGGGAAGGAAATGGTCAGAGTAAAAGGTCCATTTTTGGACTCGATGAGCACCAAATGGACTCATAAAGGTAGCCGACCTTGTGTTAATACTAAGAATTGTAATGAAACTTTTCTCAGCTATTTATCCGCAAATTTCGCAATGTCTCAGCGTAAAAAAATACAAAAAAAAATTGAGACCGCTATTTTGAACACAAATCGGAAGACATAAAGTCTAAAAGTTGGATTTTTTATATGGAGAGGTGGCATTAAGGAGAAATCCAATAGTAGATATCACTTGTATGACCAGTTGTGTCTAAGTGATAGATGCAAACCATGGGATAATTCTATAATTCAAATTTTGTGTTTCTCAATTTATGTCAAACTTTTTTGTTTAAATAGACATTCCAATATATATATATATATACACACACACATATGCATATATATATAGAGAGAGAGAAACTCTAAAGAGACACAAAATTTTGACACAAACGGTGACACAATTGGATCACCCCATGTATTACACCTCTCCATATAAAAACAAAAAGATCCAACGGTTGAGGATGTGTATCTCTCTCTTTGTGTCTAATTTTGTGTTCAAATAGTTACCTATATACACACACACACACACACAGATATATATATATATTTATATACACACCAGTACGCAAGCACGCCCGATGGACGTGTGCATAGATATATTTGACCAAAGCTGGAAATGATGTTTAGAATTAACAATCGTTGCAGCGCATTGGGTGTGCAAATGTAGGATATCACAAATATGAAAGAAGAAAAACGAAACATAATATGACAATAGACCATAAAATGCATATGGTTGGCCTTTTCCCATGAAGTTGGCAATATCCCAAACTAATGTGACACATGCGTAGGTTTGCCCGGAAACTGGTGTGAAACAAACATATGGAAGTTAGCTGTAATAAGAAATGAGGTGAATACAGCAGGAAAAATGATGTTTAAGATGCTGTACATAATACCTAGAACTGATGTGAATCATGTTGAACATATATAACGTAATAAATTAAGCAGAAAACTATAAAAAAAAAAGCAGCATAAATGACAGCATAGAACTCATTGTTACAATTTGGAGCATTGATTTTTTTTATGTCTTAGTAATGAATGGAGAGAATATATTCGTATCTCCGTTATATTTTCCTACATTATACATTTTTAAACTTCATTTGTCTATTGGCATTTAAAATATTTTCTACCTTAACCCAATTTATAACATTGCACGGGAAAGGATATAATACTGAATAGCTTGAAACAAAAATTAAGTACATTGCACTAACCAACGGGAATTCAGTAATGTTGAACACAATAAATGTATATTATTACATGATAAATTAATGAATGAACGAAATAAGAACTAAAAGTGAATGCCCATGCATGCATATTTTCTGAAAATGGAAGCAGTCCTGGTCTTCTTGATCCCTCCAAACACCAAGGTGTTTCATCCCTTTCAATCCAGCATCCATTTAAAGACATACTGTTACTGCCCGTATGCGATTTTTATTTTTTCATACCTGAAGCATGCTTGATTTCATAAATTGATAATAACAGATATATCAAGTTAATGTGATTTATATATAGTTGAGAACTATCAATTTTCCATACCTATGTTATTCAGATTTAGTTGGTCCACAAAAAACAGTAAAACATTAGCAACATCTCATTTTCTCCTTGAAATCTCGTATAATGAGCTAAGAACGACTACTGTGGTAGCAACTGCAACCCAACAGCTCTCTGTGCAAGTATAGCACCCGCCTTCGCATCACATTTAGCAACCATGCCCGTGCGAGGAGTAAATCCAAGATCAGAAAAGTTCTTGTGTGACTCTGCATAGTCTTTAAAGAAGGCTTCCTCATACTTTGCATACAAATCGACATAAGGTCTGAATTTTGGATCCTCCACCAAAGCCTTATCAGTAGGAAGATTCAGAAGCCCATCGTGTCCATTCTTTAACAACTCAATAAAGTAGGAGTTGTCGAATTTGAGAGGTTCTTTTGTCCAAGCACCATCAAACCCTAATCTATCTGGATGAGCTCTACCCAAAGTGTGAGCACCGGAAAGTGCCACAATATCCTTGTCTAACAAACCCATCCGGTAAGAAATCTCTCAAATGACCTGAGCCTTGCCTGGCATCTGGTAGACGCGCTTCTCCTGGACATACTAAAGAATCCCTCATTCCAGGAACAAAGTCAATAGTAGGACCTCCAGTGACCTCAACAGCAACAACTCCAGCTAGCCGGTAAAGATCTGCATATGTGATTCGTAGATGTTTTGGTTTGATTGGCTCCAAAAGTTCAATAGTTATTTTCAAGCCAGAATTTGCACCATGAGAGTATTCTTCTTCAAACCTGATCGAGCCAATTGGGCCACCTATTTTTGTACCGACGTCATAAGTTCCAGCATCATGGCAAGGCAGACGAAGCATGATGGGGGCATAGTTCTTGCTAGAGATGAGAGATTTGAGATCTCTTCGATCCCGCCCAATTTCCTTCAAATACTCGGCATAAACAATTGGAGCTGCCATTTTCGTATTTTATTTTTGGCCCTGCAGAAATAGTGTGACCCATATGCGAATTTGTTGTTCAAGAATCAACTCAGCACATTAAATATAGATATGAGGATTAGGTCATTTGGTTCTGAGTAATCTTGGTTCTAATACCATGACGGAAATAATCCCCTGAAAACTGCTAAAGACAAAACTCACATTGTTAATTGAAGAGAATGTGAAAAGCTAAAATAATGAGTAGAAGAAGGTAAACCTCAATGCCTTCTTTTTTGAAGATGCACATCGCACAGAGCCTCATTTCCATTTCCACACTTCTTATACTTTTCGTTAAGTCTTCATTTAGACCTGCAGCAAGAGTGGCACCGCTGCGTACATGTATAAATTTCTGACAGATTTCAATTTTTTGATTTTTTTTTAATCTTATGGGAATGTAAATCGATCATAACTGGAACTCATCCTGATGGTTCCTGATTTCCACAAAAGAGTGGAATCTTCACTCGCAGTGCTGAAATTGTAGGAAATCAGTAAGCTAACCAATAATAATCAGAACAAAAGTAATATAACAGTCCTGAGTACGTTAACCATGATAGTTTAATATTAGCCCTGGAAAATCTAATTTCATTGAAGGTTAAGACAATAAAATATACGATATAGATATGTAATTTGAATATGCTTGTTAGTTGTTGGATACATATACAGAAAGCATCGTATTTGCATGTATATTCAAAATTATTTTGTAACGTAGATAAAATCAATTTGAAAATCAACGTGTGAACAGATAGTGTGTTTAAAATTGAACTTAACGGATGTCAATTCATTCAGTGTCACAGCAGGAAAATTTCATTACACGATCATGCACTTGGTAAGTAATGGATTGTACTGAGAAAAATATTACATTTAATTTGCCTAGGCTGTCTGTTGATGCACTGCGTAGTACGTAAAACATAAATCCATTGAAATGTTTACTTCCTATAACAAAAGTAGACATTACAAAAAAATCAAGCAGAAAATGTGTGTACATTTTGCATGATAAGGACATAAACTTTATTTGTTCATTTTGCTTCATATTTATGAAAAATTTTTTGAAGAAAAAAAATCATAAAGAAGCACTTTTATTCACTGGCACAAACACATTTATGGTACGTAGAGCTCTATTAACAAATGAACTTGCCTAATGAAGCAGAGGAAAAATATACATGACCACTTATACCATTATCTGAGATTAACCCCATTAACATTAAGTTAAGTGCATAACTGAGTAGCCAGAGAACGCATATTCAGACATTATAAAACATCGATCGTTTATTATGATTAAGTATTTATAAACATCGAGCAGAAAGTCAGTGGCAGATCAATGTGCAGTTTACCATTATAAAATATAAAATATATCATTGCTGACTATCCATGCATGTAATAGCTCTTACTATGTAAGTAATACAGATGGATGATTCTTCGCTTCAGCCATCTTTCACTATGTTCACCTCAATTTTTCATATATATTAACTCAATAAGCTTCATTGCTAATTTCCCATCTTTCTCATCAAATTACAATAATCCACGTAACTTATTTGATAAAAACACACACTGCTAACCCCATCAAAGAATAATAATACACCGATTTAAATTTTTAAGAAAAATAGATTACACGAATAACAGGAGACCGATCAGGAAATCAATAAATGTATAACTGTTTATAATACGCTTTTGTATCAATCATTCAATCGTAACAAAAAGCAACATAAAATCGTTCTTGAGTAAAGTGAATCATAATGACGATCCATTGCAATGATGCTCTAAAGGCAGAGCAAACTCCAATTTGATTGTCGTCGTTCCATCTTCAACCAACCCAGTGCCTACAAGAATGACAACGCTGACAGCTGAATTTGCACAATAACATTCAAAGTGTAAAAATAAAACAAATGCACCGTAGCTAGCAACAAATCTGCAATTATAGAAGGTGGATGTTGCAACCAGCCCAACCAATACCACAAAGTAATGACAATGATGTTACTAGACCCAGAAGAAATAAGGAGATACCCAAGCATTTCTTGCGCTGAAAGAAATGGCACCAAGTTAGTTAGAATTTGTTAAGAAAGTAGCAAACAATGTAGTCTTTTACTTTATGCAATTTCGGCCAATATGTTAGCCATAGAAAAGTTAGTGTACTGTAGCAATCTGGACCATCCACGTGTAAAGGTTGGTGGCAAATTGCTTTAAGTATGTCTGTAACCAAAAGAATAGTTATGCAGAAATATGTTTGTGAACTCTCTATTGTCTCCTACCTCTCCTCTAATGTTCTCTGTCTAGTATCCTTTCCTCTTTAACCCCCTTCAACCGTATCACTGGTGCTTTCGCTAAGGATCTCTCCTCCCTTATCTCCAGATCTTCTCCTTCACCGTCTGACCTCTCTTTCCTTTCATCTACCTCCTGGATCAACTTTCACTTCAACAACATGGTCAGAGCTGATGATGCTTTTCAACAGTTGGCAACTCAACAGGAAGCCATCGATACAATCAACACCACCCAAGCCTCCCACAGTTCCATGTTAGAAATCCTGACCACTGATAATACCGACATCAAAACAGCCATCCAAACACTAACAACCCAAATGACCTCTCTCAACACCCAAATGGCCGAGCTCCACTGCAAAATCGACAGCCAACCACTCCTGTCGCCAACCAACCAATCATCTACCACCAACCCATAAGAAATTAGCAGTCGTGTAACACCCCGTAATTTTAAAACGGGACATAAGAGATAATTAAAGAATAATTAATTATTAAAAGAAGAATTAGATAAATCGGTTTATGCCATTGCGTTCATCTCGGAATTCTTCTTGAGATATAGTCCGAGTTTGAGTAAAACGGATACCGTATGAAGAAGATATGGACGAACGAAGTTAGGCAGAAAAATCGGAAGTCGACTAGAATGTACTGGCGCACTTCACAAGTGCGCCAGTACAAAAATGCACTGGCGCACCTGCCAAGTGCACCCATACCGATCCAGCACAGAATTCTGGAGTGTTCTATGATGATGTGTCTTCTTCTGAGTGGCCGGATGATGTGTATTTGAGCTGGGTGGTTCTGATGGACTCCTAGTTCATCTAAGGGCTATAAATAATCATAGACATCTATATATACGTAGCTAAACCTAAACCCTAATATCATAACCCTAAAACTATGATGCCGTCATGATGTTCGTCTACAAGCTATCCTAGCCTCCTTCATCCTCTCCAAACTAGAAAATCAAATCCAAACTAGTAATCAATTAAGAAGAACATCAAATCAAACGTCTACATCAAATGATAGATTTTCAAATTCAGAAATCAGATCCCAGAAATCAAGATCCGTCCTTTTTCTGTAAGTTCAGTTATTGTTCCGATTTATACACGTAATAAGAAATCATGACTGTAATAACTGGATCTAGAACTATGCCTACTTCTATTCGTGCCTATACTTTTGTGAATTCTGAATTTCTTATGCCTATTGTATTGTTGTGACTGACAAGAAAAACCTATCATACCTATTGGACTGTTGAGACTGACATAGAAAAACCTATCATACCTATTGGACTGTTGAGACTGACATAGAAAAGCCTATCTTGCTTATTGGACTGTTGTGACTGACATAGAAAATCTATCATGCCTATTGGACTGTTGTGACTTATATGATGAAACCTATCATGTTATACATCCTATGCCTTTGAGACTATTGGGACTGATACATTTGAACTTATCATGTTGTATTAAATTTGTGGTTCTTTTATGTACATTGAATTACATGCTAAGTTATGTTCATACATGTTATATGTTAGATCCAAGCTAGTACCCATGTTTAAGATCTATACAAGTTCATGCTTATACAATTAGACCTATGCTAGTTCGCATGTTAATTGGATCTAATTTAAATGCAAAATCACGTTCATGTGCTTAATTAAGTTTATGTCGTTCTATCCCAAATTTATACTACACATGTTGATCTATATTGTTTATGCCTGTTGAAATATTACACGTCCCTTTCTTTTCCCTTTTGTTTATAAGTTAGGCTAATTTGCGAGCCTAACGTTCTATGTGAATTATGCGAACGAATAACGGGGGAGACGTTGGGGAAAAATATTAAACTACATGCTATTGGCATAGATTGGCTCATAATCATGTAAATGATTAGTAGCATGAAATGGTAGAATTTGTATACCAAGAATTATGGACATAATTTAGAGGGTAAATGAGGCGTGACTTGAATTGACAACACTGGTGGATAATTTACATATAAACATAAATTGTAAATACGTAAATTAATTAAAAGATGAATATGCCTAACCCGATGTTAGATTGAGTTACGGTGTAAGACTGCCCGGAACCACCCAGTACATCCAGCAACCATAACAATATAGATCTAATGTGAGAGATTAGCGGATTAAGCCGAAAAACCCGAGGTTAGATTGAGTTGCGGTGTAAGACTGCCTGGAACCGCCCGGCACATCCAGCGACCGCAACAATATAGATCTATTGTGAAACAGATAGGCTAGGAGTGGTAGGGCTAAGTTAATCAAAGCAACACTTAACCAATATAACATGATGTGTGATAGGGTTAAGTAACACAAGAGGGCAACACTTAACCAATGTAACATGACAAGTGGGTAGGTTAAGTTAATTCAACTAGATTGACAACACTTAACTAATATTACATGATGAAGGAGTGGGGTTAAGTTAATGGGCAACACTTAACCAATGTAATATGATGAATGAACAGTGTTAAGTTAATAGAAAACACTTAACCAATTACAACATGATGAATGAGAAGGGTTAAGTTAATAAGAAACACTTAACCAATATGACATGGTGTGTGGATTGGTTAAGTTAACTTGAATGGATGGATAACACTTAGCCAATTTGAGGGGGTATACGAATAGACCCTTGAAAACCCTAGTAACAGGGATCCATTTCAATAGTAGCCCACATAGATGTATCACGGTACTTTGAACTAGGTAGGGTGGGGCACGATTACTAGGCTGATTATAAGCGATCAAAATAGCGGCAGGGGGTGCAACAGTGTAGTTCCGACGGAGTATGGGCGTGCACGTGCTCCGGAGTGGAAAAGCAGGCACTGGGCATCAGTAGTATATACTGTGCATCTAGAATTTGTGTCGGGTTGCTATCATAGGGGTTGATACACCTTATGGTGGGACCAACACAGGGTATCTACACGCAAGAGAGGGTCGATTGACATAGAAACAAGGAAAAATTAATACAAGTAGGGAGCCGATCGGTAGGGTAGTAAGGGTACATCTAACATCTTCATGGCAATTAGGCTGATTGAGGTAAGATCCTCATACTAGATGTACACCTGAAGGCTGCCACAATTGCAGGGTTTGGATCACCTTATTTAATAACACAGGATACTAGTTGGGACACTAGTCGGGAATACATTTCACATGATACTAGTTGGGACACTAGTAGGGAATACAAATAGTTCATTAAAAGACACTAGTTAGGATGTTAGTTGGGAGGTGCAGAGAAAATAGGAAATCAGAGAAAGAACCGAAGCGCATTCATCTTACCTTGTCATTTCTAACAATCATCAGTTGTTGTCTTGCTATGCTTATTATCATGGTTATGTCTGGTATTCAGTTTATTCATGTCATGATCCTTTTACCTGTTTACATGCTGAATAATCACTGGACTTACTAGACTTATGTCTGACCAGTTTTCTTTCGCCTTCTTTTCTTCCCCCCCCCCCCCCCAGGTTCACAGGGAGGGAATACCACCACTTAGCTCAGTCTTCTTTCCAAGCTCGAATATAGACGATGTATTGCTTTGGACTCTCTTTTCCACTGCTATGGCTGGCTCATGCTTTATTGGGGAATATCATTGTCATTCTATGCTTCTTTATTTTGTTAAACAAGATAGATGCTTTGTTGTAATGGTAAGGGTATTTTGGTGCTGGAGAACAATCTTTGTACAAGTTGTTTTACCAAGTTGTTGTTTTATCAATAAAGTATTATTTATTTTACGCTGTTTAAATTTTGTCTGTTTTGTAATTTATCTGTTCTATACACTTATGACGCTCCACTAAAATTAATGCATTCCCTTTGTGAGTGACCTTAACGGAGGTGGGGTGTTACATGTGGTATCAGAGCTGATGGTTACCAGATCAGATAAAAAAATTTAAAACTATTTTCCAAAAAGAAGTTTTGAAGAAGCATTTTCAAAGGAAAAGTTTTGTTTTAAAAGCATATTCCCCAAAGCCATATGCACTATCTTTTGATTCTCTGTTTGAACCCTTGTTTCCTTCTTTCCTGAGTCTCCAGGGCTCCTGGCTTTCTGGGAGGTAACCTCATCGCGGCATGGTCCCGTAGACTTGATGAGACTATGGCACCTGTCAAAGGGCGAAGAAATGCCCAACTTCCATCTATAGCCGCAGTACTTTCACCTACGGCTAATTTTTCTTTCAAAGCTTTATAGGTTTCCGTGCGATGGAGGTAGTTTCGAGAAACTTGTCAACAAGCTACAAAAGGATAGTAAGGATAAGAATAAGGGAGTTGGGGCTAAGGAGCACAAGCCCAAGGATAAGAAGCTTGTCGATACAGTTTAATCCTCGCAGAAGGAGAAAGGTGAAAAGAAAGAGGCCAAAGTGGAAGAATCACAAACAAGGATTGGAATGTAAGAAGGGTGGAAGAAATAATAGATTCCACGACAAGAGGAAGTGTCTTTTCTATGGTATAGCGGGTTATTTAATTGTAGGAAGAAGAAGACAGGTGGTTGTTTTCAGTATAGTGAAGAAGGGCATCTTATCAAGGATTGCCGAAGGACAAGGGAAAAGGACATAATATTCTAGCGGGCAATTGCATGCTTTCACTGCTAGTGTACCTAAGAGAGGTAGGAACGCTTCTGTTGAGATTTTAGTTTTTCTTTTCAATCATCCTGTTAGAACTTTGTTTGATTCTGGTGCTTCACATTCTTTTCTATCTGCTTCCATAGTTGAGTCTTTGCACCTTAGTACTTGTATAGTAAAGGATCCCATTATTGTCTCAAATCCAATTGGTGGTTTGGCTCGTTCATCTATGATTTGTTCGGATTTGGTAATATCTACACTAAGCGATGAGTTTAGATGTAATGCTTACATTTTTGGTTTCATAGGCTATGGGTTGATTCTAGGGACGGATTGGTTATTTAGTAATGGTGCCGTTTTCAATTGTGAAAGGAGGGTAGTAAGACTTTTGACTCGCCTCGGTAATACCCTCGAAATCTCGTGTAACTCTAAGGGTTCTATCATGCTTAGCTACCTAGAATCTCTAGATACATCTGTTGATAATTTGGAATCTGTTCAAGTAATCCATGAGTATCCCGATGTCTTTGATGAAGTGAAGGGTTTACCCCCAAAACGTGAAATAGATTTCCGCATATACTTGGTTGATAACGCCAACCCAGTTGCATTACCCGTACGACCCATGGCTCCTAGGGAGAGGAAGGAGCTCAACAACCAAGTTAAAGAGATGCTTGAGAAGGGGTTTATTTGGCGAAGTATTTTTGAATGGGGTGCTCGAGTAGTGTTCGCTACTATGGCAGATGGTTCACTTTGCTTATGCGTGGACTATAGAGAATTAAACAAGCCGACTAAAGAAAAAATAGGCACCCACTTCCAAGAATAGACGATTTGTTTGACCAGCTTGTAGGTGCGTCTGTTTTCTCCCAACAAGATTTGGTTATAGGGTTTCATCAGCTAAGAGTAGCTGAGGACAGTATAGACAAGACTGCTTTTAGGACCCCTGATGGTTTCTTTGAGTAGCTCGTCATGCCTTTCGGTTTGACGAATGCACCTTCTTATTTTGTTGACTTGATGAGTAGGGTGTTTAGGGAGTTCCTTAATAAGTTTGTAGTAGTCTTCGTGGGCGATATCTTGACTTTCTCAAAGAACGAGGGAGAACATGCTTTGCATTTAAGAGAAGTCATGGATACACTTCGAGCACATCAACTTAAGGCGAAGTTCTCCAAAATGTCATTTTTGGAGGGAAGAAGTAAGGTTTCTAGGACATGTGGCGTCCAAAGAAGGGATAGCAGTAAATCCCGCAAAAGGAGTTGCGGTGCAAGACTGAAAGGTCCCAAGGAATGCAACAGAAGTAAGAAGCCTTCTTGGACTAGCGGGTTAATATAGGAAGTTCATTAAGAACTTTGCGAAGGTATTAGCCCCACTTACTGGATTAACGAAGAAGAATCTAACATTTGCTCGGGATATTGATTGTGATGTCGCTTTCCAACGATCGAAGAGGGCTCTTACAACGGCCCCAGTTTTGACTTTTACCTTATGATAGTAAAAGGTTTACGGTATACACGGATGCATACGGCACGGTACTAGGTGTCATTTTGATGTTAGAAGGAAGGGTAAGGTCGTAGCGGATGCCTTAAGAAGAAAAGATTGACTTCAAGTCCTCTTTATGTGAAAAGGAAAAGTTCAGAATACATATCAAACTTTGATTTTAAAACCTTTGATTAAGTTAGTAGTTGGCATCTCTAGGAGTAAGACCTACGCTTTTGGATCAAATAGGGACTTCACAAAGAAAAGACTCTCAGATAGTTGACGCAATGAATAAGTTAAGTAGAGAAGAGACCTCTAATCACCTTAATAAATACACTTGGTAGCATGGTTAGCATCTGTTTATTTTCAAGGGATAGTTCTTCTACATGGAATACTCTCTAGTGAATTTTGAAGGCCCTTTTGAGGAAATGTTAGCATGACACAGCAGAAGTTGTAGTGCTGAGTATACTAGAAGGAGAAGGGGTGGAACGAGAGGCGACAGTGTAATGGGTTCCAACTCATATTTTGGAAATAGAAATTAAGAAGCTACACAATCGTGAAGTTAAGACAATCAGAGCACAATGGAATGAAGCTCAAGAAGATGCGACTTAGAAGGCTGAAGACAAGATACACGCATCATACACTTTTTGAAGGTATATCCTTGATCTCTCATTTTTCTGTAAAGTTTATTTGCAAGCTAGTCTTTGTCTTTTAAGTATATACTCTCGGTCCTATCCTCGATCCTTAGGTAGAAGCCAATGGATGTAAACATGTGTTTGAGACATGTTATGTTTGGTGGATGCAAGTGGATGTAAGTGTTTGCTAGTGGTTGCTCGTGGATGCATATACACACACTTTAGGCACTAGATCGGCTCTGTCATTTCCATATTGCATATGCATGAGTGGATTTTTATATATATGGATTGAAACTTGAGGTGGTATCATATGGATGATGCATTTGAATGTATGGTTGTGCACTCATATAGAAATGATATGTATCAATAGGGTTCTTTTGCATACATAATGGGGGCATGGCACTATCATGAATTGCATTAAGGAGGTCAACTGAATCAATAGACCGCCTGATTTTGCATTTGGGTAAGGACATATACACACACTATGCATATGTTCATGAAAAGCATTAGAAACCTTTTTAAGGACAATGGATGCTTGTGATTGAATGGTTGAGTAGATGGATGTAGGATGGTAGGATATACATTCTTCTTGACTTGAAGATTCCGAAACGAAATCCTTTAAGTAGGGGGGAATGTAACACCCCGTAATTTTAAAATGGGACATAAGAGATAATTAAAGAATAATTAATTATTAAAGAAGAATTAGATAAAACGGGTTAAGCCATTGCATTCATCTCGGAATTCTGCTTGAGATAGAGCCCGAGTTTGCGTAAAATGGATACCGTATGAAGAAGATATAGACGAACGAAGTTAGACAGAAAAACCGAAAGTCGACTAGAATGCACTGGCGCACTTCACAAGTGCGCCAGTACAAAAATGCAATGGGGCACCTGCCAAGTGCGCCCATACCGATCCAGCACAGAATTCTGGAGTGTTCTGTGATGATGTGTCTTCTTCTGAGTGGCCGGATGATGTGTATTTGAGCTGGGTGGTTCTGATGGACTCCTAGTTCATCTAAGGGATCTAAATAATCATAGACATCTATATATACGTAGCTAAACCTAAACCCTAACATCATAACCCTAAAACTATGGTGTCGTCATCATGTTCGTCTACAAGCTAGCCTAGCCTCCTTCATCTTCTCCAAACTAGAAAATCAAATCCAAATTAGTAATCGATTAAGAAGAACATCAAATCAAACGTCTACATCAAAGGATAGCTTTTCAAATTCAAAAATCAGATCCCAGAAATCAAGATCCATCTTTTTTATGTAAGTTCAGTTTTTGTTCCGATTTAAACACCTAATAAGAAATCATGACTGTAATAACTGGATCTAGAACTATGCCTACTTCTATTCGTGCCTATCCTTTTGTGAATTCTGAATTTCTTATGCCTATTGGACTGTTGTGACTGACATAGAATAACCTATCATACCTATTGGACTGTTGAGACTGACATAGAAAAACCTATCATACCTATTGGACTATTGAGACTGACATAGGAAAGCCTATCATGCTTATTGGACTGTTGTGACTGACATAGAAAACCTATCATGCCTATTGGACTGCTGTGACTTATATGATAAAACCTATCGTGTTATACATCCTATGCCTTTGAGACTATTGGGACCGATACATTTGAACCTATCATGTTGTATTAAATTTGTGGTTCTTTTATGTACATTGAATTACATGCTAAGTTATGTTCATACATGTTATATGTTAGATCCAAGCTAGTACCCATGTTTAAAATCTATATATGTTCATGCTTATACAATTAGACCTATGCTAGTTCGCATGTTAATTGGATCTAATTTAAATGCAAGATCACGTTCATGTGCTTAATTAAGTTTATATCATTCTATCCCAAATTTATACTATGCATTTTGATCTATATTGTTTATGCCTGTTGAATTATTACACGTCCCTTTCTTTTCCCTTTTGTTTATAATTTAGGCTAATTTGCCTAACATTCTATGTGAATTATGCGAACGAATAACGGGGAGACGTTGGGGAAAAATATTAAACTACATGATATTGGCATAGATTGGCTCATAATCATGTAAATGATTAGTAGCATGAAATGGTAGAATTTGTATACCTAGAATTATGGACATAATTTAGAGGGTAAATGGGGCATGACTTGAATTGACAACACTGGTGGATAATTTACATATAAACATAAATTGTAAATATGTAAATTAATTAAAAGATGAATAGGTCTAACCTGATGTTAGATTGAGTTACGGTGTAAGACTGCCCGGAACCGCCTGGCACATCCAGCAACCGTAACAATATAGATTAATGTGAGAGGTTAGCGCAATAAGCCCAAAAACCCGAGTTTAGATTGAGTTGCGGTGTAAGACTTCCCAGAACCGCCCAACACATCCAGTGACCGCAACAATATAGATATAATGTGAGAGGTTGGTGCTTTAATGAATAAATTAAAGCTAAGAAACAGACAGGCTAAGAGTGGTAGGGCTAAGTTAATCAAAGCAACACTTAACCAATATAACATAATGTGTGATAGGGTTAAGTAACACAAGAGGGCAACACTTAACCAATGTAACATGACAAGTGGTAGGGTTAAGTAACACAAGAGGGCAACACTTAACCAATGTAACATGATAAGTGGGTAGGTTAAGTTAACTCGACTAGATTGACGACACTTAACCAGTATAACATGATGAACGAGTGGGGTTAAGTTAATGGGTAACACTTAACCAATATAATATGATGAATGAACATGGTTAAGTTAATAGAAAACACTTAGCCAATTACAACATGATGAATGAGAAGGGTTAAGTTAATAAGAAACACTTAACCAACATGACATGGCGTGTGGATCGGTTAAGTTAACTTGAATGGATGGATAACACTTAGCCAATTTGGGGGGGGGGGGTATACGAATAGGCCCTAGAAAACCCTAGTAACGGGGACCCATTTCAGTAGTAACTCAAATAGATATATCATGGTACCCTGTACTAGGCAGGGTGAGGCACGATTACTGGGCTGATTATAAGTAGTCAAAATACCGGCGGGGGGTGCAGCAGTGTAGGTCCAACGGAGTATGGGCGTGCACGTGCTCCGGAGTGGAAAAGCAGGCACTGGGCATCAGTAGTATATACTGTGCATCTAGAATTTGTGTCGGGTTGCTATCACAGGGATTGATACACCTTATGGTGGGACCAACACAGGGTATCTACATTTAAGAGAGGGCCAATTAACACAGACCCAAGGAAAAATTAATACAAGTAGGGAGCTGATCGATAGGGTAGTAAGGGTACATCTAACATCTTCATGGCAATTAGGCTGATTGAGGTAAGACCCTCATACTAAATGTACACCTGAAGGCTACCACAATTGCGGGGTTGGGATCACCTTATTTTATAACACAGGATACTAGTTGGGACACTAGTAGGGAATACAGATCCTTTTTCGCAGGATACTAGTTGGGACACTAGTAGGGAATACAAATCGTTCATCAAAAGACACAAGTTAGGATGTTAGTTGGGTGGAGCAGAGAAAATAGGAAATCAGAGAAAGAACCGAAGCACATTCATCTTACCTTGTCATATCTAACGATCATCATTTGTTGTCTTGCTATGCTTATTATAATGGTTATGTCTGGTATTCAGTTTATTCATGTCATGATCCTTTTACCTGTTTACATGCTGAATAATCACTGGACTTACCAGACTTATGTCTGACCCGTTTTCTTTCACCTTCTTTTCTTCCGTTCCCCCCTTCCAAGGTTCACAGGGAGGGAATATCACCACTTAGCTCAGTCTTCTTTCCAAGCTCGAAGATAGACGACATATTGCTTTGGACTCTCTTTTCCACTACTATGGATGGCTCATGCTTTATTGGGGAATATCATTGTCATTCTATGCTTCTTTATTTTGTTAAACAAGACAGATGCTTTGTTGTAATGGGTAAGGGTGTTTTGGTGTTAGAAAACAATCTTTGTACAAGCTGTTTTAGCAAGTTGTTGTTTTATCAATAAAGTAAAGTTTTATTTATTTTCCACTGTTTAAATTTTGTCTGTTTTGTAATTTATCTGTTTTATACACTTATGACGCTCCGCTGAAGTTAATGCATTCCCTTTGTGAGTGACCTTAACGGAGGTGGGGTGTTACAAGTTGTCAACCTCTCATTTTGTTGACTCCACAACCCATTCGTAACCCAAAATGCTCACTAACTACCTTTGATGGCTCCAACCCACACGATTGGATATTTCAAGCGGACCAGTTCTTCGCTTATTACTCCACACTTGAAGATCAACGAGTGGATCTTGCAATCTTCCACATGCAAGGCCAAGCCTTATCATGGTTCCAATGGATGCATCGCAATAACTAAATCTCCACTTGGGTAGTGTTAACTAAAGCAATAGAGACACGCTTCGGACACCCTACATTCCTAAACCCACAAGAAACCCTATTCAAGCTCAAACAAGTAACAACCGTAGAAAATTACCAAGCAACATTCGAAAACCTTTGCAACCGGATTACCACACTCTCAAACGAATTTATACTTCATTGTTTCATTTCCAGCCTCATGACAAACATCCAAAATGAAATGCATATCCTTAAATCAACTAACATCTCCGAAGCCATCGATGTTGCAAAACTAATAGAAAAAGGTTCACTGACCAAAACAAATTTTCCTTCACAAAAATCACTCCTACTTACCAGAAAACCAACCCCATAACCACAAATACCACTCAAACAAATCCACAAACACCTAACCCGCAAACAACCAAAACTCCCATCCCCATTAAACAACTTTCACAAACCGAGATGAACAGTCGTAAACAACAAGGTTTATGTTTTAATTGCGATGAAAAACACCACTACGGCCACCGCTGCAAACCAACCCATATTCTCATGATAACCCCTGAAATAAACGCCGACGACAACCCAATTCCTCTCGACTTCGAACCAGAACCACCAACTATCACCGAACTTCCCACAAAGTCAGATCCAACTCCAGAACAACCACAGGAAATCTCATTCCATGCCTTAACCGGATCCACCCACCCACATGCTATTCGACTACAAGCATCCATCCACAACAAACCAAATTCAATTCTAGTGGATTCGGGGTCCCCAACAACTACATATACCCAAAAACAGCGAAATACTTAGGTTTGGAAATCGACACTATAAATCCGTTTTTAGTCACGGTAGGCAACGACGACAAACTTCAAAGTGCTAGAAGCTGTAGAAATGTAAGTGTTGAAATTAATGGCTACGAATTTTTCATCGATTTCTATCTACTCGACATAGTGGTTCCGATGTTGTCTATGGAATTCATTGGCTACGACAATTGGGGCCGATTATAATGGATCACGAAGAGTTAACAATGAAATTCAATTTTAAAGGCCAACCCATCTGCCTAACGGGTATCAACCCAGTTAATCAGGCCACCCCAATCTCAGTCCAGCAGCTCAAACGCATGAACTCAACCAATGCTATCACCAATTTCCTATATCTAAACCCAACTTACCTTCAGACCGAACCACAACCATTGCATCATATAAACCCGCAACTTCAAAAACTAATTTCCTCTTTCAATCACATTTTCTCACCACCAACCAAACTGCCACTAAACCGGTCACTCAACCACCATATTAATCCCGTTCCCACCTACAATTCCATCAACACCAAACCTTATCGCTACCCCTACTTTCAAAAAAAATGGAATCAAACGTCAAATTCAAGAAATGCTTACCTCCAAAATTATTCAACCTTCCACTAGCCCATTTTCCTCCCCAGTCCTTCTAGTCAAAATGAAAGATGGCACATGGCGTTTTTGCATGGATTATCGTGCACTAAATGCAATTACAATCAAAGACCGTTTTCCAATTCCCACCGTTGATGAATTATTAGATGAAATATATGGCACTAATTTCTTTTCAAAACTTGATCTACGAAGTGGCTATTTCCAAATTCGTGTTCAGCCACCCGACATACCAAAAACCGCCTTCCGTACACATGAAGGTCACTACGAATTCTTAGTCATGCCCTTTGGTTTAACCAACACCCCATCCACCTTTCAAGCAACCATGAACAACATAATTCGCCCATATTTGCGAAAGTTCATATTAGTCTTTTTCAATGATATCCTAGTTTATAGTCCATCATGGGAAGATCATCTAAATCATCTACAATTAACACTTCAAACCTTAGACCACCATCAATTTTTCACTAACAACACCAAACGTGAATTTGGACTTACCGAATTAAACTACTTGAGCCACATTATATCCAATAAAGGTGTAAAATTAGATCAGTCCAAGATTGATGCTATGGTTTCATGGCCTAAACCGAACTCAGTCACCGAAATTCGAGGATTTTTTGGCTTAATCGGGTACTACCGACGTTTCATTAAACATTACGCCTCCATTGCAAGCGCACTCACAGATTTATTGAAAAATAATTCGTTCGACTGGAGCCCAACAACCCAAACCGCATTTGAAGAACTAAAAAAGGCCGTGACCACTACCCCTATTCTATCACTACCAAACTTCAACAAACCCTTCTCCCTGTACACAGACGCCTCCGCACACGCCAATGGAGCTGTCTTATCATAATCCGACCATCCCATTTCCTATTTCAGCCTGAAATTTCCATGAAATCTCCAAAAAGAATCGGCCTACTCGAGAGAGATGTTCGCAATAACCTCTTTAGTAAAAAAATGGCGACATTACTTACTAGGTCGCCCTTTCAAATCTTCATCGACCACCAAAGTTTGAGGGAACTGACATCGCAAGCAATTCAGACACCGAAGCAGCAGAAATGGCTAACCAAACTCCTGGGATTTGACTTCACAATTCACTACAAACCTGGAAGTTCGAACATAGTGGTGGACGGCTTATCCCGCTTCACCGAAATCGAAACGATGACTGCATTATCAGGACCTACTTTTCCAATGCTGGAGGAAATTCACGAGGCACTGCAGTAGGACGACATGGCACACACAATCATCAAACAGCTCCACCAAGGTACATGCTTGAACCCTAAATTTCAATTACACAATGACTTGCTGTTTTAAGGAAACCGATTATATGTTCCTAATTATGGTGATTTGAGAAACAAACTTGTTCTAGAGTTACATGCTTCGAAATTGGGAGGCCATTCCGGAATTAAGGCGATGATTGCAAGAGTAGCGAGCAACTTTTACTGGCCTAAACTAGCTAACATAATCCAACAAATTATTCAGCAATGCCCCAATTGCCTCCAAACAAAACCAGACAATTCCCCGTATAAAGGATTATTTCAACCACTTCCAATATCCACACAAATATAGGAAGACATTGCAATGGATTTCATCACGCATTTGCCACCATCCGTAGGCAAAACGTCAATATGGGTCATCGTCGATAGGTTGTCCAAGTATGCACATTTTACTGCGCTGCCTACTTCAGTATCTGCTACTCAGCTTGCATCACATTTTCTGCAAGAATACCTTAGGCTACACGAATTCCCTAGATCAATAGTGTCCGATAGAGATCCCCTCTTTACAAGTCAATTCTGGAAGGAATTGTTTCGCTTGCATGGCACGAAGCTCCAGATGAGCAGCGCATATCATCCACAGTCCGATGGTCAGTCTGAAGTTGTTAACCGCTGTATCGAGACATATTTAAGAGCAATAGTTGCTGATATGCCACAAAAATGGGCCAAATGCCTTCCATGGGCAGAATTGTGGTATAACACGTCGAAACACACATATATTGGAATGTCACCCTTCAATGTCGTATACGGAAGACCACCACCAGTCATAGCAAACTATATCAACGCCTCCACTACAATTCTAGACCTGAATACTTGGGAAAATGCTCGAGACCAACTCATTATCATTCTCAAACACAACCTACAAAAAGCACAAACCCGAATGAAGAGCCACGCAGACCAACACTGGACTGACAAACAATTCAATATCAGCTCTTGGGTCTTTGTAAAGCTCCAACCATACAGGCAATCCTCTATACGCATCAATCACCACAAAATTATCGAAAAAGCACTATGGACCATTTGAGATAACCGAATGAATCAGACCAGTAGCATATAAACTCTGCTTACCTATTGAAGCACGCATCCATCTCGTCTTCCGTGTATCACTGCTGAAGTTATGTCCACAACCAGTTGCAGCAACACAATAGCAGCTACCACATGATTTTGCTCCAACCAACCTCGAGGACGAGGTTGATCTTGAGGAGGTGGGTAATGATATGCAACCAGCCCAACCAATACCACAAAGTAATGACAATGATGGTACTAGACCTAGAAGAAATAAGCAGATACACAATTAGCGTTTTTTGGACTGAAAGAAATGGCACCAAGTTAGTTAGAATTTGTTAATAAAGTAGCAGACATTGTAATCTTTTACTTTATGAAATTTCGGCTAATATGTTAGCTATAGAAAAGTTAGTGTACTGTAGCAATCTGAAACATCCACATTTAAAGATTGGTAGCAAATTGCTTTAAGTATGTGTGTAACCAAAAGAATAGTTATGTAGAAATATGTTTGTGAACTCTCTCTCTCGTCTCCTACCTCTCCTCTCATGTCCTCTGTCTAGTCTCCTTCCCTTTTTAACCCCATTCAGCCGTATCAAGATGCATGCAAAGTTAGAGAAACAACCTTATCTAAGTTTAGAAGTAGGCATGCTGCTAATATCAACCAACATGGTTTAGAGAAAATTTGCATAAGTGAAAATTAAGATTGATAAAAGGAATAAGTGCAGAAAGTTAATCGCCTTACCAAATGGAAAAAAAGGAGAGAAAGACTTTGAACAAATTCTCTTCTACTATGAATCAAATAAGCATCTTCGAATGAATATTTCAAAGTCCAAATTTTCTATAAAAAAAAAGAAAGTATAATTGAAAATATACAAAGAAATCAAAACCTATCAGTCTTCTTCCAAATCTGCAGTTAGTTGGATCAGACCCTCTACCTTCTAGTCGGTCACTGGCGTTTTTCGCTTCGATCTTCGTTTGAACTTCAGAAGATTTATCACCGAATCTATTGCTAAAGTCAATCGTTGGAAGAGCTATTTGTGCCTCTCCACCATATTTTCTTCGTCAAAGATTTTCTTAATTGGGACGATTTGCAGAAAAAGTATTAGCAGCAAAGAGGTAGATAGAGATTGGAAAATGAAGAGGGGAAAAGGAAAAAAAGGGAATTGTGGAGAAGTTAGGAAACGTGGATTGAGAGGAAATGAAGAAGATAAGGAAGAAAGAATGGAAATCATGCGGAATTGACAGGAAATGTGGATAGATGTGGTGCCGTATAGTTGTACTAAGACTGAATTACCCTTAAAAGCATTTGTACAGCAAAAGGCTGGTAGGGATATTTTTGGAACTGCCAAAAAGGCTTCACTTTGACCTTTTGACCATAGGTTTTGCATTATAATATAAGATATAAAAGGATGCATGATTAAATCAACCTAAAATTTACTGGTACCACCTAATGCATTTAATGTACAATCTTCTGCAATGTAGATGTTGCGTTTATACCATAAAGTTCAACCTATATATCAGTTTTAAATTATAATATTATCAATGTTGTAATGTTGTATACCTTAATCCATGGAGAGAAAAGACAATTCTGACGAAACAATATATTAATATATTTATCAGTTTTACATATCATATATATATATATAGTGCAGATTTTATATGGATGGGTGGATATCATAAAATTAAATTTGCAGACTTATGTAGACCGAAAGAGGAAGGAGGAGTGGGGCTGAGAAATTTAAGAGACGTGCGAGATGTCTTTACCCTTAAACAAGGCTGGAAAATTATAACAAGCAACGGCTTATGGGCAAGGTGGATGAGACAAAGATACGTGAAAGGAAATTTTTGGCATATGGCATTAGACACTAATGCATCCCCAAGTTGGAAGGTAATTATAAGAATAAGGAATAAGCTTGCTGCGAATTGTACTCGTGAATTTGCTAATGGCAAAGATACAAACTTATGGAAGGACCCCTGGATTTTTGGGAAATCGTTGATAGACATTGTAGGATGGGATTCCTTCTCTGCTTATGGATCCCCTGATATCTCTGTTGATTCAATCATTGATCAAAAACAGTGGAAGTGTGATCAACTACCATGCAACAGATCAATCATACAAAAAATCACTGCAATGCCAACATACACAGGAAGGGAAAATGACATTTGGGCATGGAATAATTCTAATGGTGACTTCTCAATCAGAACATCTTGGAATGACATTAGAGCTCATCATGATCAGAAAAGCTGGAGTAAAGTGATATGGGACAGAGTTATCAGTCCTAAACATTCTTTCACTACCTATAAAGCGATCATGCAAAGACTTCCTACATGAGACAGATTATCAAATTGGGGGATAACTGATGAGCGATTGTGTGTTCTATGTGGTTCAACTTTTGAAACGCATGAACATTTATTCTTTGCATGTGAATTTTCAAAAACCACTGCTCAAAACTGTAAGGTAGCGATTGACCCTAACACCCAAAATTATGACTTAACAGAGATTACGTCTTACCTGGCCAGGAATCCAGATAATGAATACTTGAAATCCAAACTGGATAAGATTTCCTTGGCAAATGTTGTCGCAGCAATTTGGAAAGAGAGGAATTCATGTATTTTCAAAAGGAAAACAAGCACAGCGAATTTGGTCAGTAAATTAGCAATTATTGAAACAAATCTCAGTAGACGAAGAATCAAAAGGAAGAAAATCACCGATAGCTTGGAATCAGAAGACGCTGCAATGTCAAACGAGGATCTGATGGATGTGTTGGCTCAAATCCCTGGAACCAACAGGCAATTTTACTTTGATCCGCCATGAAATAGCTGTCGAGAGTGGAAGACGAAGGATCTAAAAACAGAAAGTTCTAGTTTGAAGTGATACGAAATGACGGTTGTAATTATAACTTGGGTATCTGTCTCTATGTTAGTTACGTGGGCCGATTGGGCTTATCTTGTAATCATGACTTTGGGCTGAATGCCTAATAATACTATTTATCCAGTTTCAATATATATATATATATATATATATATATATATTGTGTTTTACATAATATCTACATTATGTTTTTGCTTCACTTGGATTACATTGCTAACTTGACAGCAGTGTCATAAATAATACACAATTTTCTTTTTTTACATTTAATAAGCCTTCTGCTATTTTTTAAACTACAAAATTGTGAATTGATGATTGTTAACAAAATATGTATAGCTTGGCGATTAGGGCTTGATGGTTATTTCATTATTTACATAAGTCTAATAATTCACTGTTCATAAAAAATATAGAATGATAGCATTGAGATAATCAACATACATGTACCAAATGTGATGTGTTAACTAACATACATATAGAATGATAGCAAAAGGCAAACAAATGGTTTATGCAGTTTGGATGGAAATAGTCAAATAAAAGCATTCAAGCTAATCAGTTGGAACCACTTCCATATGAACAATCAAAAATGATACACATTGTCGTGTTATATATACGGTTGTTGTTAACTATAATAACTTTCGAATTTCGATAGCAGTAGCTATCATATTTAATGATTAGTCAAGTCTTGGTTATGTGATCATATTTAATGAAGAGGGAGTGATTAATTCTAGAATCTAGTCAAGTGGCTCAATGATAGAAGTGGGACAACTGATTCTGCAGATATATATAAGCTTTGCTTCATATGTCCAACAAATCTGTGTTTGATCAGAGTTCATATGAGAGGAAAGTAGGTCAATTTTTGGAAGACAATTGGCTATGTTTTGGTATATACAGTTGAAGTTAAATGCACTTTGCAATTTTATTTAATCAGTAAATGTACTACAAGCTAAAAATGGACGTAATTCATGCAAAAATCCAAATTGCTTCCTTATTTAGCCATAAATGTGTAATATCTAGTATATTGTACAGTGCCAAGATTAGCAGTACTTGTTTAAAAATAGCTTATAATGAGAATTTTCTGCTGTAACAAATATGGAATATTAGTGGACTTTTCTTAACTACTTACTTTGACATTATCAACCCTTGAACTTGTATATTATTCTGCTGAAATGAAATACATGTCGGCTCCATCCATTTACATTTACAATTTATATTTCTGTTCTGGGCTTGTATATTATAAGGGTTAGCCCAAGCCCAATCACTTCTTGTTTTATTACCGTTAGCCTATACACTACAAATATGGGTTGAACGTTACATTGTGTTGTTAATTCATAATTACAACTTTTCAAAGCATTCAGTAAAAGTCTCGATTGATAATTCTAGAATTCCAACTTGGTATCAGAGCAAGGTGCTTGCTTCTTACATTGATCTTTTGCAGTGTTGATCAATTACTAATCAATCAGAGTATTGTCATCATCTGGATCACCCTTCATCGAAGCTTCAGCTTGTCATCTGAAGGTTGTTGCCTTATTCACAAATCAAGAAGCCTCGCCTAAAAATTCTTATGGCTGCAATCTTTATTTTAGAATAAGTTGAACAGAGGGAAATCAGATTATCTTGAAACCAATCAAGACAGCTCGAGAAATCACCAATATTGTATCAGTGCCATCATAGATTGTTAATCATAATTTTTGTATCAATTCTATCAGATTTCAATAAGGTTCATTTTCCTTATTTTGATAATCTAAGTTGCATCATTCAACAATATAGTATCTCCTGAAATTTATCTCAATACAAAGCTTCAGAGTATAGAGCATACCTATGTATTCCTAAAAAGCTGAATTTCTTGCATCAGATTGCATTTTTTTCTATCATGACGAATTCTGGAAATGATTCAAGCCCACATGTTTCCAGCAATAGAGCTCACCGACCACTTAGTTCAAAATAATCACTCAAAATATACAAATTACATTTCGGTTGTAAGGGCTAATTTCTTCATTTGTTCACTTCGTTGGTTCTAGAAAACAAACCCAGGCTGCTTCATTTTATGCCTCTGTTTCATCTCACATATCCACCACGCCGAGCTATTGATCACCGTCGATCCAGAGTAGATCATAACCAGTTGGATGATGCGCCTCAACAGGGTTAGCCTCCACCTCGAGCCGCGATAAATTCGATCATTCCATCCTCCCCCAATACAACTTCAACCGCTGCATCTTTCTGAGCAGTTTCCGACCAGTTAGCAACCCCATACCCCGTCATCTTCGTCCAGTTTGCAGATCTCGAGAAGTACTAAACCATTGTTGTAATACCCCATAATTGTAAATATTAAAGTTAACAAATTAAATAATACTTAATTTCAAATGTGGGAATTAAGGGAAACGGGTTGCGCCATTGCATTCGTCTCGAAATTCTGCTTGGGATAGAGTCCGAGTTTGCGTAAAACGGACACCGTATGAAGGAGATATGGACGAACGAAGTTAGGCAGAAAAACCGGAAAAAGACCAGAATGCACTGGCACACTTGTGAAGTGCACCAGTACAAAAATGCACTGGCGCACCTGCCAAGTGCGCCCATGTCAGGCTAAAAGCCTGCACAGATTTCTGGAGTATTCTGATCCGAACAGTGAGTCATTGCTGAGTCACTAGGGCTTAGGTGGCTATCTAAATGGTTCTGGTTAGTCCTAGGTTAATCCGACGGCTCTTAATTAATTAATCTTCTATAAAAACACCCTAAACGCCTAACCCTAATCACATAAATTCATACCAAGAGCCGCCATGCCGTCAAAGGAGAACCTAGAGTAGCCGCCATACACTTTCAACCCTAAAGCAAGATAGAGGCTTGAATCAAAATCAAATCAAATTTAAATAACAACTAAGTCTACATCAAAGGCGAGCAATTCAGTTTCAGAATACAGATCCCAGAAAGACAAGACTATTCTTTTTGATTGTGAGTATGATAGCTTTCACAAAATAATTCATTAATTTAATTATGATAAGATATAATTGGGATCATAAGAATATGATTTTTAATCATGTGATGTAAATTATATGTATGTTTGTGGTGTTGAATCATATGTTAGTTCTTATGTCAATTTTATGCCAGTTGGATCATACGTTAGTTCTTATGTGAATCTTATGCAAGTAAAATCATATATCTTATACAAGTTTGTGGTGATTGGATCATATATTCTTATATGAATCTTAGGCAAGTTTGGGTTGTTAAAATATATGTGAAACATGTATATGCATATGCTAGTTTATGTGACATGAATCTATATGTTTAGATCCATATGCAAGTTCACACCTTTATGTCTAGATCCATAAGCAAGACTATATCTTTATGTTTAGATCTATATGCAAGATTTCATCTTTATGTTTAGATCCATATGCAAGTTCAGACCTTTATGTCTAGATCCATAAGCAAGATTATATCTTTATGTTTAGATCTATATGCAAGATTTCATCTTTATGTTTAGATCCGTATGCAAGTTCACACCTTTATGTTTATATCCATATGTAAGTTCACACCTTTATGTTTGGATCTATAGCAGTACATAAGTTATGCAAGTTTATTCCCATCACCTATGCTAGTTTTGTATCATATGCTAGTTTGAATGAAATTCATATGCAAGTCATTGGCTATGTAATCTTATGTCATGATCCTTAGATCTATTTTATGTGATGTTGTTTTTATTTTTATAAGTTAGACTATTTGCGAGTCTAACATATGTTATATGAAAACGTACGAATAGCGTGGGGATGATGGGATAATATTGAATATACATAAAATTGTGAATTGGCATAAAATGGCCTTAAAAAGTCATATAATTAATTTGAGACATTAATTAACATAATTGGTACTTATGGACATAATTTTAAGAGACAATTATGGACATAAATAAATTTGGAATTTATTTACAAATTTGAATAGGGATATTAATCCAATTTGGGGTTAAATAAAGATGTGTAATAATAAAACCGCCTAAGACACGAGGTTAGACTCTTTTGTGGTGTAAGACTGCCCAGACCCGCTCGGAAAATCCAGCAGCCACAAATGCCAGTCTAATATGAGAGGTCAAAGGCACGAATTAAATGCATAACAGTTGTAAAGACATGAGGTTAGGCTCGTTTGCGGTATAAGACTGCCCGGACCCGCCTGGCAAATCCAGCAACCACAAATGCCAGTCTAATGTAGGAGGTTTTTACACGGTTACGGTTCTAATGAATTAAGTAACACTTAACTAGATAAATATGTGGTGGGATATGGGGGGTTAAGTGGGTGCCTTGGGTGGCATGTGAAATTAAGTGGGTGCCTTGGGTGGCATGTGAAATACGATTAGACGCACTTAACCAAGTTGAAACATGTAAGAAGACATGAATAAAAATGGGGTTAAGTGGGAAACCTTAGGGGGGACCAAGCATAGGTGGAAAGCTTGTGTCGTGCATAGGGGGGGCTTTTCAAACCAGTAACCCATTGAGTATCTTTATGAGCTCGACCCAAGTCGAGGATGGGACACGCTTACTGGATTTGATTGTAAGAGGTCAAAACATGTTAGCGGTGGCAACGCAAGTCCAACGGGGTCATGTGCGTGCGTGGGCCCGGGCTGGTAGGTAAGATGTTGTTGCATCATGTAGATATAAGCCGTGAATCTTTAGTGGTATCGGGTTGCCACTTTGGGGAGTGATACACCCCACTGTGGGACCAGCACGGGTATCTACGAGTTAGGGAGCCGATCGAATGGGGGTAGTGGGTACAACTAGTGGAGATAGTGGAAGACGGCACCTATGAAGGCATCTAGGGGTACACGAACTACCATTATCATTATTAAGTTTTGTAGGCGAGATCACTTTTAGGGTGACTAGTGGTGGTGCAGTATAGTAATTATCCTATAGTGATTAGGAACGAGATTAACGCCAGAATATTCCTCTTATTTACTTTGTCATGCCCACTTGTTTCATGGTCATATCTTATCTTACCAGTTTATGCCTTATCCTAGTTACTTTAATAATTATATTGTTAAAGTTATTATACTCGCCAGACTTTATGTCTGACCCCCTTGTTTTTGCCTCTTTTCTTCCTTCCCCCCTCCCCCCCAGGGTTCTCAGGGTGGGACTAGTACTAGTGGAGCTTGATCTTGGATCTCTTTCTCTCTCTTTTGGAAGTGTTTGGATTGCTGAAATTAAAGTTCAGCTCATCTCTTTTATGGCTACTTGTGTTGGGGTTTATGCTTTTTGTTTTATGTACTCTGAAATAATTTATCAAGATGGATATTAAGTATACTTGGTTTATGAAGTTGTTGTAATCAAACTATTTCTCCACTGTAATAAAGGTTGTTTTAAAATTTTCAAGTACCATTATTTATATCTGTCTTGTTATATTATGTTCTATACACTAAATACGCTCCATGGAAGTTAGTGTATTCTCTTTGTGAGTGACATTAATGGACGTGGGGTGTTACAATTGCAGAAGAAAGTTTCTTGAATTAATGAACAGATTGAGAGAAAATTCATGAAGAACGGAAGGAGCTTATGGCCGTCGATTTATTAAAGAGGCGATAACTAAAAGATTGATCGTGCAGAAGACGTCAACGAAAAATTTAGGTCTCCTATCCCCTTTTATAGCCAAGCCAAACAATAAAATATTATTTATAAAAATTCAATGCGAAGTAACGTGAGAAAATACCTACATACGACTTCTAATTAGGATGAAAAATGTAATTCTAGCATAAAAAATATTCTGGACCCGATGTGACATGTTTCGTCAAATTCCGAGGTCGTTTGTAAGGAGTCCTTTAAAAATCACAGGTTAAAAATCACGCGTTTAAATTTCTCATGATAACAAAATAAATCCAATCAACTTGAAACCTTAAAATTCTACTAGACCTTTACCTTACGGATCCAATGAAATTTATTTCATTAAAATTGGAGTTCGTTTAGTCAATTATTCCTTTAAAGTTACCCATGTGAAATAATATAAACGATTAAATAAAAATAGAGACTTTTATCGTTGCCATGATCAAACGGTAAGTCCGATTGACATAAAAATCGAAGTTTCATAACAATTAATTAATACGAATCCAACGGCACAAGTTTCGTCATATTCCGAGACTGTTTCCTGATACGCTATTTTTATATGCCAAACAACGCTATTTTGGACACCAAAATACCCAATGTCCAAAAATAACAAACTATTTGCCTATTCTGATTCTAAACGTCGATATGAACTCAACGGAATTGGTTTCGTTGCTTAATTCGATCATCTTCTCAAGTTATACACAAATACTGATCCTCTCTTAAATTTAATTAATTTAATTACGCGCTATAGAAAATGATCGGTTGGCCATGAAATTTAATATTGTACAATAATTTAGCGGTACAGTTCTAATGAAACTAATTTCATCGAAAACGGAGACCATTTCAATAATAGCTATTTTAAGGCTTATATAATATTAATAAAACGTTACATAAATTCCAAAATAATCGAATTAAATAATAATAACTTATTATAATCATAAATACCCACTATAAATATCATATAGCTTCAAGTATAAATTATACAACTCGATATCATAAATTTTGAGTTAAACGTTATCCAAATTATATAAAAACCATTATAAATATATTAAATAAACGTTATCGTTTATTAACGAATTCCATAGCGACTATTTTAAAATTCAACTTGGACATAACTAACATCTATAACACGAAATCTGGATTTTTCTCTTTCATTTGAAAATTATCATCAACAAGATCCAAACATTTCTTGTTTCACGGAATTTCGACTTATATCGGATCTTGTATATTCAATTGAAGTTCGAAACACAATATTATGAACTACTCCGACATTTCAAGCTCGTTTTATATTATATATAAATTAAAGTTCGAACTTCGTTATATGATTGAATCATATATTTTAAATCCATTTAAAATTCCAAATCAATATTTAAAATAATAAATTAAATTAAATATTTACCTAAAAATTAAATATTTGACTACCAAAAATACAGGATATTACACAATCCCATTTTATTTGATTTATATCATCTTGATCTAGATGGAAAAGTAACTTCAGAAGCTTTTGACGTATTTATTTGTTTTCTGATTAAAATAAAGGGAATAAATTCTTATTCGGTCCTTTCTATAATTTGGTAGAAATTTTATTCATGGTTCAATGCACTATGGCTGGCATATTTTCATGACACGATCCTTCATGAGCTTTTATTTTTATTTTTTCCTTTTGGAGAAAAAAAGAGACTATTATGCATCACTAAGATTTTGAACCGAAAACTCTAACAACCTAAAACTATTGGACTTGTGGTCATTGCGCTGTTATAGGTCACTCTTTCTGGGAACCAGCAACCTGTAAGCATAGAAATAATCGAAGCTGCAATGAAATTAGGCTTAGTTTCACTGTAATTTCTCTGTACGTCTCTTTATGCAGAAGCTGTCTTTGTTGGTAACCAAAGCAAACAAGGATGCACATCAAAAGAGTGTACTGGTACATCACTCATTCTTACTGGTAGTTTAGTTTTTGAACTCTGTAAAATTTTATTTGGCAGTTAAACATGACGACCGAATTCTTTTAGGCAATGAAAGAAAGAACGAGCCATTTTGCACTGAGCCTTGGAATGCCCTCCAGCATGAGCTAAAAATTTCATAGCATGAGTAAAATTTTCGTTTTTCATGTCGTGTCGTACTATTTGATGCAAGTAAGTTTTGTAACTAGATTAAGGATCACATACTTTTTTTTATTAGGGATTCTTTTTCTAAGAGGGGTATATTCAATCTTCACTATATCAATTTTTACCTTATGCTTATTTATGTATGTTTATAGGCTTTGATGCATGATATTTACTAGAAGTGATATATACTGTATATATCTTCACATGATTTATAATCATGTGCTTATGTATATATGTTTTCATCTATAGCATTTGCTGGATTGATTTCGGCACAAGAGTTTTAAGATTGGCCCAACATAGTCATGACATTCTGCTAATAGTTGTTTTTGTTGTTATTGTTAGGTTTTTAGTTCATGGGTGCATTTCTGCGCAGTTCGTGTTTTTGCAGAGAGCATTCTTAGATATGGTTTACCACCTACATTTTTGGTATATAACAAAGATATATCCCTAGCTATGAGCACATTTTATAAACAAATACCACAATACTTGACATATTTGACATAATTTCAGTCTGTTATTGTTGCTCCACCAGTAAAAAGTGAGAAGAAAGTCTGGAGTATCTTGGACCAGCTCTGTGGAAATGCCAATAAGTAACTTGTTTTACATTTTTTTTCTTCATTTTTTTTTCCGCTTGAAGTTTGGATTGTAGTAATGGCATTGTCTGCCTACTGAAAATTAACTTTATGTGCAGTACTTTCTGGAACACTGACGAAGATGGTAGCTTTGCTGGTTTAGAAGGAGAAGCCGAAACTTACCCTTATGTCTCCTTCACAATCAATGTAACTTTGAGACTAATTTCAAGTATTGTTCAGCTAAATCCCTGAGTTTGACAGAAACATAAAACCATATCAGATGGTCATGTTATATTACGCGGATGGTTACAAGACATGGATGAATCAAACTCAAATGAGGGACACAAAAGAAGATCAAGACAGGATGAGAGTGATGAAGACAGAGAGTACATCAAAGATCGTAAAATTACTTTTTGGTTTAAAGTAGAAGATACATGGTGTGGTAATTTTGTACAGTGATAGCTTTTCGGGTTTGGTGTAAAACACTGTTTCGATTGTATATTTGAAATAATTTTGTTGGCGGTCATACCAAGGGAACAATGCAAATGGAAGGATGTATTTAAAATTACTTTTTTGGCCCATATAAATCATTTTCTTTCCCTTATTCTTTTGTATGTAAGTTTAAAATTGTTGTTTAAAACAATGTCAAAATGATATTGAAATCAATGTTGTGGTTGGATATAATATTTTTGAAATGTTTTAAATGATGTTAAATTTTTAATGAAGTGTACCTGATCTATTTTATTTATTGTCATTGCAACAAATTATTTTTGTTAAATCATTTGGGTCGCTATGGAGTCACTAAATTGTAGTGACTCCATAGCGACAGACATTTTCTATTAAAGCTAAGACGTCACACAACCGCGACACTATATATTAGTGACATTGTTGCGACTGCAATATTTTGATATTCTAGTTGTGTCATAAGAGCGTTGATAATATTTACCGATGTCATTGCAATTCAATATTTTGCTAAATCATTTGTGTCTTTATGGCGTGGGAAAAATTTAGTGACGCCGTAGTGATGAAATTTTTGTGATACCATAGCAACACCTAGTAATTTAGTGATGCCTGTTTTTCTGACGCGTATTTGATACCGTTATGGAGTCACTAAAAATTTAGCGACGCCATAACGACGTAAAAAAAAAGATCAGAAAACTGCGAATTTGTAGTAGTGTTATCTTCCAAATTCACTTATTTTTATAAAATATTTTCTTATATTATCGATAATACAATTAATTTTAAGAAAAATAATATTTCTTAACATATACTTGATACATATATTTGTAAAATGCAATTAAACATTTTCACACTCCGTTATCACAACAAACACATTTCAAGCAACACGAATAATTCGACCATTACAAAGTCATATGTTTCTCTCATGCCTAAGAGTACACTAAAACCAAACCACAGGTCCACAACGGCCAATCTTAGTTTTCATAAACAAACAAAGTCCATATTAGTTTGTTCCACTGTCGTATACAACTGTATTAGAGTTGACATAAAAGAAGAAAATAATCACAACTAGGAGTCCCATATGGGCCCAAAAGCAGCAATTCCAGCTTTACTACAAGCCTGAACCACCTCCTTGCTGCCTTGAGGATTACTAGTCACAACCACCACCTCTGCCTTCCATTTCTTCGCAGCCTCCACAGTCATTTCAGCCACGTTAGGCCTCCCATAAATCGCAGTATCATGCACAATCAACCTACCCTCTTCACACCCACTCACCATCTCCTTTTTCTCCCTCCCGAAATTCTCCTCCACCCCTTTCGTCACCCACACCAGACACACATCAGCATTCCCTTTCTGCAGCAAAAACGACAAAAACACGCATATCCCGGACCCAGTGGCCACCACAACCGCCCTTCCGTACATGTTCACTAGGTAGGGAAGGCCTGCAAAGCGAACGGTCCGCACCCACAAATGGGTGGGTGGGTCGGTAACTAGTTCGCGGGTGAAGTCGCCCACCGCTCCCGCCAGCATCATGTGCGAGTTTTTATTGTCAGATATGATGCCAAACGCATGCCATTCTGAGAGCGGAGCACGGCTGATTCTTCCGAGGATGCCGGCTGGTACTCCTCCTGCGAATTTTATGATGGAGGCGTGGGTCGAAGGGTGTGCCGTTGTTACTGGGACGCGTCGTACTGTTAGCCATGGTAGGATTGTGAATGCTGTGATGGCGATTGTAATGAAGAATTCTTGGTGTTTTAAAAGGGTTGATATGTTGAGGTTGCTGTAGGATTTGGATTTCGGGTCGTAGCCGGTTTTCAGGATTATGAAGGCCCACAGTAGCAGCAATGCTGACCATCCCGCAAACCTGTATATACATCCATTTTATCCATAAATTATTTTATGATCTGTTACTACTTTGGTACCTAGCTATTTACTGTAGTAAACACAAAGAGAAACTAGATTTGATAATATTCAGAGTAAATATTAGCAAACTTTACTTTATTACATGGTAACTCTGATTGAAGTAACAAGATGAAAGATTATATCGGTTGTGTTTTCCAACAAGCTGTAAGTAACTAGATCAGAGTAAATAGTATTCATGCTTCTTATGTCATTAAACAAGCTGTAAGTCTTCGACCAGTCTTCTATTAAATTGTGTAATTATTCCATTTGATTAAGAGATATGCCACTATGATTTCTTGGAGCAGTAGGAACATACGGATTCCATTCAGTATGGAATATTTTGGTACATTTTAGCATATTATAATTTGTAAATATGCATTAGTTTAATTTCATTTGGTCAAATTTTCGCGACGCATTCCTAATACAGAAAATTAACTGATACCAGAGCAAAGAACTAATATAGTAGTGGTAGTTTACCTGTGAGTCCTCTCAAAGACATTGTGATGAAGATGACGGATGAGAGGAAAGGCAGCAATGCAGGAAAGACAGATAAGTGAAAGAATAGAGGAAGAAACAGCAATGATCTCTTTGGAAGTGTTTTCTCGATCATTTAGCGTTTGGACTAAAGCGTAAAGTAACCATGCAACAGAAGATAAGCCACAGCTACTGTGTATTCCTCCGAGTGATTGTAAAAGAGAAGTTATGGCTGTTTTAATGAAAAGAGGAACGTAGCTTCCACTGAAGAGTTTCACAGCGAGCCAAAACACCACACGAAGAAATGCTTCGCTTCTGCACAAGGTCAGTGCCAGAATATTTGCCATGCAGAACAAGGCAGGTCTTTTCTTTGCATAAGAGAAGTGGTTTGTGATGGCAAGAACAAGCATTAGTATGTTGACCATGAAACACACAATGAAAAGGCGCTTGTATACTGTGAATAGACCTTGATCGAGTAAAATAACCGATAAACGAGATTGGTTGCGCTTAGATTTGGAAGGCTTTTCAATATGCACAGGTTGTTCATCTTGCTTTTCAACATCAACTTCTTGTGCTTCTTCTTCTTCTTCTTGTTCTTCTTCATTGTCTAGGTCACAAAAATGGCTACTGGCCATACTATTGGTTCTTATAGCCAGACGATCGGGTAATGGAACGACACGGAAGGAGGAGGTTTGGGCCCATGGAAGCCAGACCCATCTTCCATTTCGACTGTTGGTGGGCATGTTCTCCACTGCATGAGGGGTTTGTGGCTTTATTTCGAATGAAACGCCATGGCAGCTTGCTGATCTTGGAGCTTTTATTGGGTTCTCCATTGATGGATGGTTTAGTTGAAGGAGAGATAATGGAGTATGTGCAAGTGTTGATTGGGTTTTCTTTGGTGTGCTAGATATGGTCTTCATGGTGCTTATATATAGTTAGAGAATGTTTGAAGTGGCAAGTGACAGATGGGGAAGGAAATGGTCAGAGTAAAAGGTCCATTTTTGGGCTGGATGAGCACCAAATGGACTAGTAAAAGTGGCCAACCTTATGTTAATACTGCACAATTGCAATGACACTTGACCCTTCCGTTTTCCACCACATAAAGTTGCAAATGGATTGCTAAATGATTGAGGTGGCTTAAAGTGTGCATTTCTCCCTTCCTATATTTCTCTCTCTATATATATATATTACTTATATGTACCTAAAATAAATTTATCAAGCGTGCATGATTAAATCAACCTAATTTTTTTTACGAGTTATCACCTAATGCATTTAATGTAAAATCGTCTGCAATGTAGACTGTTGTGTTTTGAATTGTAAAGTTCAACCTATATCAGTTTTAACTTATAATTTTTCAAAAAATACTACTATAACAAAAAAAAGTTTTTATCAAATACTACATCAAATGCATGATTTTAGAAAGGACCACATATTAAATTATCGCATTACCTTCTTGAATTTCATCACTCTCTCTAAATTACATTATTCTGACTTTTTTGATAAAAAGTTGTTTTCGTCTTAATAGCAAAACTCATAATTTTATCAATGTTGTATACCTTAATCCATGACACCAACTCCAATAAGACGTTATATTTATATCAGTTTTACATCATGTATACTGTGTTCTATATAATATTTATATTGTGTTTTTGCTTCATTTGCATAACATTACTAATTTGACGTCCGTGTCAAGAATTTGAAGCAAAATTTGTAAAATTAGTAATGTTGTATACAAATATTAAAGTTTTTGCTTCATTTACACAGTTTTCCTTCTTTTTACGTTTAATAAGCCTTCTGTTATTTCTGAAACTACAAAATTTGACGTGGACTGATGATTTTTTTCAACAAAATTTGTATAGCTTGGTGATTATGGCCTGATGGTTATTTCATTATTTACGTAAGTATAGTTTTTCACTGTCACAAAAAATATAGCGTTGAGATAATCAACATACATGTACCATACGTGACATGTTTACTAACTTTGATCAGTTCATAAATTCAACACCGGCAATAAAGTAAAAGGCACACATATGAACAATCAAAAACCTATACGGTTGTTGTTAACTACAATAGCTTTCGAATTTCGACAGCAGTTGCGATCATATTTAATGATTAGTCAAGTCTTGGTTATTTGATCATTGCCACAGTAAACATTCTGTATGAAGACAACGACTAATTCTGGATTACCTAGTCAAGTGGCTTGATAAAAGTGGGACGACTGATTCTGCGCATCATATGTGGTAATCAGGGTTTGCTTCACATGTCCAACAAGCGGCATGAATTCTTTTGTAACCAACTCCAATGTTCCAATGTGCCGGATCAATATTATCCATTGATTTACACAAAATCTAATGTTTTGATAGATCGTAGGACTCGTTCATTAGATTATTAATAATATGTGTGGTTGATATGTGGTGGTGATTTGTCGGACACACGGGAACATCGGAGTTGGGTACAGAAGAATTGATCCTCCAACAAACGGTGTTTGACCGAAGTTCATTATTCATACGAGAGGAAATCAAGTAAGTCAATTTTTGGAAGAAAATGACTGTTCTGATATACAGTTAACGTTAAATGCATCTTGCTAGCTAAAAATGCGCGTAATTCATGCAAAAATCCAAATGGCTTCCTTATTTAGCCATCAATGTGTAATAGCTATAAGTTACCAAATTAAACAAACAACCACAAAATGCCAGACCATCATTGTATCCAATATTGTCTTTTAGGGACAAAGGAGAGAACCCTAAATCCAGTAAGTCAGAAGATCCAGGATATTGATACACCGCATACAATATATATTGTACAGTGCCAAGCTTCCCGGTACTTTGTTCAAAAACAGCTCATAATGAGAATTTTCTGCTCTAACAAATATGGGATATTAGTGGACTTTTCTTAACAACTTACTTTGACATTATCAATCCTTGACCTTGTATATTATTCTGCTGCATGTCAACTTGTTGAAAGTTTGAAACACCAAGAAACGAACTTGCAGTTTCATTTGTTTCAACATGGAGTGTAGTAAAAGGGCAATTATCTCTTATCAAATACCAACATATAATATTGTTCAGCCAATATCAGGGCAAGTAATACTCATTGGTGAGAGACTAGGCACACCTCCTCTCATCAGGGTAATATATAATAATTAAATCACAGATACACAAAACAAACATCGTACAAGCATATCTATGATCAATGTAAAATAGATGACGCTTGGATATTTAGCAATAATGTTATATAATTTTCAATTTTCAATTTTCAATGATGTGAAGAAATATTAATTGTGTAGTTAAATCTCTTGTTTGAAACGTTGCATTCCACAAAAGTAACTACTATCAAGAATATTGTTGTCACATAAGTAAATTTTAGCATTTTAGTCTGCTTTAAAGACTGGGCCCAACCTCGGTCCGACCATGATTAACCTTAAACCCTCAACTGTTACAGTCCATAAAATGAAATAACTTTGCGTATGCAGAAACTGCGGTTTAACCCTATAACCCCAAAAAAACCTTTTCAACCCAACATTTTAACCGTGGTTCTCAAAATGAGTTACAATTAAATATCCAGCGTGGTAGTTAATTTTCAGGATCTAACAGGTATGATTCCTTCTAATTTAATCATTGTGCAAATTATGATTCCCCAATTGTAGATCTTTGTTTTGTCGCTGCCGTTGTATTAGAATTTCGTAGAATATGCAAACATGATGATATCCATCGTCGAAAGAGGGTTTAGTCACTGTCAAATGAACATTATTTGCGATATACTTCGACTTCGTTACCTTTGAATCAACAGATGTCTATGCCTTCAAAATTATGTACTTAGCATTCAGGTGTCTCTCTGATATGTGGCTAAAAAGAAAATGAAAATAATAATAATTAAACAGCAGCGTAGCTGCTTCTTTTGGCAGCAGTAGTGCTGCACAAAAGGAAAAAAAAAATGAACACAAGCTGCTGCCACTACTAGAAGCTGCAGCAACCATAGATGTTAAATATATTAGATAATAGATGAATAACTGTTCTATATCCTGTAGATATCAATTGGAATGCCGACACACAACATGATAGTATTGGTTTAGGAGTATCATTGGACGATTTGGCGGCGGACATTGCTGATGATAATTATAATATGGTGGCTAGTGACATTGATATAGTTGGAAATGAAGAAGGTTTACAAGAGGATAACAACGACGTATAGAAACGTTTAAATTTAATCCGTCACTGACATATACAACATTGTTACAAGAAGCTGAAGATGCTAGATCTAGTGCTAGATTATCACCATGGACGACGAACATTTGATCCTAGTTTACCCTCATTATTTTGTAGTTGAAAATGAAAACGTTAAGCGTTGCTTTTATATGTTAGTGAACTAACCTACTGGGTATGATTTTATTTTGAATCCCCAGGTTACTGGGCATGGTTTTGTATTCAGTTTACAGGTTGTAAATTGTATGCTTTTCATGGTAATTTATTGAAGGCATATAAAGGTGCCAGGTTTTGGTTAATGTGAAGCTGAAAGGAAGAGTTAATATGAAAGGGGAAGGATATGTGTTGATTTGGTACAATATCATATGCATCATGCATGTCTTTATTACATGACATGGACCTCTATATTATTATTATATCTTTTTTACTTTTTGAATATGCTCCTTTTGAGTTATAATCCAGGCAAAAGTAGATAAACTTTTTTTAATCTATCTATTATCCAGCTGAGTATTATTTAACTGTTTTGGCTTCATTTTCGTTTGTGCAATATGCTATTGTGGTAATGTTTTTTTTTTACTGTTGATAGGATGGTAAGTTGAATGATTCTTTTGATTGAGTTAAAATTGTTCTGTACCTTTTACTAATTGTGGAATAGGATTTTGTTCACGTCAGGTTAACAAAACACTCCATCCTGATTGGTGGAAATCAGGGGATCCATATGGAGCCCCCTGATTTCCACCAATGGGGACCGAGCGTTTTGTTCACATCCCTTAAAAGATGTGAACAAAATCGCACTCGTAATTGTGCGATGTCCATGACTGATTGAATGAATGTGTTCTCAATCATTTGCATGTGCAGTCATTTGTTTGTTCTTAACCATTTGAGTTTCCATTGCGGTTGGTCTCTACTCAAATGTTTAATTTAGCATATTGCATATTATAAAAAGGGGAAATTAGGTCCAAGTGCTCCCATACTTCACTTCATTAGTTTGCAGGCGACGCTATTTTTTCTATACGCTTGCATGACTTCCTTTTTAAATTTGTTAGTTTAAGGCCCACAAATCCGAATATATTATGTTGCCAGGACAAAATCACAACAGTTTAGGACATTCTGCCATCTTCTTTTCTTCTGCTATTTTTCTTTCTCGTTATTAAAAACAATAAAAATAAAAAACCAATATTCTATTTGTAATCCTGGTCAGGTTCTATTAACTGAAAATCGAAAGGTTATTGATTCACCTTGTTTTTGTTTCGAATCGTTATTAATTAGTGAAGGCGAAGTTTATTCTTAGAGGGAATCTAATCGAAAATTCAGAAATTTAGGTAATTTCATTTTTGTTTAATGTTATCTACTTCTAGATATAAATCGAGTTTGAGCAGCTATGATTACTGATAATTGAAGTATAATTTTAGATTATACTGTTAATGTTCATTTTTTTTCCAGTTTTTTTATATCGATTTTGGAAGTTCTATTCAGCTAGTTCTAGGGGTTGATTCTACTATTAGATTATTTTGTTGTTTTATATTTTATAATCAATGTATTTTATTTTTAGGGTTTTCTGTCATTATTCTCTGAATACTGCCATATGCTTTTGATTGGATCTTGCTAATCTTCTTTTTATGATGGATAATTTAGGTGAACAAAGGTATGATTTTTACTGAAATATTTTATAGTTGATTTTTTATTTTATTATATATAATGATAATTTTTATTTTCTTCACAGGAATGAAGAATCTGTTATGGTTGTTTTTTATTTTAACAACCAAATTTTTAGTTTAAGACTTAGTTTGGATTCTTTAATTTCATATATTAGAGATAAGATTTGTGAAGTGTGGAGGAATCTTACTCCTTTATGTTTTGATCTTTACTAGATTAAAGATTCTAAGACTAAATTTATCGAAACAAATAGTGATTTGCAAACTAATTTGTGTTTAACTTTTTTTTAGCAAGGCTAACTGGTTTTTAAAGTGATCCGTAACACTTTTTATTTATACAAAATAAAAAAATACATAAGAACTCAGGTGATGTGCAAACTGCACACCAGCTATTAGCACTTCCACAGACGGAAGTAGTATACAGCTCACATTAAGGCTTACATTAAGACAAAATAACATTACTTGGTAAATCGTTACATAACGAAATGCATTATAGTATGACTTACACGAAAGAGAGGACAACCCACTCATCATCGTCCCTTGTCATCATCAAACCCTTGAAGAAGCTCGATTTTCTTTCTTCTCGTGATCGGCGCACTCCCCAACGATGACCTGAAGATAAGTCTGGAGTTGGCATGATGTTAAAACTATCCAGAGGAGGCGCTTTGTAGCCTGACGGTGGGGGTATATGATCATAAGGATTTGTTTTTTTTTACTCTTTTCTTTAGCCTTGGACGAAGAACCAGGAGTACATGTCGTAGTTAGGTTAGCCTGCTTAGAACTCATTGCAGGCGAAGTAGATGAACTTTTCCTCAAGTTCAAAAAGCCAGGTTTTAAAGCTGGAGGTGTAGTTTTGGAAGTGCTCGCAACAGACTGAGTGTCAACCAACTTACCTCTCATGTTTATAGTATTGCATTTCTTAGTCATAATATTCAAAAGCTTCATTTTCTCCCTGCAAATAGCTTTATCAAGTTTACCACTGTCAATTTCTTTTCGAAGACTATCTATATGCTTTGTTGAAAGCTCTTTTCATGTTGATTAAAGTTAGGACCTACAGTAGGCGTGCACCTCATTTGATCCACTTGTTCTTGCACTTCAATACAGTCAAAATTGCTTTGTAAAAAAGGATCTAGCTGCTCTTCAACAATTTGGTAATCAATACCATTATCGGCACTAACAAGATCTACCCCATTCTCAACTTTGCCACTGATATCAACAATGAGATTAATATCTGACAGGCAAGAATAAGTGACTGATTTCTCTCCACTGACACTCATTCTATTCAAATGCCCATCCCGTTGACTTGAACATTCAACATTTCCATTATAAGGTAATCTTACATCACAAGCTGTAGCTCTACCCGTACACGCACTGATCAAAGCCGTTGTGTTATCAGAGCCGACAGGAAAAGCACGAGATAACAGTTCACTCACCTGTCGTATCTCCCCTTCTTCACAATTTTCATCTTCAACTACATGTACATGTACATCTACATTCATTTCATCTTCCTGCATATCTGAGAGCAATGAAAAATTCATTTTACTAGAGTTACGAACTGCTTCCCTTTTGCCTAATCGAGCATCTACTTTTGTTTTGTCAGTTTCTTTTCTCCATCCAGTAGAGTCTCTCGTTTATGCACTATGCCAGCAGCAACAATATTCCTTGGATGCTCTTTATCACTAGTAATCAGATCATTTACTTTGTTCTTCACTTTCGAAGTTAATTCCTTAGCTGCTTCCTTCCTTTGCTTGTCATATTTGGCTGTTGAGTGCCCAAACCTTTCACACACAATGCATATTTCCGGCTTCCACAAGTAAGTCACATACACAAACTGTTCATTATCATCAGGCATTTATACAGGAAATTTCTTGGGGAATTCATTTTGCGGAGTGACTTCCACCATGCACTTCGCGTATTCGAGGCATTCTAGCTTTTCTGTGGAAAGATCCATACAGAGAAACTTTCCGACTCTCGCCGCAAAATAACAAATTCCTTTTTTGGACCAACTATAGAGTGGCAGATTAGTGAGCTTGATCCAGATGGGGGTAGAAGTTATGGTTTTAGTCAGGTCTCCTAGTCTAGAAACCCAAGGCCTCACAATAAATAGTTTATTTTGGATTATAATAGGATCGGCCTTGAGAATATTTTCTCTGTCCTCCAACTTCTCGATGTTGAAAAGGAAGATTTTACCAGTTGAACGTACCTTTACTCCTCCTGTAGGGTTCCATAGCTTTGTCAAGCGTGCAATGACTACCGAGTATGGTAGCGGTCGGTCAAGAAAATGACCAACGAGATAACCATTCCATTGCTCCTCAGCAGCTTCGTAAATTTCTTCAGTTAGAAGTAGAGCGTTGCCTTTAAAATAGAGTTTCACTGGAGGAGGCGAGAAGGCTCCGACGTTTCTAGGTTTGGATTCAATGAGAGAGGACCATTTCTGGCCAAGAGGGCGAGCAGCGGAAATAGGGATAGCATAAGAGGGGTTACAAGCTGGGTGAGGTGCCGGTGGGGGTTCAGGAGGAGGAGGAGGAGGAGGAGAGGGTCTGAAAAGGGGCGGCGGAACAAGGTGGTTACTGAACTGGGAGGAGGATAAGCGGGAGGAAAGGTCAGGTCTTGCTGAGAATTTTGGGGGAAAGGTCGCCATGAAATTTGGGGAGGCTAAAATTGATGAGTGTTAATGTATGATTTTGTGTTTAACTTTCTATAGAAAAGAATATTGTTTGGTTTTATTTGGGAAACTGAAGAAAATTGGTCGTATAAATTTTGTTGGGAATAATAACATATCTTGCTCTGATAGCAAATCTATTGGTAATGATGAAAGCACGGTTGATAGTGCTGACTTTTTTGGGGGAAAAAAAGAAATTTGAAATGAATTATTGAAAAAGGTTCTAGTTTGAATTTTTTCGTTGGAGTTGGACAAAAATTTGATTCTTCACCTAATTTTTGACGAACTGTCACTGGATATTGTGTGAAAAATGGGTTTAAACCTAACTTTGTAAAGAATTGCTAAGAGTATATTACAGTTAGATGTTATGTTGATAATCGTTCTTTTAGAATTCATGCATCTTGCAAAATGAAGCAATTGGATCATTATCTACTAAGAAAAATTGACCCTAATCATACATGTGGTTGTGATTTTTGATCTATAAGTAGTCCATTAATTAATAGTGATCTTGCTAAGACACAGATCAAGTGTGAGATGAGCCATGTAGAAAAACTAAAGATATCATATCAAGCTTTAAAAGGGATTATGATATTAATTTAAGTTAATATTATGCTTATATGAGTAAAAAAATGGGCTTTGAAAGAGATATTTGGTAATGAAGAACAATCATATAATGATTTGGTTTGGTATTTGAAGGTTGTTGATAGAACTAACCTTGGTAGTTATTCTTCTATTAACGTTGATGAGCATACAAATCAATTTCAACGAGTTTATTTATCCTTTGAAGCTTGCATTTATGGATTTAGCCATTGTCATCCTATCATATTTCTTGATGCCGCTTTTTTATGAGGTAGAAGTGGTTGCTTGATGGCTGCTACAACAAAAAATGGAAACCATGGTATAATTTTTTATTTAATGGTCAATTGTAGGACAATAAAATTTTATTATATTAAGTAAACAGTTCATATTTCATAACAGTTTTTATAAAATAAAAAGTTTATATGAACTGTTAGGTGGTTATGTTTGAAAATTTTTTGTGTGGTTTGTAGGTAAAATATTTCGTTGACATAATATGAATGAAAGTAAGGGACGTTAACACTGCTAACCAAATTACCATTAACAAATTACTAAAGGTCATGATTAATAATTTCAATAGAGAATTATTTGTTTGGAAATACAGTCACTGTTTAGTTTTAATCGTACCTAATATTCAGAAATGTTTTTGTCCATAGTATACCTTGATTTTTTTAAAGTAGTAATTATTTCTGTGAAATTCCAGTTAATTTTCTTTGCATTGGATACACTACGCCCTAGATGGCCTATGGCAACCCCCAGAGAAATGACGCAGTAGGTGCCAAAAAGTGTTAATATTTGCAAAAAATGATCTGTGGCAACACTTTTTTGGGGTTGCCTTTTGCCGCGTTGCCTTAGAGTCAAAGGAAACACATTTGCGACCCTAAGGCAACATCATCACAGGTGTGGCCACAGGTACTAAATTTACAAAAATGTGGGGTCCACTAAATTCTGTAACCCGGGTTCACGGAACCCTGTTGCCTGGGTTCACGGAATTATGTTGTGGGACCCACATGCATTAATCTATGCAACACTTTGACCATCCAATGGCAACACCATATCATAACAATGGCAACAGTTCACATTACATACAGCAACATTATATAAGAGCTATGGCAACATTAAATCACATACTGCAACATTACAAAATTTAACATCACACTGATCAATTAAACTTCTGATTATCTCGGATTCACAAGCGACACAAATATTAGTACTTACGAACATATTTACAAACATAGCCAGAAAAATCATGTTCACAGAGCATACTTACAAACACAGCTAGTACGTACTAAATATCAATTCATGTTCACTGTAGTTGCGCACAATGATCCTCAATATCATGATTAAGAGCGCGAGCCTCCACTACGTTCACTGCTTTCAGTTTCAGTGCCTTCACTGCGAATTGTCGCACAAATATCCCCAATATCAATATGCATGTGCAGGTTTGCTTCACCCAATTTCTTCAGCATCCTTGCCAAGTTCTCCTGAAATTTTTCGTCCACCTTTGCATCAAATTCACTTTGGACCATCTTGTTCACCTTTGCTTCGACTTCGTTGGTTATATCTTCCCTTATCTTCGTTGCCGGCTCCTATATGTATGTGCCTGCTATTGGAGCAGCTTTTGAAACATTTGGAGACTTGGTGTGCCGTCCTATAAGCCATGATGGACCGTGCGACTTTCCATCAGAAACAAGTTCATGGACAACTCCATCATTGCTTCCTTCACCAATTTCTTTTTCAGTCTTCTCCTTCAAAATAAAGCAGTTTTAAAATGTGACAATAAATAAAATCAGGAAACTTGTGTGAAGGACAAAAAAAGCAAAAAGTTTGCCCAAAAGGACAAGAGCCAAAAAATTTGCTCAAAAGGCCAACTTTTAGTGTAAAGTGGAAAAACAAGGGACCCACCTGAATTCCACCATTTGCACTAGAAAATGTCCTTTCGGGTAAAAATTTTGGCCCTTGTCCATTTGAGCAAACTTTTTGCTCTTTTTGTCCTTGTGGCAAAAATCCCCAAATAAAATTAAAAAATTTTAAACAAGTTTTTTAAACAAGAATTGCAGCATATACACAATGAAACCCAAAGTAAAAGATCACACCCATTGCTATGATCGATCCTGCTATCGGTTTCAACAAAATAGGATCTAATTCTACAATAATGATGATCATGTGCAAAATGAAGCACTGTTTTTGACACTTGATTGAAGAGAAAATAAAATTCCTTACAATTCTGTAGTTCATTATTGAAGCATCAGTCTTGTACACCTTTCCTTCTTTCCGCTTGCGAGTTTTAACATAAAGTTCTCCATCAGATTCCTTGGACTGTTACAAAAAAAATTAGATAGTAAAAGGATATCAAACCAATTGTTCCAGAACATATGTCACTAATATTGCTAAACAAGTTAAACAAGGATATGTAGTTATTCATAAGTAAAACAAGGATACTGCATTCGAGCTAAACAAGCATACCTCCATATGACCTATATTGTTAAACTAGCCAACCATAAAAATAAGCAAAATACATATCATTTTATGCCGAATTTGGGAAAAAAGGTTTGGACCAGCAGTGTGTGTGTCAGTATACGATTTCCGATTTGCAGAATTTGTAAGGGCCTTGGACTACAAAACAACATGAAATAAATATGTTTATATGACTGATTTGAATGAATAAAAAGGGGGAAAAATTATGTGCTAAAACTTAAAATTATACCTGAACTTTTTCATCTCCCCAAAACTGCAAGTGTACTTTGAAATCCTGAAGTGGAATTTCGTCCGGCCTATTTTCAAGCCTCTCTTCATCAGTTTCGTAAGCCGTATAGTGTGCCTTTTTAATACGAATCTTGTACCCCCTCCAAGCGTCACAAATTGACCTCAAAGCCTAATATTCACATTCATTCGGAATAATATATTGTTACTTAAATACAAATCAAACATTAAAAAGAACAGTCATGCTACTTTTGTGACAAGTTTCATGTATTTAAGTAAAATTCAGCTAAGTTTGCAAATTACCTTCACATAGCTCCACAGTCTGTCTTTCAAACTTGCAGGAACATCAAACCAAGACTTGTAAGTAAGTGGAACACTCCTCTTCAGTGTTCCTAAAAAATAGCTCAGTTCAGTCGTTACTTGGTCATCGTCTGAAATAGATTGGCCCCGATCATTCATTTGGATTACAACTCTTTTGTCATATGGCCTTGAATGAACTTTATCCATCTTTGTTTTTCCCCTGGGCCTTCTGGGAGCTCCGACTACCGTTACAAAGTACATATAATAGTAATGAGTCGGCTAGGCAAAACATAAATGAGAACTTAAACTATTAAAATCAGAACTCAATCAAATACTACCTTCATTTTCTGCTACTTCATCTTCTTAGTTTTTCAATATTTGTCAAGACATTTCTGACAACAGCCTTATTCCTTACACTTCCACTACTGTTAATTTTCTGGCGTTCTCGCATAGCCAAATAAGCTACCATTGTTCTTATCCGTTCATTATGTGGTAATTCAACGGTACATGGACTATCAAATTGCGTACGAACTGGTACTTCCCTTGCTGTAACGACCCGCATTCTACGCATCATAGGATTGTAGAATATATTTTTTCTGTCACATACGAAGTCATATGGTCATGTAACTTTGGGAGACGACTATAAGGGTCATTTCCCATGTCCATGATTTTCCCCGATTTTTAAATGACCATTTTACCCCTAGTTGGTACTGTTTTGGCCATAACTTTTGACTAAAAAGGAATTTTGACCTGAAACTACTTCCACTGGCTCCGGATGATGGTTTCTCTTTCCGTAGAGTGGTCATAATAGCCAAACGGACTTACCGTTTGGGAGATATGGCCGAATTATGATTTAGAGGGTTAATTTCAGCTAATTGGGCTTAACCGGGTGATTAGCAGCTAGGCCCAGAGGGGAATTTCGGGTTTAGGGGTATATAGGGGCTGATTAGGGTTAGAAAACATTTCTTTAGACATTTTCCAGCCGCCACTTTCATCCTTAGACACTCTAACAATGGCCTCCTACATCTAAAACACCCCAAATCACTTTCTAATTGAAGATTAGGCTTAGCAACATCAAATTAAGAAGAAAAAGCACCAAAGCAAGGTTAGAGCTGCTGTTGGACATCAGTATTCGCCCCAAATCAGAGGAGTTTCAGTTCTGAGAATTTTGTTTGTGGCCAAGGTGAGTGGTTAGCATTGTTTTGACACTAATTACAGTTAATCAGGGAGATTAGTGATAATTAGTAAATTCTTACACTATAAAATTCTGGAAAAATGTTCTAAAATTTTGAAATGTTATTTTAGACCTCTGTTAGAAGTTTGTGATGGTTTGGTTAAGTTTTGCTAATCGTACCATTAGATTTTCTTAAACATGCTTAAGGGGAAAACATGGGTTTTGGGTACGTTTGATCCATTTTTACATGTTATATTGTTGTTTTGGTGTTTATGGTCGATTTTATATGTTGCTATGACTGTTTGGAATGATTTATGATTGATTAGAAAAGTTAGATTGGTCAAAAACGTCGTCGTATGGCGTAAATAGCTTGCTGGAAGAGTTGCAGGAATTTGGACCAGATCGGATCGCCCCCACACTCGGACCGTGGGGTATGACCACGATCCCACACTCGGACTGTGGGGTATGACCACGATCCCACACTCGAATCGTGGGGTATGACCACGAACCGCACACCTGGAGCATGACGAAGTATAGCGATCCGCACACCTGGAGCGTGACGAAGTATAGCGATCCGCACACCTTGAGCGTGACGAAGTATAGCGATCCGCACACTTGGAGCGTGGAGATGGAGCACGATCCGCACACCTGAAGCGTGAGGAAGACCACGATCCGCACACCGCGACTGTGAGAAAGACCACGATCCGCACACCGCGACCGTGAGGAAGACAAGGAGCTTGGATATGAGAAGACTAAAACCCGAGATGCAAAGGTAGTCCAAGTTTGAAGTTAGAGCTCAGGATCCAGATGGGAACCAATGAGTTCACTTCATGAGTTGGGCTTTGCTGCGGGACGCGTGCCAAGGGGTTATCGACGTCTATAGCTTTGGACCACTATGGTAGGAGGTACGAAGGCGGATTCAGGGCCATTATGGCATCGGTAGAACCAAGGGTTACGACCAATGAAGTGGGTCATTGAAATGTTTGGTCATGACTCTAAGTGTTTGGCTTGGTCACAGCAGGGTTTCTACAAGTCGGGATCCGTCGTTACTTCAATTTGTCTAGTGTTCCAAAGTGGTAGATATTGTATGCTTTACGCACTGAGTGAGAAATGTGAGGATGGTTGCTATGGATGATTTGTTTGCTATCATTATGACATGCACACCCCACCCCCGTATTCTTTACACTATTTATTATGGCACCTTAGAGTACTGTACGGTATGTGGTACTAACTCTTTGGTTGCAGGTCCAGGTTCAGGTATGGTTTAGTATACCTGTTATTATTTTGTTTAGATGCTTATCGCTCATACCAGGCTTTATGTCTGACCCAGAGTTTTATGTCTCCTCTTATTACTCTGGGTGCTCACACGAGCAGACTAGAGACAGGTTAGCTAGTGATGCACGGGTAGATGATCCGGAGACGAGCAAGAGGTTTCCACGTAATACCTATACATAGTATTCTCCCCGTGCTGTTGAAAATCACTGCTTGGGCATTGGTGGTGTATCTTCTACTTTGACTTACTTTTGTTTAGAGACAATAGATTTTGAAAAGTTGTAATAAGCTGTATTTGGATTTCCGCTGCTCTGATGTTGATGTTGATTTTAGTTATCAGCTTATGCACTGTCTCACCTGTTTTATTTCAAGTATGTTATCATTATTATATTTTATTCCATGCGTTGTGAGACATTCTACAGGTTTCTCGTTAGTTAATTTCCTTCTTTCCTTTCTTCTGACGACCGTCCCGTGCTAGTCGGGTATGTGTACAGCGCACTTTCGGAGGAAATGCAGGCTGGTGCGAGGCGGGCCGTCACATTTGGTATCAGAGCTCTAGGTTGCGTAGTTAACCTGGGGAAGTTATCAGGGAGAGATAATATACGTATACGAGAGAGCGTATTTGTGATTACTTTGGTTTTTAAAAGCTATATATATATATATATATATATATATATATATATATATACTATTACTAGTATAAGTATGAAGTCGTACTTCACTAGCACCACTATGGAGTCGTTAATCGTTTCTTTTTCAGATTGACGATGAGCCGAGATACTAGAGGTGCTGGTAGGGGAGCCAATAATGGGAATGCTGCTGACATGAGGACGATGTTTACTGACCTCATGAGAGAGATGCTTAGAGATGTACGGAGGGCAGCTCCCAATGGTGGAAATGGTGGTGGTCAATAGTGCGGGCGCCAAGAGTCGACTTCGCCAAGCTGAATAAGGATTATACTAGCCTTGGTGGGAAGCCGTTCCACGGAACGGAGTCGGCCACAGATGTTCAGGATTGGTTGGATAGTTGCGAACGTATCTTCGAGGATTTGGGTATCGAGGATGCGATGAAGAGAAAGCTAGCGTCCCGTCAGCTGCAAGGGCGGGCAATGAATTGGTGGAATGCTATAAAGGCAGCTACTCCCGAAGATCAGATTACTTGGGAGCAGTTTAAAGCTCGCTTTGCGAGAAGTTCATTCCAACTGCTCAGAAGTCAGTGCTGTTTAAGAAATTCTTGGAGCTCAAACAGAATGGCAGGGCTGTCTCAGAGTATATTGCTGAATTCGACACTTTGTCAAAGTATGGGTTATCTCTTATTGATACTGCCGAGAAGAAGAATGAGAAATTCATAACTGGTTTGGATCAGTACTTGGGGGAAAAGCTTATTAACCACATCGATGAGACGTTTGAGTCGATTGTGGGGAAAGCATTAAGATCAGAAAGTCTCTACCCTAAGCCGAAGACTGAGGTTGCATCCGCAGATGAGCCAAAGCCACAAGCAAGTGGTGGAGGCAAGGGTGGTTCGCAGAATAAGAGAAAGCAGAACCAAGCTAAGGATGGCCAGAAGAAAAAGAATAATCAAGATGTTGAGTGCTTCAGCTGTGGTAAGAAGGGCCATCATGCTAGTAATTGTCGGGCCAAGCCAACGGATAGGAAGTGCTTCAACTGTGGCCAAATGGGACATCACAAGGACAAGTGTCCACAGCCCCCTAAAGAAAAGCAAATGGTGAAAGCATATGCTCTTAATGCTATTCCTTCTTCGTCGAATGCCCCCAACTGCGGCGGAAAAGGGAAAGAATGTCGTCATTCAAGGTATGCTTTCTATTTATGATGTTCCTGTTAGAGTTTTGTTTGATACCGGAGCTTCCAGCTCTTTCATATCTAGTGACCTGGTAGATAGGTTAGGATTGGAGCCCGAGATCGTCGATAGACCTTTAGTAGTGACGAACCCGATTGGTGGTTTGACTAGCCTTAGCATGATTTGTCGTAATGTGGTCTTATCGAGTCATGGATGCATGTTTGTTTGTGATTGCTTTGTTTTGGGCTTTACTGGGTTTGGCATTATTTTGGGAGTAGATTGGCTCCGAAGATACGGGGTGGTGGTAGACTGTGAGGGCTTTTTGGTGACAGCTAGAGCGGATGATGGGCGGAGGATAGTGTTTGGTGGTCTACCCAGTGAGGGGGTATTGGCTAGTTTTCTAAACTCCCTCGACATTCCGCATAGTGAGTTGTCAGGTTTGCCCGTGGTTGGCCAGTATCCGGATGTTTTCGAAGAAGTGACCGGACTTCCACCACACCGAGAGATTGAGTTCCGTATTGATTTGGTAAAAGATGCCAGACCTATAGTGATGTCACTTCGTCGTATGGCACCAAGGGAGCAGCAAGAGCTCGAGGTGCAAGTCAGCGTTCTTTTGAAGAAGGGATTTATCAGAAGGAGTGTTTCTGAATGGGGAGCACCAGTTGTGTTTGCTACCAAGGCGGATGGTTCCCTTCGTTTGTGTGTAGACTACCGCGAGTTGAATAAAGTGACGAGGAAGAATAAGTATCCTCTACCGCGGATAGATGATTTGTTCGATCAGTTGAGTGGCGCGAGAATATTTTCTCAGTTGGATCTCGTGACAGGTTTTCATCAGCTTAGAGTGGAAGCTGAGAGTATAGCTAAAACGACATTTCGGACGCCGTATGGATTTTATGAGTGGTTGGTCATGCCATTCGGGCTGACCAATGCCCCAGCATATTTTGTGGATCTTATGAATAGGGTATTCAGGGATCAGTTGAATAAGTTTGTCCTTGTGTTCGTTGATGATATTTTGGTCTATTCGAGGACAGAGGAAGAACACAAGGAACATTTAAGAGTAGTGATGGAGGTGTTGAGAAAACACCAATTAAAAGCAAAGTTTTCTAAGTGTCACTTCTGGAAGAGGGAAGTGAGGTTCTTGGGCCATGTTGTATCAGAGAATGGTATTGCCGTGGACCCGGCGAAGGTGGCCACGGTACAGGATTGGCATACGCCCAAGAATGCAACAGATGTAAGAAGTTTCTTGGGATTAGCCGGATATTATCGTAAGTTTATCCAAGGTTTCTCCAAGATAGCAGCACCATTGACCCAGTTGACCAAGAAGAATCAAGCTTTTGTCTGGGATGAAAGGTGCGAGAATGCGTTAAAGAGTCTAAAGGACAAGTTGACAAGCGCACCAGTGTTAGTCATTCCTAAGGGGAATGAAGAGATGACGGTATACATGGATGCCTGTGGTACCGGACTGTGTGCAGTATTGATGCAAGGCGGTAGGGTTGTAACTTATGCAAGTCGGCAATTGAAACCGCACGAGAAAAGATACCCTACCCATGATTTAGAATTGGCAGCGATCGTGTTTGCATTAAAGATGTGGAGACACTATCTCTTGGGAGAAAGATTTGAGCTGTTTACAGATCATAAGTCGTTAAAGTATCTCTTCTCTCAGAAAGATCTGAATCTCCGTTAGCAGAGATGGTTAGAGTTCTTAGCTTCCTATGATTTTGACATCGCATATACACCGGGAAAGGGCAACGCGGTGGCAGATGCACTGAGTAGGAGACATGCCAGTTTAGGGGCCATGTTTCTAGAATGGAAGCAACTGGAGTATATCGCGGGGTTTGATCTCAGACCCAAGTGAGAATTGAATCCAGAAATGTTAGCAAGTTTGACGATTAGACCCACTTTGATTGAGCAGATCGGCTCTAGTCAGAGGGACGATCCTAACCTATTGGAAATCATCTCCAAGTTAGAGATGGGTATCGATGAGGAGATGAACAAGTATGGGCTTGATCGAGATGGATGGCTTAGAAAGGATGGAAGACTAGTCGTACCCAATGTCAATGGATTGAGAGATGAAGTGCTTAGAGAATGTCATCACTCCAAACTGACTATACATCCCGGTGGTAATAAGATGTATCAAGACATGAAGCAGACTTACTACTGGGAAGGGATGAAAAGAGACGTTGGGAAGTTTATATCCAAATGCATGAATTGCCAGCTAGTTAAAGCCGAGCAAAAGAAGCCTAGTGGGTTGTTACAGCCATTAGAAATTCCCGAATGGAAATGGGAGCAAGTCTCGATGGATTTCATCGATGGTTTACCAAGGACTAGATCGGGACATGATAGCATTTGGGTGATTGTGGACCGATTGACCAAAAGTGCAAGATTTATACCAGTTAGATCGACTAGAACGGCAGCTAAGTTAGCAGAATTGTATATGAAGTGGGTAGTGAGATTCCATGATGTACCTAAAAGCATTGTGAGTGACTGAGACCCGTTGTTCACTAGTGGGTTTTGGAAGAGCTTACAAGAGGCTCTAGGGTCAGAGTTACATCTCAGTACCGCATATCATCCTCAGACCGACGGTCAGACGGAGAGGGTGAATCGTATACTGGAAGATCTCTTGAGAGCGTGTATATTGGATTTTGGTGGATCTTGGGATGACCATTTGCATCTAGTAGAGTTTGCATATAATAATAGCTACCAATCCAGTATCGGTATGGCTCCATTTGAAGCTTTGTACGGAAGACCATGCAACTCGCCATCATGTTGGATAGAGACTGGCGAGAAGTTTGTGCTTGGACCAGATGTGGTGAGGGAAACTTCAGATAAAATCAAGACCATTCAACAACGAATGAAGGCTGCCCAAGATAGGCAGAAGAGTTATGCTGATAAGAGGAGAAGAGACTTAAAATTTTCCGTTGGCGACTTGGTGTTTGTCAAGATTTCTCCATTGAAGAGCGTAATACGATTTGGCAGGAGAGGCAAGTTGGCACCAAGATTCGTTGGCCCATTCCCTGTTCTCGAACTAATCGGGAACTTGGCATATAGAATCGACTTACCAGAGAAAATGGCGGGAGTTCACGATGTATTTCATGTTTCCCAACTAAGGAAGTTCGTTCACGACCCAGATATAACTATTTCACCTGATCAGTTAGAGGACTTCGAAGTAGAACCCGAGGCGGTTGGAAACCGCAAGCCGGCCCGTATTGTCGAGCACGACATGAAACAACTTCGAAGGAAGGCGGTGAAGCTAGTGAAGGTTCAGTGGGGCGAGGACGAGAATGATTGTACTTGGGAGACAGAGGAGAACATTAGGAAGACTTATCCAGAACTCTTTGCCTGGTAAGATTTTGACTTCGATTTAGTTTTCCGCATGCTAGGATAGGCTTGTTAGCTTGTTTTACATGTTTGATTGTTGTATGTGGTTGTTAGGCATGCGGGGTCCTTTGTATGTTTTGGGTTAAGGAATTTCGGGGACGAAATTTCTTAAGGAGGGGAGAGTGTAACGACCCGCATTCTACGCATCATAGGATTGTAGAATATATTTTTTCTGTCACATACGAAGTCGTATGGTCATGTAACTTTGGGAGACGACTATAAGGGTCATTTCCCATGTCCATGATTTTCCCCGATTTTTAAATGACCATTTTACCCCTAGTTGGTACTGTTTTGACCATAACTTTTGACTGAAAATGAATTTTGACCTGAAACCACTTCCACTGGCTCCGGATGATGGTTTCTCTTTCCGTAGAGTGGTCATAATAGCCAAACGGACTTACCGTTTGGGAGATATGGCCGAATTAAGATTTAGAGGGTTAATTTCAGCTAATTAGCCTTAACCGGGTGATTAGCAGCTAGGCCCAGAGGGGAATTTCGGGTTTAGGGGTATATAGGGGCTGATTAGGGTTAGAAAACATTTCTTTAGACATTTTCCAGCTGCCACTTTCATCCTTAGACACTCTAACAATGGCCTCCTACATCTAAAACACCCCAAATCACTTTCTAATTGAAGATTAGGCTTAACAACATCAAATTAAGAAGAAAAAGCACCAAAGCAAGGTTAGAGCTGCTGTTGGACATCAGTATTCGCCCCAAATCAGAGGAGTTTCAGTTCTGAGAATTTTATTTGTGGCCAAGGTGAGTGGTTAGCATTGTTTTGACACTAATTACAGTTAATCAGGGTGATTAGTGATAATTAGTAAATTCTTACACTATAAAATTCTGGAAAAATATTCTAAAATTTTGAAATGTTATTTTAGACCTCTGTTAGAAGTTTGTGATGATTTGGTTAAGTTTTGCTAATCGTACCATTAGATTTGCTTAAACATGCTTAAGGGGAAAACATGGGTTTTGGGTACGTTTGATCCATTTTTACATGTTATATTGCTGTTTATGGTCGATTTTATATGTTGCTATGACTGTTTGGAATGATTTTTGATTGATTAGAAAAGTTAGATTGGTCAAAAACGTCGTCGTATGGCGTAAATAGCTTGCTGGAAGAGTTGCAAGAATTTGGACCAGATCGGATCGCCCTCACACTCGGACCGTGGGGTATGACCACGATCCCACACTCGGACCGTGGGGTATGACCACAATCCCACACTCGGACCGTGGGGTATGACAACGATCCCACACTCGAATCGTGGGGTATGACCACGAACCGCACACCTGGAGCGTGACGAAGTATAGCGATCCGCACACCTGGAGCGTGACGAAGTATAGCGATCCGCACACCTGGAGCGTGACGAAGTATAGCGATCCGCACACTTGGAGCGTGGAGATGGAGCACGATCCGCACACCTGAAGCGTGAGGAAGACCACGATCCGCACACCGCGACTGTGAGAAAGACCACGATCTGCACACCGAGACCGTGAGGAAGACAAGGAGCTTGGATATGAGAAGACTAAAACCCGAGATGCAAAGGTAGTCCAAGTTTGAAGTTAGAGCTCAGGATCCAGATGGGAACCAATGAGTTCACTTCATGAGTTGGGCTTTGCTGCGGGACGCGTGCCAAGGGGTTATCGACGTCTATAGCTTTGGACCACTATGGTAGGAGGTACGAAGGCGGATTCAGGGCCATTATGGCATCGGTAGAACCAAGGGTTACGACCAATGAAGTGGGTCATTGAAATGTTTGGTCATGACTCTAAGTGTTTGGCTTGGTCACAGCAGGGTTTCTACAAGTCGGGATCCGTCGTTACTTCAATTTGTCTAGTGTTCCAAAGTGGTAGATATTGTATGCTTTACGCACTGAGTGAGAAATGTGAGGATGGTTGCTATGGATGATTTGTTTGCTATCATTATGACATGCACACCCCACCCCCGTATTCTTTACACTATTTATTATGGCACCTTAGAGTACTGTACGGTATGTGGTACTAACTCTTTGGTTGCAGGTCCAGGTTCAGGTATGGTTTAGTATACCTGTTATTATTTTGTTTAGATGCTTATCGCTCATACCAGGCTTTATGTCTGACCCAGAGTTTTATGTCTCCTCTTATTACTCTGGGTGCTCACACGAGCAGACTAGAGACAGGTTAGCTAGTGATGCACGGGTAGATGATCCGGAGACGAGCAGGAGGCTTCCACGTAATACCTATACATAGTATTCTCCCTGTGTTGTTGAAAATCACTGCTTGGGCATTGGTGGTGTATCTTCTACTTTGACTTTCTTTTGTTTAGAGACAGTAGATTTTAAAAAGTTGTAATAAGCTGTATTTGGATTTCCGCTGCTCTGATGTTGATGTTGATTTTAGTTATCAGCTTATGCACCGTCTCACCTGTTTTATGTCAAGTATGTTATCATTATTATATTTTATTCCATGCGCTATGAGACATTCTACAGGTTTTTCGTTAGTTAATTTCCTTCTTTCCTTTCTTCTGACGACCGTCCCGTGCTAGTCGAGCATGTGTACATCGCACTTTCGGAGGAAATGCAGGCTGGCGCGGGGCGGGCCGTCACATTATTATCGGTTGCATTATTATCATTTGCAGATTCAACATTGGCTCGTGAACGAGTTGTTGGTCCAGACTGAGGCTTTGTAACATTATCTTTTTTGGTTCTCTAAAATATGCACACAAAAACAATAAAATAAAAATAATAATGAAGCTAGTCTATGATTACCAACATAAAATTAAACCTTCAGCTATAACGCACCTTTGCCTGATTTTTTGAAGTATCATCTTCAAATTGTGGAACATAATCTTTGCTTTCCTCATCAATCATCTTTGATTTTGCTTTATTTTTTCCAAATTCATTTCTCATTCCAGAAACTAATTTAGGCATCCCAAGTTTTTCAAAAACACTATTCTTCTCTGAGACATTTTTGTCTCTCTCCCTTTCGTACTCTGTAAGCGGTGGAGGTGGCGGAGGTGATAAATCGTCATTCTGAAAGTAATTGAACAAGACATTATTGTAAATATTAGCAAAATATGTAGATCAAATATTAGAAAATCAGATTACAGTCTTCTTACCAGAAACTCATTTTCTTCTGTATTTTCCTCTTCATCATGTGGAGAATTATTGAAATCCAATTTACTCTTGACACCTGCTGAGTTGATAATCAAAGTTGCATTGCTGACTTTAGTTGGATTTTCCTTCTCTGGTAACTTCATCGAACTGCTGACTCTAGTTGACTTCTTGCTGACCCCCTTTATCTTCTTCATGCGTCCATCCACTTGCAGCGGTTTTGCTGATCACTTCTGGATTGTTCGTAACTGGATTATTTAGCCATGCCAACTTTCTAGGAGTAAAGATTTGATCGGTCTGCTTGTTGTTGATAGGTGGACTCACAGCAGCTTCGCCGATCATTTGGGAATTGTAACGACCAAGAGGAAATTCGATGCTCGAATTTCGACAATAATATATAAATCCGATATTACTTGCCAAAATCCCAGTATCGAAAACACCAGATAGTCATTAGAAAGAAATTAGAGGGTGAGATAAGAAAGAAAGAAATATTAGAATAGAAGAAGGAGAAGAAGAGACAACACAACACAGAGTCTCACATCGCAACGGAATAAAATATAATATAGAAATATTCTTTATTGAGAGCTTGAAAAGTAATACTTACATCATCAGAGTACATCGATAAATCTGGACAGTTATAATGACCTGTCCTCATATACAACACACAGCGGAAACATACTAGATAATACTATACGTCTGAACTCTTTCAGCTCGTTTCTGGACTTCACATCATTCGATGACCTGAACCTATAACCCGGGCTAACCCGAGCATTACAAACGACGGGTCAGTCTGGTGAACCAGAGTGAGAAACCCACTAAATTTTGTATAACATCCATATTGATTTTAAAGTTCGAAATCTGTTTGAAAAGAAAGGATAATAGTAAGACCAGCCCACACATAAACATGGACGGTTTTTACCTTACTATAACCCAAACCAGTTTTGAATTCATATGTTGTCTGATATTATGATAGTGTCTAAATACAAGTAAATAACCATCTAGCGGAACGCTTGCATCTCACGCTTCACATATATAGTATACAATTAAAAACCGCGGGCGCTTATTGGAGATTGGATTTCCAACTATGACAAGGTATGGGACCACCTGCCGATAGTGTATCTCTTGAGGCGAATACACTGGGTTCAACAAGAACGTCTTGCAACCCGGCCCAAACATGACCGACCACTCATTTCGCTTGAGTGTATCGAATGTATATCACCAACGGTTGGGCGCGACCCACCGTTTCCCGAAAAGGGACAGCATCGAAATAGATTAACGAATGAAACATATTTTCTCTAGATAGATGATTATACACCCTAATGGGAGCGACTCACATAGCCATGCTGCCTGCCCGATTTTTGTCATTTCCCGGCTGATGAGGCTTCAGGTTATAATCGACCTTTGGAATATCTGGCCACCATTCACATCGTCCATACAAGTCATCCAGGAACATGATGAACCGAAGGCACCCTCCTACCGCATCCTAGGAATCACCCTAAGGATCAGTAGCGAGAAGTCCTTGTAATCTGAAGATTTCAATCATGACAGAATCACAAGTCAGGATATCTTCGGGAGCTACCCTTAGAAATCCAACGAGTAGTTCTTCCGCTCATGAAGATCCACGGTCTTCATTGCTCCATCTCGATCATCTTCTGATATCCTTAACGTTTACGTATTGCTGGGTGGAATGGTTTTCGAATACACATCTGATCCAGGTCTTTCCATACCAACGAACGATTTGGCCAGATTTGATAGTCAGTGTTTTAACTATCAAATAAACAACCATCATCCGTAGAAAAATATAGTGGATCCATTGGTCCAGTATACAGCATCACTTGGCCTCTTTAGTTAAAGGGCTGTTAACTAAATTTCCCAAATCTTTCAATATTTAGAATCTCGCATTTCAATTCTTATTTCCAAATCCGTTTATTTAACTTATAATTCTTCGAATTATAATTATTAATATCTTCATCGAAATATTAATTAAATTCCCTCAATTATCCTCGTTTATAAACTAATATCATTCTTGGATAATCATGAAGTCGCCACAAGTTGGGGTATTTTGTTACCTCTCAGACCTTGAGTCGACGACACTCTTATCTTCAGAATAAATATAAGTTTATTAACGAAATCACACTCCAGTAATTATCCCAACATTTCTATTTACGATAAAATCCCATTTATAACCATATGTCTTAGTTCTGCTCGCACAACTCCTTCTACATTTAAAATATTCATCTCCAGATATTTATCATTAGATTCTCACTTTTACAATCACATCCAATCCACTTAAGTCCCCATTTGATTTCAACTCATATTCAATATATCTTGTTTAAATTATCCTTTTAATAAAATTCTTTCTAGGAAATAAATCAAATTTCTAACTCATGTAAATATGAGTATAGCTTATTAAAAATCCTTTTTAATTATAACCAAGGTTTTTACTCAACCCAATTTCTTTTATCACCATTTCCATTTCAAATTGTTCTCTTTCAAACATTATTCGTTTAATAGTTAATATTTTCCTTTTACACAACTCTAGATTCGATATATCAAAATAACTTGGTTCCATTTGAAAACACCATTATATGTTCAAATCTTGTTTATCGAGTCACTTTATGAATCCATATTCATATTACACCTTAAAAATCTCATTTACAGGTCAACTCTTCGTTAGTCTTCTAATATCCTTTACATCAGATAATTTACTTCATTATTAACTATAATTAAAATAATTAATCCTTTTCAAAAGGGTAATTTAAATGATATTTAACATCAATAATAATTAACAAATCAAATAATAGTTTTTAATAATCAAATCTTGGTTATCTCAAACAAGGTTACTTTGTTAACCCTTTTCCACTTAGTTATTTCCTTTAAATGAAGAAATAAAATTAATTTAAATAATTCTTTTGATTTAATTAATATTCTAATTAAATTATCTAATCTAATTGTTTTATTGAAAACAAATAATATAATCTTTAACCATCTAGTAAATCGCTGCTCATTTTCTTACAAAACTTATTTACATACGAACCTCATTTTGCATACCCGTTCTATAATTACAAGATTAAATAATTATTTATTTCCTTCAATAATTTCATTTAAAATGATTTATAGAAAAATAGATTTCAAAATCCGTCTTTAGTTATAAACCAATTTTATAACTTTCTTTCTAATGATTTACCTAATGGTAGATCAATCTCTATAAAATGATTCATTTACAGGCCATCAACCGATAATTGCTCAACCAATATCATCCATTGGTTAATATCAAACAAGTGTTAGGTTTGAATTCAACAATCAACAATCAATCGCATTGATTAAATAGTTCATATAATATGAAAGTAAACAACATACTTGAGGAATCTGGTTGGATTCCTCCAATCTGTCCTTCCATGTATCACAATGGGTTATATCAAATACATAACAGTTCAACTAATAACAGTCAACAACCAATTTTGTAACGTCCATCCAAGAATCCAATTATTTATTTAATATGTTTATATTATTATAAACGTAACCAACAAGGTAAGTTACCTCGTTTGGAATCTAATCGTTTAAACAACGATTTTGTTTGATTAAATTAAACAAATGTTTAATTTAATCACTGAATATAAAAATATTCAGCACACAAGCAAACAGTCAGTCAATCATCAACCACTTAGCAAACATTGCACACAAAATTAAAAAAAACACGATTCATATAAAATATAAACGGGGTAAACTGAGTGAGATAACTCACCTTGGGTGCATTCGTCGTTAAAACGGTTCAATTTAGTTGAATTAACCTAAAGATTCTGTCTGCTTTTCACCTTGTCCAAACAGCTCCAGCGTATGTCGCTCGTCGATATAATTGCTATTTCCTTTGTTTCATTGTATTCTTTCAATACACGTCAGAGTTGTACTATTATTAATATACGCGATTATATAAATTAATAAGCTACCTAAATATATAATTAACCTTACTAACCATTTTTATAATTTGCGGTTACTGGCGATCTAATTTCTTACTTATATTCTTACCATGTTTTAAACTGTGCTGCTTCTTCGAACTGATGCTCCACCCTTACACCGCGTCACAGTTCACTCTTCTTGCGTTCAAACTGATAATCGCACCTCTACACTCCCTTCTCCCTATGCAAACCTCCTTTCCGGCCACTTGCTCACGTCAGTCTCCCACCGCCACCGTTCACCAACCATCCGTCCGACACCACAGCAAGTCTTCCTCCACCAAGTCTATTCTTCTTTCATGTACAGATGCAGTCCCTCTCGTGCCATAACTCTCCCCTACCTTCTTATTTTCTTTCCAGTTTTTCACGTTTTTTTAATAATGCGAAAGGCCCCACACACATACTCAACCTGCTTCCCACTTCCCTTTCCCAGCGAACAACTTTGCTTTCCTCCACCAGCTTGCTTTTCGAACCCAGCTCCATGACAGACCCCCCCAGTCCCCACCTTCTGTCATCTTCCCATCTTACTTTTTTTTTCTTTCAACACCACAACAGCCTGCTCTCCCTTCACGCCTTCAGCTCCTCCTCATCACCGCTCCTACCCGTTCCTTCCTGCACGTATTCTCCTTTCTATTTCTTTTTGATCTCGTGGTTTTTTTTTGAGGCAAGAGTTATGGGAAAGAAAACGCAGTGTGTTCATGTGTATTTATAGGGGAAGGTTGTTTGGAGCTCACGTATGTGATACCTTGGAGAGTACGTAAACAAACAGCGTGATGGCCACGAAAATAAATTGCCTTGGGAAGAACGGCTGTGATGGAATTCCTAGGCACGCTGCTGAAAAGAAATTATGGTCTGTGCTGAAAAGAAAATACGAAAGATAGGGATTGGTGGTACTCTTTATATAGCTATGCGTTTTGAATTTAATGAGATGACAATGAATGAGGCTACTGCACCATTTATCTTTCTGCCGCTTGAAAGCTTGTACCGTGTTTTCATTTCGTTTGATGTGAAAACGCAGCATGTCTTTGATACAAAAATAGTGTGCATAGTCCGTTGCATTTGCATGAATCTTCATATCAAAGTCTGTGTGTATTTCATTTCAGAATGGACTAAAATAAGGGATATATGTGAAACAGCATAGGCCATAGTAGATTTAGTATATAGATCTGCGTATGTATTGTTTTAGGGTGACATCCGTCTTTTATATGCTAAAACTTAAAATTTATATATATTTATTTTAATGTGGTTCTTAATTTCTATTGGTAACCGCGTACCCCATCGTATAATACTCCACTTACATATAGATCCCTATGGACAGAAATAAAAATATGGTCTTGTCCAGCGAGGTGTCACTATCCCAAAAATATAATAATATCGGTAGGTTAACTTATATTGTGAAACCCCGAAATACTGATACAGGGTGCAAAATACTTCAAAAAAAATGCTGCATATTTAATTTATTAAAAATTACAGTAAAATTCTAAAAATTAAATTATAACTACGTCTCAAAAGAATCTTGTCCAGATTTGAATCCAGTATGTAGTTATATCAAACAAACCGTTACGGTTGATGAACGATTCTATAGCGACTATTGGAAATTTTAATATGGGCATATCTTACCATCTACACGATGAAATCACAATTTTTTTCTCTTTTATTAGAGAAATATAATCAAATCGGTTCAAACATTTCTTGTTTCACAAAATTCTGACTTATATCGGACCCTGTATATCCAATTAAAGTTCGAAATTCAATATTACGAACTGCAACGTCATTTCGGGTTCATTTTAATTATATTATAAATTATATATTCTAACTCACTTTATTAATTAAATTCGATGTAAAATCCATTAATATTACCAAAGCGATATTTAAAACCGATTTAATTATTCCAAATAAATATTCAAAATTCTGGTACGTTACATTCTTCTCCTCTTAAAAGAATTTCGTCCCCGAAATTACAAGGTAAGAAGAATGTTCCGAACACAATTATTTTTTTAAAATAATTATACTTGAATTATTGTCATAACAAATTTAGACTCTTTAAAATTTTCGAAAATTTCGCCAGCACCCCCACCATATTGCTCGATCACAACAACAACAAACGCTACTCCTGGCCTCAACTTCACCAAAAAGAAACCAAAGCCAAATGGCTGCCCCACTCAAGGGTATAAAATCAACCATTCCAATCCATATATTAAGGTTTACCTATTTTTTCGGAAACTCAACTCCAATTTCTTAGCAAAGCAACTAACAGCTCTTCGTCTTCCAATCTATACTTCCAATTTGCGCAATCAAATCGACTCCATAGCCCTCTTGAATATATACTTACTCAACTTATAATGCAAGTATCAAATCAAGGGTTGTTTCATTAAACATCTTTATTAATCTGTTTGGTGAATTTCATTCAACCAGTCCAATACTCAAATCACAAACAATCAAATCATTTGAAATATATTCAGCATTGATACGTACTGATCTATTTTCACTTTGGTTGAACACACACGATTATTATTCGATCGATTTCCATTATCATATTTCAAAATGTCAATTTATTCAATTTAATTTCATTTCAAATTAATTCTACTTAACCAGGCTAAATCTTGTTTCCATATTCAATCAACCAATTGGTTTCTAACCAATTCAACTTCATTTCACAATTCAATTTGAATTCCAATCAAATTGATCAAAACAACCAAACAACCAATATTACTATACTATAGAAAATTATTTCCCTTTTTCTATATAAAAATATATTTGGGCAAAATTATTCCATTTACCTTCTGCACAAATCATTTAAAAATAATTTTATATTCACTTACAAACACGCGCTCTCGTATATGCACTCAAACTCAATCTAGGGTGTTACTAACCCCATCTCTACTGAGTTACGCCACAGAGCCAAGGTTATCACAAAACCAATAGCTCTGATACCACTATAACGACCCGGCGGAAAACGAATTTCGACAATAATATATAAATCCGGTATTACTTGCCAAAATCCTAGTATCGAAAACACCAGATAGTCATTAGAAAGAAATTAGAGGGTGAGATAAGAAAGAAAGAAATATTAGAATAGAAGAAGGAGAAGAAGAGACAACACAACACAGAGTCTCACATCGCAGCGGAATAAAATATAATATAGAAATATTCTTTATTGAGAGCTTGAAAAGTTATACTTACATCATCAGAGTACATCGATAAATCTGGACAGTTATAATGACCTGTCCTCATATACAACACACAACGGAAACATACTAGATAATACTATACGTCTGAACTCTTTCAGCTCGTCTCTGGACTTCACATCACTCGATGACCTGAACCTGTAACCCGGGCTAACCCGAGCATTACAAACGACGGGTCAGTCTGGTGAACCAGAGTGAGAAACCCACTAAGTTTCGTATAACATCCATATTGATTTTAAAGTTCGAAATCTTTTTGAAAAGAAAGGATAATAGTAAGACCAACCCAGACATAAACATGGACGATTTTTACCTTACTATAACCCAAACCAGTTTTGAATTCATATGTTGTCTGATATTATGATAGTGTCTAAATACAAGTAAATAACCATCTAGCGGAACGCTTGCAACTCACGCTCCACATATATATTATACAATTAAAAACCGCGAGCGCTTATTGGAGATTGGATTTCCAACTATGACAAGGTTTGGAACCACCTGCCGATAGTGTATCTCTTGAGGTGAATACACTAGGTTCAACAAGAACGTCTTGCAACCCGGCCCTAACATGACCGACCACTCATTTCTCTTGAGTGTATCGAATGTATATCACCAACGGTTGGGCGCGACCCACCGTTTCCCGAAAAGGGATAGCATCGAAATAGATTAAAGAATGAAACAGATTTTCTCTAGATAGATGATTATACACCCTAATGGGAGCGACCCACATAGCTATGCTGCCTGCCCGATTTTTATCATTTCCCGGCTGATGAGGCTTGTGGTTATAATCGACCTTTGGAATATCTGGCCGCCATACAAGTCATCCAGGAACAGGATGAACCGAAGGCACCGTCCTACCGCATCCTAGGAATTACCCTAAGGATCAGTAGCGAGAAGTCCTTGTAATCTGAAGATTTAAATCACGACAGAATCACAAGTCAGGATATCTTCGGGAGCTACCCTTAAAAATCCAACGAGTAGTTCTTCCGCTCATGAAGATCCACGGTCTTCATTGCTCCATCTCGACCATCTTCTGATATCCTTAACGTTTACGTATTGCTGGTTGGAATGGTTTTCGAATATACATCTGATTCCGGTCTTTCCATACCAACGAACGATTTGGCCAGATTTGATAATCAGTGTTTTAACTATCAAATAAACAACCATCATCCGTAGAAAAATATAGTGGATCCATTGGTTCAGTATACAGCATCACTTGGCCTCTTTAGTTAAAGGGCTGTTAACTAAATTTCCCAAATCTTTCAATATTTAGAATCTCGCATTTCAATTCTTATTTCCAAATCCGTTTATTTAACTTATAATTCTTCGAATTATAATTATTAATATCTTCATCGAAATATTAATTAAATTCCCTCAATTATCCTCGTTTATAAACTAATATCATTCTTGGATAATCATGAAGTCGCCACAAGTTGGGGTATTTTGTTACCTCTCAGACCTTGAGTCGACGACACTCTTATCTTCAGAATAAATATAAGTTTATTAACGAAATCACACTCCAGTAATTATCCCAACATTTCTATTTATGATAAATTCCCATTTATAACCATCTGTCTTAGTTTTTCTCGCACAACTCCTTCTACATTTAAATTATTCATCTCCAGATATTTATCACTAGATTCTCACTTTTACAATCACATTCAATCCACTTAAGTCCCCATTTGATTTCAACTCATATTCAATGTATCTTGTTTAAATTTTCCTTTTAATAAAATTCTTTTTAGGAAATAAATCAAATTTCTAACTCATGTAAATATGAGTATAGCTTATTAAAAATCCTTTTTAATTATAACCAAGGTTTTTACTCAACCCAATTCCTTTTATCACCATTTCCATTTCAAACTGTTCTCTTTCAAACATTATTCGTTTAATAGTTAATATTTTCCTTTTACACAACTCTAGATTCGATATATCAAAATAACTTGGTTCCATTAGAAAACACCATTATATGTTCAAATCTTGTTTATCGAGTCACTTTATGAATCCACATTCATATTACACCTTAAAAATCTCATTTATAGGTCAACTCTTCGTTAGTCTTCTAATATCCTTTACATCAGATAATTTACTTCATTATCAACTATAATTAAAATAATTAATTCTTTTCAAAAGGCTAATTTAAATGATATTTAACATCAATAATAATTAACAAATCAAATAATAGTTTTTAATAATCAAATCTTGGTTATCTCAAACAAGGTTACTTTGTTAACCCTTTTCCACTTAGTTATTTCCTTTAAATGAAGAAATAAAATTAATTTAAATAATTCTTTTGATTTAATTAATAATCTAATTAAATTATCCAATCTGTTTTATTGAAAACAAATAATATAATCTTTAGCCATCTAGTAAATCGTTGCTCATTTTCTTATAAAACTTATTAACATACGAACCTCGTTTTGCATACCCGTTCTATAATTACAAGATTAAATAATTATTTATTTCCTTCAATAATTTCATTTAAAAATGATTTATAGAAAAATAGATTTCAAAATCCGTCTTTAGTTATAAAACAATTTTATAACTTTCTTTCTAATGATTTACCTAATGGTAGATCAATCTCTATAAAATGATTCATTTACAGGCCATCAGCCGATATTTGCTCAACCAATATCATCCATTGGTTAATATCAAACAAGTGTTAGGTTTGAATTCAACAATCAACAATCAATCGCATTGATTAAACAGTTCATATAATATGAAAGTAAACAACATATTTGAGGAATCTGGTTGGATTCCTCCAATCTGTCCTTCCATGTATCACAATAGGTTATATCAAATACATAACAATTCAACTAATAACAATCAACAACCAATTTTGTAACATCCATCCAAGAATCCAATTATTTATTTAATACGTTTATATTATTATAAACATAACCAACAAGGTAAGTTACCTCGTTTGGAATCTAATCGTTTAAACAATGATTTTATTTGATTAAATTAAACAAACGTTTAATTTAATCACTGAATATAAAAATATTCAGCACACAAGCAAACAGTCAGTCAATCATCGACCACTTAGCAAATATTGCACACAAAATTAAAAAAAACCCGATTTATATAAAATATGAACGGGGTAAACTGAGTGAGATAACTCACCTTAGGTACGTTCGTCGTTAAAACGGTTCAATTTAGTTGAATTAACCCAAAGATTCTGTCTTCTTTACACCTTGTCCAAACAGCTCCAGCGTATGTCGCTCATCGATACAATTGCGATTTCCTTTGTTTCATTGTATTCTGTCAATACACGTCAGAGTTGTACTATTATTAATATACACGATTATATAAATTAATAAATTGCCTAAATATATAATTAACCTTACTAACCATTTTTATAATTTGCGGTTACTGGCGATCTAATTTCTTACTTATATTCTTAACAAGTTTTAAACTATGCTGCTTCTTCAAACTGATGCTCCATCCATACACCGCGTCACAGTTCACTCTTCTTGCGTTCAAACTGATAATCGCACCTCTACACTCCCTTCTCCTTATGCAAACCTCCTTTCCGGCCACTTGCTCACGTCAGTCTCCCACCGCCACTGTTCACCAACCATCCGTCCGACACCACAGCAAGTCTTCCTCCAACAAGTCTGTTCTTCTTTCGTATACAGATGCAGTCCCTCTCGCGCCATAACTCTCCCCTACCTTCTTATTTTCTTTCCAGTTTTTCACATTCTTTTTTTTTTAATAATGCGAAAGGCCCCACACACATACTCAACCTGCTTCCCACTTCCCTTTCCCAGCGAACAACTTTGCTTTCCTCCACCAGCTTGCTTTTCGAACCCAGCTCCATGACAGACCCCCCCAGTCCCCACCTTCTGTCATCTTCCCATCTTACTTTTTTTTTCTTTCAACACCACAACAGCCTGCTCTCCCTTCACGCCTTCAGCTCCTCCTCATCACCGCTCCTACCCGTTCCTTCCTGCACGTATTCTCCTTTCTATTTCGTTTTGATCTCGTGGTTTTATTTTTTGAGGTAAGAGGTTATGGGAAAGAAAACGCAGTGTGTTCATGTGTATTTATGGGGGAAGGTTGTTTGGAGCTCACGTATGTGATACCTTGGAGAGTACGTAAACAAACAGCGTGATGGCCACGAAAATAAATTGCCTTGGGAAGAACGGTTGTGATGGAATTCCTAGGCACGCTGCTGAAAAGAAATTACGGTCTGTGCTGAAAAGAAAATACGAAGGATAGGGATTGGTGGTACTCTTTATATAGTTGTGCGTTTTGAATTTGATGAGATGACAATGAATGAGGCTACTGCACCATTTATCTTTCTGCCGCTTGAAAGCTTGTATCGTGTTTTCATTTCGTTTGATGTGAAAACGCAGCATGTCTTTGATACAAAAATAGTGTGCATAGTCTGTTGCATGTGCATGAATCTTCATATCAAAGTCTGTGTGTATTTCATTTCAGAATGGCCTAAAATAAGTGATATATGTGAAACAGCATAAGCCATAGTAGATTTAATATATAGATCTGCGTATGTATTGTTTTAGGGTGACATCTGTCTTTTATATGCTAAAACTTAAAATTTATATATATTTATTTTAATGTGGTTCTTAATTTCTATTGGTAACCGCGTACCCCATCATATAATACTCTGCTTACATACAGATCCCTATGGACAGAAATAAAAATATGGTCTTGTCCAGCGAGTTGTCACTATCCCAAAAATATAATAATATCGGTAGGTTAACTTATATTTTGAACCCCCGAAATACTGATACAGGGTGCAAAATATTTCAAATAAAAAGCTGGATATTTAATTTATTAAAAATTACAGTAAAATTCTAAAAATTAAATTATAACTACGTCTCAAAAGAATCTTGTCCAAATTTGAATCCAGTATGTAGTTATATCAAACAAACCGTTACGGTCGATGGACGATTCTATAGCGACTATTGGAAATTTTAAACTGGGCATATCTTACCATCTACACGATGAAATCACGATTTTTTTCTCTTTTATTAGAAAAATATAATCAAATCGGTTCAAATGTTTCTTGTTTCACAAAATTCCAACTTATATCGGACCCTGTATATCCAATTAAAGTTCGAAATTCAATATTACGAACTGCAGCGTCGTTTCGGGTTCATTTTAATTATATTATAAATTATATATTCTAACTCACTTTATTAATTAAATTCAATGTAAAATCCAATAATATTACCAAATCGATATTTAAAACCGATTTAATTATTCCAAATAAATATTCAAAATTCTGGGACGTTACAGGAATTGTTTAGCTGTGTCGACTTTCTAGGAGTAAAGACTTGATCGGTCTGCTGCTTCTTTTTTGCTACCAGTTGTATATGGTGAGCGGTGACAAACTGCTGTTTCTGTGATTTTGCAGCTGTAACATACAAGTTCTTTATTATTCTACTAAGTGCACTAAAAATCAAACAAGTCCTAAATGAAAAACATATTCAACAAAATGATCAAATTCGTCAAAATAGTACAAATGAGAAGACATGTTTATACCTGGAAACAGATTCTTCCTCGGGCATACGATGACATCTGGCTGCATTTGTTTAATTGGCTCGTTACTATCCTCGATGACAGTGTCGACATAGAAATCAATGTAATCACCATTATTTTTTATTTGCATCATAAACAACATCTCTACATCATCGACCATCAATTTCCACCCACTCGTTGGACCTTTCCTTGCATATATTCCTCCAATTTCGGTGTACTCTAGCTCTTCCTTGACAAACTCCATCAGCACAGTGTACGAAAACCTATCCAGGTCAACATCCTTGACAATAGCCTCTTCTCCACCAACATATCCATTCTTCCCAAAATTTCACTTGTGGTGGAAACTAAGATTTGCCTCCATCCTACACAAAATGGAGGAATTAGCATTCGATTGAAATAATTACAAAATAAAATAAACCAACCGCATTATAAAATAAAACGACCACTTCACTAACATGTAATATAGGCAGAAACATTAAAAAGGATACAAAAAGAGGCCTCAAATATGATACATCAGTTACAACATATAATCAAGGCAAAAACAACATTTTCTTAATTAAATAGCATGCAGTTATTTTCCTTGAAACACCACAAGTTTTGCATTTATTTTCCTTTTCATTTTTTGCCCAATATAGCATGCAATCATTTGGACATGCATGTATTCTTTGGTAATCAAGGCCTAGATTTACACACAAATAACATGCAACCATCTGAACTTATGAAATTCTGCCCATATTTTTTCCTCGTTCGTCACTAATTTACACACAAATAACATACACAAATATTATTTAGCCATGACTATAAGGCAAAAAAAAAGAATAATATCATATAATAAGTGCTCAACATAAGTTTGTTACAAAAATAAACATAATAATAAAATTAGGAATATGATTACGCTTGAATACACAAGTAAATCTGTAAATTAGGCAACATGTACAACAATCAAATTAGGAAATACTTGAAATATACATTGAGCGATACCTTAAGCAGCAGTAAATCGAAGCCCTAACTGAAATTTGAGACCCAAACGAACCCCAATTGAAGACCTAATTGAAACACCGAAGTCCTAATTGAACTCGAATTCGAACTTGCCGTAATCGAACCGCAATTAAGCTTGTAAACTTGAACTTTTAGCCCTAATTGAAATTGCGAGTGAGAGTATTTGATAGATTGAGCGGCGACGTATTTTGTTAAATTTTCGATTGAAACTTAATTGAAAATTTGGTTAAGTTTTTTGCCGCTTTGTTTTTTATTTTTTGTTTTTGCTTCTCGCGTTAAAGATTATTTCACGTCACGTGGATTGCTAACGTGAACCGTTGGATCGTAATCATCCAGATTGATAAATTTATTCACGTGGCTACTGCAACACCTTGGATTTTCTATGGTAATACTTTGAAGCATGTGTTGCAATGGACAAAAAACAGCATACCTATAGTTACATTGTAGCCAGCTACACCTTGGATTTTCATTTCGATAGGGCATCTATGGCGTAGTGATAGATGAAAAAGTTCATAAAGCAGCAATAAAATTAACTTTTTCCTTATGCTTTAATATGAACTTGGTAAATAGAATTATTTTCTCCTTCTGGTTATATTATTGTTTGACAACGTTTTAAGTTTAAACATTTAAAATGCAATATTTTTTGTGTGTGTAAATATAGTACGGACTAATAGATTACGATAAATTAAATGACCAAGTTTATAATTATATTACTACACTTTCATTTTGACAACATTTTTTTATTCAGTTTTTAATTTGCTTCCCAAATTTTCTTTTTCTTTTATGTTTTTTCTTCTGAAGTTCAATATTTTTTTACGAACTATCTAGAATTATGTTTATAAATGCAAATTTTGATATTTACAATTGGAGTTTTGCTACATTTTAAATTTAAGTAATATCAGGTTTTCAAGCGAAATCCTACCTAAGGGTGATTTTCTGAAATTTAATACTGAATGACATAGAGATATTTTTTTTAAACAAGAATTATTTGTTTTGTATTATTAGGTTTTTTCCCCATTATCTATGGCTATTATCTCCAAAGAAAATGAAGAAAATTGGTCTTAGTTTTTGGATCATTTGAAAATTTCAATTGGAGTTGAATGACAATTAGTTTACATATCAAATAGACATTTGGGTTTGTTGCTTAGCATTCCTTAAAAAATTCCAAATTCTTGTCATTCATATTACTTACACCATTTGCAAAATAATGCAGCTTCAATTATTAAAAGCGGAAAAGGACCTTGGATAGCTCATTTATTAGAACATTGTGCTAGAGCTTCTAACTATTATTATTTCGAAAGAGTTATGGCAAAACGTAGACAAATTGGAGGTCAAAAAGAAATAGATTTTTTGAATGATAAAACTCTTGATCATTGGGTAGACCTTTTTTACTCGGGTAATCGTTATGGCGAAAATAAATCAAATGTTGCAGAGAGTTTTAATTCTTGGATTTTAGATGAAAGACACCTTTCCATTACTACATGTATTGATGGAATTAGAACTAAACTTATGGATCAAATGTCAAATAGAAGAGAAGAAGCATCAATATGTCAATTAGAACTAAACTTATGGTTCAAATGTCAAATGTCAAATAGAACTAAACTTTGTCGTAAAATGAAATTTTAGGCTATTGGCGTTAAAAGAAAAAGGATTTGGGTAGAATGTTTCTAAGTCTTTAGCTCAGGTTTTTGAAGTACATTCTCCAATTTCTCGTAAAGTTGATCTAGAAAATAAATTATGCACTTGTAATCAATGGAAAGTAATCGGTTTCCTTTGTGCTCATGCTTTGAAGTGTATAATAGTCAGTAAACTTTCAGTTTATGACTATGTTGAATATTATTTTACAGTTGCCACTTATCATGCTAGTTATTCACATGTTATTCAGCCAATTCCTACTGTTGATAAGCAACTTATTGTAGCTGAAGGGTCTTCAATTATTCATCCTCCTAAACCTATTAGAGGAACTGGTAGGACTAGAGTTAATAGATTAGGAGGTCCTGATGTATTTCATGGAAAATAGAATAAATGTGGAAAATGCAAGAAATTTGGGCATAATCAAAGAGAATGTCCAATATGTTGAAATAACTAATCGAAACATAAATAATTGATGAAGAACAAAAAAAATCATAAAGAGATGAGAAGAAGAGAGGATAAGTATAAATTAAGGGACTGCATCTTTATTGAATTTTGAATTAGTATGTTGTACAAAAGATACTAAAGACTACAGTACTGAACCCTATTGTAACACACCACCTTCATTAATGTCACTCACAAAGGGAATGCATTAACTTCAGTGAAGCATTATAGGTAAAAGATGCAGATAAATTACAAGACAGACAAATAAAGCAGTGGAAAACAAAGTCATTTTATAAGCAACGTAGTTCAGTTAAGCTTTTACAATAACTGATTCAATCATACTTAAAAGTACTACATAAAACTTCTGTCTTGATTCAAAAACTTCTAAGTATATAAGAAGCATAAAACATTCCAAAGTAGCATAAGTCCCCAAATTAAAGTGCAAACACAACCATAGCTAAAGATAAGAGGATCCAAGCAATACATCAAAGAATCTTCAAGCTTGGAAAGAGAAATGGTCCAAACTGAGCTGAGCTATTCCCTCCCTGACTACCTGGGGGAAGAAACAGAAGAAAAGAAGACGAAAGAAAACGGGTCAGACATAAAGGCTGGTAAGTCCAGTGACTTTCAGTATGTAAACAGGTAAAAGAAACATGACATGAAATAACTGAATATAAGACAATACCATGATAAAAGGGATAACAAGATAAGATTAGCATAAGATATGATAAGGCAAGATAAACTGAACGCACTTCGACTTTTTCTCTCCTTCGCTACTACCCTGTTATTCTGGTTTCTATATCTCTTCACCACCTAACTAGTGTCCCAACTAGTAATCTACATAAAATGGTAATATGATCCCTATCCCCGCAATTGTGGTAACCTTCAGGTGTACATCTATTATGAGGATCCCACCTCAATATGCGTAAATGCCATGGATATGTTGACGTACCCTTACTTCCCTATCGATCGGCTCCCTAACTCGCATGTATTTATTACTTGTGTCATTTGACCTCGCTTGTATGCATTCATTACTTGTGTCATTCGGCCCCGCATGTATGTAGATACTTGTGCTGGCCCCATCATGGGGTGTATCAATTCCCATGATGGCGACCCGACACGATTCAAGATGCACAGTGTATACTACTGATGCCCAGTGCCTGCTTTTCCACTCCGGAGCACGTGCACGCCCATACTCCGTCAGAACTACACTGCTGCACCACCCACTGCTATTTTGACCGCTTATAATCAACCCAGTAATTGTGCCCCACCCTGCCTAGCTCAGGGTACCATGATACATCTATGTGGGTTAATGCTGAAATGGGTCCCCGTTACTAGGGTTTCTTAATCAACATGTTTTAATGGTTAAGTGTTCTCAATTTAACTTAACCCCACCCTTTTTCTTAATTAACATGTTGTATTGGTTAAGTGTTACCTATTCATATGTTACTTAACCTTCTCACTGGTTCACGCATGTTTATTTAACGGTTAAGTTTGTGGGTATATATATACTAATATTACCCACTTACCCAAGATTTACTTAACCCTTCTCCTTATCAAGTCCATATGTATTATTGGTTAAGCTTGCGTTAACCCTATCCACTTTGTTTATATAATATTGGTTAAGTTGTCTTCTTGTCCATGTTAACTTAACCCACCTACCTAACATGTCATATTGGTTAAGTGTTTCTTATTAACTTAAACCTTCCCATTCATCATGTTGTATTAGTTAAGTGTTTCCTATTAACTTAGCCCTGTTCATTCATCATGTTATATTGGTTAAATGTTTCCCATTGCCTTAACCCCACTCGTTCATTATGTTATATTGGTTAAGTGTTTCCCATTAACTTAACCCCACTCGTTCACCATGTTATATTGGTTAAGTGTTTCCCATTAACTTAACCCTACTCGTTCATCATGCTACATTGGTTAGGTGTTGCCCCCTTGTGTTAACTTAACCCTACCATTCTTGGAATGTCCGTTCATTAGCATTAATTCATTCATTAATGCCTCAACCTCTCACATTAGAACTGTTGTTTGTGGTTGCTGGATGTGCCGGGCGGTTCCGGGCAGACTTTTACAGCAAACTCATTCTAACCTCGGTTTGGGCTTAATGCGCTAACCTCTCACATTAGATCTATATTATTACGGTCGCTGGATGTGCCGGGCTGTTCCGGGCAGTCTTACACCGCAACTCAATCTAACCTCGGGTTAGGCACGTTCATCTTTAGCCAATTTACATATTTACCATTCATGTCCAAGTCTAGATTTTATATACTAATTATCCCAAATTTTACAAAACTAGTCATGTTCCAATTCTCAAGTTATGTCCAACCAAGCCAATTTCAAGTTATGCCCCACAAATTAAATTTTCAAGTTATTACTCAAAAATAGGTTACACCTAATCTTCCCAATTTGCAATAATAGTCATGCCCCAAAATCTCAATAAACATTATGCTTGGCGTCCCAACCAATAGTTATGCCCGATCTAGATTTAATATTCTAATTTATAGTTTACACCCAATCTAGATTTAATATTTCAATTTACATTTTTTGTCCAATTTAGATTCAATATTTCAATTTACCCTAAGTTCGCAACAATAACAATTATGCCCCCAAATCACAAGTTACAAATTATGTTCCACTATTCCACTATTACCAAATAGATTATTCCCCAATATCAATTTCAAGTTATGCCCAACAATTTCACCAAAATAGATTATACTCAAATATTCCCCGTATTCCCATCATTCGTATTTCGCGATTTCAGCCTAGGTTCGAAGGTAACCTAGGTTCATAAAAGAAAATATGAAATAGGGGAAGAGAGAGAAGGAGCATAAAATAAGAATAGGCATGTAACAACATACCTAATACATGAAATTTAGATCCAACAAAGATAGATTCTTGAATAAGCTGATACAATCATTATCGCAGGCATAAGAATAGCATCATGAACCAAAAAGGATAATATATTCGATGTTCAACAAAGATAGGCATGATTGAATCGATATAATAACTTCTTAGGCATGTAAAATCATAGATTCAATAGAAAGATAGGGGTAAATCTGAAAAGATTGTCTCATTATCAAGCATAGACTTATATCCATTTTATTACATGCCAATATTACTATTAGGTGTTTAAATCTGAAAATAACATGAACTTACAGAAAAAGGACAGATCTTGTATTCTGGGATCTGATTTATGAATTTGTTAAGCTATCCTTTGATGTAGACGTTTTGATTCTCTAGTTTGGATTTTGTTTTGGAGCTTTCTAACTTGATTTCTAATTTGGAGAAGACGGAGGCTAGGCTAGCTTAGGGATGGACAGCATGACGACTTCATAGAATGAGATTGTGAGGTTTACGGTTAAGGTTTGGGGTGTATATATAGAAGTCTAGGATTAATTCTAGCCTTTAGACTAGTCTAGGAGAAATCAGAGCCATCAAACCAAAGAGATGTGTCATCCAACCAATCATAGCATGACACATAAGCCCTAATACCTCAGAAATTAGTCATCGGCCAATCAGAGAAGGCCACATCAGCTCAGGGCTATAAAAATTCGTCACTGGATCTAGATCAAAAAGGGGTCGACTCCCTACAGGGGGGTCGACACCTACGTCGACACCCCTATAGGGTGTGATAACCCCAAACTTCCACGAAATGAAAGTAAGGAATAATCATTTGGAATACAACATAGATATAACAATACAAATCATAGATACAACCTAGCATAGGAAAACTATAGAATAACAACATCATAGCAGCGGAATATGAATGTCATCAAACATATAATCCCACAGTCATAGAGTTCTACATTATTACATCAGGTTTCAGCAAAAAAGAAATAAGTTTCAACTTCAAAATAGAACAACTGGAAATAAATAAGTTTGGATGTCTCAAAATCTAAAGATAAAATGCAAATAAAAGATAAATGATAGATAATCTTCGTGGTCCATCATAAGCACCTCCAAATAAGCAACTCCAAGATAGATAAGCAACTCCAAGATAGCAACTCCAAAGAAAGCTAGACTTGTTACTTGGCTACCCGTGTGGAAAATAGGGCACCTGAGTTTGCAAAAGGTGAAAACAAACTTCGAGTCAGTCATGGGACTGGTGTGAGAATTCTTAACTAATTTAACTACTAGTAATAAGTAAAACATAAAACAACGCAATGCTTTTTGGAAAAATGGAATCACCATAAGACTCAAGTCCCATCACACAATGCAATGCACACCAGAGGATAGAGTTTTACCTTATGGTGATCAAACATGCTAAATACGATAAATACGAATCTAATATTATTATTAGTGCATATAAAACATTTCAAAATAAATGTATTAATCCTAGGAAACATAGTACCCCATACTACTATGCCCTCCATACAAGTAATACAATCAAATTCGTAGGGTCGTACTTGGAATTTGGTTTCCATCATGAGTCAAGGCTAGGGGGGAGCTCCATACCGATTCGAGACACTCTAGCTAATGTCTCAGGATCCCCCGTAGTGAACCCTTGGAAAGCTGCAGGGCCGGTCCACACATACAGCTTTGTGGATTAGTTATTCCTGAACACATGTTTCCCGATCCTATAGGACCTATCATCCGAGGCGCCTCATTCCATCATCCACATAAGTAAAACATCAGCCAGTTTAAGCACCGACACTACTTCTAGCTAGAAAGAAACGTGCTGCTCTCCCTGCGTTCCCTTCTCCTGTTTTAGAATCCACCGGGTTGTGAGGCTCGTGAATCTACGTAATACACAAAGCAATGCTTATTCAAGCTGTGCTTTGATCGTCACCACAAGGTTCTGCTTTTCAACAAGAAACCTTGATCATTGCATCTTAGTATGCCACATTGTCACTCCATATCACACTACCAATTCTTTGCCAAAATATATGAAAGGGTGTTAAGCAAGAGAATGAATTCTCTGCCACCAATCATTCATACACTCGGCAGAAAATTAATAAATATGATATAAAGGAGTACAATGTCGGACACACATTCCATTTATAAGCCCGTTCTGGGTCTGAACGAAACTGGAGATACCTCGTCCTATGTGTTCAGTATGGAAAGGAGATACTCGCATACCCGTGAAATCAACAAGTACGTATGGGCGATTACCCCGACCCTTGAATTGGGAGCAAGTCAATTCAGAGCCTTGATCGTTGTCCATCCGAGGGAAGATTTACGGTCTACATATGCTGTCTTCATACTTCGATTCTTAGCGTCTTTTGATTATTTGGAATGAGAGTAACTCGGGCTTTCCAAATAATTCTCATATATATGTATATATTGAAAATCCTTCCTTATCATTAATATTATTCTATAACGATTAATTCTTGTTTTAATTATTTAAAATAATTAAATTTTATTTAACGACGCCCCAGGTCAATGGCGACTCTGGCGCTGTTTTCAACAAATTTCGATTTTTACATTTCTCAAGATCTAGCGTTGGATTTTAGCGTAGTATATATCGTTAGAAAGACCTTCCCAAGACGGTCCTAACGGCTTCGGTTTTGGGAAAATCCGACGGTTGGATCTCTTGGTATAGTCGTTTAAAGGTACGATTTCAAAACACGAACTACCGCGCTCGATTCGATTAATTTTAATTATATTTATATAAATATATATATATATATATATATATATATAAAAACCTTTTTACTTTTATTTTACATAAGAATGTAAATTCTATTATAACGTCTACTTTCATTTTTTCCTTTCTTCCATTCCTCTGTTTACATGAAAGGTGTAAATTATAATTCAACATTTCCTTCTACCTTTTATTCTTTAATTAAAAAGGTAAATTCTATTCCAATGTAAAATTTTATTTTTCCTTCCTAATCCTTAAATTACGCTGTAAAATCTCCTCTTCAATTACATCAAAATTATAATGTAAAATTCCTATCTTTCAATTGCATTGTAAAATTTCCCTTTTTAATTACATGTCAAATTTTGTCTTTTAATTTACAAGGTAAAATACTACCTTTAATTTCATTCAAAATTGAAATTTTATTTTCCATACAAATTCTCATTCTTAGTTTACATATAAAAGTGACATTTAATCTACCATGTAAATTTTTCTCTTCAATTTCATAAATAAAAAATGTAATCTACATTTGCAATGTAAATCCTCTTTCTTAATCTACATATAAAATGTGTTTTTAGTTTCAATGTAAATTCTCATCTTAATTATATAATAAAAATGTAACTTATATTTGCAGTGTAAATCTTATTCTAATTTTACATATAAAAATGTAAATTTAATTACAATGCAATTTCTACTTTTTATTTACATGTAAAAATGTAAATTTCATTACAATGCAAATTTCTACTTTTTATTTTCATGTAAACATGTAAATTTCATTACAATGCAAATTTCTACTTTTTATTTACATGTAAAAATATAAGTTTCATTACAATGCAAATTTCTACTTTTTATTTCCATGTAAAAATGTAAATTTCATTACAATGCAAATTTCTACTTTTTATTTACATGTAAAAATCACTACAAGATGAACAGTGAATAGCGACGGCAAATAGCCGTTGGCGGCCGACGCAACCCGTCGCTAGCCGTCGTTATTTGTCGTCGCTATAAATGTCGTCGCAAGGGAAAAAAGTGACGGAAAAAGCGACGGTTCCGTCACTCGTTTAGCAACGGCTTGCAACAGATACTTGCCATGTGGCATCATGAGAGGGCAGGTGGTTTTTTTTGCTGGGAAGCCATTGCAAGCCATTGCAAAAGTCGTTGCTAATGGTGTCCAACAAGCCGTCGCTATCCGTCTCTCTAGGTCGTTATTTGCCGTCGCTAGCCATTGCTAGCCGACGTAAAAAATGACCAAACATCCGTCGCCAGCCGTCACTAGCCATCGCAAATCTGGAACCCTTTTTCTGCACTACACAGCCATATCTTTCCAACAAGCCTCCACATCAAAATCAATCCACTACCAATCCATCAATATCATTCCAAATTCATCAATACACACTCATAAATATAACTACAATACACAATATATCCAAAACATTACTAAATTCATCACAATACCATAACATACCATCGTCATACATCCAAAACACAATATCATCACCATATATCATCGTCCCATCATCACAAAACATCAAAATACATCAAACCACACCCTACCATCATCAAATATCATCGTACGTACATAAAGCAAATAAAAAAGTAAGTGTATATATATACCCAAGCACAAGAACAAACAAACTACTCGTCGTCTTCTTCTTCTTCTTCGCTTGTAGCATCCCCACCATCGTCCTCGTCTGGCATCGATCCATGCTCGTCATAATAGCGTGCAATGCGCTCGTCTATCTCCTGAGCCAGCTGGCTTCTTCTCAAATCGTTCATCTCTTCCAGTTGCTCCTTCAACTGAGCTATAGCCTCCTGCTCCAAGGACTTCCTATATCCTCGCTGAAAATCAATAGCCTGCGAAATAGTTCAAGTTCACATTTATAAATGGACTTGTAATATATACATGGACTTTGAAGATCAATACGCATGTCAACTTGAAGCTTCTGTATTTATAATGTCAATTTAACATGTTAGTATAAAAAGAAGGTAAAAGAATGCATGTTAATTGAATACACTTTAAATGTAAACTTAAATTAAAAAAGGTACCTCCTGATTGCCGAAGCCGTATCGCCTATTACGAGTAGGCGGCTTAATAATAGCATCCCAAATACGATCGCACTGTGCTACCGTAAGCTCATCTCGTCCACTGGCCTGAGTCACTCTAGCTGACTCTGCATCATATCTCTCCTACAATACCAATATAATTTCAATACAAATGCCATATAATTTAATAATATAATGTGATATGAATGAATATGAAATATTTTAATTATTAATAAGTATATTTACCATTACGCCCACAGCCTTGTCGTCCGCCTAATCATATGTCACGTTCCCTTCGTCATCAGTATGCTCCACCGCATGAATATGCCTGAAAACCTCTGCCATCGTAGGCTCCCTTCTATACTTTGTCATCTGAGTATATATACAGTAATAAAATTACTAAAAATAAAAATGAATGATATGCACTCAATTTTTATGTGAACATATGCTAAAAACTATTTCAAATTTATACCAATTCTCTCCTATGCTGCTGGAATGATTTTGAGCCACTGCGATGTAAACCAGGATTCTTAGCTCTATTTTCTTTATTCCTTTGTGCTACTTCCTATTAAATTTGATACATTATTAAATAAAAGAATGCAATCAACATAAATGTGATTATTTTCATTATATCTTACTTTCGCTGCTTCAGTATCCCAACATGCTAGAAAATCCAGCCCAAACATCGTCAGCCATCCATTTAGGCTTCTTCCGTGATGTATTCGCCCTGGAAATTGTTTCTCGGTAATTCTTTCGCATTTTAATATTCTAGTGTGTCAAAAAAACCTGCATGTCCTGCTCCTCTACACGGACAACCGCCTGCAAATTAAATTTATTTTGAATTATTTATAGTATATATGAATTTCCAATAATAAAATAAATAAATACTTACCAGCAAATCGGCTAGAATGGCGTTCTTGATGTGGGGTGGGATACTATCCCAATGAGGCCAAGTCCCAGACATCCTACTCGTGTACGATTGCTTCGACACTTTTAAAATGAAATCCGCTGGCTCGATTTCAAACCCGAAGCTGTGTACATGTTTACATAGATAAACCATATATTTTTAACTAATTTAAACTGAAATTAATTAGATACTTACCCAGCACTCTTCGGAACAACCTCTGCACATCGCCGCAGATCTGGCTCAGAGCTGCTAGGACCTACACCTGGCGTAGGAGATGGTGAAGGAGTTGGCTGAGATGAACTCGTCGAGCGACGTTTATCTGACATATCTGTTACAATCATATAATGCATACAAAATAACTTGAATTATTAACATCAGTCATCATTATCATTACATAAATCGTACATGATAAGAACAATGCATAACACATATACATATTCAACTGTAACATTGTTATTACATAGCTCAGAAGAGTACACAACATGATACATAGCTCATAATAGTACATAACATAAATACATAACATCAGTCTTCATCATCTTCGAATGTAGAATCAGTCTCATACTCTATATCATTTTCTTCAGTACTTTCAAATGCATCTACTAACACATTCGCTTCATCATTCAACAACCCGACATCAATGTCATCAGCTATTATAATTTCAGTATTCGGCTCAAGATCCGCTTGATAGGCTGCTTCGTCTGGAATATTATTTCCATCAAATGTAAATCTTGCCTTTGTTTTAAAAACACCCCACCAATCTACTTTATCTTTTTTTAAGGATGGATACGGAGCAAAATACATTTGTTGTGCTTGCTTGGCTAACACGAAAGGATCATACTTATAGTAATGCGACATATGCCTTATTTCTATTAGCTTGTAATCTTTGTGCACGTTAACTCCAGAACCAGGAACATTGCTAAACCAGTTGCATTTGAATAGATAAATTTTCTCTAAGGGACGAATATAATATGTCAACTTTACAACTTGCGTTAAGACGCCATAAAAATCTTTTATATGCTCCTCTGGATCATCACTACCTTTGACAAATACACCGCTATTATACGTTAAATTTTCAGCTCTGTAATCATTGGTGTCGAATTTAAATCCATTGACAAAGTATATTGGATACATTTATTTTTGGTCCAATAGCAAGATGTCATAATCCTTCGTTATCAACACAGTTTTTGGGATCATGAACATAGTCTGAAAACCATCCAGCAAATTCTTTGCTGAGATCACCAGATGGATGCTGTGATTCGTATATACTGCAAATATGTGTTATGTTCCTTTTCTATTAATATAGACAAATAAATATAGATGTATATATAATTGAATTGAACATGAATTTTATATAACCTGACAAATGGTGCAACTTCCACACAATTTAACAGAACATATGTGTGTGCCACATTGTAGTCTTTATCGCTTAACCATATTTCTACACATTTTCCAGCAGGTCTTCCGTGTTGTCTAAAAATAGATAACATTGTCTGAGAAGACTCCTGTTCAACGGCTTCTTCATTACGAGGAACAGATATGAAAGACAAGTTCACATCTTCAAGTAATGAGAGAAAAAAAATGAAGCTTCTTCTTCAAGGTACGATTTGCAAATCGAACCTTCTACTCGAGCTTTTTGCCTAATTTTTTTCTTTAAATGATTCAAGTACCTCTAATAAGAGTAATTTAATTTATATGTTGGTACAAAAATCTAAGGTGTAATCTATCAACAGTATTGAGTATACACAAAATTACCTCTCAAGTGGATACATCCATCCATATTGCACTGGACCTCGAAGGAGTGCTTCGGACGGAAGATGAATAGGTAAATGTCCCATTACATTAAAAAAACCCGGTGGAAATATTTTCTCAAGTTTGCAGAGCAGTACAGGGATTTCTAATTGAAGCTTACGTAAACGATCTATCTTCAACGTCGTTGAACAGAGTTGTTTATAAAACATACTTAATTCTGTTATAACACTCCATATTTTTGTGGGCAACAGTTCCTTGAAAATCACAGGTGAAAAGTATTCCATCATTATATGACAATCATGGCTTTTAATCCCACTCAATTTACTGTTTTTAGAGTCCACACATCTACGGAGGTTAGAGTAAATCCCATCAGGACATCGTAATCCTTCCACCCACTTTAGCACGAGTTTTACTTGCTTGTTGTCTAGCTCATAGCATGCTTTGGGTTTTTTATTCTCGGCATACAAGTGAAGATCCGACCGTTTACAGAAGTGTATTATATCACGTCGTGAATTCGCATCGTCCTTGGTTTCCCCTTTACATTCAAAACTATACTAAAAAGATTATCAAAAATGTTTTTTTCATTGTGCATGACGTCAATATTATGCCGAAGTTTTAGATTTTTCTGGTAAGGTAACTCCCAAAATATACTTTGTTTGCACCAATTATGAATGTCCGATTTACCTGGAATTTCAACCTGCTTGCCATTTTCGTGTATCTTTGGATACTCACTTACAATTTCATATATCTCTTCACTTGTCCAAACTTTAGGTGGTAGCATATTCTCTACTCTGTTAGCTTTGAAGTTCTTTTTATCCATTCTAAATTTATGATTAGGATGTAGAAAGCATTGATGACAATCAAACCAAGATATTTTTTTCCCATACTTTAATGAAAATGCTCGTGACTCATCTATACAATGAGGACAAGCTAGGCGCCCGGATGTGCTCCAACCTAAAAGCATTCCATACGCAGGAAAATCATTAATAGTCCATAATACAGAAGCAAACATACAAAAATTCCTTTTTCTCGAAATGTCGTATGTTTCGTCCCCTTCATTCCACTGTGTTTTCAACTCTTCAATCAACGATTGCAGATAGACAACAATTCCTTGTGTCGGATCATTGGAACCAGGGACGAAAACCGTTAGAAACATATATGGATTTTTCATACACATCCATGGAGGTAAGTTATATGGAGTAACAATGATAGACCATGATGAATATTTACTACCAAATTGAGAAAACGGCGAAAATCCATCCGAACATAAACCGAGCCTAACATTACGGCTCTCTGTAGCAAATTCAGGATAAGTCCTATCAAAGTGTTTCCATGCTTCACCATCAGATGGATGTATCAAAGTTCCTTCTTCTGCTGTTCTCACGCTATGCCATCGCGTATGACACGCTGTAGTAGAAGATGCATACAGTCATTGAAGTCTGGGAGTTATCGGTAGATAATGCATTCTTTTATATGAAACTTCTTTTCCTTTCTTTTTCCTTGGTTTATATCTATCTTCGTTGCAAAATTTGCATTTTCTAAGAAAAGCGTCTTCTTTCCAATACAACATGCAACCTTTAACACATGTATCTATCTTCTGATACGGTGGTCCAAAAGCAGACCTAAGTTTTTTCACTTTATAATGACTATCGCACATCAAATTATTTGGGCGGCATATGACGTTTTGCAGTTTGTACAACTGCTGTAAATGCAGCTTTTGTAAGATTGAATTTTGATTTCATAGTGATGAATTCAGCGGTTACAGATAATTCGGTTCCGCTTGTACACCCTTCCCACAATGGCCTCTTAGCAAAATTCAATAAATCATAATTTTTTTTGCTTCCTCCGTTGGTTCTTCAGCATTTTCATTCTCATCGTCGCCTTGATGAATGGTGGGAAACATTGATCGTGCTGCATCTTGCACCATATTTTGTATCGGATTCGTCGTTGTATTATCATTCATCATTGTACTATCGTCCTCTACCACTACAGGGTTAGACGTAGGTTGAACAAGCTCTCCATCACGATCCCATAAGTAATAATTCGACACAAAACCAAATTTATACAAATGTACTTCTACTACATCCGGCTTCCAATGCCTCAAATGTTTGCACTTACTACACGGACATCGAATGTCTAGGTTACTCCGATTATTAGATTTAGCGAATCTAATAAATTCTTGGACACCGTTACAAAAATGTTCCTTTATCGACCCTTTCTTACCGGTATGGGGTTGATACATCCAACTACGATCACGAAAATAATCGAACATTTTCTTGATTTGCAACAAATATGTTAGAAAATTCGATTAAACACTTTGTATTAATTGAAATCTTCTAAAATTTCATTTACAACTACTTCATGTTTTCAGTTTTTTTTGTTTATTTCTTTCTACTTTGACGGCCGGTCTAACTACTTCCCATTACAAATATAATAACGTAAGCATATTTTATAAATCCTTTCAGGTTAAACGGTTCAACAAAATTTCGGCAGCACTTCCCTTTGGTCCCTGTATCGTACACAAATGCGTGTACACAGGGAACAAAAAGGAAGTGTCATTGAAATTTTGTTAACCGTTTAAACTGAAATGATTTATAAAATATGGTTACGTTATTATATTTGTAACTTGTCCAATACAAGGACAAGTCCAACGAATATTGTATCAGATGAATAAGATTTCCATTTTATGGAAAAATGAATATCCATATAACGATCATATACAACACATGTCGGACGGGGCCAAATTTATCTAAGGGGTTTACATAACTAGTCAAAACACATTCAACCTAAGTTTAAAACAAGAAACACACATCAAATGAAAAAGCACGCCTTTTGCGCTTTGGACCTTTTTGCGCTTTTTTTGCTCTTTAGTAAAAGGTGCGCCTTAAACTTCAAAAAAGCCCCATACTTGCGCCTTACGCCTTTTTGCGCCTATGTGCGCGCCTTGACTATATAGTGTCTACATAATAATTTTTCATAATTTCAATTTGTAAACTAACATGACAATTAGTTTTAGTAAGTTTTGATTCATTTTAGTTTAATGTACAAATTATAAAATTAATTTTAGTTAGTTTAAACTTTTGAAAGATAAACTAAGCTTTCAAGTTAATTATTTCATTTCATAAAAAATTCAAAGAGTTGAGTTATATTATTTTCATTACATTTAACAAGATTCTTACCGATCTAAACCTAAATTACGAACCATTTTGAATTAAAATTTTTAATCAACATTTGATTACTAAATATTATAGTAACAAAACAATTTTTTTTCAATTGCAAGTGCATTCTTTTGGACTGACCATTCTTGCATCCGATGGGGACATAACAGTGCATGCATGTAGACTAGGGACATCGTTGCACCATTTGAATAATAATCAATTTACTACCATTAAACAATTACATTAATTCCATTCATTCTCAAATCATCATACCACACATTCTACATACAACACAATCATCGTACGTCTAATTAAACACGTGATAATAATTGTTTTCAACCTCCCAAATCAATTACATATGTAATATTCATCGATTTTACCCTCCTAATCAATTACACTCATCCCCAAATCAACTTACAACACAACCGTTATCATAAACATCCCTCGAGACAACCAATTTCATATCCATAAACATTCAATTTTGCAAAGTCATATAAATTAGCAACCAAAGCCTCTAATTAACCCTAATTAAGCATAAACTAGAGTTAGAAGACATAGTAGAATGAAATCAATACCTTGGAAGCGAAATTGGAGGCTTGGAATTGGAGCAGCAAGAAATGGCGACGGGTAGGGTTTAGGAATGTTTTTGGGTAAAAAATAGAATGAGGAAGAGGATGGTTCGGTCGTTGTATTTCTGGAAAATCGAACAACGGTTTGCGACGGCTAGCGACGGCCGATTTTTTAGCCGTCGCAAACCATTGCCCCACCCCGTCGCAATTTAAGCTGCCTTTTGTAGTGAATGTAAATTTCATTACAATGCAAATTTCTACTTTTTATTTACATGTAAAAATGTAAATTTCATTAAAATGCAAATTTCTACTTTTTATTTACATGTAAAAATGTAAATTTCTACTTTTTATTTACATGTAAAAATGTAAATTTCATTACAATGCAAATTTCTACTTTTTATTTACATGTAAAAATGTAAATTTCATTACAATGCAAATTTCTACTTTTTATTTACATGTAAAAATGTAAATTTCATTACAATGCAAATTTCTACTTTTTATTTATATTAAAATATGTAATTTTATTTACATTGTGAATTCCTCTTCTCTAATTACATATAAAATGTAATTTTTAACCACAATGTAAATTCTCATTTCTAATTATATATAAAAATGTACTTTTTAACTTACGGTGTAAATTGCAATTCCTAATTACATATAAAAGGTATTCTTTATTTTACAATGTAAATTCACTTTTCTAATTACATATAAAAATGTAATTTTTTATTTCCAATGTAAATTCTTATCTTAATTACATAAAAAATGTAATTCTTTATTTGCAATGCAAATTCACCTTTTTTAATTACATAAAAAAAATGTAATTCTTATTTTATAATGTAAATTCATTTTTTTCTAATTACATAAAAAATGTAATTCTTATTCAAATTTTATGTCCAATATTTCGTGTCCAATATTTCATGTCCAACCCAACCACAAACAATATATTAAATAATAAAAGGGATCAAATCGAATTAATAACATGAAGTTAATTTCGAATTGAGAGTTCTAGTTCAATTCTGAGAATAACTAAGGGTGTGCTCTTACATGTAGACATATGGTCCGTGAATATCAACAAATCATGATTGACAAGATTAACAAATAAATGATCCTAATAAATCACCAAACTCAGATCTAACACTTAAATTTTCAGATCTAATATCATAACATCACAAACAATTCAGATCCATAACTTAGAATAACATCCATCGCAGATCCATTTATATTTGTCATTCAAACTTCACATAACGCAAGAATAATAATTAAATTAATTAAATTTAATTAAAAAATAATTCTCACTTTGCTTGGATTTGAAATGAAGGTTCGAACTCGATCCGATCTCGTGTTCAAAGTCACGGCGGTTTCGGATCTGAAAGATTTCAATTTGAAGTTCATATGTATAAATTAGAAAACAACTTTTAACAACTGTCGCTGCGACATTTAAAAGCATCGCAAATCTGAAATCGAATTTCATACCTTTATATTCAGTTTTGTTCAAAACTTTAATTTGAATTTTCGGGAAATGTATTTGATGGTTTTCAGAACGGTTTGTTGGAGATTGAAGAGCTTGGAGAGGGGAGTCGGCGCTAGGAAGGGGATGGGGTGCTTTCGCCTGTGGTGGGCCCGGTTGGGGGCGGCGGCGGCGGTCTTTGTGGGGTCGGGGCGGTGGCTACAGGCGACGAGGGGTGGTGATTTCGGTATGGAATCTAAGAGCTCGAAAATCTCTTCGAAAGTTGGGCTACGACGAAGAATTTCGTTGAGAAATGAGAGAGAAACCGAAGCTTGAAGTTTTGAGGAGTTATTGGTTTCGACGGCTTGTACGAGAGGAAGAAGACGCTACTGTTCACCCCATATTTATACTGTATTCTAGGGTATTTTCTTTTTATTTTTAGTTTAATTAATCCCAGAAATTAGAGTTTTTATTCCGATCTCCAAACGGAGCCCAACGACTGTCGAGCAATAGGTTTTGACGTCTTCTGAACGCAATGGCGCTAGTGTCGAAGTCTAATTCTGAAGTTTACAACATGTTTTCTTTTATTTTAAAAATAAATCTTTTCAATACTAATTCGAACGTACTCTTTAATCTACCGGGGTTACATACGAACTCAGAAAAATCCAAAAAAATTATTTCTGGCTTTGTTTTGACAATACGATCCTAACAAAATTAATTTAATCGAATTCTGTGACTGTTTGAAAAATGGCCTTTTTCAAGTCGATTAAAATTGACCGGAATTGATCAAACTGAAATCTTTTTGCCACGGTTACAAATTAATTCTAAAATTTGTGAAAAATTAAACTTATCAATAATTTGACATTATGAATCCAACAAAAGTGGTTTCGTCGAAAACAGAGGTCGTTTGAAAAATGGCTATTTTTAATATTAAAATATATACAGAAATTCTACAGCGATTATTCTAAAATTTCAACCGGCCATAACTTTTAATTCCCGCTACGAAATTTCGATTTTTCGGATTCGTTGGAAAGATATTTTTAAATAGATTCTAATATTTTTGGTTTCACCAAAATCCGATTTATCCTGCATCCTGTACAGTCAAAGTTCAGATTTGACTTTTCGAACTACCGTGCTATTTTTAATTCCTTTTATAATTAAATTAAATATATTCGTATTAAATTCAATTAAAACAAATTTCTAGTCGTTATTATTGAAAATAATTTATTTCAAATATTTAAACACCCTTAAAATCTCTAAAATGAAATTTTCAAATTGGCCCCAAAATCCGGGTTGTTACAATCTCCCCCGCTTAAAAACTTTTCATCCTCGAAAAGGAAAAAGGAAAATAGAAGAGTAGGAACCAACACAAAGAATGTTTTTAACAGAAATAGTACCACCTAAAACTTCAGGCTTACCAGCTCCTTCAGAAGAAGTAGGTGCGGAAGAAGGTGGTGCACTTGCCCCCTCGTACACATGTGCAACTTGGGAACTCCTCAATAGTGGACAATTAAGTTTGATGTGACCCTTTTTATGGCAGTTATAGAATTTTCTAGTGTCCTCTCTTCTGGCCTTCTTTTGATTCCCATAGTCCTTGCTATAGTGTCCAAACTTCTGGCAGTGGTAGCATTGCAGCTTAGTCTTATCATGAGTCTTAGCGACTCTAGAACCACTTCCTTCAGTCTTCTTCTTAGGTTGCTTCCCTTTATTATTGTTGGACAAGCCCCTTTCTCTATCTTGCTGTGAACTCTTCTTGTCCTTCTCTTCATAGCGACGGGCAAACTCATCATGAAGCCTTTCCACCTCTTGCCTTGTAGTATACTCTTCATTAAGCAGCTCTTTAAATTTGGTCCAAGTCATATTTTCTTCATCACCTCCTATATTGACCTCTTCCCACCAAAGCTGTGCTTCACCTTGGAGCATCCATGAAGCCACAAATATTTTCTTTTGATCTTTCAGTTCTAACGCTCTAAATATCTTTTCACAATTCTTAAGCCATGCCTGAGCCTGTATCACGGTCTCCGTACCTGTGAACGGAACTCAATCTAAATTCTTAAAATCCTTCACTACCCTCACCAAGTCAAAGGGTTGTGGTGGTGGTGGTGGTGGCTGTTGAACTGCGGGCTCCTCCGTTCCAATATCTTTTTGCCCTATTGCTCTAACTCTAGTAGTTCTAGCGGCATGAGTACTCATTTTTAGTTAGTTCTGTACGATCAAGGAAAGAGTCAAAACAACTGTAATGGTGATTTGAAGAAATGATAGGATAGAAGGATGGTAAAAAAGATGGTGATAAAGTGACTGACTATTATGTATACTTATGAAATGTTCGCCATAGAATATTGTGATTCTTTGTAAACGAATTATTATAAATATGTTATATTCCAAAGCTATGTTTAACCAAAGCCTTGATACCAACAGTGACAACCCCAAACTTCCATAGAATGAAAGTAAGGAATAATCATTTGGAATACAACATAAATATAACAATACAGATCACAGATACAACATAGCATAGGAAAACTATAGAATAACAACATCATAGCAGCGGAATATGAATGTCATCAAACGAAGAATCCCATAGTCACAGAGTTCTACATTATTACATCAGGTTTCAGCAAAAAGGAAATAAGTTTCAACTTCAAAATAGGACAACTGGAAATAAAATAAGTTTGGATGTCTCAAAATCTAAAGATAAAATGCAAATAAAAGATAAATGATAGATTATCTTCATGGTCCATTATAAGAACCCCCAAATAAGCAACACCAAGATAGATAAGCAACTCCAAGATAGCAACTTCAAAGAAAGCTAGACCTGTTACTTAGCTGCCCGTTTGGAAAAGAGGGCACCCGAGTTTGTAAAAGGTGAAAACAAACTTCGAGTCGGTCATGGGACTGGTGTGAGAATTCTTAACTAATTTAACTACTAGTAATAAGTAAAACGTAAAACAACGCAATGATTTTTGGATAAATGGAATCACCATAAGACTCAAGTCCCATCACACAATGCAACGCACACCCGAGGATAGAGTTTTACCTTATGGTGATTAAACATGCTAAATACGATAAATATGAATCTAATATTATTATTAGTGTATATAAAACATTTCAAAATAAATGTATTAATCCTAGGAAACATAGTACCCCATACTACTATGCCTCTATACTAGTAATACAATCAAATTCGTAGGGTCGTACTTGGAATTTGGTTTCCATCATGAGTCAAGGCTAGGGAGGAGCTCCTTACCGATTCGAGACACTCTAGCTAATGTCTCAGGATCCCCCGCAGTGAACCCTTGGAAAGCTGCAGGGCCGGTCCATACATACAGCTTCGTGGATTAGTTATTCCTGAACACATGTTTCCCGATCCTATAGGACCTATCATCCGAGGTGCCTCATTCCATCATCCACATAAGTAAAACATCAGCCAGTTTAAGCATAGACACTACTTCTAGCTAGAAAGAAACGTGCTGCTCTCCCTGCGTTCCCTTCTCCCGTTTTAGAGTCCACCGGGTTGTGAGGCTCGTGAAGCTACGTAATACACAAAGCTATGCTTATTCAAGCTGTGCTTTGATCGTCACCACAAGGTTCTTCTTTTCAACAAGAAACCTTGATCATTGCATCTTAGTATGCCACACTGTCACTCCATATCACACTACCAATTCTTTGCCAAAATATATGAAAGGGTGTTAAGTAAGAGAATGAATTCTCTGCCACCAATCATTCATACACTCGGCAGAAAATTAATAAATATGATATAAAGGAGTACAATGTCGGACACACATTCCATTTATAAGCCCATTCCGGGTCTGAACGAAACTGGAGATACCTCGTCCCATGTGTTCAGTATGGAAAGGAGGTACCCGCATACCCGTGAAATCAACACGTACGTTAGGGCAATTACCCCAACCCTTGAATTGGGAGCAAGTCAATTCAGAGTCTTGATCGTTGTCCGTCCGAGGGAAGATTTACGGTCTTCATATGCCGTCTTCATACTTCGATTCTTAACGTCGTTTGATTATTTGGAATGAGAGTAACTCGGGCTTTCCAAATAATTCTCGTATATATGTATATATTGAAAATCCTTCCTTATCATTAATATTACTCTATAACGATTAATTCTTGTTTTAATTATTTAAAATAATTAAATTTTATTTAACGACGCCCCAGGTCAATGGCGACTCTGGTGTTGTTTTCAACAAATTTTGATTTTTACATTTCTCAAGATCTAACCGTTGGATTTTAGCATAGTATATATCGTTGGAAAGACCTTCCCAAGACGGTCCTAACGGCTTCGGTTTTGGGAAAATCCGATGGTCGGATCTCTTGGTATAGTCGTTTAAAGGTACGATTTCAAAACGCGAACTACCACGCTCGATTCGATTAATTTTAATTATATTTATATATAAATATATATATATATAAACCTTTTTACTTTTATTTTACATAAGAATGTAAATTCTATTACAACCCTTTTTTCCATTCCTCTGTTTACATGAAAGGTGTAAATTATAATTCAACATTTCCTTCTACCTTTTATTCTTTAATTAAAAAGGTAAATTCTATTCCACTGTAAAATTTTATTTTTCCTTCCTAATCCTTAAATTACGTTGTAAAATCTCCTCTTCAATTACATCAAAATTATAATGTAAAATTCCTATCTTTCAATTACATTGTAAAATTTCCCTTTTTAATTACATGTCAAATTTTGTGTTTTAATTTACTAGGTAAAATACTAAATTTAATTTCATTCAAAATTGAAATTTTATTTTCCATACAAATTCTCATTCTTAGTTTACATAGAAAAAGTGACATTTAATCTACTATGTAAATTTTTCTCTTTAATTTCATAAATAAAAAATGTAATCCACATTTGCAATGTAAATCCTCTTTCTTAATATACATATAAAATGTGTTTTTAGTTTCAATGTAAATTCTCATCTTAATTACATAATAAAAATGTAACTTATATTTGCAGTGTAAATCCTATTCTAAATTTACATATAAAAATGTAAATTTAATTACAATGCAATTTCTACTTTTTATTTACATGTAAAAATGTAAATTTCATTACAATGCAAATTTCTACTTTTTATTTCCATGTAAACATGTAAATTTCATTACAATGCAAATTTCTACTTTTTATTTACATGTAAAAATGTAAATTTAATTACAATGCAAATTTCTACTTTTTATTTCCATGTAAAAATGTAAATTTCATTACAATGCAAATTTCTACTTTTTATTTACATGTAAAAATGTAAATTTCATTACAACGCAAATTTCTACTTTTTATTTACATGTAAAAATGTAAATTTCATTACAATGCAAATTTCTACTTTTTATTTACATGTAAAAATGTAAATTTGATTACAATGCAAATTTCTACTTTTTATTTACATGTAAAAATGTAAATTTCATTACAATGCAAATTTCTACATTTTATTTATATTAAAATATGTAATTTTATTTACATTGTGAATTCCTCTTCTCTAATTACATATAAAATGTAATTTTTAATCACGATGTAAATTCTCATTTCTAATTATATATAAAAATGTACTTTTTAACTTATGGTGTAAATTGTCATTCCTAATTACATATAAAAGGTATTCTTTATTTTACAATGTAAATTCACTTTTCTAATTATATATAAAGATGCAATTTTTTTATTTCCAATGTAAATTCTTATCTTAATTACATAAAAAATGTAATTCTTTATTTGCAATGCAAATTCACCTTTTTTAATTACATAAAAAAAATGTAATTCTTATTTTATAATGTAAATTCATTTTTTTCTAATTACATAAAAAATGTAATTCTTATTCAAATTTTATGTCCAATATTTCGTGTCCAATATTTCATGTCCAACCCAACCACAAACAATATTTTAAATAATAAAAGGGATCAAATCAATTTAATAACATGAAGTTAATCTTGAATTGAGAGTTCTAGTTCAATTCTGAGAATAACTAAGGGTGTGTTCTTACATGTAGACATATGGTCGGTGAATATCAACAAACCATGATTGACAAGATTAACAAATAAATGATCCTAATAAATCACCAAACTCAGATCTAACACTTAAATTTTCAGATCTAATATCATAACATCACAAACAATTCAGATCTATAACATAGAATAACATCCATCGCAGATCAATTTATATTTGCCATTCAAACTTCACATAACGCAAAAACAATAATTAAATTAATTAAATTTAATTAAAAATAAATTCTCACTTTGCTTGGATTTGAAATGAAGGTTCGAACTCGATCCGATCTCGTGTTCAAAATCACGGTGGTTTCGGATCTGAAAGATTTCAATTTGAAGTTCATATGTATAAATTAGAAAACAACTTTTAACAACTGTCGCTGCGACATTTAAAAGCGTCGCAAATCTGAAATCGAATTTCATAACTTTATATTCAATTTTGTTCAAAACTTTAATTTGAATTTTCGGGAGATGTAGTTGATGGTCTTCAGAACGGTTTGTTGGAGATTGAAGAGCTTGGAGATGGGAGTCGGCGCCGGGAAAGGGGTGGGGTGCGTTCGCCTGTGGTGGGCCCGGTTGGGTGCGGCGGTGGCGGTCTTTGTGTGGTCGGGGCGGCGGCTACAGGCGACGAGGGGTGGTGATTTCGGTTTGGAATCGAAGAGCTCGAAAATCTCTTCGAAAGTTGGGCTACGACGAAGAATTTCGTTGAGAAATGAGAGAGAAATCGAAGCTTGAAGGTTTGAGGAGTTATGGGTTTCAGCGGCTTGAACGAGAGGAAGAAGACGCTACTGTTCACCCCGTATTTATACTGTATTCTAGGATATTTTCTTTTTATTTTTAATTTAATTAATCCCAGAAATTAGAGTTTTTCGTTCGATCTCCAAACGGAGCCCAACGACTGTCGAGCAATAGGTTTTGACGTCTTCTAAACGCAATGGCGCTAGTGTCGAAGTCTAATTCTGATGTTTACAGCATGTTTTCTTTTATTTTAAAAAATAAATCTTTTCAATACTAATTCGAACATACTCTTTAATCTATCGGGGTTACATACGAACTCAGAAAAATCCAGAAAAATTATTTTTGGCTTTGTTTTGACAATACGATCCTAACAAAATTAATTTCATCGAATTCTGTGACTGTTTGAAAAATGGCCTTTTTCAAGTCGATTAAAATTGACCGAAATTGGTCAAACTGAAATCTTTTTGCCACAGTCACAAATTAATTCTAAAATTTATGAAAAATTAAACTTATCAATAATTTGACATTCTTAATCCAACAATAGTGGTTTCGTCGAAAACAGAGGTTGTTTGAAAAATGGCTATTTTTAATATTAAAATATATATACAGAAATTCTACAGCGACTATTCTGAAATTTCAACCGGCCATAACTTTTAATTCCCGCTATGAAATTTCAATTTTTCGGATTCATTGGAAATATATTTTTAAATGGATTCTAATATTTTTGGTTTCACAAAAATCCGATTTATCCTACATCCTGTACAGTCAGTCAAAGTTCAGATTTGACTTTTCGAACTACCATGCTATTTTTAATTCCTTTTATAATTAAATTAAATATATTCGTATTAAATTCAATTAAAACAAATTTCTAGTCAATATTATTTAAAATAATTTATTTCAAATATTTAAACACCCTTAAAATCTCTAAAATGAAAATTTCAAATTGGCCCAAAAATCCGGGTTGTTACATAGGGGGGTCGACACCTATGTCGACTCCCCCTGGGGGGGTTCGACACCTCTGAGCGGGAAATTTCCCGCTTTGCCCGCTCTGACCAAATTTCAAATTTTGAACAGTTTTGACTTTTAATTATTATTTTAATTTAATTTCTGATTATACTTGAGATCTTCTGAACTCCATAACTTCTTCATACGGAGCCTGATTTACGCAAACTCGGACTCTATCTCAAGCAGAATTCCGAGGCGAACGCAATGGCGTAACCCATTTTACCCAATTCTTCTTCTAAAAATTAAGTGTTCTTAGATTTTTAAAATTTAATATTTAAAATTACGGGGTGTTACACCTATATTTAAAGGGTTATTTATTTTCTAGCACATTCCTTATTATTCACCATATTCTAACATTCGTTTAGCATTAAATGCTTATTTTTTAGCATATTCTCTGTTATATTCCTTATTCTTCAACATGTTCTTTAACAAGCATATTCTAATATTCTTCAACATCCCCCCTCAAACTCACAATGCGAAAAATCGTGAGCTTGCAAAATAGAATCTGCAAATTGAAGAGTTGCAAGATTGAGCAACCATTTCAATATTGTTAGAAAGTAACACCAAACACCAAGCATAAAACATTCAATTACAACTCAACATATCCAATCTGAAACTGCAAAGCAACTCAACCATCTTCAATATGGTCGATAAGCAAAAGATCTGAGAGGCCTAATGGTAAAACTGGTCTCGGATGTATTTGTATGTTCGCATCCCCCAAACATACAAAGAAAACAAAATAAACTAAAATGAGATGAGTTTGCATATGTTTTCATCCCCAAAACATATCAAACAAAAACAAAACCAAATCAATAAGGATGATCAACATATGTTTGCATCCTCCAAACATACCTTACAATACCATCTACCACCTTCAAGTCAATTGCCCTCCTAATAAATAGGGTTACCGATACAGACATCAAACTAACAACAAACAACTTCAAACTAATGTTACTCTCTAACAACTCAATTAACCCATCACCTTTACCTCAAAAGAAAGCAAAACAAAATCTCTTTTTCTTTTCTTTTAAATTTTTTTCATAACATAACTCTAATACGAATATTTTTTTCCATCCAATCGAACATTTATAACTTGAAGCGAATCTTCTCTTTCGCATGCCATAACCATATTCAATAAATATCAAATATCAGATCTCAAAATCATCGGTCAACAAGTAACAGATCTCAAATTTGCCGCAACCACCTGCTCTAATACCATGTTGAAATAACTAACCGAAACATAAATAATTGATAAAGAACAAAAAAAATTCAGAAAGAGATGAGAAGAAGAGAGGATGAATATAAATTAAGGGACTACATCTTTATTGAATTTTGAATTAATATATTGTACAAAAGATACTAAAGATTACAGTACTGAACCCTATATTTAAAGGGTTATTTATTCTCCAGCATATTGCTATTTATTCAACATATTCTCTAACCAGCATATTCTAATATTCTTTCAACATTAAATGCATATTTTTTTTAGCATATTCACTAGCATATTCCTTATTTTTCAGCATGTTTTTTAACAAGCGTATTCTAATATTCTTCAACACATGAATGTTTGATTAGTGATCCATTTGATTATTAATCTTCTTATTTAGATATTTAACAAAAAATGTTATTTTCTAGTTTAGAAATGTATGGTGCATTTAAATTTGTTCTCATGTCTTATTATCAATTGACTATTAAATACCGAGGCTAATTATAGTTACAAATGTTTGAAAAAAACGAAGTATTGATTTTTTTTCTTTTCAATTATTCAAGATCTTGGAGAAGTTTTTTTTCTTCCTTCTTTTCAAGCTGAGCTGTTTTTATGACAGATTCTTTGTATGACTGGTTTTTTTGAAAAAAAATAGAATAATACTTTTAAAAAGCACATTTTTGTATAACCGAATGAATTTCCTTTTTAAAGTGATTGAATAATGGGATAAAATTATTTACTGTCAAACTGGAACAATAATTTTATAAAATTATTATTGTGCTATATGTCGAAGTTGAAGTATGAGGTGGTTTATTATTGAATCTTCTTGCATTGCATAGAAGTAAATTCCTTTAATGTTGAAGGTATGTTTTAATATTGTTGTTATATAATTATTGTCAACTTATTATAATTGTTCTCATAATTAAATTTTAATGGTGCATGCAAACATTGGTTTGGATTCATGAACTTCGTGTTTGCAATAGGTATCTACATAGTAAAAAAATTGATGTAGTTCTCTCCTTAGTTCTAAAAGTATTATCATGAGACAAGTAAGTATAAATATTTAATAAAGTATTGATGGTGCAAATTTATAGAAAAGAAAAGTGTTGCTTCTATTGATTCTTTCTTCGGATTTTATTATTGTTAAATTAAATTAATGTTTTTAATTTAAATTTGGTAAAGTAAATTAAATTGATGTTAAATTCAAAGAAAAGTAAAATTTACAATTTTCTTATACTTCTTTGCAGCTTCTGCATAATCCATTAACCATGCTTGGACTTGTAGAGTACAGTGCTTCGGCTAAATTCTTTGGCCGGAAGTTTGGCTGCCATTTAATATAATTTTCATCGTTCATAATTTGAACTGATGGTGTAAATTATAAAAAAAAATAGGTTTCAACGAGAGCAACATAGGAAGACACAGTGTAGTTTTTCTCCTTCTCCTACCTTCCCGTTCCCATGTCCCTTCCTCTACTTCAGGAAATAGCAGTACATACGCTCCTTTTGCTTTCAAGCTCTTTCAAATAAATGGATGGTCAACTAGTGAACGGAGCACTGGTCGGGTACCATATGTGGACCAGCAAATGCAGTTCTTTTAGGCGATGCAGGCCCATGAGATATGCGAGGCCATGGACGTAAAGAAGTACAACCTACCGTATGGTTTTGTACCCTCTTGGGGTTCAGTCAACAACTACGTAAGTTTTGTTCCTAACTATTGCTAAAATATTCATTTGTCATTTTTGTTAGCATTTGTGTTAACCTTATCTTATAAGAAATTCACTGTAAATATTTTCCTATAATGTTTTGCTTTGTATTTTGTTTCTATTTTGTTTGCAAGTGAATGGAAACCTTTAGCATTTGTGATATGTTTAGCATCTGAATTGATGAAGTCAGCCTGCACAGGTTTGGATAACTACCATTCATTTTTATCTTCGGAATGAGAAATACCAAGATCTTGTGGTTGGGAAGCAACAATTGTGTGAGGATAAGTAATAGCCACATTAGAACATAGGTAACACTCAATGCTTAGCTTTTATACACCATAATTTTATAAAAATGTGAAATGTGGTATAGTTAACTTTAATACTAAATTTAACTTTATCCAACAAAATTTGTATTTAGTAGTCTATGTAGCACTTAATCCATTATGCATGTTTAATATGGTCTGGTGTTACTTATTATAACCAAACAAACTATTTTATATCCATATAGGTTAGAAAGATCTACATATCTTTCTCTACTAGGAAAGAGGTGTCGTCCCCCTTTGCATTCAATGATTTTAGACTTTGGCTTTCGTAAATTTCCGATTTTTTCGAATTGCAAGCATGTTCATGTTTTTTGACTCTTGCTTACGTGATATACTCGATATATTATCACATATGTATTCTTTTGATTTGATTAATCAGTTGTTTTCGACTCCGGTTACTTGTTGGGAATCTTGACCTGTTCAATTTGAATTTGGTTTTGGAAATTTAAAGTTGCTCGATTTCCATGCAGCCTTGAATCTAAACTTGTTACCCTTGTTGTTTGTTATCTGCCCATGATTCATTTGCATTTCCATGTTTGAACTTAAGTGTGTGTGTGTTCAGTATGCATATACTATACCTATTCCAATTTGATCTGTCTTGCTCGAGCACCTACTTTTGTACATTGTGCAAGTTGGTTCCATGGCTCCCTTTCATCCTTGATAATTTGATGTTGAAGTTGTCTCATAGATTAGTGTTATTTGTGAAAAGAGTGTGATAGAGTAGGATCGACTAATATGGATGGATATGTAGAAGCTATGACACACACACACACACACACACACACACACACACACACACATACACATATAATGTCTATACAATAGTTATGCAAGTAAAACTTGATGAAGCTAATATATCAAATATCAAAGCAATATGTAAATGATGTAAAGTAAATGACACCAGGAATTTTTATACTGGTTCTGAGCACTATCTTACGTCCAGTCCCAGACTTCTTCTGGCTTTTCGCTAGCGCAACTCCCTCACTTCACCCGGAGGAATAGGTTTACAAAAAACTGTGCAACAACAACGGATTTCACGCATGAGCAACTCGAACAGGCCTTCAATAACCACATCCACTCACCAACGACATGAATTCAATAATATAATAAGAGTTTGACTTTGATTATGTTCTTTAATAACACTGAATAGCCAATAATTTAAGCACTCCCTTCCTATATTCTTATCCTCAGATATTGAATGTGTTTATGAAGATTTGAAGGAAGCAGATTGCTTCTTGAATTAAGAAATATGAAATAAATTCAGAGATTCAAAAGCAATTTGAATTTTTCAGAAAGCATTTAGAGTGCAAGAATGTTCAGAAATAAATATCAAGATTTAGAATAAGAATCAGTGATTTGTAAATCAGGTTTTTGATGTATATACAATAGATGAAGTGTAGTCACCTTTCATGAAGAATTACTATGAAAAGAAGCGGCCATTTCTACTTAGAAATGGATAGAAACCTCTTCATAAAAGGAGATGATCTTTTAGAAAAATGACTGTTATTGTCGGCTCAGTCGACTGGTAGAAAAGTCACTACTCAACTGGTCAAAATATAAAATGTGTATATATATATATTTGAAATTTCACAAAGTAGTCATTAGTGGGATTTATATGCCTGACCAGTCGACTGGTGGAATTTGAACCAGTCGATTGGTTCAGGGCAATAAGCCCAGTAATGGCTGTTTTGTGTCATTATCGCGCACACACACACCCCCATACACACACACACACACACACACATATATATATATATATATATGATTTGTGTTTATGTGTTATAATATGTGAGGATAGATTTTGACAAGATTCTAAGACAACTAAACATACACATAAATATATATACTAACTCTTCAATCGATCTTCATTTCTTTGTTGTCGTGAATCAAAAATCCTATGAATCAACATTCTCCCCTTTATTTGATTGATGAAAACCTCTTGCAATCTTGTAGAAAATTCATTTTCTCCCCCTGAATGTATGCTTTCATAATCTTATCTGCCCCCTGAATACATAGCTTCCTGCAGCAAGTTATTAGTGTATATACTTACCATTTTCTCCCCCTTTGTCATCGATTAAAAAGAATAGCAGCAAGATAAAAATAGTAGATACTTTGATTTACTCCTTCATTTCAGATTTGTTTCCAAAGATATTAAAGATACCAAAATAACCTTCTCTTTGTTGTGATGTACCTGCAAAAAATGTGATATATATACTTTGGTACCCACTTTCTTCGTTAGGGTCCAGGGGTTAGATGATGGTAATTATATCCAAGAGGGTTTAAAGGAACCTTTAAAAATGAATTTTTATTATTAACTACTGAATTAAAATAATCATCGATATATTTTTATCACTTTTTCCAATTTATAGGAACCCAAATACTTAAATAACTTCTACTTGTATTTCCTTTCATACTTCTAGATTTATTATATATGTCTCTAGTCACAGAAGTATTCGAATTTGTATAAAAACTGGATCATGAATTTACTAGTGCTTTAGTACTAGCAGTGATATTTTTATTGTACATAAAAGGATGTCTAGAACTATTTCTATGATTTGTTTTATTATATCCTAACCACTTTTGTTATGTAAAGGTATAGAACTAGATAGAATGATATTTAAATCATTTTGACCTTTATTAAATTTCGCGAACTTTCTTGTACATTTTTCAAATTTGATACCACAGTGGCGATTGATATTTTCAAAAGATTTTTTGTTATGAATATTCTTATTTAATTCATAATTCTTCCTTTTAAAATACTAGTCTCATTTTCAAGACGACAAATTTGAGATTCTGAATTAATTAAAGATGATTGTAATTTTTCAACATTTTCTTCTGATTTAGAAATTGCTTTTTGCAAAATATTATTATTAGCTTTTAAAATCTCACATTCTTTAGATAAATCTAAATTCTTTTCAACTAATCTTCATTCTCTTTTTAAAGGGATGAAATTAAAGAACTAGAATTATTTAAAGAATCTTCTAAAGATGTATTTTTATTTTGTAAAATATTGATTTCCTTTAAAAGATCATTGTTTTTATCTATTAAACGCTCATTTTCTTTTTGAAGGAAATCTTTTTGAAAAACAAGCTCTCCTAAGGTTTTCAAAACATTTAGCTTGTTTTTACTAAAAACTTGTTTTCTTCTTTTAATTTGGAATTTTCTTGCTCATAATCTTTTGACTTAGCTAAAATAACTGTATTGAATTTACCCAAAGTTTTAAAAAAAAATCAATAATTTTTCTTGGTCTAACAAAAGATCTTTATATAATGAATCTATACATACTGGTTGTGATCTAACTTTAGCCATGAGACATTTGCTTCCTTGCTTTTTTGATTCTGCTTTGTTGCTCTTCCGCTTTCTAATGCCTTGACTATATTTCTTTATTTCCATTTGTTTTTCTAGGATGTTGTTAAGATCTCTAGAATACCAGGCTCCGATACTTATTGAAAAGATTGTGATAGAGTAGGATCAACTAACATGGATGGATATGCGGAAGCTATGACATATATATATATTATGTCTATATAATAGTTATGCAAGTAACTTGATGAAGCTAATATATCAAATATCAAAGCAATATGTAAATGTTGTTTAGTAAATTAAATGACACTACGAATTTTTATACTGGTTCGGAGCACCGTCCTACGTCCAGTTCCAGACTTCTTCTGGCTTTTCGCTAGCAACACCCTCACTTCACCCGGAGGAATAGGTTTATAACACATCGTGCAACAACAATCGAATTTCACGCATGAGCAACTTGAACATGACTTCAATCAACGCACCCGCACACCAACGACATGAATTCAATAATATAATAAGAGCTTTACTTTGAATGTGTTCTTCAATAACACTGAATAGCCAATAGTTTGAGTACATCCATCCTGTAATCTTATCCTCAAATATTGAATGTGTTTGTGAAGATTCGAAGGAAGCAGATTGCTTGTTGAATCAATAAATATAAAATAAATTCATAGATTCAAAAGCAATTTGAATTTTTTAGAAAGCTTTCAGAATGCAAGAACGTTCAAAGATAAAGATCAAGATTTAGAATAAGAATCGGAGATTTGTAAATCAGTTTTTTGATGTATATATAATAGATGAAGAGTAGTCACCATTCACGAAGAATTACTGTGAAAAGAAGCGGTCATTTCTATTTAGAAATGGATAGAAACCTTTTCATGAAAGGAGAAAACCTTTCAGAAAAATGACTGTTATTGTCAGGTCATTCGACTGATAGAAAAGTCACCAGTCAACTGGTCAAAATATAAAACATATATATATATATATATTTGAAATTTTACAAAATAGGTGTTATTGGGCTTTTATGCCTGACCAGTCGACTGGTGGAATTTGAACCAGTCGATCGGTTTGGGGCAGTAAGCCCAATAATGACTGTTTTGTGTCATTATCACACACACACACACACACACACACACACATATATATATATATCTGTGTGTGTGTGTGTACGATTTGTATTTATGTGTTATAATATGTGAGGATAGATTTTGACAAGATTCTAACACAACTAAACACAAACAAAAATATATATACTAACTCTTCAATCGATCTTCATTTCTTTGTTGTCATGAATCAAAAATCCTATGAATAAACAATTTGGACATTGTAAACACATGGTGGCTGTCACTAAAATACCAATTCCTATATTTGAGTGAAAGTGGCCATATTTCCCTGAACAAATTAATGGTTTTTTTAACATTTTACCTTTTTCAAATATGTTTTTTGACATTTCGTAGTACCAAACTTCATAATTTAAATATATCATGTTAGCATACTTCAACATAAATGTGTTTACATAATATTTCCACATTTTGGAATTGTAGGATAATCAATACCATGGAGGCTGATGCAACCAATATAATGGAACCCTTGCTATTGAATGAAGCATTATCTGAGATGAAGAGGATTGGAATACATGAGGCAAAAAACCATTATAAGTAGGCTTTCTTAAATGGTAAATACCGCAATGATACACAAACAATAGATGAAATGATTGTAGAAAAACAAAGTATTAATTCATTCAAGAGGCAGAAAATAGCATGCATACAGGCTAACAAACTCATTACTACTAGTGAAAACAAACTGACAACTAATCTTACTTCCGCAGTAGCCCCTTATCATATGATCACTTATAAAATTTTAAAATGTATAATTATTTATTGTAAATTTTTAGTTGAATGTTAATATTACTTTTCTTAGTAATATAAAAATATATTGAATGATACCTGATCTGCTGCTAATACTCCTTTCAATATTATAGTATAAGTGCGACGATTAAAGTTAACTGTTATATTTTCCATGATTCTAGACTAGAAAATCAAAATCTCTACTGGATGATATAATGTTGTAAATTACATATTGAGTTGTGTGTTTTCCCAAGTAATAAACTGTTGTATATTGATGATAACATCTGCAAGAGAAATACAGGTCATGATGAAGAGAAAGGCACCACTTCAGCAACTGTCATCCTTTCCATATACTTGCTGCTGCTACTGCTTTATGTATAAGTGGTCATGTTATAAAATTCTGTTCTGAATTATAAAAGCCATTAATCAAGTGTTTATAGCTGATTTATAGGCAGTTTGAAAAGGTGTGCTATGAAGGAAAACAGGAAAGATAGTTTATGCATGGATACAATTGTATAATGCTATTGCTAATGGGTGCTCCAGACTCAACTCTCACTAGCCTCTACTCATGTGCTTTTACTAAATGTGCATGAAGGTTTCAAATCAGCTATAAACACAATTCTAATTGAATGCATTTTTTTAATCTTTGTTATGTAATTTTTTTTTTGGAAACGTAAATAGAATTTGTAAATACCTGTGTAGAATTTAGCTTAAAGGCTAAATGTAGAATCATAGTATGGAATCATTTATATGTTTAGATATATTAGACTCATATTGTCTTTGTATTTTTGCATGGGCTAATTTGTGGAGTGTATCATCAAATGCATGACTGTTTTCAAATGTTTTTTTGTTAATTGAGTATAGACTTTGTATTAATGTTATATTTTTTTTCTTTACCCATCTGGGCATTTACATTTTTTTGGTAGCATGCTGTATTTCATTTGAGTTTGTAGCAGTCATACTCACTTCTTTTGTGACTTGTCTGAACGCTCGCTATATCTTATTGCAAAAGCAGAAGTATACTTGGATGTTAGAGTGTTGAAAATATTATTTTAGTACAAACGTTATTGTGACATCCAAGTACAATCATCCTAGATGATAATTGATTAAATCAAATTAAGTTACTTCATTACTAGAAAGCAATTTTGAATTGATGATTATGTGGTGGAATGTACTATTTTTTAATTTAAGTTACTACACCGAACGTAACACCCGTAACCATGTTCATAACTAAGCCCATGATCAAACATAACATCCAAAATCAAGAGTATAACTAAGTCCATAACTGAACATAATACCATAATCGTTTCAATGACTAAGGTCATAACAGAAGATATAATTGAACCCTTAACCAAGCTCATAATAGGGCTCTTAAACAAGGTCATAGCCAAGTTGATAACCAAACCAATAATTGAACATAGTAACTATAATTGATCTCATAATCGAGTCCATAATCGAATATAACACAAATAACCATGGTCATAACTGAGATCATAAATAACGCATAATCTAACATAACACCAATATCCGGGGTCATAACCGAGCATATAACTGAACATAGTATCCATAATCGAGCTCATAACTGAGATGATAACCTTTCCCATTTCCTATTGTATTACCGAGTCCATACCCAAACATATTACCCATAACCAAGGCCATAATCGAGCCTATAACAAAAGTCATAACCGATCCTGTAACCAGAGTCATAATTTATTGTTTAGGACAAAATCATAACCGAGCTCGTAACAAAATTCATATATGGACACAATACTTGTAACTGAGGTCATAACCAAGCACATAGTAAAGTTTATAACTGATGACATAACCAAACATATTACCATAACTGATATCATAACCAAACATATTACCATAACTGAAGTACCTGATTAGGCCTTGCTTCGGGATGTCTTTTACGTGTCATAGGTACCCGATTAGGCCTTGTGTCCGGATGTCTTTTACATGTCATAGGTACCCGCTTAGTTAAACAATCTCTACTGGATGCAGAATCTTTGCTGAAGTACCTGATTAGGCCTTGCATCTGAATGTCTTGTACATGTCATACGTACCCAAGGGCTGCCTGAAACCTGACCCAAAACCCGCACGGGAAATTAGCGGGTTGACACGACCCGTTTAATAACGGGTCATTTTAGGGTCAACTCAACTTTAACCCATTTATAAATGGGTAGGTTTAGGGTTGACCTACGAAACCCGAATTTAACCTAACTAACCCATTTATGGGCTCTATATTATTGTAAAATTCTCATCTTAGCTTGAAAATGAAGGATGTTGTCATTATTCAATTATACATACACACTAACACTTAACAATTTTTCACGTTTTCATGTTTATTCCCACATTAACAACTTTTTACATTTTTATTCTCATCTTGGCTTGCAATAATTGAATGACGACAATACCCTTCTTTCATGTTTTCATGTTCATTCACATTTTCTATACAAATATTTTTCTTAACGGGTTACATGAATCAAACACGAAACCCACACGATTATTAATGGGTCGACCCGAAACCGACACGTTTAATAAATGGGCTGAGCTGACCCGACCCGAACACGACTTGACCCGACCCAAACCCGACCCATTGACAGCCCTAAGGTACCCGATTAGGCCTTGCGTCTGGATGTCTTTTACGTGTCATAGTTACCTGATTAGGCCTTGTGTCCTGATGTCTTTTACATGTCATAAGTACCAGCTCGGTTAAACAATCCCTACTAGGTGCAGATTCGTCGCTGAAGTACCTGATTATGCATTACGTCTAGATGTCTTTTATGTGTCACAGGTACCCGATTAGGCCTTGTGTCCAGATGTCTTTTACGTGTCATAGGTACTCGCTCAATTACACAATCCCAACTACATGGAGATTCGTTACTTAAGTACCCGATTAGGCCTTACATCCGGATGACTTTTCCGTGTCATAGGTATCCGATTAGGCCTTGCGTCCAGATGTCTTTTACGTGTCATAGGTACCCGATTAGGCCTTGCATCCGAATGTCTTTTACGTTTCATAGGTACCTGCTTGGTTAAACAATCCCTACTAGGTGCAGATTCGTTGTTGAAGTACCCAATTATGCATTGCATTCGGATTTCTTTTACGTGTCACAAGTACCTGATTATGCCTTGCATCCGGATGTCTTTTACGTGTCATAGGTACCCGCTTGGTTAAACATTTCCTATTGGGTTTAGATTCTTTGCTGAAGTACACAATTAGGATCTACGTCCGGATGCCCTTTACGTTTCATAGGTACCAGATTATGCATTGCGTCCGGATGTCTTTAACATGCCATAGGTAACCGATTAAGACTTATGTCCAGATGTCTTTTATGTGTCATAGGTACCCGTTCGGTTAATTAATCTTTATTGGTTGCAGATTCATTGCTGAAATATCCGATTAGGCATTGCGTCCGGATGTCTTTTACGTGTCATAGATACTTGATTAGGCCTTGCTTCCAGATGCCTTTTACATGTCATAGATGCCCGCTTAGTTAAACAACCACTACTAGGTGCAGATTCGTTGCTGAAACACCCGATTAGGCCTTGCGTCCGGATATCTTTTTCGTTTCATAGGCTTCCAATTAGGCCCTACGTCCATATGTCTTTTACTTGTCATAGGCACCCGCTCGGTTAAACAATCACTAGTGGTAGCAGAATCGTTGCTAAAGTGCCTGATTAAGCCTTGCATCTGAATCTCTTGTATATGTCATAGGTTGCCGATTAGGCCTTGCATCCAAATGTCTTTTACGTGTCATAGGTAGCTTACTAGCCTTGCGTTCAGATGTCCTTTACGTGTTGTAGGTACCACCTCGATTAAAAAATCCTTATTGGGTGCAGATTCGTTGTTGAAGTACTCGATTAGGAATTGCGTCCAGATGTCTTCTACATGTCATAGGTACCCGATTAGGACCTGCGTCTGGATGTCTTTTACGTGTCGTAGGTACCCGTTCGGTTAAACAATTCCTACTAGGTGCAGATTTGTTGCTAAAGTGCATGATTAGGCCTTGCGTCTGGATTTCTTTTACGTTTCATAGGTACCCGATTAGAACTTGCATCCAGATATCCTTTACGTGTCATAGGTACCGGATTAGGCCTTGCGTCTGAATGTCTTTTACGTATCATAGGTACCCACTCGGTTAGACAATCCCTACTGGATGTAGATTCGTTGTTGAAGTACCCAATTAGGCATTGCGTCCGAATGTCATTTACGTGTCATAAGTACCCGATTAAGCCTTGTGTCTGGATGTCTTTTACAAGTCATAGGTACCCCCCTCGGCTAAAAAATTCCTCCTGGGTGTAGATTCGTTGTTGAAGTAACGATTAAGACTTGCGTCCAGATGTCTTTTACATTTCACAGGTACCCGATTAGGCCTTGCATCCAGAGGTCTTTAACGCATCATACGTATATGATTGGGACTTGCGTTCGGTTGTCTTTTACGTCTCATAGGCACCCGTTCGGTTAAATAATCTTTACTGGGGGTAGATTCGTTGTCGAATTACCCGATTAGGCATTGCGTCTGGATGTCTCTTATGTGTCATAGGTGAAACGACCCGAACTTCCCCATACAGGAAAGCCCAGATTGCCTTGAGAACAAGCCACATCGGGACAAAAACAGAAGAACATTTCATTGCTTATTACAACAATCCCATCAGGAATCCTCGTTATCGTATGACTGGCTATAAATTTGTCGTCAATTGTCAAGGACCACACAAGACGCCCCGGTTCTAGCAAAACTCCACGCGCTATACTCAACATGTGCTACACGCTATACTCATCACGTGTCTAGGCCATACACGATGCCCAAGGCACTCGACCTACAATTGGTCTTCAATTATATCTCTGCTTTGATTTCTCTAGAACCTACGATAACGATAATTTCTAGGCCTTCGTCTCTCAGGTCGTCATCAATTATGACTATTAATTAGCTCAGAACACTTTAGAGCAACCATTACTTCACACAAACTAAATACATCCTTGAGTCGTTTTCACATTCGTCACATCCGACGAACAAGTCACTTTACTTCATCATTCCCCATGGAATTCACTTTGAAGCTATCACCACTTTCAAACCAAAGAAAACATCAGTCATAATGTTCAAAACAATCCATAGCATCACCTTAATTTGCTAAGGAAAACAAACCACAACACTCATGCCATTCGCCGCGGCATTTAGAAGCGCTACAAAACTCATCATCTATCCTCGAGCGTCCGACCCCTTTTTGGCTCGCTCACTCGACCCAACACCTCACCCTTTTGGCTATGAAAACTGGCCAGAATGTTAAAATAGCCATTTACTGTGTTACTGAAATGCTGTTATATCCCCTGGTTCAATTCTGCATCAATCCGTCACCGATCCATCACTGATCTGTAACTGATCCATCCGTCACTGACCTAAGCCGATCCATTCTGTCACAGATCCATCAAAAAATTTAGTTGACCTATTCATGCATGATCCATCCATAGGCAATCTACCCATGCGCGAGCCATTATAGATCCGTCACAAATCCGTTATTGACCGACCCGTCGCAAATCCGTCACTTATCCATCGTAGATCTTTACCATGCGCGAGTCATCTATGCACGATCCATCCCAGATCCATAACAAATCCATGACTGATCCATTCCTTCACTAATCCATCACAAATCCATGACTGATCCTGCATTTCTGACTTGTTTCCTAAGAAATCCACCATGGTGCATGACCGACCTCCCCTACCCACGACCCAAAACCTGCACCACTCCAATGCAACTCCAATTTCGACCAAAACTCTGCCAATCGATACAATCGACGAAACTAACTCAACCAATTAACCAAATACAACCAATAACATCACCAATTTGGAATTTCATCAAAAATTACCAGTACCGAGGCACGTCCGATGGACGTGTGCACCGATAAATTTGACCAATGCTACAAATGTGTTAAATCATGAACTTTTCAATCTTACTGCAGCACGAAAAATGTGGTTGTACATTTTATCATGCAAAGCACATTAAGCACACAAAAAATATTGCAATGTGATTTCTGTAACATATAAAAACTTGAAAATGGAAAATTAAAAAATGAAAATGCCAAAATAGGCTATATTATTAATCTATATTTCAAAAGATAAAAAATAAATTGAAATAATTTTACATCAATCGACTCAGAGAAGAAATTCTTTAATAGCATAAGTTTCAGCCTTCAATCAAAACTGTTTCACATATCATGGCCACAGCTCAATGTTGTAAGTATGAAACAATGAAAAGTAAAGGTTCGTTGTCTAGTTGTATTCATGAACAGCTGTCGAATCTGCAGCAAAAACAATACGGTTAATCATATTCTCTACCATTGGTAGCTTAAAAGGGCAACATTCTACCTCAATTAACAAATATTATGGCGAAAGAACTGCAGCCATCAAAAAGCAACATGGAAACATTGTTGATTTCGTGAACTCAGACTACTTAAAAACATCTTTGAAAGGTCTGTTCGGAAGGTACATCAGCAAAGGAGAACACATATTTCTAGTACCATGCATATTGGTCCAATGATGAAGCAAAAGAAGACATTATTAGTTTATATTCAGACACCCACGGGAATGTAAAAAAAAAAACTACATAAAATGAACATCCAGCCTATTGAAATTCTGTAGTGCTAAGATAGCTTATGCATTAGAGATAAACTGGACAAAAATTAAGGGAAAGAAGATTCATCCCTTTATTTCTTAATGGGTGTCTGGTTCTTTTCGGACATCAAATGTTCAAGTTGATCATTAAAAACATTATCGATTAAAATTAACTCTTAATTTTAAACTGGAAATCAATTAGAGTTGCCAAGTGAACTCCAAATGTTTAGTTTCAAGGTCCAAGACTATGATTGGAAGAAGCTAGATAAAATAAAATAATGCATCACAACTGGATGCTTAAGGGGCCATGTACACATTTGGTAGTGTATCGGAGATATTACATGAACTATAATGTAATCCACCCTTAAGTTCTTAGATCAATGTAAATAATCGTAACAGTAAGGTGAGTAATATTGATTTATTCTTACAGTCCCTTTTTCCTTTCCTACACCAAACCACTACCACAATTTTCATAACCAATTTTTTTAAAAACGTATAATCTGGAAAAAAGTGGAAACAATGCACGCTTCAACAGACGTTTCATATCTGTAGCATTGAACATTTAGATTATGTATCACTGACTTTTTAATCACCATAACTTCTTAGATATGAAAAAATAATTCAAAGAAACAAAAAGTACAGAGGAAATGCCGTGTTAAATACATATTGTTTGAATTTCTTTAATATCACTATTTCTGAAATTGCATAACTTATGCATTAATCATGCTTATATATGAATTCATTACAGACGCTACAAATTTTACTTTCAACGGATTCTGTCTATAATTAATAACAATTTCCGTGAAGTGTATATTTTTACACTTTTAATTTCAGTTTTTACCAACAAAAACCATCGGTTACTTCCAAACAAATGACAAATGAAGCAATTGTTAAGCAAAATTTAAAAAATTTGCATTAAAAATTCATTGAATAATAAATATGCACTTAGTTTGTGAAGCATATATTATTTTTGATAATTTTGATAGGTATAAGATTCGATATCACTACTAAATGAAATATCATATGATTTGCATAAAACAGTGACTACCTTATCGTTAATGCACCAAGTCCAACCAAACAACTCTCTTTTGTACATGTCAAGGAGTTAATATCACTTAATTGATAAATTGAAATCTGTAGAAATAAGTGATACCATATTTTATTACTAATTAAATAGTAAATTATATCTAGTATGTTATGTCAATGATGTAAAAAATCAATATTGTTACAAAAGAATCCATTTACTTATTAAATTCATACTAATCTATTTTCTCAATGATCATTTAGGTAAGGAAAATAAATTATTGCAATGTAAATTATATCATCTTTAACTAAATACGACCATATGAGCAACTTTCATAGCGTATTCAATCAATCTATGCTAAATATAAGTGGTTACTCACCAACTATAAATCCACACACACGCGCGTGTGCGCGCACACACACACACACATATACATATATATACATATATATATATATATATATATATATATATATATATAAAATGGGAAAAGATCCATTTCCTGCAGTTGAGATTTTAAAATACTCCAAGCAGATTCAGGGTATTGTATATCAGAGGTCATAACATTTCCTATATATTTCTCATCTTAACACTGATCACATATTATTTTCACTGAAAGAATAACATTGTAGATATTTGGAAACTATACCCATTGATGATTCATTAAAGCATTGCCATGTCTAGCTGCGGTCCCAAAGCAGCTTACAAAATCCTGGAAGAATGACGTTGTAGATAATTGAAAACTATACATATTGATGATTCGTTAAAGCATTGCCATGTCAAGTTGTGGTCCCAATGTAGCTTATATAATCTGAATCCTACGATAATCATCCCTTCGTTTCCATATTCATAAATAATAAACTTATTATTATTATAGTTATTATTATATAAGAGAACAGCCGATCATTATTACAGGGGGAAAACAACCAAGTTAAGCAAGAATATATATATATATATGATTATTACAACAGGAAAAAAATAACATAAGGATAATGGGAAGGTTATCAACTATACCTAAAACAATCAATTTGGTTAGGTGAAACGGATAATTAAAATTGCTATTTCTATATTCCAGTTTAAGTTTTAGATAGCCATAAAATAGTGCTATATTTTTAGTATAAATCAAAGAGAATTATTACCCAGTCACCAACTAAAATTTCGAAAAAGAAGAAGAAGGTGATGATCTTCCTTAAAACAAATGTCTTATTGTGAAATAGAAAGAATATCATTTTTTGCTGAGGAGAAAAAATTGCAACCTATAATAGGTAAAATTATTTATTACATTTAATGGTTAATATACAGATTTGTACATATGCTAAAATGAGAGATGTATGCAACACGTATAAGCACAAATGAAACCCTATCGATGATAATTTAACTTTGTCAATTTTAATTTCAAATTGAGCAAAAAATCCTTATTTAAGTTCCACTCATCCACTATTGCAATAACAATAGATTATTTATATAGTACATACCAATTTTGAAATACTTACACCATTTTGGACTTCATATTTTATTTACGCACTGTTTGACCTGCAATTGCATTTATGGTTGCATTAGTAAATATCATACATAAATGAGTTATGATGTAAGGATGGTGTGCAAGAAGAAAACTACATATTTTCCGATACAAAGAGAGCTAATGAAGTATTAATTATAATTAATGTATTCGGTATAGCTTTCAACATATATGGAGTAAGAAAGCAGCGCTTAATCTCCAAGTTTATATTTCCATGTAGTGAAAAAATACAATATATGGAACTAAAAATGATACAAAGAGAGCACAAAACTGAAGAGTATAATTTACCTAGCAAATTTTGCACATATAATCAATTATATACATACTTAAATACTCTTCAAAGATTCCTAAAAAAAATTCCTAAAGTCTAAAACTAAACAGGCAGCTCATTTTTCCCATTAACCCATTGGTCCATTAAGCTAATTAAGTATATAAGAAATGGTTAGAATATATTAAATATACTGGGAAGGTTATCAAATATTGCTTAGTTTATAATAATCAAATATATTGGGAAAAAGGCTTTTAGGTAAAGGCTAAAACAAAAACCAACATAAACTATAAAATGCAAAAGAATAATTTGCTACCTTTATGAAACATAGGCTAAAGTTACTAAATGTTTAAAACAACATAAATTTACTGACCAACAACTATAAACAGTTAATTAATATGATTCAATGAACATTAATGAAAGATTTTGGAGGTATCCATTTAATACATTAATTCATAACATCTCTCTTTAAATATACAATATAAAAAAAAAACTGAAGTAACACATCAAAATTCCTCGGTGTTAATTATGTTTAAACTTAGAAGCAACATACAAAAAATAAAAACATACTAAGGATGAACTCTCATATATCTGATTAGATTTCGAGATATATACAATTGTTCCCATGTATATTTCTGCAACATACATATTAGAAAACAAATATCTTATGCAACAATTAAAATAACTAATGACAACAGTAAGTTCAACTTGAGCACGGGCCAAACAGTTAATCAACTTTGTTCCATGAATGACGATTGTAGGAATTGAAATTTTGACCATTTGCAATTTACATTGCTAACAATATGTAAATGTAAATCATTTGTGATGAACAATTTAGGTGGAAACTCTTTTGAAAGCTACATTAAGCATATATATTAGAAGGGAAAAAAACTGGCTCATAAATTGCAGACAGACTCCTAATCTATTTTTTTCCTCAATGTCTGCACCATACGTGCAATACATGCATTTAAAAAAACATAAGCTATGTCTCATGTGTATTTGTAAATAAATACCTGTAACTGGTCCCCTATATTGATAACAAAGGCATTAGGATGAGGGTTGATTGAGAACCATCGGCCTTACTGAAGTATTTGTAATCCAGACACGGTCTGAACTTCAAGAAGGATGGTCACAAATGAAACCCTATCGATGATAATTTGACTCTGTCAATTTTAATTTCAAACTGAGCAAAAAATCCTTAATTAAGTTCCACTCATCCACTGTTGCAATAACAATAGCTCATTTATATAGTATACGAGTGGAAACCCGTGCGTTGCACGGAAGCATAGAGTACGGGGTGTTGTAGTTTGCACGGGAGCATAGAGTATGGGGTGTTGTAGTTTGCACGCGCGTGGTCGTAACGGCATGCGCTTCGCGCGAAGAGCGTAACGGCACGTGCTTCGCACGTGATGATGGCACGCGCTTCGCGCGTAATCAGGGCACGCGCTTTGCGCGTGATGATGGCATGCGCTTCACGCATGATCACGGCTCGCGCTTCGCGTATGGACCGTTATGCCACAAATATTATGTAAACAGATATAAAGCTCTGTCTCATAAACCTTTTGCTTGCTGGGCTTGCAAGCTTTCCATGCATCTTTTTGAACATTAACATAAATACACTATGTGAAGACATTAATCATATAAAAATTTCTAGCTCTTACAATTTGCTAAAACTCCATAGAGAGAATTTTATTACATTTCGTGGAATAATTTCAAAAAGCATTGAAGTATATTAATAACATAACAGTTAAATGATATTTCTAAACAATTAAATGTGTATATGAATGATAAAGTATTTTTTTGTTCTTGCAAATTAGACATTCCTGTGAAGTGTAATGTGATCACAACACTCCAATTTTACTTCATATTTGATGTTGAGTAATTAATGCTTCATAGGCTTGTGATATCATATGTTTGCATCCATTTACCTAATGAAAAGATTATTAAGTGCTAAATAAGATATACTGATAATAATATAGGTACCGTAATAAAAGGCAAACTCTGAATTAGTGCAAGTTGATTCATAAATAGCAATTCCTAATTGGTGGAATACTGAAAGTTGAAAACAAAAGTATGGTGTTAAATAATATGCAAAGAAACAAATATTTATGATTTTACATAGTTGCTCGACAACAACTTGGTCAAATTATATATGGGTGAAGAAGACAAATAACATTAAAAAAACATAGTTTATATGAAATAAAGAAAATAATTATAGCAATATTTCAAAACTTTCTAAGGAGTTATATGATATTTTTAGGAATCCAAATTAGAAAATGGAAATCTAGCAAGAGTAAAAGCTCAAATCCTATTGAACTAACTATTTCTTTAAAAATGCCTAATTTTTATAGGTGGAATAAGAAAACACCTATATCAGAAAACTACAACATGTTGACCAAAATTTGGTAAGCCAAACTATCCAAAGTTGAAACCACAACGCCAATTTCGGATGCAAGACCTAGCATAAAGACCTCATTAAATAATGATTAATTTACATATTTTGGGCTAAATCTAATTGAAATTCAGTTTTTTTTAACCAAGAGAAGAATAATATGAGGAAGATATGCTAAAATGAAAGTTACGATAGTTTTCAACCTAGGATGCCATGTAACATAAGTACATAATTATTTCAAAAATATAAAGCTGATCCTTTAGTATCTAGTTGTATTCCTACTATGTTCATCAACTAATTTAGTAAATGCAAACTGTGTTCAATAATAGGGTATTCTCTTTATAAGTAAAGACGTTAAATATGCTAAATAATACGGGTATTAAATTTTATAGAAATTCAAAGAGTGCTAGAGAAAAACGTATTTTCTTTTTATATACAGACGTTGGATACGTTTGATAGAAATTCAAAAAGCATTAGAGAATGACACTCTTTGTTTTTAAGGAAAGACGTTAAATGTGCTAATCGTACGAATATTAAATTTTGATTGAAATACTATGCTATATTTAATAAACCTTTATATCCCTGCATGCCCTATTACCTTATATCAAAGATTAAAATTACAGAAAATTATTATATACTTTTACCATGGATACTAATATCCACCAACATTTATGTAATGACAACGTTTTGAAATGTAGAACACATGTTTGGACGAAATTTAATGCCATAATCGTAAAAGCAATGACTTGTATTGAATTGTATAAAATTTAAACTCAAATTATCAAATATATCAGTTATGTTCTTTGTATTCCTTGGTTGCATTTGATTAAAATAGATTTGAATCAACAAAGGATATAATCAAGGTTTTATTGGATAACATTAATGTAAAGAAAGGAAAATGCACATTAAAGGAAGAGAAATTTAATTTCCCTATGTTGAAGATTACTAATTTTAATGTTCATAAAAAAATGAAATCAAACTCTAAGCCACTTGCCTGATAAAATTAGATTACAAACTGAACATCATTTACCAAAATCAAGTACCACTTATATGATGCATTTAAAGACTAAAAAAATAAGTTGAGAGTATAAGGAAAATTTCATGTGGTCCAATATTTTAATGTCAAATATCAATTAACTGACAAATTTATCAAGCGGATTTCAACTTGCATGTTACTCCATTTCCTAAAACCTTAACTATTTAATGTAACATATATTTTAGAAAATGAAAACGGTATAGATCAATCTTTTATAGCAAGTTTTAATACATTATTATATTTCAGCTGTGCTGTAGACTATAACTTAATAAATTTCAATCACTAAAAATTCCATTCAAAAATAAAATAAAAAAACATGAAATGGTATTGGGCAAGAACTATTTTGAATTGTTTCCAGTTTTGATCAACATTTTTGGGGCAAGAAAACATACGACATACATTCAAAGGGCTATAAAATCATACAAATTGATTCCATATATCACGCAAGCTTTCAATGCCAATTCAATCCAAATAACTGCAAACAATCATGCAACAAAATCCACCGTTCCTCAATTATAGGGGATGTGTTTAAATTAGGATGGTGGATTATACTTTTACCATGGATACTAATATCCACCAACATTTATGTAATGACAACGTTTTGAAATGTAGAACACATGTTTGGACGAAATTTAATGCCATAATCGTAAAAGCAATGACTTGTATTGAATTGTATAAAATTTAAACTCAAATTATCAAATATATCAGTTATATTCTTTGTATTCCTTGGTTGCATTTGATTAAAATAGATTTGAATCAACAAAGGATATAATCAAGGTTTTATTGGATAACATTAATGTAAAGAAAGGAAAATGCACATTAAAGGAAGAGAAATTTAATTTCCCTATGTTGAAGATTACTAATTTTAATGTTCATAAAAAAATGAAATCAAACTCTAAGCCACTTGCCTGATAAAATTAGATTACAAACTGAACATCATTTACCAAAATCAAGTACCACTTATATGATGCATTTAAAGACTAAAAAAATAAGTTGAGAGTATAAGGAAAATTTCATGTGGTCCAATATTTTAATGTCAAATATCAATTAACTGACAAATTTATCAAGCGGATTTCAACTTGCATGTTACTCCATTTCCTAAAACCTTAACTATTTAATGTAACATATATTTTAGAAAATGAAAACGGTATAGATCAATCTTTTATAGCAAGTTTTAATACATTATTATATTTCAATCACTAAAAATTTCAATCACTAAAAATTCCATTCAAAAATATATTTCATGCTGTAGACTTTAACTTAATAAATTTCAATCACTAAAAATTCCATTCAAAAATAAAATAAAATAACATGAAATGGTATTGGGCAAGAACTATTTTGAATTGTTTCCAGTTTTGATCAACATTTTTGGGGCAAGAAAACATACGACATACATTCAAAGGGCTATAAAATCATACAAATTGATTCCATATATCACGCAAGCTTTCAATGCCAATTCAATCCAAATAACTGCAAACAATCATGAGACAAAATCCACCGTTTCTCAATTATAGGGGATGTGTTTAAATTAGGATGGTGGATTTGTTTTTGCGGGATTAAATCTCAGCCGCTCTTTGTCTCCTTGTTTGTCTAAGGGTTTGTCTAGGGGGGAATTTTATTATATAGATACCAATTTTGAAATACTTACACCATTTTGGACTTCATATTCTATTTATGCACTATTTGACCTGCAATTGCATTTATGGTTGTATTAGTAAATATCATACATAAATGAGTTATGATGTAAGGATGGTGTGCAAGAACAAAACTACATATTTTCCGATACAAAGAGAGCTAATGAAGTATTAATTATAATTAATGTATTCGGTATAGCTTTCAACATATATGGAGTAAGAAAGCAGTGCTTAATCTTCAAGTTTATATTTCCATGTAGTGAAAAAATACAACATATGGAAGTAAAAATGATACAAAGAGAGCACAAAACAGAAGAGTATAATTTACCTTGCAATTCTTGCACATATAATCAATTATATACATACTTAAATATTCTTCAAAGATTCCTAAAAAAAATAATCCTAAAGTCTAAAATTAAACAGACAGCTCATTTTTCCCATTAACCCATTGGTACATTAAGCTAATAAAGTATATAAGAAACAGTTAGAATATATTAAATATAGTGGGAAGGTTATCAAATATTGCTTAGTTTATAATAATCAAATATATTGGGAAAAAGGCTTTTAGGTAAAGGCTAAAACAAAAACCAACATAAACTGTAAACGTGCAAAAGAATAATTTGCTACCTTTATGAAACATAGGCTAAAGTTACTAAATGTTTAAAACAACATAAATTTACTGACCAACAACTATAAACAGTTAATTAATATGATTCAATGAACATTAATGAAAGATTTTGGCGGTATCCATTTAGAACATTAATTCATAACATCTCTCTTTAAATATACAAATTAAAAAAAAACTGAAGTAACACATCAAAATTCCTCGGTGTTAATTATGTTTAAACTTAGAAGCAACATACAAAAAATAAAAACATACCAAGGATGAACTCTCATATATCTGATTAGATTTCGAGATATACAATTGTTCACATGTATATATCTGCAACATACATATTAGAAAACAAATATCTTATGCAACAATTAAAATAACTAATGACAACAGTAAGTTCAACTTGAGCACGGGCCAAACAGTTAATCAACTTTGTTCCATGAATGACGATTGTAGGAATTGAAATTCTGACCATCTGCAATTTACATTGCTAAACAATATGTAAATGTAAATCATTTGTGATGAACAATTTAGGTGGCAACTCTTTTGAAAGCTACATTAAGCATATATATTAGAAGGAAAAAAAAACTGGCTCATAAATTGCAGACAGACTCTTAATCTATTTTTTTCCTCAATGCCCGCACCATATGTACAATACATGCATTTAAACAAAAAATCTAAGCTATGTCTCATGTGCATTTGTAAATAAATACCTGTAACTGGTCCCCTATATTGATAACATGCGCATTAGGATGAGGGCTGACTGAGAACCATCAGCCTTACTGAAGTATTTGTAATCCAGACACGGTCTGAACTTCAAGAAGGATGGTGAGCTCATTCGGGTCTGTATAGGCTTGCAACCCGAATTAGGCAACCTCGGCTGGGGTTCAAATCTCTTCCAGTTAGATATATTGCGTCTAATCTCTACATCATAAATCTATAGTCAAAACTAAAACATCAACAACTATACCATAAACAAAAGACAAAAATGATTTAAAGAAATAACCACCTATTAGACTATTATGATTTTATAAGCAATGCCACTAACCATTAATCGATCCACTGCGATGGTAAATATACATTTTTGGTAATTTCAAAATCATCAGAAAAAATTTGCATACACAGACACATAGAGCAATACAATAACACTAAACTCGGTAAACTAACATACCAAATAGTTCATGGTGAACTGAATGAATTCTTCGAGTATGTCCAGGCAACATCATCTTCGAAGTAAGCACAGCTCCTAGCTTCCCCACTTCCTAAAAAACAACGAACCCTTACAAACAAAAATGTCTAAAATCCAGAAAATTCCTACAAAAAATTATAGGATGAATAACTTACTGCTGTTGTCGACGGCTTTGGCAGCCTACTCGATCTGCAAGATGTGACCATCCAACAAATCTGAAGCTGCATCTTAGACTCCAGCTTCGCCAATTCACTGGAACCCTAACTGCAAGCACAACAAATAATTAAATTTATAAACTAATTAAAAGCATTGATGTTTTCGTCGAGGCGGTAGACGGGTAGGTGACTGGCAGATCTCAATTTCAGTAGCAGATTTGACCAAAATTGGAAATTTTGAAGAAAGTTGAACATCCGGCCGGTCGGTTATAGTTTGTGAAAGGGAGACGGTGGATCTGGAGAGGAGAAGGCCGAAGGAGGTGAACAATCAAAGGAAATGAAGCTCGAGTTTGTTGAAGGTGGACTACGCGTAGAAGATAGAGTCGGTTATGGGTTGGGAATGGGGAAGAAAGTATCAGGAAAAGAGAAGAAACGTGAGAAGGCAGTGAAGAAAGGAAGGGAAAAAAGAGTGGAAACGGTTGACTAACCACATGGGATGGAGTGGGGAGCAGAAAGTGGAACGACTGAAGACGTCTTTTACCCTCAAACCAAATATTCTTTGATGTTATATTGTAGGAGGGTAGTGGGTATTTCTGGAAATACATAAAAGCTTCACCATTCTTGAAAGATTTTCTTTATTAGTAGAGATGTGAAACTCACCAAAATCACTATAAATGCAAATATGAACAAAACTATTGATCTAACTTTCATAATCATATGAAATAGCATAGAAATAACATAGAATCATAGATTTAAACTTACTAAATGAGATCATAGGGTGACTCATATGAAAATGAACTTGTCATGGTATAGATCTATGGTAAAACACTTGAAATGGATGAAAAACATGGTCAAACACTCACACACTTTATTGAATCCATGTGAGAGATGTAAATCACTCACTGATTCTCCAAAACAAGATAAATTGATGAAATAAGAATTCAGACAGCAAGCACCTCACAACAAACACTTTGATCTGATGAATCCTTGCCTCAATTGATGTAGATCTAGCGTCCAATGGTGTACATCAATGATTTCCCTCCTTGGATTATGATTATTAATAGTGGAAAGGTGTTAGAGGAAGAAGGAGCTTAAGGCCACCAAATGAGAGAATGGGAGAAGTAACCTCTTCTCCATACCCCTGACCCCCTATTTATAGCTTCCACCAACCCACTATTGGGCCTTCCCAATTCAGCCCATTAGGCTCCCACAACTTGAAAAGCCAACTGAAAAACATTAAAATAATGATTCCTCCCAAACTACTGAGCCAAATCCTCAATGTAACCACTCTACGGAAAGGCAATCATCAATTCCTTTCCAATGGCATAGTTCTCACCCTCTGGTTCGTTCTGAGTCAAAAGTTATTCCCTGTACAAGACTGACAGGGGAAAAATGGTCACAAATAAAATCGGTAAAAATTATGGACATGTCACACGTCCCCATAAGTAACATACTAAAAGATGAGGATGATCCAACCTAAGGAAATAAAATAAAAATATTTTACGATCTTCCGATACGTAAAATGAGAGTTGATACATTCTCCCGCCCTTAAGAATTTCACCACCGAAATTCCAAGCAAACTCAAGCAATCACAACAATTCCGCATGCCTATCATCCATGAGGATCCAATTCTATCACCCCAGCAACAGAGATAACAACAAATCAACGAGTAATAATGATGGCGCGATATCAATGGGTCATATGGATGAAGAGTTTTGAATGGGTCGTCCTCGTACTTTCTCCCATCTCCCATGTAATGTCATCATCATCCTCACTCCATTGCACCTTAACTAAATTAAACATCTTTTCCCTAAGCTATTTCGTGTCATTCGCCACAACACGAAGCAGCTTACAAGATTTCATAACTATGAACATAACTATAAGGTCGACGTACTACTCCGGAGGTACTACCACATCCGGACCATGCGAATATTTCGTAAAAATGTTTCACGAAAAGCGTTATGCATACACGACATCTTCTTGAGCAACTCTAATCTATATACAAGCTTTCCGATTCGCTCGACTATCAGAAATGGTCCAACTAACCTAGGAGCTAACTTTCCTTTACTTCCGCATTGGACCACATGCTTCAATGGAGAAATCCTTTCGAAAACAATATTGCCAATGTCAGATTTCAAATCCTTTCGACGTCTAATGGCATAATTTTTCTGATGATCTTGGGCTGCTTTCATTCATTGCCAAACGATCTCGATACAATCCAAGGTTTCTCTAATCATCTCAGGCCCAGTATCAACTTATCTCCATCTTCTAACCAACAAGCTGGAGAATTGCACGACCTCCCATACAACGCCTCATATGGTGCCATCCCAATACTCGACTAGTAGCTATTATTATATGCAAACTCAACAAGATGTGGATGGTCCTCCCATGATCCCCCAAAATCCATCTTTGGGACACCATGGAATCGAACTATCGATTTCACATAAAGTTCAACCAATTTTGATGTCGTCATATTCGACTTGACAGGAATGAACCTTGCACTTTTGGTCAAGCGATCCACAATGACCCAAATTCCTTGGTTTCCTTCCCTGGTTCTAGGTAGTCCATCGATACTTGCTCCCACTTCCATGTAGGAACTTCCAATGGATGAAGTAAACCACTCGGCTTTTTCTGTTCAGCTTTAACCAACTGACAGTTCATGCATTTGGAAATGAATTTTCCAATATCTTACTTCATCCCTTCCCAGTAGTACATTCGCTTCATGTCCTGATACATCTTATTGCCATTGGGATGAATCATCAACTTTGAGTGATGACATTCTCTCAGAACCTCATCTTTCAATTTTTTAATGCTAGGAACAACTAATCGTCCCTGCTTTCAAAGCCAACCTTCTCGATCGACTTCGAACTCTTTATCCTCCGGTTCTAGCTTCTGGATAAACTCGACTAGCTTAGCATATCGCTTTTGGCTTTCTCCTATCCTTTCGATGAGAGTAGGTCTTATGGATAAGCTCACCAACATTTCAAGTTACTACTCGCACCTTGGCTCAAAATCAAACCTTGCCAAATACTCGAGGCTCTTCCACTCTGAAAACATCACTCACAAACTTGCGTGTTTTCTACTCTATGCATCTGCAACTGTGTTGCCTTTTCCAGGAGTATAGGCTATACCAAAATCATACGATGCCAGAAAATCCAACCGTCGTTGCTGCCGATGATTCAAATCCTTTTGGGAGAAGAGATACTTCAACGATTTATGATCCGTGTAACACCCCGTAATTTTATAACATTAAAATTCACAAGTTAAAGTATACTTAATTTTTAGAAGAAGAATTAAGTGAAATGGGTTGCGCTATTATATTCGTCTCAAAATTTTGGGTCATGATAGACATTTGGTTTGCATAAAATGGTTAACTTATGAAGTTATTAAGCCTTGAAGTTTGTATGCATATGAGAGAAATATATATGTATAGATATATATAAAAAAATTATTCAAAAGAAAGTTCAAAACAGCAAATCAGGAAGGGGAATCTGCTGGATCGACTAGGGGTCGATCCAGGGTGTTTGGTTGTCAACCCGTGGCCCGATTCGCCCTAAGGGCTGATGTGGATTCTGCATGGTCCTGATGGTTCTAGTTATCGCCAGGTTAATCCGACAGCTCTTATTAAATCAAACTTCTATAAAAACACTCCTAAACCCCTAACCCTAATCACATTAATTCATAACAAGAGCCGCCATGCCGTCAATGGAGAACCGAGAGTAGACGCCATACACTTTCAACCCTAAAGCAAGATAGAAGCTTGAATCAAAATCAAATCAAATCTAAATAACGATTAGTCTACATCAAAGGAGAGCAAATCAGTTTCAGAATATATATCCTAGAAAGACAAGACTATTCTTTTTAATTGTGAGTATGATAGCTTTCATAAAATAATTAATTAATTTAATTATGATAAGATATAATTGGGATTATGAGAATATGATTTTGAATCAGGTGATGTAAATTATATGTATGTTTGTGGTGTTGAATCATATGTTATTTCTTATGCGAATATTATGCAAGTTGGATCATATGTTAGTTCTTAGGTGAATCTTATGCAAGTTGAATCATATATATTATGCACGTTTGCGATGATTGGATCATATATTCATGTATGAATCTTATGCAAGTTTGGGTTGTTAAAATATATGTGAGACATGTATATGCATATGCTAGTTTATGTGACATTAACCTTTATGTCTAGATCCATATGCAAGTTTACATCTTTATGTTTAGACCCATATGCAAGTTTACATCTTTATGTTTAGATCTATATGCAAGTTTACATCTTTATGTTTAGATCTATATGCAAGTTTACATCTTTATGTTTAGATCCATATGCAAGTTCACACCTTTATGTTTGGATCTATAGCAGTACATAAGTTATGCAAGTTTATGCCCATTACCTTTGCTAGTTTTGTATCATATGCTAGTTTTAATGAAATTCATATGCAAGTTATTAGCTATGTAATCTTATGTCATGATCCTTAGATCTATTTTATGTGTTATGTGATGTTGTTTTTCTTTTTCTAAGTTAGACTATTTGCGAGTCTAACATATGTCATATGAAAACGTACAAATAGCGCGGGGATGATGGGATAATATTGAATATACATAAATTGTGAATTGGCATAAAATGGCCTTAAAAGGCATATAATTAATTTGAGACATTAATTGGCATAATTAGTATTTATGGACATAATTTTAAGAGATAATTATGAACATAATTAAATTTGGAATTTATTGACAAATTTGAATAGGGATATTAATCCAAATTGGGTTTAAATAAAGATGTGTAATAATTAACCGCCTAAGACACGAGGTTAGACTCTTTTGTGGTGTAAGACTGCCCGGACCCGCCCAACAAATCTAGCAGCCACAAATGCCAGTCTAATGTGAGAGGTCAAAGGCACGAATTAAATGCGTAACAATTGTAAAGACACGAGGTTAGGCTCGTTTGCGGTATAAGACTACCCGGACCCGCCCAGCAAATCCAGCAACCGCAAATGTCAGCCTAATGTGGGAGGTCTTTATAAGGTTATGGTTCTAATGAATTAAGTAACACTTAACCAGATAAACATGTGGTGGGACATGGGGGTTAAGTGGGTGCCTTTGGTGGCATGTGAAATACGATTAGATGCACTTAACCAAGATTGAAACATGTAAGAAGACATGAATAAGAATGGGGTTAAGTGGGGAAACCTTAGTGGGGACCCAGCATAGGTGGAAGGCTTGTGTCAAGCATGAGGGCCCTTTTCAAACTAGCAACCCATTAAGTATCTTTGTGAGCTCGACCCAAGTCGAGGAAGGGACGCGCTTACTAGATTTGATTGTAAGAGGTCAAAACGGGTTAGAGGTGGCAATGCAGGTCCAACGGGGTCATGTGCGTGCATGGGCCCGGGCTGGTAGGTAAGACGTTGTTGCATCGTGTAGATATAAGCTGTGCATCTTTGGTGGTATCGGGTTGTCACTTTGGGGAGTGATACACCCCACTGTGGGACCAGCACGGGTATCTACGAGTTAGGGAGCCGATCGAATGGGGGTAGTGGGTACAACTAGTGGAGATAGGGGCAGACGGCACCTATGAAGGCAGCTAGGGGTACACGAACTACCATTATCATTATTAAGTTTTGTAGGAGGGATCAACTTTTAGGGTGACTAGTGGTGGTGCAGTATAGTAATTATCCTATAGTGATTAGGAACGAGATTAACGCCAGAATATTCCTCTTATTTGCTTTATCATGCCCACTTGTTTCATGGTCATATCTTATCTTACCGGTTTATGCCTTATCCTAGTTACTTTAATAATTATATTGTTAAAGTTATTATATTCGCCAGACTTTATGTCTGACCGCCTTGTTTTCGCCTCTTTACTTCCTCCCCCCCCTCCCCCCCCCCAAGGTTCTCAGGGTGGGACTAGTAGTAGTGGAGCTTGATCTTGGATCTCTTTCTCTCTCTTTTGGAAGTGCTTGGACTGCTGAAAGTAAAGTTCAACTGATCTCTTTTATGGCTACTTGTGTTGGGGTTTATGCTTTTTATTTTATGTACTCTGAAACAATTTATCAAGATGGATATTAAGTGTACTTGGTTTATGAAGTTGTTGTAATCAAACTATTTCTCCGCTGCAATAAAAGTTGTTTTTAAAATTTTCAAGTACCATTATTTATATCTGTCTTGTTATATTCTGTTCTATACACTAAATACACTCCATGGAAGTTAATGCATTCCCTTTCTGAGTGACATTAATGGACGTGGGGTGTTACACGTGGTATCAGAGCTGAAGGTTACCAGACCAGATATGAATTTTGAAAAACTATTTTTCAAAAAGCATTTTATAAAGAAATACTTTCAAAAGTATGCTTTAAGGAAAGTATTTTCAAGAGAAAAGTTTGTTTTAGAAACATAACCCCCAAGAGCCATATATCTTTCTTTCGAATTCTTCAATTTGAATCTCTTCATTTTCTTTTCAGCATGTCTGGAATTCCCGAGATACCCGAGGGGATATCGATACCAGGATGGTTTAGAAGGTATCTGGAAGCTAGGGCCAATGTCATAGGCCCAACAAATGCTCCTCCTCCTCCTCCCCGTGTTGATACTTTTGCAAAGATATGCAAAGATTTTAGAGCAATGGGCAGGAAATCTTTTCATGGATCAGAGACGTTTGTTGAAGCTCGAAATTGGCTTAAGGAGGTGGAAGATCTATTTGGTATTTTCGAAGTAGAAGATGGAAGGAAGGTCCAATTGGCTGCTTGGTTAATGAAAGACGAAGCCTCATTTTGGTGGGAGGTCACGAACGGAGAGCGTCCGATGGGGACATGGATGGATTTCAAGCATAGGTTCGAAATGAAGTTTCTCTCACGAGTAGAAGAGAATTTATATATGGAAAGATTCTTGGCGTTGAAGCAAGGGGATTTATCAGTAAAGGAGTACGTTAACAAGTTCAATCAGTTGGCAAGATTTGCCTTGGAATTGGTAAACACACCTAAGAAGAAGGCCCTAAGGTTCGTTAAGGGTTTGAATGAGCCACTACATGGGTTAGCTATGACCCACATTCCTATGGGGGATACCTTTGAGAAATTGGTTGACATGGCGCTTATGCATGAGGAAGAGAAAGGTGCTAATGCTAATAAGGCACCGAAGAAGAAAGGGGACCAAAAGAAACCACAACAACAAAACAAGAAATGCGGGAAGAACAATAATGGCAAAGGAAAGAAGAAGTGCTTTAATTGTGGGACACCAGGCCATCTGAGTAAAGACTGTAGGAAAAAGAAATAGACTGGTTGTTTCCACTATGGAGAGGCATGTCATCTAGTTAAGGACTGGCCAAGGAAATAGGGGCAAGGGCAAAGAACTTCTGGAGTTCAGCTTCAGGCTCTCATGGCATCAGGGCAGGCGAGAGGGCAGACTTAGGCTCTCATAGCACCAGGACAGGAGAGAGGTAGAAACATTTCCGTTGAAAGTTTAGTTTTTCTGTTTGATCATCCTGTTCGTACTTTGTTTGACTTTGGCACTTCACACTTGTTTGTATCTGCTTCATTAGTTGAAACACTGCACCTAAATACTAGTCTAGTTACGGATCCTATGGTAGTCTCAAATCCTATTGGTGGTTCGGTTCATCTTTCTATGATTTGTCGGGATTTGAGAGTGTCTATCTTGGGCGTTGGGTTTGAATGCAACGCCTTTGTTCTTAGCTTCATGGGCTACGGCTTGATTCTAGGTATGGATTGGCTAACTAGATACGGTGCCATCCTAGATTATGAAAGAAGGGTAGCTATATTGTTGACTCATTGTGGAAAGACCCTTGATATTTCTTGTGACCCTAGAGGTCCGGTAATGCTTAGCTACCTAGAATCCCTAGACGCATCCAATGATGATTTGAAATCTGTTCGTGGGTCCGTGAATATAGTGACATCTTCGATGAAGTTCGAGGTTTACCCCCGAGGCTTGAGATAGACTTTCGAATATATCTAGTAGATAATGCAAAGTCAGTTGCATTACCAGTGCGCCACATGGCTCCAAGAGAGAGAAGAGAACTCAGTAAGCAAGTGAAAGAATTGCTTGGGAAGGGGTTCATAAGAAGAAGTATTTCGGAGTGGGGTGCTCCAGTCGTTTTTGCTTCAAAAGCTGATGGTTCACTTAGATTGTGTGTGGACTATAGAGAGCTGAATAAGCTAACAAAGAAGAACAGGCACCCATTGCCGAGGATAGACGATTTATTCGATCAGTTGGTGGGTGCTTCAATTTTCACGCAACTGGATTTAGCTATAGGGTTTCATCAGCTAAGTGTGGCTGAAGATAGCATCAATAAGACTGGCTTTAGAACTCCTGACGGTTTCTTTGAGTGGCTTGTCATGCCTTTTGGTTTGACGAATGCACCCGCATACTTTGTTGACTTAATGAGTAGGGTGTTTAGGGAGTTTCGATACAAGTTTGTGGTAGTCTTTGTAGACGATATTCTGGTTTTCTCTAAAAATGAAGAAGAGCATGCCCTACATCTTAGGGAAGTCTTAGAGACCCTACGAGTGCATCGGCTAAAAGCTAAGTTCTTCAAGTGCCATTTTTGGAGAAAAGAAGTGAGGTTCTTAGGACACATGGTCTCTAAGGAAGGGATAGCTGTGGATCCCGCCAAGGTGGTGGCAATCCAAGATTGGAAAACTCCTATGAATGCAACAGAAGTAAGAAGCTTTTTAGGGCTGGTTGGCTATTATAGGAAGTTCATTAAGGACTTCGCGAAAATATCAGCCCCTCTCACTCGATTAACGAAGAAGAATTTGACTTTTACTTGGGATGTTGACTATGACAATGCTTTCCAATGTCTGAAGAGGGCTTTGACGACCGCTCCAGTTTTAGTTTTGCCAGACGGGAGTAAGACATTCACTGTATATACCGATGCTTGCGGGACAGGGCTTGGCGCAGTTTTAATGCAAGAGGGAAGGGTGATATGCTATGGTGGAAGGCAGTTGAAAGACCACGAGAAAAATTACCCTACCCATGATTTAGAGTTGGCGGCCATAGTTTTTGCGCTTAAGTCATGGCGTCATTATTTGCTTGGCGAGAGGTTTGAGTTATATACAGACCAAAAGTCACTAAAGTACTTATTCTCTCAGAAGAACCTAAACTTGAGGCAACAGAGATGGATGGAGTTTTTGGCATCCTACGATTTTGAGATCGCATATACCCCTGGCAAGGGTAACGTTGTAGCTGATGCCTTAAGTAGAAAGAAGTTATCTTTATGTCCTCTGTTCGTAGAGCGGCAGAGTTTGGAGTATATATCTTCCTTTGACTTCGGACCCTCTGTCAATTATGTACCCGGATTATTGGCATCGTTAGAGGTGCAACCTACACTTTTAGGTCGAGTTGGAGAGGCACAGCGAAACGACCCACAATTGGTTGAGATAGTAGGCAAGCTTATAGCAGGGAAGTCCTCGAGTCATCTGAATAGATATGCTATAGATGAGAGAGGTTGGCTACATAGAGATGGAAGACTTTGCGTACCACAAGACGAGAGTTTGAAGAAGGCAATTCTTGAAGACTCACATCGCTCTAAGATGACCATACATCCCGGTGGTGATAAGATGTATAGGGATATGAAGCAAGTTTTCTTTTGGGCCGGAATGAAGAAGGACGTGGCCAAGTTCGTTGCTAGATTCTTAGTGTGCAAATAAGTCAAGGCGGAGCAAAAGAAGCCCGGAGGTTTGCTCCACCCTTTAGAGATTCCGCTTTGGAAATGGGAAAGCGTTTCCATGGATTTTCTAGATGGGTTTCCAAGATCAAGGAAGGGTAATACGGGGATTTGGGTAATTGTAGACAGACTTACCAAAAGTGCCCATTTTATTCCCGTTAAAAGTAGAAGGACCACCGCATGGTTAGCATCCGTTTACCTTCGAGAGATAGTCTGTTTGCACGACATACCCTCTAGCATTGTGAGTGATAGAGATCCCATTTTCACAAGTGAATTTTGGAAAAGCTTAAAAGAGACGGTTGGAATGCAATTATGCATAAGTATCGCTTATCACCCTCAGACAGACGGCCAGACCGAGAGAGTAAATCGGGTTCTAGAAGACATTCTGAGATTATGCATCCTAGACTTTGGAGGAACATGGGAAGAAACACCTTCCACTAGTGGAGTTCGCCTATAATAATAGTTTTCAGGCTAGCATTGGCATGGCACCTTTTGAGGCTCTTTATGGACGACTGTGCCGATCACCTACATGTTGGTGGGAATCCACTGATAAGGTTTTGCTTGGACCTGACATGATTAGGGAGACTTCAGAGAAGATAAACCTGATTCGACGGCGAATGAAGACGGCGCAGGACCGATAGAAGTCATATGCTGACAGGAGACGAACCGATCTTGAATTCAATACTGGGGGACATGGTTTTTGTTAAGGTGTCACTGTTGAGAAACGTAGTCCGTTTTGGATCAGTAGGGAAGTTGGTACCGTGGTTCGTAGGACCCTTTCCAATTACGAGGAGGATTGGACAGATGGCGTATAGAGTAAAGTTACCAGAGAAGCTCAGCGGAGCTCATGACGTATTTCACGTTTCGCATTTGCGTAAGTGTTTACACGATACGGCGGAAGTGGTAGAGCCGAGCATGCTCGAAGAAGTGGAAGTAGAGCGCAATGCCACGATCAGACGAGCTCCTACACACATTCTTGGATCGGAGTTCAAAAAGATTCACAACAAAGTGGTCAAGTTGGTCAAAGTGCAATGGGGAGATGATCAAAGACACGCGACTTGGGAGATGGAAGATGACATGCTTACATTGTACCCTTTCCTTTTTGAGGGTATGTTTTAATTTCTCCTTTTTCTACCGCTTCGTTGACACTTGTCCTATCTTTTAGTATTATCTTTGTGATGACATCTTCGATCTTTAGTTAGGAAGAACCCTATGGTCGTAAACATGTGTTTGAGACATGTTATGTTTGGTGGATGCAAATGGATGCAAGTGGTTGCTAGTGATTGCTCGTGGATGCATGTACACACACATTAGGCACTAGATTGGCTCAATCACCTTCATGTTGCATATAAATGCGTGTGCATATCTAAATTAATGGATGTATAATGGTTGTTTTATCATATGGATGCTGCATTTTGATGAATGGTTGTGCATACATGTAGAAATAATATGTATCGATAGGATTCTTTCGCATACATAATGGACGCATGGCACTATCATGATTTGAATTAAGGAGGTCAACTAAATCAGTGGACCGCCTGATCTTTGCATTAGATAAGGAGCATATACACACATTTTTGCACAAGTTCATATAGCATTAGAAATTTCTTTAAGGACAATGGTTGCTTGTGGATGATGGTTGAGTAGATTGATGATTGGTTGGTAGGATACATTCTTCTTAACTTAGAGATTTCGGGGACGAAATCCTTTAAGGAGGGGAGAATGTAACACCCCGTAATTTTATAACATTATAATTCACAAATTAAAGTATACTTAATATTTAGAAGAAGAATTAAGTGAAATGGGTTGCGCTATTGTGTTTGTCTCAAAAATTTGGGTCAAGATAGACATTTGGTTTGCATAAAACGGATAACTTATGAAGATATTAAGTTTTGAAGTTTGTATGCATATGAGAGAAATATATATATAGATATATATTAAAAAAATATTCAAAAAAAGTTCAAAATAGCGAATCGGGAGGGGGAATAGCCGAACCGCACGATTTTTGGAGTCGACCCGAGCTCCGCTGGGTCGACTAGGGGTCGATCCAGGGTGTTTGGCTGTCAACCCGTGGCCCGATTCGCCCTAAGGGATGATGTGGCATCTGAGTGGTCCTGATGGTTCTGGTTATCCCTAGGTTAATCTGATGGATCTTCTTAAATTAAACTTCTATAAAAACACTCCTAAACCCCTAACCCTAATCACATTAATTCATAACAAGAGTTGACATGCCGTCAATCGAGAACCTAGAGTAGCCGCCATACACTTTCAACCCTAAAGCAAGATAGAAGCTTGAATCAAAATCAAATCAAATCTAAATAACGATTATTCTACATCATAGGCGAGCAAATCAGTTTCAGAATACAGATCCCAGAAAGACAAGACTATTCTTTTTAATTGTGAGTATGATAGCTTTCACAAAATAATTAATTAATTTAATTATGATAAGATATAATTGGGATTATGAGAATATGATTTTGAATCATGTGATGTAAATTATATGTATGTTTGTGGTGTTGAATTATATGTTAGTTCTTATGTGAATCTTATGTAAGTTGGATCATACGTTAGTTCTTATGTGAATCTTATGCAAGTTGAATCATATATCTTATGCAAGTTTGCGATGATTGGATCATATATTCATGTATGAATCTTATGCAAGTTTGGATTGTTAAAATATATGTGAGACATGTATATGCATATGCTAGTTTATGTGACATTAACCTTTATGTCTAGATCCATATGCAAGTTTACATCATTATGTTTAGACTCATATGCAAGTTTACATCTTTATGTTTAGATCTATATGCAAGTTTACATCTTTATGTTTAGATCTGTATGCAAGTTTACATCTTTATGTTTAGATCCATATGCAAGTTCACACCTTTATGTTTGGATCAATAGCAGTACATAAGTTATGCAAGTTTATGCCCATTACCTATGCTAGTTTTGTATCATACGTTAGTTTGAATGAAATTCATATGCAAGTTATTGGCTATGTAATCTTATGTCTTGATCTTTAGATCTATTTTATGTGTTATGTGATGTTGTTTTTCTTTTTATAAGTTAGAATATTTGCGAGTCTAACATATGTCATATGAAAACGTACGAATAGCGTGGGGATGATGGGATAATATTGAATATACATAAATTGTGAATTGGCATAAAATGGCCTTAAAAGGCATATAATTAATTTGAGACATCAATTGGCATAATTGGTATTTATGGACATAATTTTAAGAGACAATTATGAACATAATTAAATTCGGAATTTATTGACAAGTTTGAATAGGGATATTAATCCAGTTTGAGGTTAAATAAAGATGTGTAATAATTTACCGCCTAAGACACGAGGTTAGACTCTTTTTTGGTGTAAGACTGCCCGGACCCGCCCGGCAAATCCAGCAGCCACAAATGCCTGTCTAATGTGAGAGGTCAAAGGCACGAATTAAATGCGTTACAATTGTAAAGACACAAGGTTAAGCTCGTTTGCGGTATAAGACTGCTCGGACCCGCCCGGTAAATCCAGCAACCGCAAATGTCAGCCTAATGTGGGAGGTCTTTACAAGGTTACGGTTCTAATGAATTAAGTAAAACTTAACCAGATAAACATGTGGTGGGACATGGGGGTTAAGTGGGTGCCTTGGGTGGCATGTGAAATACGATTAGATGCACTTAACCAAGATTGAAACATGTAAGAAGACATGAATAAGAATGGGGTTAAGTGAGGAAACCTTAGTGGGGACCAAGCATAGGTAGAAGGCTTGTGTCAAGCATGGGGACCCTTTTCAAACCAGTAACTCATTAAGTATCTTTATGAGCTCGACCCAAGTCGAGGACATACTTACTGGATTTGATTATAAGAGGTCAAAACGGGTTAGCGGTGGCAACGCAAGTCCAACGGGGTCATATGCGTGCGTGGGCCCGGGCTGGTAGGTATGACGTTGTTGCATCGTGTAGATATAAGCCGTGCATCTTTGGTGGTATCGGGTTGCCACTTTGGGGAGTGATACACCCCACTGTGGGACCAGCATGGGTATCTACGAGTTAGGGAGCCGATCGAATGGGGGTAGTGGGTACAACTAGTGGAGATAGGGGCAGACGGCACCTATGAAGGCAGCTATGGGTACACGAACTACCATTATCATTATTAAGTTTTGTAGGCGGGATCAACTTTTAGGGTGACTAGTGGTGGTGCAGTATAGTAATTATCCTATAGTGATTAGGAACGAGATTAACGCCAGAATATTCCTCTTATTTGCTTTGTCATGCCCACTTGTTTCATGGTCATATCTTATCTTACCAGTTTATGCCTTATCCTAGTTACTTCAATAATTATATTGTTAAAGTTATTATACCCGCCAGACTTTATGTCTGACCCCCTTGTTTTCGCCTCTTTTGTTCCTTCCCCCCACCCCCCCAGGTTCTCAGGGTGGGACTAGTACTAGTGGAGCTTGATCTTGGATCTCTTTCTCTCCCTTTTGTAAGTGCTTGGACCGTTGAAAGTAAAGTTTAGATGATCTCTTTTATGGCTACTTGTGTTGGGGTTTATGCTTTTTATTTTATGTACTCTGAAACCATTTTACTTTCTTTTCATTTTACTCTTTTCAAATCCTTCCGACAACTTATGCATTGTCTAAAATCACATAGCGGTCTTTATAACGATCTCTAGTTTATAATTCGATAGTTCAATTTATTATTTGTAACAATTGTTACAAATTCATTTTCCAAATCTCTTACTTCAGAATATCATATTCCCGACCCTCGGAACAAATCTCACTTCGTTATTTCATACCATTTCCCAATTTCTAAATTCTCATTTTCTAACTTCAAATATTCAATGAATATTTAATTTATGTTATCAGATTCGATTAAAATTCTTTTTTTTACAACTTCGTTATAAAAACTTGGTTTTTATATAAAACCCGTTCATAAACTTCTTTCACGTTTCGATTTGATTCATTTCAACTTCAATCACATTTCAAATGAATTTCAATTAAAAAGTTAATCTCTTAAATTATTATAATAATTTTCTTCGATCACTAACTATTATAGCAGAAGTAGTTAACTTCTTAATTAACAAAAATAAACAGTAAATTCTCTTTTAAAATCTTATTAAAATTAAACAAATATTCGTTAAAATATTTTATTAAATTAATTCAAAATTAATTAATTTAATAATCAATTCCAACGGTTGACTTAGCCAATTCAATACATGATTAATTCGTTAATCAATCTCAATTAGTTCTCACTTTAAATTAATTAATAATATAATTAATTTAAATAATTCCATTTAATTGTTTTAAAAAAACAATTATCCAATTCTTAACCATTGGGTTAAGTTCTGTCCATTTGCTTATAACTCTGATAAATATCAGATTTTACTTTATAATATCATTTAATAATTACTTATAAATTTAAATAATAAATAATAAGCATTTATTTTCTTTTAACAAACTTTAATTCAAAATAATAGATTTAAAAATCTGATTTCAATTATAAAATAAATTTTATAACTTCATTTCCGTCGATTCACTTGACGGTAAATCCATTTTTGAAAAATGATTGATTTATAGGCCATATACTGTCAATTACTCAACTAATATCACCTATTGGTTTAAACAAAATAAATTGTTGAATTTTAGTTCAACGGTCAATGATCAAATCAATCGTGCAATCAGAACAGTTCATATAATGATAATATGAAAATAAACAACATTAAATATATTTGAGGAATCCCGTTGGATCCCTCCAATCTGTTCTTCCCTGCATATGAATATGTTATCTCACATAATATCATTCAATTCAATTTAACTGACATAATAGTAAATAACATCCATTTAACAACACACAATTTATTTAATGCAAACAATTCATTAAATTTAACACGTTTATTTTATAAATGTGACCAACGAGGTAAGTTACCTTAATTGGGTCCAATCGTTAGAATAACGATTTGGTTTTTCACTAAAATTAAATAACGTTTAATTTCATTGTTTTCAATCAATATGAATATATATATTTAACAAACAGTCAAATCATTAGCAATCATTAACAAGCATAGCACACAATTATAAAACCCAACTTATATAAAATATAAGTGGGATACCTGAGTGAGTTGAACTCACCTCGATCTGATCTGACGTTAAAACGGCCCACTTTAATTAGATTAAACATTTGTTTAACTTAATTAAAAATGTCAAGCTGCTTCCATCTCCGTTCCAACCGGCTTCACCGTGAAGTGCTCGTTGACACGGTTCCCAGTTGTTTGTTTTATTCCATTTTGTTAACATATAGACCTATTAAAATTATTATAAGTTGCATCCTGAATTTAATTAAATAATTATTTTTTTATTTAAAATTTAATAAACTTTTTTTTTCACGACCATAGAAGATACAGCTAACATGATCCATGTACTGAATATCAAGTCTGCGTACATACCGGTTAGTCTAAATAAATGATCGAAGATTACATTTAAGTTCCTATGTAACACAAATATGTCATACCACATAAATACACTATTGCTTTATGTTATTAGCATTGTCTTGAACACCAAATAAACAAGTTCTCTGTAAAATGGTAGACAAACTCAACGTGTTGGAGTGTACTGCCTAATTCATTGTCCACTACTTTAATTAATTGAACTACTATTAGTCTTCTATTACTCTAAGTTAATTATTAAAATATACTAATCACGTTTAATAATTTCTAGTATAATTAACTAACTTAATTTAAACTAATTAGTTACGGTTTATACCCAAGGCTGATGATGTTTTCTTGTGTTGCTTCTTCGAATTGTTTGTTCCTCGATCCTTCTCTGATTGGCCACGCACAGTTTGTTCAGCCGCTTCATTCTAAAAGAAAGATCCAACCATTCTTGTTTGAAACCCACTTTATCCTTTCCTTCATTTTGTTTCTTGTATTTTCTTTACATTTTTTTATGTAGCTGCTGTCCTTAAACAAAACAACACCACCATATTCCCATACATCAGCACTGACCATCGTTCCTCCATAATCTCTCCTTCCCACCTGCAACAGTAACGTTGATCTCCCCATTTTATATTTCATTTTTTCCCACTAATCTGCGCAAGGGAAAAAGGCCAAATTGTCTTCATGCCACGTCCCTCATGCATTTTGTTCTCCCCACGTCCTAATGCTCCTTCCCTGTAGCCCATTTATCCATCCTCCCAGTTTCGTTTTCTTTTTTCCCTTTTTTTCCTTTGAAACTTTCGAACGGTTCCAGTTGGCCTTCCATACACACAACATCACTCCACTAGCACCATCTTTACCGTGCCCGCCTCGAAGTTCATCTGAGACCGAACTGCTACGCCGTCGAGTTTCCCCGCACCACTAGTCTGACGTGACCCGTCTCCTGTCGGTGACTGTCATGTTGCTTCAGATAGTAATGGCCATCGCTATGATCCAAAGGCCACTAATATATAGACTTATATATACAGTTTGAGATGAGGACGGTATTATTGTGTTTTGATTTTTAGATTCAAGGGTTCAGTTTTCATTATGTAGAAGAAAGGAAAAAAAAAATCAGCGAGCTATGTGCCATTATATAAGGCGAAACAGGAGGATAAGATCAAAGTCACATTTTCTTAAGTGGTACATCGTACGTAGAGTAGCACGTTTATAGAGGAAGGGTAGCTGGGCGTTGAAGACACAAGACATATGGTAGTTGTATGTTATAACTTAGCTGTATGGTTTTCTTTTCACTTCAGTGATAAATGTAGTGTGTGCGTCTGCACATGTATGGGATAGAGGATATGTTTCAATAGGGTAGGCATGCCTTAAGCAAAAAGGAATAGGACTGTAGTTGTAATGTTCCTTTAAAATAAGGTAGCTAGGTGATGTGAAATTACAAGGCAGTAGTGTAGTCAGAGGCATTCGGTACCATTTGTATAGGGTGACGTGTGTATTAGCAGTGTATGGTTTTTAATGTAGGAATGCACGTGTTTAGTTCTCTTCTTTTATAAAGGGGGAGGGAACAATATAATATTATTATATTGTATTAGAAATTTCTATGAGAAATTCTCCTCAAAACACCTACGTACGACCTCCGTTTTTGACAAACTAAGGCAATCTTAGCAAAAAAAATATTTCGGACCCAATGTGACAGGTTTCATCGAATTCCAGGGTCGTTTGTGAAAAGCCCTTTAAAAATATCGATGAAAAATCAAGCGTTTAAAATTCCTATAATTACAGAAAAAATCTAAAAAATTTGAGACCTTGACGCTCCACTACACCTCTTCCTAACGGATCCAATGAATTTTGTTTCGTCCAATTTGGAACTCTTCTAGCCAGTTTTTTATTCGTTTAAAGTTACCCCTATCAAATAATATAACCGGTTAAATAAAAACAAGGACGTTTGTCGCCGCCACGATTAAACGGTAAGTCCTATTGACACAAAATTTGATTTTCTTGCAATAATTTATTAATACGAATCCAATGGCACATAGTTCGTCGTATTCCGAGACTGTTTCCCGGTACGCTATTTTTATAAGCACCACAATGCCATTTTGGACACCAAATTACACGGTCTCCAAAAACAACAAACTATATATCTATCCTGGCTCTAAACATCACTACGAATTCAATGAAACTGGTTTTGTGGCTTAATCTGATCGTCTGCTCAAGTTATTAACAAATATCCCTTTATTAAATTAAATATATTTAATTACACGCTATGTAAAATGACTGGGCATTTACGGCTACCGTTGTCACATACGACATCGGTTTTCCATGCAATTTGATACCCTGCAATAATTTAACATTACGGTTCGAATGAAACTGATTTCATCGAAAACGGACTCAGTTTGCAAAATTACCATTTTAAAAGCCAATATAAAATCGATAAAATATTATTTAAATTGCAAAATAATCAAATAAAATAATAATAAATTATTATCATAAATACCCAACTGGAAATATCATATAGCTTCAAATATAAATTATACAACTCGTTATCATAAATTTCGAGTTAAACGATATCCAAATTATAGTAAACCCTTATAAATATATTAAATAAACGTTATAATTAAATAACGATTTCCATAGCGACTATTTTCAAATTTGACTTGGACATAACTAACAATCTATAACACGAAATCTGGACTTTTCTCTTCCATATGAAAATTATACTCAACTAGATTCCAACGTTTCTTGTTCCACAGAAATCCGACTTATATCGGATCTTGTATATTCAATTAAAGTTCAAAATTCAGTATTACGAACTGTAGCGCCATTTCGAGCTTGTTTTAAACAAATTATAAATTTAACGTTCTAACTTCGTTTTAAATAACTGAATTCAATATTAAATCGATTAATATTACAAATACAATATTTAAAATAATAAATTAAATTAAATATTTGACTACCAAAAATACGGGACATTATAATAATTCCTATCTTTAACTGGGTTAAAGAACCAATGTCATTTAAAACACAGTTCATGATAAACCCAAATCACATTCCATCAGTCTCTAACCGTAAATTAGTACGAGAAAAATTCAAGTATTAATCCTGAAGGCCGGAACCAACACATACCAATACCTAGGAAACCATTCAACTTAGCTAATCTCCCGTTAGTTTCTAATTTTCTTAACTATATTGGGTTTAAGAACAGTATTATCAAAGATACCATTCACGACAAACCCAAAATCTCATTCCATTGTTAATCGGGTTAAAGAAAAAGCATTATTTAAAACACTTCACGATAAACCCAAATCACATTCCATTAATTATGGAATCTTAATGAAAAAACAAATCAATATATACTGACATCAATTTCCGTATCCGACTAATAATATAAATGGAATAATGGCAAAGCCTTTTAAAATCCATATGTATTAACAGTCTTCCTCCACAGAAGTTCACTTCAATTATTATCAATTGAGTTCCATTCGATCCCAATTTAATATATTAAATTGGAAAACTTTACTTTGGAAAATTCCAGCTAAATCTTAGTAAAATATTTATAAATTCCAAATCACATTTCACTATAAATCGGGTTAAAGAACAACTGTCGTTAAAAACGCAATTCACAATAAGCCCAATTCACATTCCATTTTCAGTCCCAATTAAATGTTAATTAATTGGTAATTCTTCTTTAAATCATAATTAAAATAATTATTCTTTTCACGCTGGGTTTGAGAATAGTGTTACTGAAAACCCCATCCCATCAGTCTCTAACCGTAAATTAGTAAGAGAACAATTCCCAAAGTATAAATCCCAAAGGCTGAAACCAACATCAGATCAATACCCAAGAAACCATTCAACTTAGCTAATCTCCAGTCGGTTTCTTATTTTCTTAACTCCATTGGGTTTAAAAACAGTATTATTAAAGATACCATTCACGACAAACCCAAAATCCAATTTGATATTGAATACAAGGCTCTGAATAGAAAATATATCGGCTTATATTCAATATCAAATTCTGAAACCAACAAATATCGTATTGGAATAACGATATATATATATATATCTTCCAAATTCCTGTACAATATCTGTATAATCATGGACTCCAATATCGACATATTCCGAAGATAATTTCGATTCAAATCCATTCCAACTCATATATCGGAAATTCCGGTTATTTTTAAAACCATTTCAAATCCAATTTATTTATATATAAAAAATTGGACTATAATTCTAGTCAATAACAAGTTCATTTCGATAAAAATATATTTTTATCCTTTCAAATATGGAATTTTTCATCTTTTCTCTTTCCAACTCATTTATTATGATTTTACATAAATTATTAATATTTTTAATAGTTTTATCATGGTCCGTACAGTCGATTTCCATAAACGGTCAATGAGCTGCATTTACAACGACCTTTTCCAAATTTGATTTGGACATAATTCCAAATCCACTCATTAGATTTCAAATCCCTTATATTCGTCGAAAATTTCTTTTCGATATGAACCCAACGGTTCCAGTTTTAGGAGAATCCGACGATCGGATCTCCTGTAATGTCCGTTCGAAGTCAATGGTTGAAATTCGCGAACTGCCACGGCGCGGCGCGTTCTATTCAAAATGTATTTTATAAATCGTTTTAAAGTCATTTTCAAAACAATTTCAACTTCATATTCAATTTCATATCAAAATTGAATATTCCATATCATCGATATATAAATGATAGTATTTACAAAACATTAGATTTTCAAATCAGTTCCTTTTCGATATTCATTATAAAAATGAATAAAATCGATATAAATATCATTCACATCAAAATGGCGTTAATCTAATCAACACAGCTTTATATATTTAATTATTTTCATATCCATCGCAAATCGGACAAAAAAATCATATTTTGATCCATTACTAAATATTATTTTAAAATATTCCTCATTATAAAATAGTTGTTCTTTTAAAATATTTGTTCTTTCTGAATTGGAATCAGACCCAGTCAATTACCATATAATTTTATTTATGTGGATTTCATACACACATGTACACAACAATAATCAAACATAGTAACCGTCATCCAGAGTGCATTATACAACTGCATAAGCGTTAAATATAAATAATCAACACTTATAACAGCATGTCAACCCATCGATTGACATACAACTAAACAATTGGGATTGGTGTATGTCAAACATCATCCCAATACCCGTGTGGGGTTTTCAAACAACAAACACAGATTATTATTTGTGCAGTTGGGCGATGTGTAAAATACATCGTCCCAATCAATATCCGTCATATGTATGTACATAAACAAATCATCCGATTTGTTTATGAATATTTATTTTATTCATATACACGTTAAAAATTATATTTTTAACGATAAAATATTTTATTTCAACACGTGAATATTTTAGACAGTCCATTTCACTTCACAAGAAATTTTCACAACACAATCAGTTCAAACAAGTCGTCCATGGTCTGTGGACGACGGGTGTCGGGTGCTGCTAAGCAACATCTGCATCCTAGTTTAATTTTAACTAGAAAATAAGAAGAGTGAGGAGTTCTCACATTAGGGATCTGCTCCTCCATTCTATTCTGAATTTTTGAACAGTTTGGATTTGCCCGAAATTTCAATGCCATCTTCTCTACGCTGTTCATATTAAAAATCCATTTTCAATATGAAGATTATATATTTAAAAATTGCATTTTTATTTCAATGCTTCATATATTTAAAAATCACATTTTCCTTATGCTATCATATAACAAAAATCATATTTTTACACTGATGTTTATATTATAAAAATCATAGTTTTATAACTCAGTTTCCAATATAAAAATCATATTTTTATCTCATAAAAATATTTCAAACAAACGATAAAAATCATATTTTGATCTTCATAAAAATATGATTTTTATCTACTGAAAATCATACCTTTCTCTAATCAAAAATCGAATCTTTCTGTAAGCAAAAATCGAATCTTTCTCTAATCAAAAATTGAATCTTTCTCTAATTAAAAATCGAATCTTTTTATTGTTAAAAATGAAATCTTTCCAATGTTAAAAATGAAATCTTTCCAATGTTAAAAATGAAATCTTTCCATTATAAAAAATATAATCTTAACTATTTGGTATTAAAAAAAAAATCTAAACATTTCACATTTAAAAATCTCAACTTTTCTATGCTAAAAATCCTGCCTTTATGTTGTTAAAAATCATACCTTTTTATCGTTAAAAACAAATAAAAACACTGAAATAAAAACTCATGGGCATTCGGGGGAGCTGTGCATCATTGGTGGTCGGCACAGGCAACGGCGGTGGGCCCAGCGTGGTGGAGCAGCGGCTTTTGACGATTTGAGGGGGGTTTGGTTCGGATTGGAAGAAGGGGAGGTGGGTTTGCGTGTTTGGAGGAGGAGCAGGAGGTGTGAGGGGCGCGCAGGGGAGGGTTTACAGGCTAGAGGAGTCGGCGGTGGCCGAGGTTTGGCCAGTGGTGGCGGATTCCGGCGGTTTTCAGTTTTTGGGGGATTTGGGTTTTCTTGAAATGGAGAAGGGAGAGGAGGAAGGAGGAAAGGATTGTGGGACGGGGGTGATCGGAGCGGCGGCGGGTGAGGCGTGCCTTCGGCGCGGTGTGGCGGGCGGGTGCGAGAGCGAAAGGGGGGATAGGGCACGGTTCTCTTTTTTTTTCCTGAAAGCTACGGGGAGAGAGAATGATGAGGAAGAGAGAGAGTTGACTTATATAATATATAATTTATTATTTTATTTTATTTTTTATTCCATAAAGTAATTTTTCATTAGAACTCCAAACGAGATCCAACGACTGTCGCCCTTAACTAATTACCCTCATTTCGAACACAATGGGATATGTTTTGTAACCCTATTCGGCTGTTACGAACAGTTTTTAGTTAAATTTAAAATATAAATCAATATGTTTTAAATTCAAACGCACATTTTAATTTACCGGGGCCACATACTAACTCCGAAAATTCCAGAAAAATTAATCTGGCTATGTTTTGACAATACAGTCCTAACAAAACTAATTTTGTCGAATTTGGAGACCGTTTGAAAAATGGTCATTGTCCAGTCGATTAATTTCAAACTGAAATAACCAAACACGTTTAAATTCGCCTCGCTCACATATTGATTCTAAAAATTAAGAAAATTAGAATCTAGCAATAATTTGACATTCCGGATCCAACAAAGTGGTTTCGTCGAAAACTGGGGTCATTTGCAAAATTGCTATTTTTAAAGGCTATATTTCCATAGCTACTATTCTGAATTTTCAACTGGCATAACTTTTTATTCCCGCTATGAAATTTGGATTTTTTAGATTCGTTGGGAAGTTATTTTCAAATAGATTCAAGTATTTTTGGTTTCGTTAAAATCCGGTTTATTTTGAATCCTATACATTCATTTGAAAATTGAAATCGAATTTTCAAACTAACGCGCCATTTCCAATTCCTTTTATAATTGAAATAAATATCTATATTCTAACTTCGATTAAAATAAATATATATGTTCTAATTCTATTCAAAATAAAGTTCTAGTCGTTATTATTTAAAATTATTCGTTTTAAATATCCAAAACTCATTAAAATTGCCAAAATAAATTTTTTAAATTGGTTCTGATTTTCCGGGTTGTTACAATCTCCCCCACTTAAAATCTTTTCGTCCTCGAAAAGAAATGGAGCAAAAAGTTGTTTAACTAATCAACTCAACTTTCAGTTTGGCTTTCATTCTTCAACTTTTCAGTTCCTAAGAATTTCTATTTTTTCAAAAAATTGGCTAACACCATAAATTTTCGAAAAATTTCGCCATAACCTCCTTTGTACGGGGAGCACCGGGAAAATCCCCAAACCGCCACCCAGGCCCTCTCATCTCAAAAAGAAAAAGCCAAGCGGCTCATAAAATCATCCAAACCCAATAAATTAGTAAATATGTACCTATTTTTCGGGCATACAATTTTATTCCTCTGCTTAGCTTCCCTGTTATGACATGTTCAATATATATACATGTAATCTCCAAAAAATTTCAAGTCAGTTCAATATTTGATTCAATTTAGCTTAATGGTTCAAAATTTTAATTAATCAAACTAATAATCATACAACACATCTAGCAATCAATTGTTGATAAAATTTCAAATTCATAACATTGGTATCTATATACAGAAAATCTTGTTTTTGGTGCCAAATCACAACAATGCCCCTATTTAGTTTTGGTTCTCACACCAATCAATTGGAAATATATATAGAAATCCCATTTTTGAAACTCGAACATAAGCTCTGATGATGCCATGGTCATTATCAGAATCATCTCCAAGCGACTGGAGTGTGATTTTATATCTATCCAGTATATTAAAACTTCGAATACACATTTGCAAGGCGTATATGCAAAATCTTTATATACTCGAATATCCAAATTCAATATAAAATAAATATTCAAATATGTATAAAATGGTTCAAATCTTCAAAACAAAATTTGTTTTCATTTTATTTTAAAACAAAACACTACTCTTCACACTCATTCTAGGATACTACTGATCCTATCTCTAACGAGTCATTCCCATTGGATATTACTAATCCAATCTCTGACGAATTCTTTCATTTGGTTCTAATGTGCCTTGTTCTCGAGCTCTGTAAACCAAAGCTCTGATACCAAAACTATAATGACCCGAACTTCCCTGGTCCCTGGAGAGAAGAGAAAGAATGAATTGTCTGAGAACATGACAAATCAGAAGACAAACATAAGGACATCTCATTGCTTATTACAACAATTTACATCAAAGTACAAGAATGTACAGAGTATGAATAAATAATATACATTTGATAAATATCAGAGATCAGAATACATTACATAGCAGCGGAAAATAATTCAAAACACAACTGAAAGAGATACACGGATACAGAGTTTTCCGAATATCGTTCTAGCTGTAAACCAGGATCTTGTGAATATAAATCTCCAAAACCAAAACTACTAGCTGCCCTTGTGGAAAATAGAGGCACCAAGAGTTTAGGTTAATACAATAAACTCTAGGTCAGTCATGCGATTAATGTGAGAACTAAAACAGTTATTTAATCTTTACTTCAAAAATAAATTAAATCAAGGGACCACGCCGTATAACACGGAACGCGTTTTCTCCTAAGAATACCAGTGCATAAAACAAACAACACAATGCTTTTTGGAAAAATGCAGCCATTATAAGACTCAAGTCCCATCACACAATGCAACGCAAGCCAGAGGATAGAGTTTTACCTTATAATAGCCAAACATGCTTGGTACATTAAAAATAAATCATTTTGATACTATTATAGTATAAAGTGTATGAAAACAACTTCAAATATAAATGTATCAATCATAGAGGCATAGTGCCCCATACCACTATGTCACCTTACTAGGCTCTACAATCAAAACCGAAATGTCACGTATTGGAAATTGGATTTCCGTCATGAGTCAAGGCAAGGGATGTACTCCTAGCCTGCTTCGAGACACTCTAGCAAGTGTCTCAGGACTACACACTCTAGGCAACCCTGGAATCCTACAGTGTCGGTCCACTCAAAGTGCAAAAGTGGATTAGTTATACCTGAACACACGTTTCCCAGTCCTATAGGACCTATCCATCGGCTCCATAGAGACCGAGATATCTGAGGCGCCTCGCAATCCAACAACCACATAGGTAAAAACATAACAATGTCAGGGAGTGCAAAACCCTGACACCACCCATAGCTAGAAAGAAACGTCATGCACTCACTGCATTCCCTTATCCTGTTTTTAACTCATACCGAGGTGTGATGCCCGCGAATTAATGCTATACACAAAGCTATGTGATATTAAAGTTGTGCTTTGATCATCAACCACAAGAGTCTGTTTTTAACAGACGCCTTGATCATCTGCATCTCAACATGCCACACTGGCAATTCGCGCCATGCAACTGATGCCTATCGATATATAACCTCTGAGCTCGTACATCTCAGAGAAGGGCGTTAAGCAAGAGAATAAATTTTTTGCCGCCAAACAGATATATATTTAATAGAAATCAATCAACATAGAATAAAATCCAATGTCAGACACACATCCATTTACAAGTTCGTTCAGGGTCTGAATGAAACCGGAGGCACCTTATTCCTTGTCCTGTATGTCCAATACAGGAGAGAGGTCCTCGTATATCCGGTCGATCTCCAAGTATGTCTGGAAGATCACCACTTATTACCTCGTCTTGGGTGTACAACCCAATCAAGACATCAGTAATCATCCAAATGATGTGAAGAACTCCGGTCTTCGACCTCCGTCTTCATCGTCGACATGTCGTCGAATTAGTTATTCAGAATGGGTATAAACCCGGCCTTTCCGAATAACTCGCGTATATAATAAACATGTGTTACAAAAACACAAAATACGCCTCATTCCAATTCTTAATATTCTTTTATTTAAATATTCATATCCTTTGGGAAAGGTTCCCATTAAATTTACCAAAGATAAATTATTTAAATTTATTCTTTAATCTTCCTTTGGATTCTTAATTCAAACCATATTAAGGTTTTCCAAAATAGTCGGGATTAATGCACCTTACCGAAGTAATCGTTTATTTAATTTCCCAGTCCCAACCTATCCATCCCATGGAGAAAAACTGGTATTATTCCATAACTAACACCACAGCGTTATCAGTAAATTTAATTACCATTTCACATTCAAATCTAATTGAAGATTTAACCATCGCTAGGAGCAAAACTGGTACTCCATTCTCGATCATTTCCCAAATTTGATAATTTAAATTATTAATTCCCATTTCAATCTAATTAAAGATTCATTAAAACTCCACTTAGTTTTAATCTTCCCAAAAATCAATATTAGTGATCATTCAACTTCTAGGAAAATAATTCATGTCTTTAACTAGGTTAAAGAACCAATGTCATTTAAAACAGAGTTCACGATAAACCCAAATCACATTCGATCAATCTCTAACCGTAAATTAGTAAGAGAACAATTCCCTAAGTATTAATCCTGAAGGTTGAAACCAACAACAGACCAATACCCAGGAAACCATTCAACTTAGCTAATCTCCCGTTAGTTTCTAATTTTCTTAACTCTATTGGGTTTAATAACAGTATTATTAAAGATACCATTCAAGACAAACCCAAAATCTCATTCCATTGATAGTTTGGTTAAAGAACAAGCGTTATTTAATACACCATTCACGATAAACCCAAATTACATTCCATTAATTATGGAATCTTCACGAAAAAACAAATCAATATATAATCGATATCAATTTCCGTATCCGACTAATAATATAAATGGAATAACGGCAAAAGCTTTTAAATTCCATATGTATTAATAGTCTTCCTCCACAGAAGTTCACTTTTATTATCAATCGAATTTCATTCAATTCCAATTTAATATATTAAATTGGAAAACTTTACTTTGGAAAATTCCTGTTAAATCTTAATAAAAGATTTATAAATTCCAAATCACATTTCACTGTAAATCGGGTTAAAGAACGAATGTCGTTAAAAACACAGATCACAATAAACCCAATTCACATTCCATTTTCAGTCCTAATTAAATGTTAATTAATTGGTAATTATTCTTTAAATCTTAATTAAAAGATTTATTCTTTTCACACTGGGTTTAAGAACAGTGTTACTGAAAACCCCATCCCATCAGTCTCTAACAGTAAATTAGTAAGAGAACAATTCCCTAAGTATTAATCCCGAAGGCCGAAACCAACATCAGATCAATACCCAGGAAAACATCTAACTTAGCTAATCTCCATTTAGTTTCTGATTTTCTTAACTCCATTGGGTTTAGGAACAGTATTATTAAAGATACCATTCACGACAAACCCAAAATCCAATTTGATATTAAATACAAGGCTCTGAATAGAAAATATATCGGCTTATATTCAATATCAAATTCTGAAACCAACAAATATCGTATTGGAATAACGATATATATATATCTTCCAAATTCCTCCACAATATCTGTACAATCATGGAATCCAATATCGAAATATTCCAAAGATAATTTCGATTCAAATCTATTCCAATTCAAATATTGGAAATTCCAGTTATTTTTAAAACCATTTCAAATCCAATTTATTTATTTATAAATAATTGGACTATAATTCTAGTCAATAACTAGTTCATTTCGATAAAAATATATTTTTATCCTTTCAAATATGGAATTTTTCATCTTAATTCTTTCCAAATCATTTATTATGATTTTACATAAATTATTAGTATTTTTTAATTTTATCAAGGCCCATACAGTCAATTTCCATAAATGGTCATCGAACTACACTTACAGCGACCTTTTCCAAATTTGATTTAGACATAATTCCAAATCCAACCGTTATATTTCAAATTCCTTATATTCATCGGAAAGATCTTTTTGATACGAACCCAATGATTCCAGTTTTAGGAGAATCCGACTGTCGGATCTCCCGTAATGTCCATTCGAAGTCAATGGTCGAAATTCGCGAACTGCCGCGGCGTGGCACGTTCTATTCAAGCCATTATATATATAATATATATATTATATATATTTCATCAATTTCCATTTAAAACGTATTTTATAAATCGTTTTAAATTCATTTTCAAAACGATTTCAACTTCATATTCAATTTCATATAAAAATTGAATATTCCATATCATCGATATATAAATGATAGTATTTACAAAACATTAGATTTTGAAATCACTTCCTTTTCGATATTCATTATAAAAATGAATAAAATCGATATAATTATCGTTCACGTCAAAATGGCGTTAATCTAATCAACACGGCTTTATGTATTTAAATATTTCCGCGTCCATCCCAAATCGGACATCAAAATCAAATTTTGGTCCATTACTGAATATTATTTTAAAATATTCCTCATTATAAAATATTTGTTCTTTTAAATATTTGTTCTTTCTGAATTGGAATCAAACAAAGTCAATTACAATATAATTTTATTTATGTGGATTTCATACACACATGTACACAACAATAATCGAACACAGTCAACCATCATCCAGAGTGTTTTACACAACTGCATAAGCGTTAAATATAAATAATCAACGCTTATAACAGCCTGTCAACCCATCGATTGACATACATCTAAAAAAATGGGATTAGTTTATGTCAAATATCATCCTAATACCCATGTGGGGTTTTCAAACAACAAACACAGATTATTATTTGTGCAGTTGGGCGATGTGTAAAATACATCGTCCCAATCAATATTCGTCAAATGTGGGTACATAAACAAATTGTCCGATTTGTTTATGAATATTTATTTTATTCATATACACATTAAAAAATATATTTTTAACGATAAAATATTTTATTTCAACATGTGAATATTTTATACAGTCCATTTCATATCACAAACAATTTTCATAATACAATCAATTCAAACAAGTCGTCCATGGTCTGTGGACGATGGGTGTCGGGTGTTGCTAAGCACCATCTTCATCCTAGTATAATTTTAAAAAGAAAATAATCAGAGTGAGGAGTTCTCACATTAGGGATCCACTCCTCCATTCTATTATGAATTTCTGAACCGTTTGGATTTGCTCGAAATTCCAATGCCGTCTTCTCTACGCTGTTCATATTAAAAATCCATTTTTAATATGAAGATTATATATTTGAAAATCGCATTTTTATTTCAATGCTTCATACATTCAAAAATCACACTTTCCTTATGCTATTCATATAACAAGAATCATATTTTTACATTGATGTTTATATTATAAAAATCATATTTTTATAAATCAGTTTTCAATATAAAAATCATATTTTTATCTTCATAAAAATATTTCGAACAAACGATAAAAATCATATTTTGATTTTCATAAAAATATTATTTTTATCTACAAAAAATCATACCTTTCTTTAATCAAAAATCGAATATTTCTCTAATCAAAAATCGAATCTTTCTCTAATTAAAAATCGAATCTTTTTATTTTTAAAAATGAAATCTTTCCAATGTTAAAAATGAAATATTTCCAATGTTAAAAATGAAATCTTTTCATTATAAAAATAATAATCTTAACTATTTGCTATCTTAAAAAAAATATATACATTTCGCATTTAAAAATCTCAACTTTTCTATGCTAAAAATCCTACCTTTACATTGTTAAAAATCATACCTTTTTATCATTAAAAACAAATAAAAAAACTAAAATAAAAACTCATAGGCATTCGTGGGTGTTGTGCGTCATCGGTGGTCGGCGCAGGCAACGGCGGCGAGCCCAGCGTGGTGGAGCAGCGGCTTTTGACGATTTGAGGGGGGTTTGGCTCGGATTGGAAGAAGGGGGAGTTGGGTTTGCGTGTTTGGAGGAGGAGCAGAGGGTCTGAGGGGCGCGCCAGGGGGAGGGGGGTCTGCAGGCTGGAGGAGTCGGCGGTGGCCGGGGTTTGGCCAGTGATGGCAGATTCCGGCGGTTTTCAGTTTTCTGGGGATTCGGGTTTTCTTGTAATGGAGAAGAGAGAGGAGGAATGAGGATAGGATTGGTGGAGTGGGGGAAGGGTGATCGGAGTGGCGACGGGTGAGGCGCGCCTTCGGCCCGGTGGTGGCGGGCGGTTGCGAGAGCGACCGGGAGGAGGGGGTTTAGGACGCGATTCACTTTTTTTCCCGAAACCTACGGGGAGTGAGAATGGTGAGGAAGAGAGAGAGAGAGAGTTGACTTATATAATATATAATTTATTATTTTATTTTATTTTTTATTCCAAAAAGTAAATTTTCATCCGAACTCCAAACGAGATCCAACGACTGTCGCCTCTAACTAATTACCCCCATTCCGAACACAATGGGATATGTTTCGTAACCCTATTCGGCTATTACGAACAGTTTTTCGATAAATTTAAAATATAAATTAATATATTTTTCAAACGCACATTTTAATCTACCGAGGCCACATATTGACTCCGAAAATTCCAGAAAAATTAATCTGGCTATGTTTTGACAATACGGTCCTAACAAAACTAATTTCGTCGAATTTGGAGACTGTTTAAAAAATAGTCATTTTCCAGTCGATTAAATTCAAACTGAAATTATCAAACACGTTTAAATTCACCACGCTCATATATTGATTCTAAAAATTATGAAAATTGGAATCTAGCAATAATTTAACATTCCGGATCCAACAAAAGTGGTTTCGTCAAAAACGGGGGTCGTTTGCAAAATTGCTATTTTTAAGGGCTATATTTCCATAACGACTATTCTGAATTTTCAATTGGGCATAACTTTTTATTTCCGCTATAAAATTTGGATTTTTCAGATTCGTTGGGAAGATATTTTCAAATAGATTCAAGTAATTTTGGTTTTGCCAAAATCCGGTTTATTTTGAATCCTGTACATTCATTTGAAATTTGAAATCGAATTTTCAAACTACCGCGCCATTTCCAATTCCTTTTATAATTAAAATAAATATTTATATTCTAACTTCGATTCAAATAAATATATACATTCTAATTATATTCAAAGTAAATTTCTAGTCGTTATTGCTTAAAATTATTCATTTTAAATATCCAAAACTCATTAAAATTGCCAAAATAAAAATTTTAAATTGGTTCTGAATTTCCGGGTTATTACACATTATTTCCTCTGTTTTATTGTTTGTTCTTTCCAGGTTGACATTAAGGTTAAGTTAGGTAAACACAAACCATTCGCAAATATATATGTTTATACATAACTCAACATCATATTTTATATGATCCGTATTAGTTTTTAATGGGTGTAAAAGAAGTTTACTCGCATTATGAATCCTCTGTTTTCTTGCTTTCCATTCACGTACTTCAAGTTTTCCTCCATTTTAAATTTTTAGTTTTTGTTTGAATGTTGTATGAATGTATATAGTGGACTTAGTGTATTTATAGGTGCTATTAAATGATAAAATAATGGAGTAACACATGGGTGTATGGGGAGGTGAGATACCTTCAGATGGAATGTAAAATTAGTTGCTACTATGTTAGTTTGAAAGGCTGCTTTATGCAGATTGAAGTGATGAGAAGCTATGTATAGTTTATAGCTATACATTCATGGGTGATAGGATATAACATAGATGTTGTTGCTATGACTGATGGAAATAGAGCCATCATCTAGCTATGTATGTGTGATTGAAATGGAGTATAGCTATGTTACATAGCTGTGTATGCTCTGATTGGAAGGGAAAATATAGATAGTAGTTGTGCTTGTGATTAGAATGAAGCTAAATAAATATTCTAGCTGTGCAAGTAATGACTGAAAAGAATATTGCTATGCATAGCTGGTTCTATCTTCCAAAAAAAAATGCACGACAAATGTCCCGTTTGAGGTACAAATACTTGTACCAGCCATGTTGCTAAACACATTAAACAACTAACTTGCTTTCAAAACTTCCAGCTACTTGATGTTCCTTTGTGTATAGTCTCATATACCTATATGAAGTTACATGTTTGTGTAGACATATATTTGTGCGTATGAAAATATTTTAATGTAACCTTATTTACTTATTATTATGAAATAAAGCTTAGATGCTAAGCGAAATTATTAAATGCATATGATACATCCTCTATGAACATGTATTTTAATATTGTATATGTCTTATTTATTGGTACAAGTGCATATTTTATGTTCTAGATCTTAAGTGGTATTAAATCTCTTAATGTAATGTAGCATTTCTTAAATATGAAGTAAGCTATATTCTACTTATTAAATTATGACTTAAGTGATGTCTTATTTTAATTAACATGAGTATAAAATCATTTTAAAAATATAAAACATATACAAGTCACTATATACTCGTATGTAGTCATATATTTAGTTATTTTATATAAATCTATTGGATTTATCTAATATTATTATTATTTTCTTAAATATTCAATTCCAATATTCAATATATATTATAAGAGTTTAAAACAAAATATTAAAATATCAATTAATACAATAAGACATTATTTACTTGTTGTGTATATATATACAGTGGTTAAAATATTTTAACCTATAAAAACACACATAAAAAATAAATATACATATACTTGGTATTCTCCTAAGTTTATTATTCTATAATTTATTTATTATAGATCAATAACTAAAATAATCCATAATAAATTGTATCACAAAAATTGTCAAAAACTGGGACGTTATAATCTACCTCCTTAAAAGAATTTCGTCCCCGAAATTAAAGAGGAATGAGGAAATTACAGTTATATTTAAAGTCATAGACTTAAAACAAAACATATCCATGGTTCATCCCCTAACAATCACAATAAACAAGGCATATATAACACATAGGTTGTCTACTAAAACATCCTCAGCAAACAAAACATAAAATACAAACGCATTATCAGTCCCTGACCATAAATCAGTAAGAAAATAATCTTCTAAGTATCAACCCCGAAGACCGAAATCAACATCAGATCAATACTCAGAAAACTATTTGTTAATTTGAATCAAACCCGTTCAAACATATTATTTGCTTCAAATTCTCCATTTAAACCCCAATCTAATTTAACTCTCTCCAGTTGAATTTTCAAATTCAGAAACCCACATTCCTGGTTTTTATTGTGAAATCATATAGCTCAATTCCATTTTAAATTCAAAATCTTTGAATTTTCCCCAAACATTTTTCTTTACCCAAACAATTCCTAGTTTGTTTCATTTGTATACCTTATTCTTATACAAATTCAATCTGTTTTAATATAACTATTTTAATTTACAATATATTTGATTATATAGCAATAATCGACACATCCCTATATAATAATTTCAGAAAATTATTCTTTTTAGATCATAATATAATTTTGAGTAAAATTATTTCATTTACCCGGTTTTTAAAACAACACCGTGTCAAATTACTCTGTTCAATAGTTATAAATACTTTTCGATACAGTGTGCATCCTACACCGACCAGAATTTTTAAGCCACTCGACAAACTAATCAATATAATATAAAACAATTTTCATATCAATTAACAAATACACGCTCATATATATACACTCATACTTAATCAAGGGTATTACAAACCATATCTCTATTGAGTTACGCCACGGAGCGAAGATTATTATTCAACCATATGCTCTTATACCAAGTGCGAACCGAATTTCGATACCCTTTGAGTCGACCAAATATAATACAAGTCCAACCGAAAAGACACTAAAACTCAGATGTCGAAGAAAGAAAATAGAGGATGAGAAAAGATAAGATAGAAAAGTCAGAATAGAAGAAAAAAAAAAAGAACACAACAACCAAACATCATAACATATACAATCTCACAGCGGAATGAACAAAATATATTATAGAACATAACTTTTGAAATATAAACTCTTTTTGAACTTACGTACATTATCAGAGTACATCACATATACTACACACCGAAAATTAAACTCTTAATATATATCGTTGAAGCATCCTACTCCCAGCTCCTCGCTCCTCCAATAAATTTGTAAAATCCTGAACTACCAGACTACCCATACAAATTTGGGCACCTACGAGTTTAGGGGAAAACATAGAAAATAAACTCCGCGTCAGTCATAGGACTAGTGTGAGTAAACAATTTTAAAACAACTTGATTTATAAAGGATATCTCATAAGACCACGACGTAAAATGGAATGGGTTTTTCCCTTATGAGAATCTCAAGCACTTGGTTTAACTTTTTAAAAATCCATTTAAAGAAAAGATAATCGTAAGACCGACCCACAAATAAACATGGATGGTTTTTACCTTACAATAACCCAAAACATCTTTATATCAAAACTCTTATTATATTATAATAATGTTTATCAAACAACAATTAATTAATCATCTAGCAGAACGCGTGCATCTTTTGTTCTATATACATAGCATATAGTTAAAACTGCAAGGCTCTTAGGGTGACGGATTTCAACTATGACAATGTAACAACCCTGAATTTTGGGGTAAATTTAAAAATTTATTTTTAACTAATTTTAATGGGTTTTGATATTTAAAATAATTTATTTAAAATAAAATGATTAAAAATTGATTTAAATCGAAGTTAGAATGAATAATTTAATTTTAATTATAAAAAGTGTTAGAAATATCGCGGTAGTTTGAAAAGTCAAACTTGAACTTTGACTGACCATATAGGATGCAAAATTTAACGGATTTTAGTGGAACCAAAAATATTAGAATCTATGTAAAAATATCTTTCTAATGAATCTGAAAATTTGAAATTTCATAGCGGGAACCAAAAGTTATGCCCAAATTAAAATTTAGAAAGGTCGCTTTGAAATTTACAAAGGTCAAAATGCTATTTTTTGCATACGAAGGAATTTGAACTCAAAACAACTTCCATTGAGTTCAGAATGATGTTTCTGCATTTAAAAAGTATAAACACTTATATATTTTGAGTTTCAAAAATTATTTGTTTAAAAGTGTATTTTTAATATATAATATATTGGCCTTAAAAATAGCCATTTTTCAAACGACCTCTGTTTTCGACGAAACCACTTTTGTTGAACCGGAATGTCAAATTATTATTAAGTTTAATTTTCCAAAAATTTTCGAATTATTATGTGAGCGTGGCAAGAGAAAACGTGCTTGACCAATTTCAGTTGAATTTAATCGACTGGAAAATGACCATTTTTCAAACAGTCTCAGAATTCGACGAAATTAATCTTGTTAGAACCGTATCGTCAAAACATAACTAGTAATATTTTTTTGGAATTTTTAGAGTCTGTATATGGTCCCGATAAATTTAAATGTACGATCAAATTAAATAATTAAATGATTTATAATTAAAATTAAAGAAAAACATATCGTAACAATTGAATTGGGTTACGAAACCTATTCCATCGGGTCCGGAACGGGGGTTATTAGCTAGGTGCGACACTTGTTGGGATTCGTTTGGAGTTTAGATGGTTTAAAAGTTATTTTCTCGTATTAATTAATTTAAATACGCTATAAAATACAGTATAAATACGGGCTATACACCCAAACCCTAATCTATTGACCCAGCCGCCGTATGTTCTCTTCCAATGGCCGAGAATCTCCCACTTTTCCCCATTAAAATCTCCCTCCTCTCTACGAATTAGGAGACAAACTCTATACCATCTTGAAGCTCTTTTCCTCCTCTCCAATTCCATACGACCTGATCGTTCTCTGGTGGCTCGAAGACCGAGAGTCGTGCGCCCAAACATCGGCCAAACGCACCGCCGTACCCTCCCGGGCTCGATCGAGCTAAGCAAAGGTGGGGCCCCCTGGTGCGCCTTCTGGTGCTCTCCGCCGAGGCAGTCTCTGATTGACCTGAAGCTTGGTGTTCCGGGAGAAGAAGACAGCCCTAGGATCGAACCTAAACTTGAAACCAACGGACAGTAAAACGAGAAGGAGGAAAGGGATTAGAGGGTAAAGGAGGAAGTTAATTAATTTATTTAATTTAATTAATTTAATTATCCTTTTAAATATTCAAATCTTTAAAAAGCCATATCTACTTCGAATCTTATTAGAAATTGACGAAACTGATTGCGTTGGATTCGTATTTCCGAGCACTACAAGATGAAACTGACCGGGATTGAAACAGAGAACGTTGGAAATTTCAGATTTGAATTGTCTGGTGAGAATTTCTATTTTAGAAATTAAAATTAATCATTTATTTAATTGAGTAATATATATATTCATTCACTACGAAATTCATGTTGTATGTATGTATTTATTTCAATGTTGATTGTGCGGTGATTGTGATGAACGATTGGTTTTGTATGACTTAGATCTGTTATGTGATGAATTGTTAATATTTTATCTACTTGTTGATGATCTATAAACACGGATCTATATGTGTTCAATAAAAGATATATCACTTGTTATATTATTGATCTGGAATAGAATTGCCATTTCAATACAAATAAATCATTCTGTTATGTGTTGAATTGCATTAGATTTTCAATTCAGCATAAAAACATTATTTGGATCAATTTTGTTAAGCTAGATTAAATTGTTAATTTAATATTAAATTATTATTTTGATCCTATTTATTGAAATGAATCAAGTTGTCAATTTTTGTTTAAAAATAGAATAACAATAAAACATTCATTTTATTGTTTTCATTAAAACATGGTTTTTGTCAAATTTGTTTAGTATTGAAATAAAAGATAACATTTTGGCTAAAACATAAGTGTTGAAATAAAAACCCCATTTTTGCTCAATTTAAAGAATGAAAAAATTTAACATTTTGTTTACATAAAAGAACCAATAAAAATTAACATTTTGTTTACATAAAAGAATCAATCAAAACTTGGCATATTTGTTTACATTAAAGAATTAAATCAAAATTCTCATATTTGTTTACATTGAATAGAATTTGTTAAAAATACACATTTTTATACATTGAATAACATTTGTTGAAAATACACATTTTTATACATTGAATTGAATTTGTTAAAAATATACATTTTTATACATTGAATAAAATAATAACATTTTTGGTCAAATTGTGATTAGTGAATAAAATTAACATTTTGGTTAGGACATGATTTATGAAAAAAAATAACACTTTTGTTAGAATTTGATTTATGAAATAAAAATCACACTTTTATCAAAACTTGATTTTTGAAGTGAAAATATCATTTTAGTCAAAACAAGATCATTGAAATAAAAATATGTTCTTTCATTTGCATTCACAAATGCAGATATTCATTGAAAATAAACTTTGTTCTTTTATTTGCATTCATAAATGCAAATATACTTTGAAAAATCAAGTTTGTTCTTTTATTTGCATTACTCTATGCAAAAATATATATTAAAAATAAAATTTGTTCTTTTATTTGTATTTACAGATACAAATATATATATATATATATATATATATATAACATTTATATAAAAAAATGAATTTATATTTGATTTTACAATTTTTGTGTAAATGTGGCATTAACATTGATTTTTGTTAAAAAGAGTGGAATGACATTAACATTGATTTTAGTTGAAATAATAAAAATTTCATTTTTCACTATCTTAGTTGAAATAAGTACAAGACATCATTTTGGTTAGTGAATAAAAAGAGGACAAACTTGAAAAGTAATCATTTTATTTACATTTACATTTACATTTACATTCATTTGTATAATAAAAAGAACAGCTTTATTTACATTTCCCCTTTTGTAATTAAAAAGGATGTATGTATAGTGAACACACTTTATTTACATTTCCCTCTGTATATAAAAAGACCAAAATTGGATGACATATTTTATTCACATTTATTATGCGAATAAATTGAAAAACTTTAGCGACTAAATTTTATCTACATTTCTTATGCAAATAAAATGAACAATTTAGCGATAAAACTTTATTTACATTTTCTATGTAAATAGAATGAACACATTAATAGTGAAAACTTTATTTATACTTTCTATGTAAATAAAATGAACGTATTTATAGCGACGACCTTTATTTACACTTTCTTATGTAAATAAGAAGAATAACTTAGCAAGGACATTTATGTACATTTTCTTTTGTAGGGGAAAAATAAAGAGCTACATTTATTCACATGTAGTGTAAATAAATAGGAAATATAAAAAGGTTACATCTTTCTTAGTGTAAATAAGGATTAAGAAAAGTTATTTTTTTGATGTAAATTAAATTAAAAAGGAAAATTTTCATTTTTCATGCATGTAGATTAAAAGTGTGAAATTTCATTTTTATGTAATTGGATTTTCGTTAAATAGGATAAGGATATGAAATTTATATTATTATGTAAAGTGGTTTTCGATGAAAATTATAACGATGGGAATTTTCATTTTAAGGAATTTGATTTCATTTAGAGAGTAAAGATATGAAAATTTACATTTTTCAATGTAATCTTATATCGAAGCAAAAAGTCACATTTCAATGTAGTAATACACAGTACATTTTTGATCTGTATTCGTAATAAAAAAGGTATAAAAGATTCCATTCTTAATGTAATCAAAGAAAAGTATAAAAATTATATTTTTACTTGTAATCAAAGCAAAGTATTTGAAATTACATTTTTCAATGTAAATAAAGATTTCATAGGAATTTGCTTTTCCCTATGTTAATATAGAATGAAGTGAAAATTTGCATTTTTAATGCAATCAAAAGTTGTAGTAAAAGATTTCATTTTGAAATGAAATAATGCATTAAAAGAAAAGAGTACATTTCTAATGCAAGTCATGAAACTAGAAAAAAGATCATATGTTTGAAATAAAAATATGTTTGCATCAAACACCACATTTTTTTTATAATATAATAAGGATGAAAACCAAACATTTATTTTTGTTACAAATGTTAGCATTAGCATAAAAGAACATTTTTGTTATTAATGATAGCATTAGAATAAAAGATTCATTTTTGGTCATTAAGTAGGATTACATAAAGATGTTCATTTTGTTAGTAAAGACAAATTAGAATAAAAAGGTCCATTTTGTTAGAATGTCATATTAGAAGATAAAAGCACCGTTAAGTGTTAGATAGAAAATTGACATTATGTACACTGTCATGGGTTAGAATAGAAATTTCATTATTTTCACCGTCATGTTTTAGAAATGAAAATTGACATAATTTACTTTGCTAATTTGTTAGGAATGAAAACTAGGACACGTCATATTTCCTCACCACATGTTTAATAATAATTGTGTGTCGTTTGTTTGATTTATTGGTTGCCTTTATACATGAGCGATAATATGAATAGTTTATATTTATATTTATTTATAAATATAAATTATAATGAATAGATCGTCATCAATCACTAATAATGATATAAAATGATTTCCAACTTATATATATGGGAGAATTATTTGGAAAGTCCGAGTCTATCTCATTCCAAATAACTTAAACGACGTTTAAAATTCAAGTTTTGAAGACAACGATAGAAGACCGACAATCTTCATATCGAATGGACGACTACTTCTGATGCCCGTGATTGGAGTAGCTACCTTGAAGGGGCTACAGTGGTGGCCGTCCGGACGTAGTGTTGATTAGTACGGATTTGGCTTTCGCTCAGACCCAGAGCATAAGCTTATAAATGGAATGTGTGTCTGACATTGTACTCCTTTATATTGTATTTATTGATTTTCTGTCGAATGTATGAATGTTTGGTGGTGGAGAAATTATTCTCTTGCTTAACACCCTTTCATATATTTCAGCGAAGTATTGGTAGTGTGATATGAAGTGACGGTGTGGCATACTAAGATGCATATGATCAAGGCTTTGTTGAAAAGCAGGCCTTGTGGGATGATCAAAGCATAGCCTGTTTAGGCATAGCTTTGTGTATAGCGTGACTTCGCGAGCCTCACACACCGGCGGAGTCTAAAACGGGAGAAGGGAACGCAAGGAGAGCAACACGTTTCTTTCTTGCTAGAAGTAGTGTTTGGTTTTTAACACGGCCCGACATTTTACTTATGTGGATGATGGAATGAGGCGCCTCGGATGATAGGTCCTATAGGACTGGGAAACGTGTGTTCAGAAATAACTAATCCGCAACTCGTATGGTGGACCGGCCCTGCAGCTTTCCAAGGGTTCACTGCGGGGGATCCTGAGACATTAGCTAGAGTGTCTCGAACCGGTAAGGAGCTCCTCCCTAGCCTTGACTCATGATGGAAACCCAATTTCCAATACGACCTCATGCGGATTTGATTGTATTACTAGTATGGAAGCATAGTATTATGGTATCTATGTGTCCTAGGATTGATACATTATGATTGTTGAAACATATACACACTAATAATAATATCAAAATCCATTTTTATTGTACCAAGCATGTTTAATCACCATAAGGTAAAACTCTATCCTCTGGTTTGCTTTGCATTGTGTGATGGGACTTGAGTCTTATGGTGATTCCATTTTTCCAAAAGCATTGCGTTGTTTTAATGATTTACTTTACTGTTATGCACATCAATCCATCGGAATAAAATCCGTTCCGCGTTAGTGGCGTGGTCTTTGGATTTTCCTTATTACTATTATTTAAATTAGTTAAGAATTCTCACACCATTCCTATGACTGACCCGTTGTTTGTTTCCACCTTTACAAACTCGGGTGCCCTCTTTTCCACATGGGCAGTCGAGTAGTTTATCTACAGGTTCTTATCTCAAGCAGGATTCTAGAGTGAAGCTTAAAGCTGTGTCCAGAGCATAGTTGTCTTCCGCTGCCTTAGTTATTTTATTTCCGCTGCAATGTAATAAAATATTGTAATTTATCTTCCGCTGTAATTTTATTCAATGTACTCCGATATTCTGTACTCTGATGTAACATTATTATGATGTTTTATAAAAGTCTGCTGTTGTTGTTCTGATGTGTTGTATTCCCAAAGTTAAAGTATTCGTGGATTTCCAACCTTTGGGTCAGACTTGTGTGGTTTATGGTCGATCCAAAGAGCGGAAATTTACGGGTCTTTACAGACAAGGTAAGGAACCACCTTTCGATAGTGTATCTCTAATGGGGAATACACTGGGTTTAACAAGAACATCTTGCAACCCGACCACTCATTTCTCTTGAGTGCATCAAAAATATTGTCACTACGGTTGGGCCCACATAATCGTTATCCGAAGATAAAGAAACAAAAGAAGAACAAATACGAATATTCTCTAGATAGGTGACAATATACCCTAATTGGGAGTGACCAACTTAGCCATGTTGCCTGCCTGATTTCATTCATTTCCCGATTGTGAGGCTTGAGGTCATAACTTACCTTTTAGACCATCACATCTTCATTTACTTTGAATGACACATCGTCATACCTGTCAAATTAAAAATTGACTTTCCCAAGGCTAGAGGTATAAAGCTAAGAGAAATGAATTCATCTTCCACCAAACATGGTTTGAGGAGAACAATCAAATGAACTGATAGACATACTCTGTTAGACATTCATCCATTCAAGTTGTCCTGGGACTGGATAAACCGAAGGCACTATCCTATAAATCCATCTTAGGAAATTTCTACCTAGGATCGACATAACAGCCCTTGCATAAACTCCATCTTCAATGGTCTTCAATTTGACTTCAAATTAATCAACACCTAGGTCAAAACAAAGTGGTATTTGGATTTCGTTGAGAAAACCAATCCCTGTCTTTTTGAATCGATGAACGTTAAAATCTTTTAGGCCAAGCGTACTTAAAGGAATCAGGTCATCACATTCAAACAAATTGCAATATTTATTTGTTAATTATCAGGACTTATCTATGGATTTCCATATTTTAATAGTAATTTGGTATTACCAAAATAAGACATGTAAATGATTAAATTAAACAAAACAAGTCTATTATATCACAACATCATAATCAAACAAAACGATAAACCAATTATCACAACAGATCTGGTCTATCAGAATTTAACAATTCAAATGAATGTCGTACATTAATTGGTTGATCTTCGAAAATAATTATTCCTAGATCATATCGATCTAAGATTAAATTCAGATTAAAAATCCCATTTATATCCATCGATTATAACTGTATTATTGTAATCCATACTACAATATATTCGAATTATAATATAACTATTATTTTATTTCCTTAGATGAATAAATAATTCAATATATAATTAAATTGAATATTATTTAAAATGGAAAGTAAAAGATACTTTCCTAAATCGACTTCGTCGATTACTAAATCTGTATCTCTTTCTGATTTATCTCCATCCCATTTATTTTTGTGAACTTCAGAATAGTCCATTTTTGTTGGTCAACCAATTTTCTCTTACCAATATCCCCTACAATCCTTCTTATCTGCAAAACATTTGCTTTTAACATCTACTTTGGATTGTGAATATTCTTCCTTTTGAACTCATTTATCCTATATGCTTGACTTTCGTAATAAATACTAGTACAAAGTTAAATTTTGTTTATCTAGTTCCTATATAATTTACATGAATTTTCACCGTTAATTCAACTTTTAAATCATTTCTTGATTTAAAATATATTTATCGACCTAAGTCGATTAAAATTTAAAGTAATAATTTAAATAGTTCATCTCAAAACATTTGAGTTCATCACAACACAATATTTATTAACGATCATCATTTTATCATTCACCACAACATATTGTTGATTACAGTTAAACTAATAGGACTTGAACCAACTATCTAGATTCTTGAAATAAGTGGATACGTCTTTAATTATATTAATTAATTCAAAAAGAAATAAATTAATTCTAATTATTTTTATCTTCATTAATTTCTGATGAAGTACGTATTTATTACGATCATAGCCCGATCATCTACTATCTGCCCCTTTTAGATTTCCTCGTTCATACAAACACTTCTTCCCTTATTTTCTTATTTTAATTCATTCTTAAAAATAAATCTTTTTATATTTTAGATTTCTAAAATTTCATTCCTTTTTCTTAAATTTATTTTCTACTTTGCATTTTCTTTCCTACTTTCATTTATTTTCCTTTTTATTTATTTTATTTTCTTTGTTTATTTTTATTACTATTTCCCTTATTTACTTTCTGTCCCAATCAACCAATACCCTGCCCACTCCACATTTTCTTTTCTACTTTCATCTATTCTTTAATTTCCTATTTTTATCTCCCTTGCCCACTAAGGCCCAATGCCAGCCCAGATTCATAACTCACCCTTTTCTTCTGGCCTATTTAACTGGTTTATTTTGCTTGATCAACATTACGCCGATCACCCTCTTCCTATTCTTATCCTCACTTATGCTTTTTCCCGCTCATGTTTATTTCTTTGCTCCATCAATTGATCCGTCCTCAAACCCTTTTCCAGTGCGACAAACTCATCACTATTTCATCATATACGTGCCATGATCTGCTCCTCTTTTCTTCCTCCGCATTCCTTTTTTTTTCAATATTAGTGCACCGCTGTGCACCGGTGTACGTGCACACACCACACCGTCGACCTGCAACCACCAGGACCACCCTCGCAAATGCAACCCCACCTACCGACCACAGCCACAACCCTAGATCCCCATCTAACCACCTCTGGCAGATTATCCACGTTCAACCCATACTTCTCGAAAACACACATTTCCATCATCGTTCACTTAATCATCCCCTACTGCCACCAACTAAGTTCGATTGACCCCAAACTTCACCAGATTAACGCCGACCAGTACCTTGACCTACACCCCGAGTTTGGTCCAACTTGACACCACCATCACCGCGTAGTTCAACACCAAAGTCACCCCTTCACAAACCCAGCAAAAACCCTAAAACAAACTTAATCTCACCATACGAGTTATGGAAACATTTATGCCAATTTTTCCTATGATGTACACTCTGCTATGATTTCCCAAACTAAGCATCTTGGTCCCCAACCCTTCAGATCATCACAATTTCCCCTAAGTTCATCTTTCCATGAACCTAGAATTACTCCCCAATCCCATTACTAAAAATCTTAATTTGCTATTAAAAATCATAATTTAACGATATGAATGAGTTCGTATGCCTGAATTTTATACTTATGATGTTTGAAATTTCCGAGTTTTTAACCCCTTGGTGTGTATTAATCTATATATGTAATATATAATATAATAGGAGTTTTACTTATTTTTAGTATATATTGCAGAGTGATACAAACAACATTCAAGTTGAATCTATATCCTATAATTTCCTGAGATCTTAGTTATTCATTTTTGCAAGTTATATAGGTGAATATTCATGCACAGTTTCTGATACTGATGTATCTAACAAGTTAACAGAGACTTATATTTATCATGAAGCTCTAGTGATTTGGTTAAGCATATCATATACAGGTCAATGTATATGTAGAAGACTTCAAATAGCAAGTCATTCATGTGATGGTTAAAAGAACTTAACAAAAAAAAGTAAGTTTACTAACATTATTTCCTCTTTTCTATTGTTTGTTCTTTCCAGGTTGACAGTAAGGTTAAGTTAGGTAAATACAAACCATTCATATATATATATATATATGTTTATACATAACTCTACATCATATTTTATATGAGCTGTATTAGTTTTTAATAGGGTAAAAGAAGTTTACTCACATTATAAATCCCTTGCTTCCTTGCTTTCCATTCACATTCTTCAAGTTTTCTTCCATTTTACTGCCATTTTAAATTTTTAGTTTTGGTTTGAATGCTGTATGAATGTACGCAGTGGACTTAGTATATCTATAGGTGATAATAAATGATAAAATAATGGAGTCTCAAATGGGTGTATGGGGATGTGAGATACCTGCAGATGGAATGTAACATAGCTGTTGCTATGTTAGTTTGAAAGGGAGCTATATGCAGATTGAAGTGATGAGAATCTATGTATATTGTATAGCTATGCATTCATGGGTGATGGAATATAACATAGCTGGTGTTGCTATGAATGATGGAAATAGAGCTATCATCTAGCTATGTATGTGTGATTGAAATGAGGTATAGTTATGTTACATAGCTGTGTATGCTTTGATTGGGAGGGAAGATACAAATCAGTAGTTGTGCTTGTGATTTGAATGAAGCTAGATAAATACACTAGTTGTGCATGTAGTGACTGAAAAGAATGTTGCTATGCATAGCTGGTTCTATCTTCTAAAAGAAATGGATGGAAAATGTCAGTTTGAGGTACAAATAATTGTACCAGCCATGATACTAAACACATTAAACAACTAACATGCTTTCAAAACTTCCAGCTACTTGTTGTTCCTTTATGTATAGTCTCATATACATATATGAAGTTACATGTTTGTGCAAACAAATATTTGTGCGTATGAAAATATTTTGATGTAACCTTATGTGCTTAGTATTATGAAACAAAGCTTAGTTGCTAAGAAAAATTATTAAATCCATACGATACATCCTCTATGAACATGTTTTTAAATATTGTATATGTCATATTTATTGGTACAAGTGCATATTTCATGTTCTAGAGCTTAAGTGGTATTAAATCTCATAATTTAATGTAGTATTTCTTAAATATGAAGTAAGCTATATTCTACTTATTAAATTATGACTTAAGTGATGTATTATTTTAATTCACATGAGTTTAAAATCATTTTAAAAATATAAAACAAATACAAGTCACTATATACTTGTATAAATTCATATATTTAGTTGTTATATATAAACTGTAGGATTTATCTAATAATAATATTATTATTTTCTAGAATGTTCAATTCCAATATTCACAATATTTTATAAGAGTTTAAAACAAAACATAAAAATATCAATTAATACAATAAGACATTGTTTACTTGTTGTACACATATATACACATTTATATACTATGGCTAAAATATTTTAAACACACACACACACACACACACACACATATATATATATATATATATACATATACTTGAATTCTCCTCATTTTATTATTCTATAGTTTATTTATTTTAGATCAATAACTGAAATAATCCATAATAAATAGTATTACAAACATAGTCAAAAACTGGGACGTTACAGCAGTTAAATAGTAACACTACTTTCGGTATTGCAACAATAAATAGTGACTATGAATATGTTATGTGATAACTGATAGAAGCACATACTTTTCCCTTTTATTAGTTTGGTATTTTTGTGACTATTTACATTAGAAATTTAAACGCGTGCTTGTTAAAATAGAGCATTTAGCCTAATATAATTTCAATTATAAGAGTTCTGCTAACTAGAAATACAAATAATGTAGCCATAGTAAATACAAATGCAAGATAGTATCTTATACGTGGTGAAAAAATTATAAAAATTTAAGCTTCTAAAATGAACCTCTTGGAAATATTACTGTATCTATAGAACAAATTATTAAATTAATGGCATCGTTAGAAATACTTTAAAACTTGAATAGAAAAAAATCATCAATTACTATGAACTATAGGAGAATAGGGCAACAATTTGACATATGAAATAAAATAACATAAAAATCGATGCAACTAAAAATTAAACAGATAAAAAGTGATCAAGTGCAATAAAGTAAATATGAAATTGGTGCATGTTGAAGAGTAATTAATATTGTTATAACATGTTAAAATTACAAAGCACTCTGAACAAAGTTGATGTACAGACATATATCTATCAATGCAATCTAAAAATGTTTGACTTTCATAGGTTTAACAATGGTAAAGCATCTCCAATGTGTTTCATGAATTTTGACGAATAAATTATTCTCATAAAAGAAACAAAGATTTGTAAGAAGGTGTAAATCATATTTAACATGAAAGAGCACTGCAAATAGTTAGCATATATATTATGATATGTATAAGCATAACTCAATGTTCCCAAATTACATCTGAGTAAGGCCTGAAAGGTATATTGATTGGTAGCCAGTTTTGTGGAATACAGAAGGAGAAAATCATATGGAATCCTAGTGCTTGATGGAAAAAAATCAATTAAGACCTTTCGACCTTTACAAAATTTCGAATTTATTATATATATAAATTAGGGGTTTTTCTACATGTGTGTGTGGGTGGATTATTTTGGGGATAAGAGGGAGGGTATGGTAGGAGGTGTTCCCTCTCTGTGTGTACTCAAACCCTTCCTCTTAAATCTTTCCCTCTTTCTTTTATTATTACTTATCCTACGAAATTTACAAAATCCCATTTTTTTTATTTATCCCCATTTATAATTGATTTGCTTTAAGAAAAAGTGATATTAAAAAGTGGAAAATAGTAATTGCCCTCACTTGTCCCTTTTTTTTACTTAACTCCTTTTATATTTGATTTTCTTGCAGAAAAGTGATATTAAAACATATTAATTTTTTAATATAATATAAAATTAGGTTATTACATACATAATAATTAGCATAGAAGTATTTTAATATCCTATAAAGTCATATAATCACGGAAAGTACATCTTTGGCATAATGATTTCTAAAAAAATTAAGCTAAATGTGTCAATATGAAAAAAAAATAAGAAAATGAAATTCTTAAAGTTACATATAATGTTATTTAACAATTTCTAAAGTGGAAAATCAATAAAAATTAGTACACTAATATGATTGATTTATACAAAAATAAATATAAAGCTGTTTATGAAAACAATTGATTAGGGAACGAAAATAACAATAATTATTAATATCAGTAGTATAACACTAATATGAAATACAACAGGAAAAAAGGTGGATGCATGAGCAGTAGTTATTTAAAGATTCAACGGAAGGAAAACAACAGATGGGAAAAGGAGAAGAAGAAAAAAAATCAGGGAGAAAGAAAAGGAAAGGAAAGAATAGAGGTGGAAGAAGGGGTAACGATGTACAATGTGGATTTCTAAACCTATACACGTCAACAGACATGGTTTCCAATATTCTACTATAAAGTCAAATCTTTTCTCATGCTTTCAAATAATTGGATTTCATCACAAACTGCATTATTCCCAATATTTCTGAAATGACCATATGAACATTGGAATCTAGAAAAACAATTTCTTGATATAAGACGTTCTAATCTAACACATGGGATCATTAACATCGAATTTAAATTTTCTTTTTCTTCCTACAATTTCTTTGTTAACCAACTTTGTATAAGATGATGAAGGATATCCAACTTTCAAGCCAACCAAAGATCAATTCATGTGGGCAGCAAAACCTAAGCCTTTTCCGACGTTTTAGCCACCCTAGTATCCTCCTCCCATCCATCGTTGTGCTCTAATCCTCCAGACCCATCGGATTGAGCTCCATAGATTCAAAAACACTCACATACCCCAATTGAAATGGATAAAGATGGATTTCAGATGGTCGTTTTGTGCAAAAATCAGAAACCACGGTGCTCCTTTCCGCGCCTAGCTCTCCGCCTGATGCTTGGAGGCTGATGGTAATAAGAGAGCTATGTTGGATGAGCATGTTTCGGGAGAAAATTTACCTACTTCCTATCTGCTTCTGCTGCTACCGAATCATCAGCCTATTTCTCCAGTGATGAATTGTGATCAACCTGAAGCTGGCTAAAGCTCTAATTCATAGGGGAGGTTATGCGTAGGAAGATACTATTTCAATGCAATCAACAGCTTGCCAGAATGGTCAATTAGCTACTTCTGCTCATACTCTACTTCTACCTCCTCCAACATCTGCTGGCTAGTCATCTCTATCAAGGTTCGAGATTCCGCCCGGTACGTCGGAATTCCAGCCGTTTCGGTCCGGTTCCGACCTTGACCGGGACGGAATCCCCTTCAGAAGCCGTTCCGGTTGGAGAGCACACGAAGGGTGCGTTTGCTGAAAAAAAAAAAAAAAATATCGAAGCAAAGAATATCGATTTTGAGCACAGAGTCTTAAATTAAAAGGTAGCAGTTTCATTTGATAGCAGATTTACTGTTGAGGTTCATCAGCAAGCTAGGGTTTTTCTCTTGCCACTGGTAGATTTACTTCCGTGCTTCGAATCTAATTTCACCTTGCAGTATTTCAAAATTTCTTTAGTATAAGCACAAAAACAGTGATAGTTGAGCTGCACATAGAGGAGAAATTGAGATTCTTTACACTCAAAAAGACAAGAAGATTACATATGGCAAATGCTTTGTGGCCTAAAAAGAAGAAGATGAAAACAGCTGTATTTTGTAATAAAATAAAGCTTAATGTGGTGACAAGACATTCTTCCTCCTGATTTACTATTTGCATTTTATTTTTTAATGAAAATGCCTCTTGTTTCGCTGTAGGCAGTATACACCGTAAAATGTTGAATTTGAACCCTCTTTCTATTTTTTTTTTTTTTTTTTTTTAAATCTAATTGTTATGCTTTACAATTAGGTATTGGTATGAAAAACATAAGAAAGACTCTAAAGGAATGCCACATACTATTACTAGTTCATATTTATTTATGTATTTATAAAAAATGTACCGGAAATCCCGGAATTTCCGGAACGGGACCGGAACCTCAAATTTTCTACATGACCGAAACGGAACCGGAAACCGGATTTTCAAACCTTGATCTCTATCATGGTCTATCGCAAAATCAATCAGAAATCAAGTCGAGCGTGAAAAGACGTTGTCTTATATAATAAACTTCCTATATTCAATCCAATTAAGTTTTATTAGCCTAAAAAATTTCAGAATATGTGATGTGCAAATATGTATCCATAATTAGTTCAAAAAAGGCAGACAACAATGGGATAATACTATATTAATTTATGTTGTTGATTCCAAACGCTGTTATCCCTTTTCTAAAGTATATATTCGTAAAGTATGGAAGCTGGTAAAGAAATTTACTATTTATTCTAAAGAAGATGGTTTTTATATTATCAAATTTCATAAGAAAGGGGAAATTGAAAGGATATTAAATGGATGTCCTTACTTTTATGATAAAAAAATTAATGATGATGAAGCGGAGGTCAGTAGGTATGAAACTCAGTAAAAATATCTTAATTTCCATTCTTATATGGGTCCAGCTCACGGGTAGCCTCTTGAATATTAGACAGAAGAGGGGATAAATCATATTGTTTCTGTTCTTAGTACTCCTCTTAAACTTGATAAGTTTACAGAAGGAACAAGAAAGATTGCTATCGCTTGGGTGTTAGCTGCAGTTACAAGTCCTTTTCTTATCCCAAACATTTCCTAATTTTGCCAGAAGATGACCAGTTGATAATGCAGAAAGTTGATTATGAGTGGTTTCCACTTAGGTGCTCGAATTATCATGGTTTTGGGCATTTCAAAAGTTTTTGTCAGTTTACTGAACTTAGGTTCCCAAACAAATGCTTCCTCTGTCATGTCCTACACATTCTATGGAGGTGAAAGCTAATGTGCGGGTTCCTGAATTTCAAGATCCCATTATTCCTTTCTCTCAAGACCTCAATAGCTCTTTTGTGCATAATGACAATTATTTCAAGACCTAGAAACACAATTCATTGCAAAATGAATGTGATATGCTTTCAAATGATCCTAGTGAAATGGATTTAATGGCCACTGCTGATGATGTGGGGTGCCTCTGAGAGTTATTTCTTGGATAACAGAGGCCTGGAACATAATGGACCAAGATCAAAGGTGGTACGTAAGAACAGAGCTGACGATGCGTCTTTTGAGTTTCAAGCGGATATGGATTCAGGAGTAAATGGAAATCTTGCATGGAATTATATAGCCAATCACATGAAGGGAAAGAAGAAGAGGACAAAGAAATTTAAATAGACGGCGACTCTTCTTTCTCCTGATCCAGTGCTCCTTTGGTGTTTAGTGCATATTGTTTGTTAGGAGAAGTCTACGCTTACTGTTCCATGAGTTATATAGTTCTGTCTTATATATGGTCTGGTCTAGGTTTAAGGTTTGTATCGTCTTTGGATTTTATATCTTTAGTTTGTACGGATTTTCAATACTAGTGAGTATTCTGTCACTTGTTTTGAAATTTTACAACTATTAATGTAATAAACACACGCGCGCGCACATATATATATATATATAATAGTAATTATTTAAAAAAAAGAGATGACTAAAACAAGTACTAGTCAAACATCATGGCTGTACCCATTAATTATTGATTTTCTGAACCAAATTTTCTCAATCATGCATCAAAATACATGCTTCATACGGAGGATCTACATTTCCTTCAAACTAGAGTTCGTGAAGAATTAAGTCTTGTTTCATTGGTCTTTGGTTCATATAATTCAATACAACTCTACTATGTTAGTAATAAGGCTAAATACTTCTTTATCCCAAAGTTTAAAATATTATTATGATTATCTAATCCGAAATGAAATAGTAAATATTAAAACCCTGTTCAGGTTAATTTTTTTTGCTTTACTTTTTCAAAATAATCAATTTCCCATCAATAAAATAAGGATCTTTGAATATAATTTTTTCAGGATTTATAGCATTATATTTGAAAATCTTAGTAAATAAACCATTATTTTGTGTGTACATTTCAAATTTTTTCGAGGAGTTCCAAACACTAATGACAACAATCACAAAATGATGATAATAATGGCAAGTATCGAATACTTAATTGCTTCACTTACTTTTGGTTCTTTTAACAATCGTTTTTTTCTAATGTTGCTCCATTGTTGTTTATGGTGATGGTCACAACATACTTCAAATCAAATTTGATGTTAAAGCCATTATTTCTTGACACATCTGCCCATGAATAAGCCATGGGGAATCTCAAAAAAATATGCTAAAGAGCCACATTCTCTTTCTGATCATACACTGCCACTATCTTTTCTATAAAGAAAAAAACATGATAAACAATTAAGAGATTGATATATTACAATGATATAGACTGTAAGAGCTTACCATGTGCATACGCTAATATCAACCACTTATGTGGTGCTTACGGACCGGGCTAGGTGCACTAGGGAGGTTTTTACGACTCTGGTCGGTTTCCATCCTGAACAAATTCAAAAAAAAAAAAAAAAAAAAAAAAAAAAAAAAAAAACTTCAAACTGTCTTATTTTTGTTTTCAAAGAGGATCATAAGAGACTGATATATTATAATAGACTATCTTATTTTTATTTTTATTTTCAAAGAGGATCATAAGAGATTGATGCATTACAATACTAAACACTGTAATATTTTTGTTTTCAAAGAAAATCATAAGAGATTGATATATTTATTTTAAATTACATGGGTTTGATACGATAGAAAAATTAGACTTATCTTCCAAATTCACTTATTTGTATAAAATATTTTCTTATATTATCGATAATACAATTAATTTTAAGAAAATTTATATTTCGTAACATATACTTGACAGTTATATATCACTACCAGAAAAAGCTAATTTTGTGACGACAAAATCCGTCACTAAACCCATATTTGCGATGGATTTGTGACCGAATTTTCCACCTCAATAAACGTGTATAACATCCGTCACTAAAAAATAATGATGGAATTTGTGATAGAATGGTAACAAAATTGTAATGGAATTTATTATGTTTTTAACGTTTACTTTATGATGGAATTGCGATGGAAAAAATATATATGATGCATTACATACTTGGTTTAGAATTCCAATGCAAATCCGTCACTATCTTGAGTATTTCTAAAATGTATTTTAAACCTGTCCGTCGCAAAAATATTAAAACATCAACACAAATCCATTGCAAAAACATCAACTCCAAAACATTAAAATCCAACACAAAACCATTGCAAAAACATAAAATCATTAATGCAAATCTAATACAAAATCAATAATATTGTTTTACTTGATCCAATCGTCATATGATTCAATAATTTGCATATATATTAATTTATCCAAATAAGAAAATACATGATACAATCAAAGATAATCATAACACCACGAGAATACAATATTGTATACTATTACGCAATCGAAAAAAACTAATGTAATACATAAATATATGAAGTAGTCAATAAACATATAGTAGTAAAACTAAGTTTCTCTGATTCTTTTTAGTTTCTCTTTTCTTAAATTCTCAGTCCAATCTCCATTAAATCAAGCGAGAGAGAAAAAGAAAATGAACGACGCAGATGTAACTCGTCAGATCGAATAGATGGTTAGATTCATCAGACAAGAAGCAAAGGAGAAGGCTAATGAGATCTCCATTTCCACCAGCGAGGAATTTAACATCGAAAGCTACAACATGTTGAAGATGAAAAGTGAAAAATCAAACAAGAATATGAAAAAAAGGAGAAGTAGGTTGACATTCGCAGGAAAATTGAATATTCAATGCAATTGAATGCACCTCGTATAAAAGTTCTTCAAGCTCAAGATGATTTAGTCAATGCTATGAAGGAGAGTGCTGCCAAGGAATTTCTCAAAGTCTCTCATCATCATATATTCCACAAGCATGCATACAGGGAACTTCTGAAAGATTTAATTGTGCAGAGCTTGCTGCAGTTGAAAGAGCCTGAGGTTCTATTAGGCTATCGTAAGGACGATCATCACTTTGTGGAATCTGTTTTGGACTCGGCAAAAGAAGAATATGCAGAAAAAGCAAATGTTCATGCTCATGAAATCATTGCAGATGGGCATGTCAATCTGCCTCCACCTAATCAACACGGTGATAATGGGCTCCACTGCCTCTTCAAATCTTAGACGCTCGGCCTCCTCGCTCTCCTGCTCTGGTGGAAGCACAACCGTCTCTTCTTCCATTTCAATTATAATAGCAGTCAATCGCTCATCATATGCAGCTTTGTATTTGACCTACAAATGCAAAAATTATCGTATTAATTTACATCAAAAGTAAGCAACTCAAATATATATATATATATATATATATATATATATATATATATATATATATGAAAGTGCAATGTTTGAACTTGTATTAGTTGCAAACTATACAGTCGTTCATTTGAACATAGTTATTACTGATCGAACTTCTAAATGTGACAACTTAGCGAGTTCTTAGCCTTAGATCTTAACAGTGCACAAAGGGCAATTATGCATTGAACGATGGACGAAACAAGAGAGATGCCCGAGTAGGCACGCTGTCTACGAGCCAGCTGATTACAACACTATAAGAAAACACTGATAGTAGATCCATATGTCTGTTCTATACAATTACTTCTCTATCTATGCGACTGTAGACCATTCTATACAATTACTTCTCTGTCTAACTATTTTTTATGCCCTTCCATTAATGATAGCCAATGCGAATTTAGTAACTGAGCGATAGTATATTCAAATGTCCATTGTCAATTACCAGGAGGTTCTACATTGAACGGTAATATATTATTCAATATCAATTCAAAAATATTCAATTTGTTGGTTTCTCAAGAATTTTATTCCGCTTTCTTTGAATATCCAACTGCCTTCCAATGATTGGAACATATTTTTTTTATTACTGTTAAAAGGACCTTGTTCCATATTTTCAACTTCAGATTATTTTAGTGGAAGTTCAAGTGTTTTAAATGACTTCATTGCTCTATATCTGCTAATTACATGTAATTGATAAGGCTACATTGCTCTATATCTACTAATTTGACTTCAAAATGGAGGTGGGGGGACACATTAGTGTAAGCTAGATGATGCAGTTGTTACTAGTTATTGGAAAAGCTCTAAAACACTTTTCTATCATGCATTCTCATGTTTATGAAAAGTCACTTGCTAATAAAAAATGCATTTTCATAATAAGAAAAATACTTACCAGAAACCGAGTCCTTTTTGACATATGTGTAGCAGGCCATGTTACTGTTAAACCAACTAATTCTCCACTTTCATCCAAATCATACAAGGTGCATTTTGTTTTGAGCTATAGGATTTCCTCTATCAAAAGAATTTAGAAGAATATGTTAACCAATTGTGTGACTGTGTCCCTATGTTTGCTATCAATTTTTAAGCAACACATACATAAAATGGGAAACAAAAATCATATCTGTGATACGAACCAAAGCAGGGGCAGATTTCCACAAAAAAAAGCATTTGACTTTATTTGATAAACTACTTAAACTTTATGGCATTGGGACTTAAAAAAGTTCGTTCAAGATCACATTCCGATCACTTGACATGATTCTTCCATTGGCAACTACCTCATCGTTCTCATCCCACTGTAACAAATCGCTTATTAATCAAGCTGAACTACATTAACACTAAAGATATTTTTTTTATACAAATGGTCATTCATCAAGAACATAGGCACAAGATTTTGTGTATACTGAAATATGCACGCTCCCTTCACATTATACAATTTTTGGAATTTATAATTTTATTCGTTTCTTGTATGTTAATACAGATTTAATAGTACATAATTTATATTATCATATTAATAGAATAAGAAAAAGTTGAATCTGCGGCGAAGGCACCGCTCCCGAGGAGAAGAAGAGCTTTGTTAATTAACTTTAGAAAAAAATATGCATTTTTACCAGATGATGAAGGGTTGTGAATTACACTCTCCCAGTTTTATACACTTTGGTTACAAATGATTTAAATGAAAATGAAACGACCCGAACTTCCCCGGTCTCCGAAGAGAAGAGAAAGAATGAATTGTTTTGAGAACACGACAAATTAGAACGCAGACGGGAGAAAATTTCATTGTTAATTACAACAATTCCATCAGAATACAAGAATATACAGAGTATAAACAAATTTTATACAACAGAAAATATCAGAGATTACAATAAATTACATAGCAGCGGAAAATAATACAATACACAACTAGAAGAGATATACAGATACAAAGCTTTCCGAATATCATTCCAACTGTAAACCAGGATCCTGTGAATATAAATCTGCAAAACCAAAACTACTAGCTGCCCGTGTCGAAAATAAGGGCACCCAGAGTTTAGGTTAAAACAATAAACTCCAGGTCAGTCATGGGACTGGTGTGAGGACAAAAAAAGTTGTAAATCTTTATTTAAAGTTAGGTAAATCAAGGGACCATGCCGTATAACATGGAACGGGTTTCCTCCCAAGAATACCAGTGTATAAAACAAACATGGCAATGCTAAATAAAGAAAAATGAAGCTATTTTAAGACCCAGGTCCTATCACACAATGCAACGCAAGCCGGGGGATAGAGTTTTCCCTTATAATAGCCAAACATGCTTAGTACGTTTAAAACAAATCATTTGATACTATTATGCGTGTATAGTGTATAAAACAACTTCAAATCATAAGTATCAGTCATAGACGACATGGGTACCATATATCATGTCGCCATACTAGGCTCTATAATCAAAACCGCAAATGTCACGTATTTGGAAATTGGATTTCCATCTATGAACCGAGGCCAGGGATCGTCCTCTACCGATTCGAGACGCACTAGCCCGTGTCTCAGGACCCAGACTCAGGTGGGCCCTTGGAGCGACAGGGCCGGTCCACCGATGTGGATTAAAATGCCTGAACAATGCGTTTCCCTACCCTATGGGTTGTCAATGAGCCAACGAATGACTCCATCGGACCCGGATCGTCCGATCAAACCGAGGCGCCTCGCAACAGCAACAACCACATAAGTCAAACTCGTCAGGGCGTGTAAAACCACTAATGCCACTTCTAGCTAGAAAGAAACGCATGTCCTCCCTGAGGTCCGTCTCCCGTTTTTGGTTCATACCGGGTGTGAAACTCGCGAAGTAAACGTTACACAAAGCTACGCCACAAGGGCCGTGCTTCGATCATCAATGAAACGACCCGAACTTCCCCGTGAAGGAAAGCACGGATATAATTGAGGACAACACACATCGGAACGCAGACAGAAGAACATTTCATTGTTATTACAACAATTTCATCAGATACAAGAATATACAGAGTATAAATGAATAAATTACATTCGACAAATATCAGAGATTACAATAAATTACATAGCAGCGGAAAAATAATACAAAAGCACAACTAGAAGTGATACACGGATACAGAGCTTTCCGAGCATCGTTCCAGCTGTAAATCAGGACCCTGTGAATATAAATCTGCAAAACCAAAACTACTAGCTGCCCGTGTGGAAAATGGGGGCACCCAGAGTTTAGGTTAAAACAATAAACTCCAGGTCAGTCATGTGACTGGTGTGAGAACTAAAACAGTTATTAATCTTTATTTTTAAAGTTAGGTAAATCAAGGGACCACGCCGTATAACACGGAACGGGTTTCCTCCCAAGAATACCAGTGCATAGAACAAACAGCGCAATGCTAAATAAAGAAAAATGAAGCTGTTATAAGACCCAGGTCCCATCACACAATGCAACGCAAGCCGGAGGATAGGGTTTTCCCTTATAACAGCCAAAGCATGCTTGATACGTTTAAATCACATTATTTGATACTGTAATAGGTGTATAGTGTCAAAACAATTTCAAATCATAAATATCAATCATAGGCGGCATGGGTACCATCTATCATGTCGCCATACCAGTTCTACAATTAAAACCGCAATATCACGTGTTGGAAATTGGATTCCGTCATGAGTCGAGGCAAGGGGCAAGCTCCTCTCCGCGTTCGAGACACTCTAGCAATGCCTCAGGACCCCACTCTGATCCTTTGGAACCTCCAAGGCCGGTCCTCTCTTACTTTTGAGGATTAATTATTCCTGAACACACGTTTCCCGGTCCTTACAGACCTATATCCGAGGCGCCTCATATCCAACAACCACACAGGTGAAAAGTATACAAATGTCAGGGCTGGTAGGTCACTGACACCACCCTAGCTAGAAAGAAACGTCGTGCACTCCTTGGGTCCGTATCCCGTTTTTGACTCATACCGAGGTGTGAGGCTCGCAAATTCACGTTATACACAAAGCTACGCCACACAGGCCGTGCTTTGATCATCAACCACAAGACTTTGCTTTTCAACAGAAGCCTTGATCAATTGCCACTTACGCGTGCCACATTGACAATTCACTCCATGCGACTGATGTCCATCGATATACAACCTCTGAGCTCGTACGTCTCAGAGAAGGGCGTTAAGCAAGAGAATAAATTCTCCGCCGCCAAACAGATGTATATTTAATAGAGATCAATCAACACAGAATAAAATCCAATGTCAGACACACAATCCATTTACAAGTTCGTTCTGGGTCTGAACGAAACCGGAGGCACTTTCCTCGCATATCCATCCATCTCCAGGTACGTCTGGACGATCACCAACTGATTCCCTCATCCTGGGTGTACAGCCCAATCAAGATCATCAGTAATCACCCAAACGATGTGAAGACTTCCGGTCTTCAACCACCGTCTTCATCTTCGACATCTCGTCGAATCGGTTATTCAGAATGGGTATAAACCCGGCCTTTCTGAATAACCCACGTATATAATAAACGAATGTTACACAAACACAACAAACGCCTCATTCCAATTCAGAATATTCTTTTATTCACAAAATCACATTCTTAGGGAAATGTTCCCATTAATTTTATCCAAGATAAATTCTTCTAAATTTATCCTATAATCTTCCTTTGGATATCATTCCAAACCATTTTATGGTTTTCCTAACTAGTCGGGATTAGCGAACCACACCAAAGTAATTATTTATTTTATTTCCCAATCCCAACCTATATATCCCATGGAGCAAAACTGGTGATACTCCATTCCTAACACCACGGTGTTATCGGTAAAATTAATTACCATTTCACGTTCAAATCTAATTAAAGATTTAACTATCGCTTTGGAGCAAAACTGGTGATACTCCACTCTCGATCACTTTTCAGATTTGATAATTTAATTATCTATTCACATTTTAATCTAATTAAAGATTTATTAAAACTACACTTAGTCTTAATTCTTTCAAAAATCAACATCTTGCCTTTAACTGGGTTAAAGAACCAATGTCATCTAAAACACGACTCACGATAAACCCAAATCACATTTGATATTAAATACAAGGCTCTGAATAGAAAATATACCGGCTTATATTCAATATCAAATTCTGAAACCAACAAATATCGTATTGGAAATAACGATATAAAATATATCTTTCAAATTCCCATTACCATATCTGCATAGTCACGAAATCCAACATCGAAATACTCCGAAGATAATCTCGATTCAACTCCAGTCCAATACACGTATTGGGAATATTTGTTATTTTTAAAAATCACTTTCAAATTCAATTTATTTATTTCAAAAATAAATTGATTTTAATTCTAGTTCAAAACTAGTTCATTTCGATAAAAATCTAGGTTTATCTTTTCAAATGTGGAGTTTTTCACCCCAGTTCTTTCCAATTCACATATTATGATTTTACACAAATTATTAATATTTTTAATAATTTTATCAAGGCCCGTACAGTCGATTTCCAACAACGGCCATCGAACTGCACTTACAGCGACCTTTTTCGAATTTGATTTGGACATAATTCCAAATCCAACCGTTAGATTTCAAATTTCTAATATTCATTGGAAAGCTCTTTTCGATACGAACCCAACGGTTCCGGTTTTAGGAGAATCCGACGGTCGGATCTCCCGCAACGTCAATTCGAAGTCAATGGTCGAAATTCACGAACTGCCGCGGAGCGGCGCGTTCTATTCAGGCCATTTTATATATAATATATATATATATATTATATATATTTCACCGATTTCCTTTTTAAAACGTATTTTATAAATCGTTTTAAATTCGTTTCTAAAACAATTCAACTTCTATATTCAATTTCAAATCGATTTGATTTCAATTCAATTCGAGTTCATTTCAATTCAATTCAAATTCAAATTCGTTTCAATTCAATTCAATTCGAATTTACCTTCTATTTGATTCAATTCGAATTCGTTTCAAATTGATTTCAATTCAATTTCAGTTCGTTTTAAATTTCAATTTCAATTTAATTCAATTTGAATTCATTTTTATTTTATTCGAATTCAAATTCGCTTCCTATTCAATTCGAATTTTAATCTAATTCAATTTGAATTTCATTTCAAAATATTTAATTTTGAAATCACTTTTCAATATTCATTATACAACGAATAAAATCGATATAAATATCGTTCGCGTCAAAATAACGCATCTCTAATCAACACGGCTTTATATTTTCAAAACTTCTTTATTCTATCCAACAAATGAATATTTATCCCATTCAACACATGAATCTATATTTCTTTCAACACACGACTAATCTCAACACATGAGTACTGTCAACACATCACTATTTTTGTTATGTAAAATATTTTATAAAACTATGGTATCTATCGTTTGATTTTAATTAGACTCCACCGTAAAGTAGATTCTAATCGTAAATATGATAAAGATGTAATTTCTATTATTTAAAACATTTCACTCAACACATGAATAGTTTCAACCCATAATCATCGTTAACACATGACTATTTTTATATTCAACACATGAATTTTCTTTCATAATATTCATTATTTTCCCGATTGGAATGAGGCCCAATCAATCACCATATAATGTTAATTATATGGATTTTCAGACATCCCACGTATATAATGGCATTGAAAAATAATCAACCATCAACCAAAGTGCACTACACTGTATAAGCATCAAATATAGATATCTGACGCTTATAACAGCCTGTCAATCGACCGATCGACATATTTAATAAATCAGGATGAGTGAACTTCAAATTTCATCCCAACACCCGTGTGGGGTTTCAAACAATCAAACACAGATTTTATTGGTGCAGTTGGGCGACGTGTAAAATTTATCGACCCAATCGATATCAGTCAAATCAGTGTATATAAACAAATCGGCCGATTTGTTTATAAATATTCATTTATCCACTTTCACGTTAAAAATTATATTTTTAACGAGAAACATTTTATTTTAACACATGAATTTCTATTCAGTTCATTTATTCAATAAAATGATATTCTTATTTTTCTAACATATTTTAGAAAATTTCGGCGGCATAACGGCACGATACTAGAAACGGGACAAGGCCTAGCCTTATCCCCGGTCTAGTGAAGGCCCACGCCATTCACACATCAATCAAATTCACCAAACAACCAAATTCAAATCAAATCATATAACTAATTTATGCAACCAAACAATTAAACAAACAAGCCATCCATGGTCTGTGGATGACGGGTGTCGGGTGCTACTAAACACCGTCTGCATCCTAGTATATATTAACTAGAAATTTAAAATAAAAGTGAGGAGTTCTCACCTTGGAGATCCACTCCTCCATTATCAATTTCTGAACGGTTCGGATAATGCCAAAAATTCCACTACGACCCTTTCCTGCTGTTCATATTAAAATTTAAATTTTTATTTTTCTATTTCATATATAAAGATCGAATTTTCATTTTATCGCTATAAAAAAAAATCACATTTTATTTCAACGCTTATATGGATAAAAATCTCATTTTTATTCTACTTCTTTATAAATAAAAATCAAATTTTTCTATTTTAAAAATATATACTTTCCTTGTCAAAAATATAACCTTTTCATCATCAAAGTTTTAATCTTTTCTCTTTTTCAAAATCAATCATTTCTTTAATATGATAAAAATTATATTATTTTTTTAAACCATCCATTATTTTATAAACAATGTTAACTAACATAAAAGCTGATTTGTTTATTTTAAAACAATGCAAACTTTATTTTTCAAACCTCATGCCATTTTAATTTCAATGCTATATATTTTTCAAAGCAAAGTGTATATTTTTCAAAGCAAAGTATATATTTTTCATATTTTAAAACAAAGATATTTTTTTTTTAAAACTGAAATTTAGATAGTGTGAATCACATATAAAAAAAAAATTAAAATTTAAATAGTGTGAATCACCTTCTTCCTTCGTATACCCTGGAGCCAAAAAGAAACCGTCGAACTCATTTACCACGCCCTAGGGCTTGAATTTTTGTCGCCATCGCCAGCTTGAAAGGGGATCGGAGGCGCCCCCATGAATCGCCGCCGCGAGATTCACCACTGGCCGGAGTTGTGGCCAACTCGACGGCCTACAACGGCCTGAAAACGAGAAGCTCCGGCGCCTCTTTGAGCGCGAATCCAGAGCAGCACACCTCTCGAGAACCCCTCCAACTCGTATGAATTGAAAGACCGGAGGAAGCCCTTTGATTTTCCTGGTTGCGTTTTTAAAATTGTTGAGCGGATTTGAAGGATTTGGATCATGAAGCTTCGAACAATTTCCGTTCGTTCTAAAGGGTGGAGGCGCGGGTTTAAGTCATTTGACCACGAGTGAAAATTTGACCTAGGTTTGACCTATGTTTAGGGTTTTTATAATTTATTTAATTATTATTTTTATTTCCACTAATACCCTTGTATTGATATCAACCCCAAATTAAACCCAACGAGTGTCGCCCCTAGCTAATTACCCCCATTCTGAACACAATGGGATATGCTGCGTAACCCAACTCGGCTGTTACGATCAGTTTTCGTTAAATTTAAAATATAACTCATTATATTGAATTTTAAACGTACATTTCAAATTACCGGGGTCGCATACGAACTTTAAAAATTCTAGAAAAAATATTTTCTAGCTTCGTATTGACGATACGGTCCTAACAAAACTAGTTTCGTCAAATTTCGAGACCGTTTGAAAAATGGCCATTTTCCAGTCGATTAAAATCAACTGAAACTGGTCAAACGCGTTTTCCTTTGCCACGCTCACCTATTGATTCGAAAAATTATGAAATTTGAAACCTAGCAATAATTTGACATCACGGACCCAACAAAAGGGGTTTCGTCGAAATCCGAGGTCATTTGAAAAATGTCCATTTTTAAGGGCCTGAATTCCATAGCGACTATTAAGAATTTTCAACTGGACATATCTTTTGATTCCCGCTATGAAATTTCGATTGGTCGGATTCAATAGAAAGATATTATCAATTAGATCCTATCATTTTTGGTTTCACTAAAATCCAGATTGTTCTGCACCCGGTACATTCAATTGAAGTTTGAAATCGAATTATCGAACGACCGCGCCATTTTCAATTCTATTTTTAATTATATATAAATATTTATATTCTAACGACGACGCGTATAAATATATACGTTCGAATTATATTCAAAATAAATTTCTCGTCAATATTATTTAAAATAATCTATTTTAAATAATCAAAATTCGCTAAAATAAAAAATTTTAAACTGGCCCAGATTTTCGGGTTATTACAATCTCCCCCACTTAAAACTTTTCGTCCCCGAAAAGGAACAAAGTCGAAAGTGGTTTGATCAATCAACTCTACGCTCGATCTGGCTTCCATCCTCCAACTTTTCAGTTTCTGAAAATTTTCAAATTCTTCAAAAATTTGGCTAACACCCTAAATTTTCGAAAAATTTCGCCATAACCTCCCCTGCACCGGGAGCATCGGGGAATTTCAAATAGCTTCCCCGGTCCTTCAGATCTCAAAAAGAAAAGCCAAGCGGCTAGCCAATAGGCTCACAAAATCATCATCACCCAAACAAAACAGTAAATTATGGTAAACATGTACCTATTTGTCGGGCAAACAAATTTTATTCTCTGCTCTAGCCTCCTTGCTATGACCTGTTCAATGTAAGTATATGTATATGCAAGCATATGCGACCAATTTTCAATATAATTCAATATTTGGTTCAATTAGGCTTAATGGTTAAAAATTAGCAAACAAATAGGCAAACAACTCAAACATCAATCAATTAGTGGATTAGAATTTCAAATTCATAATTTTGATACATATACAGAAAATCATGTTTTTGATGCCAATTCACAACAATGTGTTCTAGCTATATAAGTTTTGGTTCTCACACCAGCCTAATGGAAATATATAGAAGTCACACCTTCGAAATATGAACATAAATACTGATGATGTGGCCACATCATCAGAATTATCCCCGGATGTCTAGAATGTGATTCTATATCTATCCAGTATATTAAAACTTCGAATATACGTTCATGACGCGTATACGCGAAATCTATATATACTCGATTATCCATATTCAAAATAAATAAATATTCAAATACGTATAAAACGATTTAAAATTTAAAACAAAATTGTTTTCATTTGAAAAATATACTCTTCACACTCGTTCTAGGATACTACTGATCCTATCTCTAACGAGTAATTCTAATTGGATATTACTAATCCAATATCTGATGAATTCTTTCGTATGGTTCTAATGTGTCTTGTTCTCGAGCTCTGTAAACCAAAGCTCTGATACCAAACTGAAACAACCCGAACTTCCCCGTGAAGGAAAGCACGGATAGAATTGAGGACAACACACATCGGAACGCAGACAGAAGAACATTTCATTGTTATTACAACAATTTCATCAGATACAAGAATATACAGAGTATAAATGAATAAATTACATTCGATAAATATCAGAGATTACAATAAATTACATAGCAGCGGAAAAATAATACAAAAGCACAACTAGAAGTGATACACGGATACAGAGCTTTCCGAGTATCGTTCCAGCTGTAAATCAGGACCCTGTGAATATAAATCTGCAAAACCAAAACTACTAGCTGCCCGTGTGGAAAATGGGAGCACCCAGAGTTTAAGTTAAAACAATAAACTCCAGGTCAGTCATGTGACTGGTGTGAGAACTAAAACAGTTATTAATCTTTATTTTTAAAGTTAGGTAAATCAAGGGACCACGCCGTATAACACGGAACGAGTTTCCTCCCAAGAATACCAGTGCATAGAACAAACAGCGCAATGCTAAATAAAGAAAAATGAAGCTGTTATAAGACCCAGGTCCCATCACACAATGCAACGCAAGCCGGAGGATAGGGTTTTCCCTTATAACAGCCAAAGCATGCTTGATACGTTTAAATCACATTATTTGATACTGTAATAGGTGTATAGTGTCAAAACAATTTCAAATCATAAATATCAATCATAGGCGGCATGGGTACCATCTATCATGTCGCCATACTAGTTCTACAATTAAAACCGCAATATCACGTATTGGAAATTGGATTCCGTCATGAGTCGAGGTAAGGGGCAAGCTCCTCTCCGCGTTCGAGACACTCTAGCAATGCCTCAGGACCCCACTCTGATCCTTTGGAACCTCCAAGGCCGGTCCTCTCTTACTTTTGAGGATTAATTATTCCTGAACACACGTTTCCCGGTCCTTACAGACCTATATACGAGGCGCCTCATATCCAACAACCACACAGGTGAAAAGTATATAAATGTCAGGGCTGGTAGGTCACTGACACCACCCTAGCTAGAAAGAAACGTCGTGCACTCCTTGGGTCCGTATCCCGTTTTTGACTCATACCGAGGTGTGAGGCTCGCAAATTCACGTTATACACAAAGCTACGCCACACAGGCCGTGCTTTGATCATCAACCACAAGACTTTGCTTTTCAACAGAAGCCTTGATCAATTGCCACTTACGCGTGCCACATTGACAATTCACTCCATGCGACTGATGTCCATCGATATACAACCTCTGAGCTCGTACGTCTCAGAGAAGGGCGTTAAGCAAGAGAATAAATTCTCCGCCGCCAAACAGATGTATATTTAATAGAGATCAATCAACACAGAATAAAATCCAATGTCAGACACACAATCCATTTACAAGTTTGTTCTGGGTCTGAACGAAACCGGAGGCACTTTCCTCGCATATCCATCCATCTCCAGGTACGTCTGAACGATAACCAACTGATTCCCTCATCCTGGGTGTACAGCCCAATCAAGATCATCAGTAATCACCCAAACGATGTGAAGACTTCCGGTCTTCAACCACTGTCTTCATCTTCGACATCTCGTCGAATCGGTTATTCAGAATGGGTATAAACCCGGCCTTTCTGAATAACCCACGTATATAATAAACGAATGTTACACAAACACAACAAACGCCTCATTCCAATTCAGAATATTCTTTTATTCACAAAATCACATTCTTAGGGAAATGTTCCCATTAATTTTATCTAAGATAAATTCTTCTAAATTTATCCTATAATCTTCCTTTGGATATCATTCCAAACCATTTTATGGTTTTCCTAACTAGTCGGGATTAGCGAACCACACCGAAGTAATTATTTATTTTATTTCCCAATCCCAACCTATATATCCCATGGAGCAAAACTGGTGATACTCCATTCCTAACACCACGGTGTTATCGGTAAAATTAATTACTATTTCACGTTCAAATCTAATTAAAGATTTAATTATCGCTTTGGAGCAAAACTGGTGATACTCCACTCTCGATCACTTTTCAGATTTGATAATTTAATTATCTATTCACATTTTAATCTAATTAAAGCTCTATTAAAACTACACTTAGTCTTAATTCTTTCAAAAATCAACATCTTGCCTTTAACTGGGTTAAAGAACCAATGTCATCTAAAACACGACTCACGATAAACCCAAATCACATTTGATATTAAATACAAGGCTCTGAATAGAAAATATACCGGCTTATATTCAATATCAAATTCTGAAACCAACAAATATCGTATTGGAAATAACGATATAAATATATCTTTCAAATTCCCATTACCATATCTGCATAGTCACGAAATCCAACATCGAAATACTCCGAAGATAATCTCGATTCAACTCCAGTCCAATCCACGTATTGGGAATATTTGTTATTTTTAAAAATCACTTTCAAATTCAATTTATTTATTTCAAAAATAAATTGATTTTAATTCTAGTTCAAAACTAGTTCATTTCGATAAAAATCTAGGTTTATCTTTTCAAATGTGGAGTTTTTCACCCCAGTTCTTTCCAATTCACATATTATGATTTTACACAAATTATTAATATTTTTAATAATTTTATCAAGGCCCGTACAGTCGATTTCCAACAACGGCCATCGAACTGCACTTACAGCGACCTTTTTCGAATTTGATTTGGACATAATTCCAAATCCAACCGTTAGATTTCAAATTTCTAATATTCATTGGAAAGCTCTTTTCGATACGAACTCAACGGTTCCAGTTTTAGGAGAATCCGACGGTCGGATCTCCCGCAACGTCAATTCGAAGTCAATGGTCGAAATTCACGAACTGCCGCGGAGCGGCGCGTTCTATTCAGGCCATTTTATATATAATATATATATATATATATATTATATATTTCGCCGATTTCCTTTTTAAAACATATTTTATAAATCGTTTTAAATTCGTTTCTAAAACAATTCAACTTCTATATTCAATTTCAATTCGATTTGATTTCAATTCAATTCAAATTCAAATTCGTTTCAATTCAATTCAATTCGAATTTACCTTCTATTTGATTCAATTCGAATTCGTTTCAAATTGATTTCAATTCAATTTCAGTTCGTTTTAAATTTCAATTTCAATTTAATTCAATTTGAATTCATTTTTATTTTATTCGAATTCAAATTCGCTTCCTATTCAATTCGAATTTTAATCTAATTCAATTTGAATTTCATTTCAAAATATTTAATTTTGAAATCACTTTTCAATATTCATTATACAACGAATAAAATCGATATAAATATCGTTCGCGTCAAAATAACGCATCTCTAATCAACACGGCTTTATATTTTCAAAACTTCTTTATTCTATCCAACAAATGAATATTTATCCCATTCAACACATGAATCTATATTTCTTTCAACACACGACTAATCTCAACACATGAGTACTGTCAACACATCACTATTTTTGTTATGTAAAATATTTTATAAAACTATGGTATCTATCGTTTGATTTTAATTAGACTCAAGCGTAAAGTAGATTCTAATCGTAAATATGATAAAGATGTAATTTCTATTATTTAAAACATTTCACTCAACACATGAATAGTTTCAACCCAAAATCATCGTTAACACATGACTATTTTTATATTCAACACATGAATTTTCTTTCATAATATTCATTATTTTCCCGATTGGAATGAGGCCCAATCAATCACCATATAATGTTAATTATATGGATTTTCAGACATCCCACGTATATAATGGCATTGAAAAATAATCAACCATCAACCAAAGTGCACTACACTGTATAAGCATCAAATATAGATATCTGATGCTTATAACAGCCTGTCAATCGACCGATCGACATATTTAATAAATCAGGATGAGTGAACTTCAAATTTCATCCCAACACCCATGTGGGGTTTCAAATAATCAAACACAGATTTTATTGGTGCAGTTGGACGACGTGTAAAATTTATCGACCCAATCGATATCAGTCAAATCAGTGTATATAAACAAATCGGCCGATTTGTTTATAAATATTCATTTATCCACTTTCACGTTAAAAATTATATTTTTAACGATAAACATTTTATTTTAACACATGAATTTCTATTCAGTTCATTTATTCAATAAAATGATATTCTTATTTTTCTAACATATTTTAGAAAATTTCGGCGGCATAACGGCACGATACTAGAAACGGGACAAGGCCTAGCCTTATCCCCGGTCTAGTGAAGGCCCACGCCATTCACACATCAATCAAATTCACCAAACAACCAAATTCAAATCAAATCATATAACTAATTTATGCAACCAAACAATTAAACAAACAAGCCATCCATGGTCTGTGGATGACGGGTGTTGGGTGCTACTAAACACCGTCTGCATCCTAGTATATATTAATTGAAATTTAAAATAAAAGTGAGGAGTTCTCACCTTGGAGATCCACTCCTCCATTATCAATTTCTGAACGGTTCGGATAATGCCAAAAATTCCACTACGACCCTTTCCTGTTGTTCATATTAAAATTTAAATTTTTATTTTTCTATTTCATATATAAAGATCGAATTTTCATTTTATCGCTATAAAAAAAATCACATTTTATTTCAACGCTTATATGGATAAAAATCTCATTTTTATTCTACTTCTTTATAAATAAAAATCAAATTTTTCTATTTTAAAAATATATACTTTCCTTGTCAAAAATATAACCCTTTCATCATCAAAGTTTTAATCTTTTCTCTTTTTCAAAATCAATCATTTCTTTAATATGATAAAAATTATATTTTTTTTAAACCATCCATTATTTTATAAACAATGTTATCTAACATAAAAGCTGATTTGTTTATTTTAAAACAATGCAAACTTTATTTTTCAAACCTCATGCCATTTTAATTTCAATGCTATATATTTTTCAAAGCAAAGTTTATATTTTTCAAAGCAAAGTATATATTTTTCATATTTTAAAACAAAGATATTTTTTTTTAAAACTGAAATTTAGATAGTGTGAATCACATATAAAAAAAAATTAAAATTTAAATAGTGTGAATCACCTTCTTCCTTCGTATACCCTGGAGCCAAAAAGAAACCGTCGAACTCATTTACCACGCCCTAGGGCTTGAATTTTTGTCGCCATCGCCAGCTTGAAAGGGGATCGGAGGCCCCCCCATGAATCGCCGCCGCGAGATTCACCACTGGCCGGAGTTGTGGCCAACTCGACGGCCTACAACGGCCTGAAAACGAGAAGCTCCGGCGCCTCTTTGAGCGCGAATCCAGAGCAGCACACCTCTCGAGAACCCCTCCAACTCGTATGAATTGAAAGACCGGAGGAAGCCCTTTGATTTTCCTGGTTGCGTTTTTAAAATTGTTGAGCGGATTTGAAGGATTTGGATCATGAAGCTTCGAACAATTTCCGTTCGTTCTAAAGGGTGGAGGCGCGGGTTTAAGTCATTTGACCACAAGTGAAAATTTGACCTAGGTTTGACCTATGTTTAGGGTTTTTATAATTTATTTAATTATTATTTTTATTTCCACTAATACCCTTGTATTGATATCAACCCCAAATTAAACCCAACGAGTGTCGCCCCTAGCTAATTACCCCCATTCTGAACACAATGGGATATGCTGCGTAACCCAACTCGGCTGTTACGATCAGTTTTCGTTAAATTTAAAATATAACTCATTATATTGAATTTTAAACGTACATTTCAAATTACCGGGGTCGCATACGAACTTTAAAAATTCTAGAAAAAATATTTTCTAGCTTCGTATTGATGATACGGTCCTAACAAAACTAGTTTCGTCAAATTCCGAGACCGTTTGAAAAATGGCCATTTTCCAGTCGATTAAAATCAACTGAAACATGTCAAACGCGTTTTCCTTTGCCACGCTCACCTATTGATTCGAAAAATTATGAAATTTGAAACCTAGCAATAATTTGACATCACGGACCCAACAAAAGGGGTTTCGTCGAAATCCGAGGTCATTTGCAAAATGTCCATTTTTAAGGGCCTGAATTCCATAGCGACTATTCAGAATTTTCAACTGGACATATCTTTTGATTCCCGCTATGAAATTTCGATTGGTCGGATTCAATAGAAAGATATTATCAATTAGATCCTATCATTTTTGGTTTCACTAAAATTCGGATTGTTCTGCACCCGGTACATTCAATTGAAGTTTGAAATCGAATTATCGAACTACCGCGCCATTTTCAATTCTATTTTTAATTATATATAAATATTTATATTCTAACAACGACGCGTATAAATATATACGTTCGAATTATATTCAAAATAAATTTCTCGTCAGTATTATTTAAAATAATCTATTTTAAATAATCAAAATTCGCTAAAATTGCTAAAATAAAAAAATTTAAACTGGCCCAGATTTTCGGGTTATTACAATCAACCACAAGACCTTGCTTTTCAACAGAAGCCTTGATCATTTTCCACTTAGGCATGCCACACAGGCAATTCATTCCATGCGATGGATATCCATCAATATATAACCCCTGAGCTCGTACGTCTCAGAGGAGGGCGTTAAGCAAGAGAATAAATTCTCCGCCACCAAACAGATATATATTTAAAAGAAATCAATCACACAGACTAAAATCCAATGTCAGACACACAGTCCATTTACAAGTCCGTTCTGGGTCTGAACGAAACCGGAGGCACCTAGTACCCCGCATATCCATCGATCTCCAAGTACGTCTGGACAATCACCAACTGTTTCCATCTTCTTGGGTGTACATCCCAATCAAGATCATCAGTAATCACCCAAACGACGTGAAGACCTCCGGTCTTCGACCACCGTCTTCATCTTCGACTTATAGTCGTATCATTTATTTAGAATGGGGTAATCCCGGTCTTTCTGAACAACTCGCGTATATATATAATAAACACGTGTTACACAAACACAACATACGCCTCATTCCAATTCAGAATATTCTTTTATTCAAATATTCTTATATTTTGGGAAAGGTTCCCATTAATTTTATCAAAGATAAATTCTTTAAATTTATTCTTTAATCTCCTTTGAATATCAATTCAAACTAGTCGAGATTAGCGAACCACACCGGAGTAATCATTTATTTGATTTCCCAATCCCCACCTATTCATCCCATGAAGTAAAACCGGTAATACTTCATATCTAACACCACTGTGTTATCGGTAAATTCAATTACCATTTCACGTTCAAATATAATTAAAGATTTAACTATCGCCTGGAGTAAAATTGTTGATACTCCATTCTCGATCTTTTCAATCTAATTAAAGATTCATTAAAACTCCACTTAGTTTTAATCTTTAACTGGATTAAAGAATCAGTGTCATTTAAAACACGGTTCACGATAAACCCAAGATCACATTCCATTAATTATCGGGTTAAAGAACAAGTGTTATTTAAAACACTGTTCACGATAAACCCAAAAATCAATACCAATTCAATTCCAATTAAATATTATTTAATTGGTACACTTCATTAAATCTAAATAAAAAGATTTAATCTTTTTCTCAACTGGGCTTAAGAACAGTGTTAATGAAGACACCATTCACGACAAACCCAAATCACATTTGATATTAAATACAAGGCTCTGAATAGAAAATATATCGGCTTATATTCAATATCAAATTCTACGACCAACAAATATCGTATTGGAAATAACGATATAAATATGTCTTTCAAATTTCCATAACAATATCTGTGTAATTACGAAATCCAACATCGAAATAATCCAAAGACAATTTCGATTCAAATCCATTCCAATTGAATTATTGGAAATTCTAGTTACTTTTGAAACCCTTTTCAAATTCAATTTATTTATTTAAAAATAAATAGAATTATAATTCTAGTTCAAAACTAGTTCATTTCGATAAAAATATATTTTTATCTTTTCAAATATGGAGTTTTTCATCCCAATTCTTCCCAAATCATTTCTTATTATTTTACACAAATTATTACTATTTTTAATAATTTTATCAAGGCCCGTACAGTCGATTTCCATCAACGGCCATCAAACTGCACTTACATCGACCTTTTCCAAATTTGATTTGGACATCATTCCAAATCCAACCGTTAGATTTCAAATTTCTAATATTCGTTAGAAAGCTCTTTTCGATACGAACCCAACGGTTCTGGTTTCAGGAGAATCCGACGGTCGGATCTCCCGTAATATCCGTTCGAAGCCAATGGTCGAAATTCGCGAACTGCCGCGGCGCGGCGCGTTCTATTCAGGCCATTATATATATATATATAATATATAATATATACTTCGTCGATTTCCCTTTAAAACGTATTATATAAATCATTTTAAATTCGTTTTCAAAACGATTTCAACTTCATTTTCAAATTCAAATCAAAATTGAATTTTTTTGCAATATAATTTCGTTTTAAATTCGTTTCAAATTGATTTCAATTCAAATCGATTTTGAATTCAATTTCTGTTCGGTTTCAATTCAATTTAAATTTCAAATTAATTCAATTTCAATTCGAATTCAGTTCATTTCAATTCTATTCAATTTCAACTCTATTCAATTTCAATTCGAATTCATTTCTATTCAAAATATCAGATTTTGAAATCACTTTCGATGTTCATTATAAAATGAATAAAATCGATATAAATATCATTCACGTCAAAATGACGTAAATCTAATCAACACAGCTTCATATATTTCTATTTTCAAATGTTCTATTTCAAATATTTCTATTCAAATATTTCTATTCAAATATTTTATTTCAAAACTGGAATGAGGCCCAATCAATTACCATATAATGTTAATTATATGGATTTTCTACAACACATGTATACAATAACAACGATGAATAATCAACCATCATCCAAAGTGCATTCTACACTGTATAAGCCTCAAATATAAATATTCAATGCTTATAACAGTCTGTCAATCAATCGATCGACATATAACTAAAAAATCGGGATTAGTGTACGTCAAATATCATCCCAATACCCGTGTGGGGTTTCAAATCAACAAACACAGATTTTTATTTGTGTAGTTGGGCGATGTGTAAAATTTATCGTCCCAATCAATATCAGTCAAATGTGTGTATATAAACTAATCGTTCGATTTGTTTATATTAATTTATTTCATTTCATATACACGTTAAAAGTTCTATTTTTAACTATAAAGTATTTTCCACTATAAAATATTTTATTTTATCTATATAAATATTTTATTTCATTTCACATCACATCACACAATCAACTACACATCAAAATCCAACAAACAAGCATACAAGCCGTCCATGGTCTGTGGACGACGGGTATCGAGTGCTACTAAACACCGCCTGCATCCTAGTATATATTTTAACTAGAAAAATAAATTAAAGGCGAGAAATTCTCACAGAATTGCTAATCCAATCCCATGACTCTTCTTATGTAGAAATCTCCGACGTTTCTCCTTTCATCACTTTCGTCATCCGTATTCACTACATATATAAAAATTGAATTTTTACTTTGCTATCCAATATATAAAAATCGAATTTTTACTTTGCTATTCAATATATAAAAATCGAATTTTTACTTTGCTATTCAATATATAAAAATCGAATTTTTCCTTTGCTATCCAATATATAAAAATCGAATTTTTACTTTGCTATTCAATCTATAAAAATCGAATTTTTACTTTGCTATTCAATCTATAAAAATCGAATTTTTACTTTGCTATTCCATCTATAAAAATCGAATTTTTACTTTGCTATTCCATATATAAAAATCGAATTTTTACTTTGCTATCCAATATATAAAAATCGAATTTTTACTTTGCTATCCAATATATAAACATCGAATTTTTACTTTGCTATTCAATCTATAAAAATCGAATTTTTATCTCCTCTATCTTATAAAAATCATATTTTTAATCTACTCAAACATCACCTCTTTTTATGATTCAAAATCATAGCTTTACTCCTATACAAATCAAATTGTTATGAAAAATATAACCTTTATATTACCATTTAACTATAAAAATCAGATTCTTTACTTCGTCGTTTTCATGATAAAATCAAATGTTTATAAACTGTATTTCATATAAAATCTGATTTATATTTTCCCATAACAAAATACATTAAATAGACAAAATAAAATAATAGAAATAAATTAAAATTAAGACTTACAACGGATTAGCAGAAGGGGGGTCTGCTGCGACGATGGACGGTCGGATGGGCGGCGGAGCTGGTGGAAGGGGGCAGCAGTGGAATGGTGGTGGTGGCGAAGGGTCTCAGTGGGTTTTTGGGGCTGTTTATGGGCGGATTGCGGTTTAGAAAGAGGTCGGAGGGAGAGGGGGGTCGGAGGGAGTGGAGCTGGTCTGTGGGCGGTGCAGCTAGGTGGCGGCAGGCCTCTGATGGCTGGAGGCGGCGGCTACCAGGGGATTTAGGGCGGGTTTGACACGGAGGAGTTTGGGGGAGGAAGGAGAAGAGGAGGGAGGACCTGGAGGGGGGAAGAAGCGGCGGGGTCAGAGGGGTGCGGCGGTGGAGGCGCCGGAGGCGGCGGATGTGGGGGGCGATTTCCTCCTTCGTGCGTTTTTTTTCTTTGGTTCGAATCTGAACGGGAGAGGGAGGAAAGAGAAATGGAGAGGGTTGACCAAACATAGAGATATATATTTTTAATTTTCAAAAAGCAAATTTTTATTTCGAACTTGAAACGAGACCCACCGCTTGTCGTCCATAGCTAATTACCCCCATTCCGAACACAATGGGATATGTATCGTAAGCTGATTCGATCGTTTCGATCAGTTTTCGTCAAAATCAAAATATAACTCTATATATTGAATTTGAACGCGCATTTCAATTTACTGGGGTCACATACTAACTAGAAAAATTCCCGAAAAATATTTTCTAGCTTCGTATTAACGATACGGTCCTAACAAAACTAATTTCGTCAAATTCTGAGACCATTTGAAAAATGGCCATTTTCCAGTCGATTAAAATCAACTGAAACTGGTCAAACGCGTTTTCCTTTGCCACGCTCACATATTGATTCGAAAAATTACGAAATTTGAAACCTAGCAATAATTTGACATCGCGGATCCAACAAAAGTGGTTTCGTCGAAAACCGAGGTCGTTTGCAAAATTTTCATTTTTAAGGGCCAGAATTCCATAGCACTATTCTGAATTTTCAACTGGACATATCTTTTTATTCCCGCTTTGAAATTTCGATTTCTCGGATTCGTTGGAAAGATATTCTCAATTAGATTCCATTATTTTTGGTTTTACTAAAATCCGGTTTATTTTGCACCCGGTACATTCATTTGAAGTTTGAAATCGAATTATCGAACTACCGCGCTATTTTCAATTCCTTTTATAATTTAAAATAAATATTTATATTCTAACGACGATCTATATAAATATATTCGTTCGAATTCTATTCAAAATAAATTTCTCGTCGTTATTATTTAAAATAATCTATTTTAAATAATCAAAATTCGCTAAAATTGCCAAAATAAAAATTTTAAACTGGCCCAGATTTTCAGGTTATTACAATCTCCCCCACTTAAAACTTTTCGTCCCCGAAAAGGAACGAAGCCGAAAGTTGTTTTACAAACCAACTCAACTTTCAAATTTTTATTATGGCTTAAGTTCTTCAACTTTTCAGTTTCTAAGAACTTTTCAAAAATTTCAAAAATTTGGCTAACACCCTAAATTTTCGAAAAATTTCGCCATAACCTCCCCTGCACCGGGAGCACGGGAAAATCCCGAAATTGCCATACAGGCCTTCTGATCTCAAAAAGAAAAAGAAAAAGCCAATCGGCTCATAAAATCATCATCACCCAAACAAAATAGTAGATTATAGTAAACATGTACCTATTTGTCGGGCAAACAAATTTTATTCTCTGCTCTAGCCTCCTTGCTATGACCTGTTCAATGTAAGTACATGTATATGCAAGAAAATGCGACCAAATTTCAATACAATTCAATATTTGATTCAATTTGGCTATATGGTACAAATTTTAATTAATCAATCAATAATCAACAACACAACCATCAATCAATTAGTTGATTAGCTTTTCAAATTCATAACTTTGATATGTAGTAAAAAAAAATCAGATTTTTGATGCCAAATCACAACAATAAGCCCTATCTAGTTTCGGTTCTCACACCAGTCAATTGGAAATATATAGAAATCTCACTTTCGTCGCTCGAAAATAAATACTGGCGATGGTGCCCCGTCACCAGAATTATTCCCGGGCACTAGAGGGATTCTATATCTATCCAGTACATTGAAACTTCAAATACACGTTTGCAAGACATATATGCAAAATCTTTATATATTGGATTGTCCCAATTCATTTAAAATAAATATTCAAATACGAATAATTGATTTAAATTTCAAAACAAAACTTGTTTTCATTTTAATAATATACTCTTCACACTCGTTCTAGGATACTACTGATCCCATCTCTAACGAGTCATTCCCATTGGATATTACTAATCCAATATCTGAAGAATTCTTTCGTATGGTTCTAATGTGCCTTGTTCTTTGAGCTTTGTAAACCAAAGCTCTGATACCACGCTGAAACGACCCGAACTTCCCCGGTCTCCGAAGAGAAGAGAAAGAACGAATTGTTTTGAGAACACGACAAAATAAAAGGCAGACGGGAGAACATTTCAGTGTTAATTACAACAATTCCATCAGAATACAAGAATATACAGAGTATAAACAAATTTTATACAACAGAAAATATTAGAGATTACAATAAATTACATAGCAGCGGAAAATAATACAATACACAACTAGAATAGATATACGGATACAAAGCTTTCCGGATATCGTTCCAGCTGTAAACCAGGATCCTGTGAATATAAATCTGCAAAACCAAAACTACTAGCTGCCCGTGTCGAAAATAAGGGCACCCAGAGTTTAGGTTAAAACAATAAACTCCAGGTCAGTCATGGGACTGGTGTGAGAACAAAAAAAGTTGTAAATCTTTATTTAAAGTTAGGTAAATCAAGGGACCATGCCGTATAACACGGAACGGGTTTCCTCCCAAGAATACCAGTGTATAAAACAAACAGCGCAATGCTAAATAAAGAAAAATGAAGCTATTATAAGACGCAGATCCTATCACACAATGCAACGCAAGCCGGGGGATAGGGTTTTCCCTTATAATAACCAAACATGCTTAGTACGTTTAAAACAAATCATTTGATACTATTATACGTGTATAGTGTATAAAACAACTTCAAATCATAATGTCGCTATACTGGGCTCTACAATCAAAACCGCAAATGTCACGTATTTGGAAATTGGATTTCCATCTATGAACCGAGGCCAGGGATCGTCCTCTACCGATTCGAGACGCTCCAGCCCGTGTCTCAAGACCCAGACTCAGGTGGGCCCTTGGAGCGACAGGGCCGGTCCACCGATGTGGATTAAAATGCCTGAACAATGCGTTTCCCCACCCTATGGGTTGTCAATGAGCCAACGAATGACTCCATCGGACCCGGATCGTCCGATCAAACCGAGGCGCCTCGCATCAACAACAACCACATAAGTCAAACTCGTCAGGGCGTGTAAAACCACCGACGCCACTTCTAGCTAGAAAGAAACGCATGTCCTACCTGAGGTCCGTCTCCCATTTTTGGTTCATACCAGGTGTGAAACTCACGAAGTAAACGTTACACAAAGCTACGCCACAAAGGCCGTGCTTCGACCATCAACCACAAGACTTTGCTTTTCAACAGAAGCCTTGATCATTTGCCACTTAGGCATGCCACACAGGCAATTCATTCCATGCGATGGATATCCATCAATATATAACCCCTGAGCTCGTACGTCTCAGAGAAAGGCGTTAAGCAAGAGAATAAATTCTCCACCGCCAAACAGATATATATTTAAAAGAAATCAATCACACAGACAGAAATCCAATGTCAGACACACAGTCCATTTACAAGTCCGTTCTGGGTCTGAACGAAACCGGAGGCACCTAGTACCCCGCATATCCATCGATCTCCAAGTACGTCTGGACAATCACCAACTGTTTCCATCTTCTTGGGTGTACATCCCAATCAAGATCATCAGTAATCACCCAAACGACGTGAAGACCTCCGTTCTTCGACCACCGTTTTCATCTTCGACTTATCGTCGTATCAGTTATTCAGAATGGTGTAATCCTGGTCTTTCTGAACAACACGCGTATATATATAATAAACACAAGTTACACAAACACAACATACGCCTTATTCCAATTCAGAATATTCTTTTATTCAAATATTCTTATATTTTGGGAAAGGTTCCCATTAATTTTATCAAAGATAAATTCTTTAAATTTATTCTTTAATCTCCTTTGAATATCAATTCAAACTAGTCGGGGTTAGCGAACCACACCGGAGTAATCATTTATTTTATTTCCCAATCCCCACCTATTCATCCCATGAAGTAAAACTGGTAATACTTCATATCTAACACCACGATGTTATCGGTAAATTCAATTACCATTTCACGTTCAAATCTAATTAAAGATTTAACTATCGCAATTGGTGATACTCCATTCTCGATCTTTTCAATCTAATTAAAGATTCATTAAAACTCCACTTAGTTTTAATCTTTAACTGGGTTAAAGAATCAATGTCATTTAAAACACGGTTCACGATAAACCCAAGATCACATTCCATTAATTATCGGGTTAAAGAACAAGTGTTATTTAAAACACTGTTCACGATAAACCCAAAAATCAATACCAATTCAATTCCAATTAAATATTATTTAATTGGTACACTTCATTAAATCAAAATAAAAAGATTTAATCTTTTCTCAACTGGGCTTAAGAACAGTGTTAATGAAGACACCATTCACGACAAACCCAAATCACAATTGATATTAAATACAAAGCTCTGAATAGAAAATATATCGGCTTATATTCAATATCAAATTCTACGACCAACAAATATCGTATTGGAAATAACGATATAAATATGTCTTTCAAATTTCCATAACAATATCTGTGTAATTACGAAATCCAACATCGAAATAATCCAAAGACAATTTCGATTCAAATCCATTCCAATTCAATTATTGGAAATTCTGGTTACTTTTGAAACTCTTTTCAAATTCAATTTATTTATTTAAAAATAAATAGAATTATAATTCTCGTACAAAACTAGTTCATTTCGATAAAAATCTATTTTTATCTTTTCAAATATGGAGTTTTTCATCCCAATTCTTCCCAAATCATTTCTTATGATTTACACAAATTATTACTATTTTTAATAATTTTATCAAGGCCCGTACAGTCGATTTCCATCAACGGCCATCGAACTGCACTTACAGCGACCTTTTCCAAATTTGATTTGGACATAATTCCAAATCCAACCATTAAATTTCAAATTTCTAATATTCGTTAGAAAGCTCTTTTCGATACGAACCCAACGGTTCCGGTTTCAGGAGAATCCGACGGTCGGATCTCCCGTAATATCCGTTCGAAGCCAATGGTCGAAATTCGCGAACTGCCGCGGCGCGGCGTGTTCTATTCAGGCCATTATATTATATATATAATATATACTTCGTCGATTTCCCTTTAAAACGTATTATATAAATCGTTTTAAATTCGTTTTCAAAATGATTTCAACTTCATTTTCAAATTCAAATCAAAATTTAATTTTTTCCAATATAAATTCATTTTAAATTCATTTCAAATTGATTTCAATTCAAATTGACTTTGAATTCAATTTCAGTTCGGTTTCAATTCAATTTGAATTTCAAATTAATTCAATTTCAATTCGAATTCATCTCAATTCATTTCAATTCCATTCAATTTCAATTCTATTCAATTTCAATTCGAATTCATTTCGATTTAATTTCAATTCGAATTCATTTCTATTCAAAATATTAGATTTTGAAATCACTTTCGATGTTCATTATAAAATGAATAAAATCGATATAAATATCATTTACGTCAAAATGGCGTAAATCTAATCAACATGGCTTCATATATTTCTATTTTCAAATGTTCTATTTCAAATATTTCTATTCAAATATTTCTATTCAAATATTTTATTTCAAAACTGGAATGAGGCCCAATCAATTACTATATAATGTTAATTATATGGATTTTCTACAACACATGTATACAATAACAACGATGAATAATCAACCATCATCCAAAGTGCATTCTACACTTTATAAGCATCAAATATAAATATTCAACACTTATAACAGTCTGTCAATCAATCGGTCGACATACAACTAAAAAATCGGGATTAGTGTACGTCAAATATCATCCCAATACCGGTGTGGGGTTTCAAATCAACAAACACAGATTTTTATTTGTGTAGTTGGGCGATGTGTAAAATTTATCGTCCCAATCAATATCAGTCAAATGTGTGTATATAAACAAATCATTCGATTTGTTTATATTAATTTATTTCATTTCATATACACGTTAAAAATTCTATTTTTAACTATAAAGTATTTTCCACTATAAAATATTTTATTTCATCTATATAAATATTTTATTTCATTTCACATCACATCACACAATTAACTACACATCAAAATCCAACAAACAAGCATACAAGCCGTCCATGGTCTGTGGACGACGGGTGTCGGGTGCTACTAAACACCGTCTGCATCCTAGTATATATTTTAACTAGAAAAATAAATTAAAGGTGAGAAATTCTCACAGAATTGCTAATCCAATCCCACGACTCTTCTTATGTAGAAATCTCCGCCGTTTCTCCTTTCATCACTTTCGTCATCCGTATTCACTACATATATAAAAATCGAATTTTTACTTTGCTATCCAATATATAAAAATCGAATTTTTACTTTGCTATGCAATATATAAAAATCGAATTTTTACTTTGCTATTCAATATATAAAAATCGAATTTTTACTTTGCTATCCAATATATAAAAATCGAATTTTTACTTTGCTATTCAATCTATAAAAATCGAATTTTTTACTTTGCTATTCAATCTATAAAAATCGAATTTTTACTTTGCTATTCCATCTATAAAAATCGAATTTTTACTTTGCTATTCCATATATAAAAATCGAATTTTTACTTTGCTATCCAGTATATAAAAATCGAATTTTTACTTTGCTATCCAATATATAAAAATCGAATTTTTACTTTGTTATCCAATATATAAAAATCGAATTTTTACTTTGCTATTCAATCTATAAAAATCGAATTTTTATATCCTCTATCTTATAAAAATCATATTTTTAATCTACTCAAACATCACCTCTTTTTATGATTCAAAATCATAGCTTTACTCCTATACAAATCAAATCTTTTTGTTATGAAAAATATAACCTTTATATTACCATTTAACTATAAAAATCAGATTCTTTACTTCGTCGTTTTCATGATAAAATCAAATGTTTATAAACTGTATTTCATATAAAATCTGATTTATATTTTCCCATAACTAAATACATTAAATAGATAAAATAAAATAATAGAAATAAATTAAAATAAAGACTAACAACGGCTTAGCAGAAGGGGGAGGGGGTCTGCTGCGGCGATGGACGGTCGGATGGGCGGCGGAGTTGGTGGAAGGGGGCAGCAGTGGAATGCTGGTGGTGGCGAAGGGTCTCAGTGGGTTTTTGGGGCTGTTTATGGGTGGATTGCGGTTTAGAAAGAGGTCGGAGGGAGAGAGGGGGTTGGAGGGAGTGGAGCTAGTCTGTGGGTGGTGCAGCTAGGTGGCGGAGGGCCCCTGATGGCTGGAGGCGGCGGCCACCATGGGATTTAGGGCGGGTTTGACACGGAGGAGTTTGGGGGAGGGAGGAGCTGGAGGGGGGAGGGGAGAAGCGGCGGGGTCAGAGGGGTGCGGCGGTGGAGGCGCCGGAGGCGGCGGATGTGGGGGGCAATTTCCTCCTTCGTGCATTTTTTTTTTCTTTGGTTCGTATCTGAACGGGAGAGGGAGGAAAGAGAAATGGAGAGGGTTGACCAAACATAGAGATATATATATTTAATTATTTTTAATTTTCAAAAAGCAACTTTTTATTTCGAACTTGAAACGAGACCCACCGCTTGTCGTCCATAGCTAATTACCCCCATTACGGACACAATGGGATATGTATCGTAAGCTGATTTGATCGTTTCGATTAGTTTTCGTCAAAATCAAAATATAACTCTATATATTGAATTTGAACGCGCATTTCAATTTACTGGGGTCACATACTAACTAGAAAAATTCCTGAAAAATATTTTCTAGCTTCGTATTGACAATACGGTCCTAACAAAACTAATTTCATCAAATTCTGAGACCGTTTGAAATATGGCCATTTTCCAGTCGATTAAAATCAACTAAAACTGGTCAAACGAGTTTTCCTTTGCCACGCTCACATATTGATTCGAAAAATTATGAAATTTGGAACCTAGCAATAATTTGACATCGCGGATCCAACAAAAGTGGTTTCGTCGAAAACCGAGGTCGTTTGCAAAAATTCCATTTTTAAGGGCCAGAATTCCATAGCGACTATTCTGAATTTTCAACTGGACATATCTTTCGATTCCCGCTATGAAATTTTGATTTCTCGGATTCGTTGGAAATATATTCTCAATTAGATTCCATTATTTTTGGTTTCACTAAAATCCGGTTTATTTTGCACCCGGTACATTCATTTGAAGTTTGAAATCGAATTATCGAACTACCGCGCCATTTTCAATTCCTTTTATAATTTAAAATAAATATTTATATTCTAACGACGATCAATATAAATATATTCGTTCGAATTCTATTCAAAATAAATTTCTTGTCGTTATTATTTAAAATAATCTATTTTAAATAATCAAAATTCGCTAAAATTGCCAAAATAAAAAATTTAAACTAGCCCAGATTTTTGGGTTATTACAGAAAACGTGTATGAAATGAACACATGAGTTTTACACTTTGGTTACAGATTATTAGTTGGTTGGTAAATCACTCTCACTACAAAATAAATACATTTTTGATAGTTTTTAACATGTGTGCTATGTCATAATTAATCATTGGTTTAATTTTAATTTTTTCACATACAACATTGAATATGTAACACCCCACCTCCGCCAGGGTGGCTCTTGCAAGCACTCTGACTTTGGAGGGGCGTTTGAATCAGGTAAACATGCATAATGATATATCAAGGCAGAACAGGAACATATGTATATATGTAAGCAGAGTAAATAACATAGATAAAACAGCGGAAGATTTCAAACCATTTCAAAACCAGTCAGGTACAACATAATGTCAACTTTCCAAATAAACAAGTCTAGATAAAACAACATCAACTGAAAAACTGAAATACATAAGTACTAATCCCCAAAAGAAGTGATAGCCATAGCTAGCTTCATGTCAAACCGTACATGAGCTAAATCCCTTAAGCAAGTGGTCAGAAATCCAAGCTAAGCTCCAATATTCCCTCCCTGAGAACCAGGGGGGGGGAACGGAAGAAAAGAGGCGAAAGAAAACAGGTCAGTCAAAAAGGCTGAGTAAGCCCTACTACAATCAATGTAAACTGATAAAGTTAACTGGCATGAGAAGCAGGTATGATCATAAGGATAACAACATACTAGCATGGTGATTAACTAACAAGGTAGATAAAGGTGTCATCGCATAATCAGGTTTAAGGTTTTGCACCACAGGTGTACTAGCAAACTAACATGACTTGAATAAACAAGTATTGATCCCTTGGCCCAAGCTTTGGCCCAATAACATGAAATGACCCTAATGCAAGGTCCAACCAAACGGTCTAATCGATCGGCTCCCTAAGCCTAACTCGTCACGTGTTGGTGTCAATACGGCCCAAACATAATTGTAGTCGAACTGTGCCGGGTCCACCCTTCGGGTGTATCAAGCCCTAGGGTGCCAACCCCTGGACACCATAAACATGAGTGCACAGTCTCGATCTACTGGTACCCATGGGTGACTTCTCCAAATACGGACTACGTGCACGACCATAGTCCTTCCGGAACTACATCGGCGTACCACCCGGCCGTCGTTTATTTGGTCGCTTACCTCCAGCCCAGTAATCGTGCCCCCTCCCTAGCCTAGTCCCTAGGGCCTTAGTGATACCAATTTTTGGGGATTACTGCGGAGTGGGCCCCCATTGCTAGGATTTTCTAGTGGGTTAAGTACGGTTTAACCCTCTTGCTAATCATGGATTAACTTGGTTAAGTGTAACGATGAGTTCACGACTTAACCCTGCTTAATCTACCAAGCCCAAATTGGTTAAGTATTAAGTGGACCATGACTTAACCCTAATCACGAGGCATTAATTAATTTAATGCGCCTTAACCTCTCACATTAGACCTTGTTGTGGTTACTAGTTAAGCCGGGCGGGTCCGGGTAGCTTTACACCACAACTTGGTCTAACCTCGGGTTCAAGGTACAACATGGCCAACTTCTCACATTGGGTCCTATTGTTTGTAGCAACTAGTTAGGTCGGTCGGTTCCGGGTAGGTTTACGCTACAAACTCAACCCAACCTCGAGTTGGTCACACTTATCTTTTCTAAGTGTCATGTCCATCATGTTTCCAAAACATGTTACAAGTTTTCAAGCAATTGGGTAGACCTAACTTAATAGGTAAATTCCCAATGGGTAGACCTAACTTAATAGGTAAATTCCCAAGCTTATGTTTTATGTCTTTTAAGTTTACCCAACCCCAAACGCAATCCCATCGCTTACATATCGCTATAGCGCATAAAGGATAGAAAGAGGGAACTTGGCATAATCATGACATAAAGGTATTGAAGCCACAAGTTCAACATGGTGGCATATGAAATGTTCATGTGTTCATATACTTGCATATTACATATTTTGGCCTCAAAAGCATGCATAAAACCAAACTTAGCATATTGGTGATACATGGTGATAAATGACATGTAGAAATGGCCATAAGTTCGCATTTAGCCTCACATGCAAGTTATCATAAGGGATATGGTAACTTACATGTTGCCAAAATGCAACCTTTGGCATAAAGCTTGAAGCTTTATGTTCACAAACCCAAGATAAGCTTGCATAACATGATAGCATGAACAAAATGTTCAACCCAAACTTGCATAGCATAACTTGCATATCATATGACAACTTGCATATCAAACTTGCATAACATAACATGATGAACTTGCATATCATATCATATCATATCATAGCATACTTGCATAACATGATAAACTTGCATATTACATCATAGAAATCTTGCATAACATGATAAACTTGCATATTACATCATAGAAAACTTGCATAACATGATAAACTTGCATATTACATCATAGAAAACTTGCATAACATGATAAACTTGCATATTACATCATAGAAAACTTGCATAACATGATAAACTTGCATATTGCATCATAGAAAACTTGCATAACATGATAAACTTGCATATTACATCATAGAAAACTTGCATATCATACATTTAACTTTAAAGTTTAAGTATGAAAGTAGAATAGGGCTTACAATGCTTAAGAAGTCACAAAAATATGACAAAGCCCTTATGAAATCAATTAAACCCAAAATGCAAGCAAAACCCTTGAACCAAAATGATCAAGACTCTTTCTTTATGATGCAAATATATAAACTTGACTTGAATGCAAGCTAATGATGCTCATACAAGTTTGAAAACACTTGTATGCATGGAAAATCACTTAGGAATTTATTTAGGAATTTTATGAAGAGAGTGGAGGCCATGAGAGGATTGATTTTGCCATAGTTTAGTTGTATGAATGAATAATGATGATTTAGGGTAGGTTAGGGTCTTATTTATAGATTAGGCAAGTGTTTTAGGCCATAGGATTAAACCCTAGTTCCAATCTCAACCCTCAAAACCGAATCTGGCCCCCAAGCTCAACACAATCTCAAAATGATGCACCAGGCTAAACAGCCCGGCTGGACCAAGTCGACAGCCAAGTCGACAGGGCTGTCGACTTGGGTCCAACCAAGTCGACTCCCAAGTCGACAGGGCTGTCGACTTGGGTGTTCTGGCGGGAATTCTCCCGCCTGGCCCAAACTGGCCCAAATTTTCAAATTCAAACTTGAATTTGAAATCTGTTTTTGCTTTGGAATTTTCTGAAAACTTCGTTGGGCCTTAATCGGGTCATACGGACTCCAATTTTCGAAAACTCGGACTCTATTTCGCGTATTTTTCCGAGACGAACGCAATGGCATAGCCCGTTTCCCTTGATTCAGATTTTAGAATTAAATTCTGCCTCGATTCACGTTATTACAGATTATTGAAAATACGGGTTGTTACATTCTCCCCTCCTTAAAGGATTTCGTCCCCGAAATCTTCAAGTTAGGAAGAACGTATACTACCATCCAACATCCATCTACTCAAAACATCATCCACGAGCAAGCATTGTCCTTACAAGATTCTAAATGTTGTATGAACATATGCAAAGGTGTGTGTATATGTACTTATCTAATGCAAATATCATCAATGCAAATTATGTTAGTGAAATGAATCCATATGTATGCAATTCCTAACATAATGTATAGTGTCTATATGTGTGCACATAACATACATCCATATGCAACATCCATGTGATAACACAAAAAATTTCATCCATGAATAAGCATAAACACTCATGCATATGCAATATGAGGAGTGTGTGAGCCGATCTAGTGCCTAACGTGTATAATGCATCCACGAGTAACCACTTGCAAACACTTGCAACCACTTGCAACCATCAAGCATAACATGTTTCAAACACATGTTTCATCCAAAGGGTTTCTACCTAAGGTTCTCATGACAAGATTAACACGATAAACTAGATAAACATGGATAGCAAAGAGAAAGATATGCTAACAAAGAAAAGAGATTGAGAGTGTACCCTCAAAAAGGAATGGATAAAGCCCACGCATCTTCTCCTCGGTTTCCCAAGTCGCGTCTTCTTCGGCTTCACCCCATTGAACCTTCACCAACTTGACCTCTCGATTCCTTAGCTTCTTGGTCTCCGTCCCCAAGATACGAATCGGAGCTCTCCTCAAAGTAGCCTCTTTCTCAACTTCCACATCTTTCAGAACACTTGGCTCAACAACCTCTGCTGATTCATGTAAACACTTCCGGAGATGCGAGACATGAAAAACATCGTGTACTCTGGCAAGCTTCTCGGGCAACCTCACTCTATAAGCCATCTGCCCGATCCTCTCTATAATAGGGAATGGTCCAACAAACCTCGGTGCTAACTTCCCAACGGCTCCAAATCGGACCACATTTCGCAAAGGAGAAACCTTCACGAAAACCATATCCCCAACATCAAACTCCAGATCAGTTCTTCGCTTATCAGCATAGGATTTCTGTCGGTCTTGGGCCGCTTTCATCGTTCTCCGAATCAACTCGATCTTCTCGGATGTATCTCTGATCATATCAGGCCCAAGTATAAGCTCATCTGTAGTCTCCCACCAACATGTAGGCGACTTGCACGGCCTCCCATATAAAGCTTCGAATGGTGCCATCCCTATGCTTGCCTGATAACTGTTATTATATGCAAACTCAACAAGAGGAAGATGGTCTTCCCAAGTACCACCAAAATCCAGAATACAAAGCCTCAACAGATCCTCGAGTACCCTATTCACCCTTTCGGTTTGACTGTCCGTCTGTGGGTGATAAGCCGTACTTAGATTCAACCTCGTGCCCATGGCTTCTTGCAAGCTATTCCAGAATTGACTTGTAAAGATTGGGTCACGGTCACTGACTATACTAGAAGGGACTCCATGTAGTCTCACAATCTCACGAAGATATACAGACGCTAGCCAAGATGCGGTCCTCTTGCTCTTCACTGGAATGAAATGAGCACTCTTCGTAAGTCTATCCACAATAACCCAAATGCTCGTATTCCCTTTCCTTGACCTTGGTAGCCCATCGATAAAATCCATGGAAATACTCTCCCACTTCCAAAGTGGAACGTCTAGCGGATGCAATAGCCTACCGGGCTTCTTCGACTCGGCCTTGACTTGCTGGCAAATGATACATCTAGAGACAAACTCTGCCACATCCTTCTTCATCCCAGGCCAAAAGAAAATACGCTTCATATCTTTATACATCTTATCTCCGCCCGGATGTATAGTCAACTTAGAGCGATGCGCTTCCTCAAGAACTTTTCTTACTAAATCTTCTATCATTGGAACACATAACCTTCCATCTCTCCTCAGCCAACCCTTGTCATCAATAGAATATCGAGCGAGATGACTAGACGCCTCTCCTCAAATCAGCTTATCCATAATCTCAACTATCTGAGGGTCTTCTCTCTGCGAAGCCCCAACTTGATCAAGAAGGGTAGGTCTGAGTTCCAGAGATGCTAAAGAACCGGTCATCGACTCAATCGCCAAAGAGAAATCAAAGGTTGCCACATACTCTAAATTCTTCATCTCAACGAATAGAGGACTCAGAGTCAACCTTCTTCTACTCAATGCATCTGCTACCACATTCCCCTTGCCGGGGGTATAAGCTATCTCAAAATCATAGGATGCCAAGAATTCCATCCATCTTTGCTGCCTCAGATTCAGATCCTTCTGAGAAAAGAGATACTTCAATGACTTGTGATCGGTATAAAGCTCAAATCTTTCCCCCAGAAGATAATGGCGCCAAGCCTTGAGTGCATATACTATTGCTGCCAACTCTAAGTCATGAGTGGGATAATTCTTCTCATGCACTTTGAGTTGTCTACCGCCAAAGCATATCACCCTTCCTTCTTGCATCAAAACAGCTCCTAACCCCGTGCCACATGCATCGGTGTATACCGTAAATAACTTCCCTCCATCGGGCAAAGCTAGAACAGGTGCTGATGTGAGAGCTCTCTTGAGCTTCTGAAAAGCAAGCTCACATTCTATGCTCCAAGCAAAAACTAAATTCTTCTTCGTCAATTTAGTGAGAGGAGCGGAAATCTTCGCGAAGTCCTTGATAAACTTCCGGTAAAAACCTGCAAGACCTAGAAAACTTCTCACTTCGGTTGCATTCCTTGGAGTCTTCCAATCCTGAACTGCAACTACCTTAGCGTGATCCACCGCTAAGCCTTGATTAGATACTATATGCCCAAGGAATCTAACTTCCCTTCTCCAAAAGTGACACTTGGAGAACTTGGCCTTCAACTGATGCGCTCTAAGCATATCCATCACCTCCACGAGGTGCCTTGCGTGCTCTTCCTCATCCTTAGAGAAGATCAGAATATCATCTACGAAGACCACGACAAACTTGTTTAAGAACTCCCTGAACACCCTACTCATCAAGTCCATGAAATATGCGGGTGCATTAGTCAAGCCGAACGGCATGACAAGCCATTCGAAGAATCCATCTGGAGTTCTGAACGCAGTCTTGTCTATACTATCTTCAGCTACCCTGAGTTGATGGAATCCAGTAGCAAGATCAAGCTGAGAGAAAACAGAAGCACCGACAAGCTGGTCAAAGAGATCATCAATCCTCGGTAACGGGTGTCTGTTCTTCTTAGTCAGCTTATTCAACTCTCGATAGTCAACACAAAGTCGGAGAGAACCATCTGCCTTGGTAGCAAATACCACAGGCGCTCCCCATTCAGATATACTTCGTCTAATGAAGTTCTTCTCAAGCAACTCCTTCACTTGCTTACTTAGCTCCCGCCTTTCACGCGGAGCCATGTGCCGAACGGGCAAAGAAACCGGCTTTGCATTATCCACCAGATAAATGCGGAAATCAATCTCTCGCTTAGGGGGCAACCCCCTAACTTCATCAAAAACATCCGGATACTCTCGAACCACTCTCACAGACTGAAGAGTTTCCATTGACGAGTCGAGTGATTCCAGATAGCACAACATGACGGGACCTCTCGGATCACAAGAAATCTCTAGGGTGTTTCCGAGGCGAGTCACGAGCCTCACAACCCTATGCTCACAATCAAGAATGGCTCCATATCTGGACAGCCAATCCATGCCCAATATCAATCCGTATCCCCTAAAACCAAGAACATAAGCACTGCACAAGAACTCTACACTCAGTATAGAGATCCTCAAATCCCCACATATCATAGACAAATGGGCGGAACCCCCAATAGGATTTGAGACACAAACGGGATCATCTACCAAGCTAGTACTAAGGTGCAAACTATCAACAAGATCAGATGAGATAAAGCTATGCGATGCACCAGAATCAAACAAGGTACGAATTGGAAAATCAAAAATATATACAAGGCTCTCAACAGAAATACTACCTCGATCGGGAACTGGAGCGACATTGAGAGCATGAACTTGCCCTCCTGAAGGTCCAGCACGCTGAGTCTGACCTGGCCTTGCCCTTGCTTCTTCGGGCAATCCCTACTGAAATGTCCAGTCTTACTGCAGAAAAAGCATTCACCATTCTTCCTTTTCCTCTTCTTACAATCCTTAATAAGATGCCCAACTGAACCGCAATAATGGCACTTCTCCTTGTTGTTCTTTCCCTTGTTGTTGTTCCCCTTGTTGCCTTGACTCTTGTTCTTGTTCTGATTGCCTTGACTGCTTTGACCACTTGGATTACCCTGATTTCCTTTTCCCTGAGAATCAGTCTTCTTGGCTTGAGTATCATTCATCTTGGTTTCTTTCTTGACATCTCCCTGAAGTAGCGCCATATCAACCAAACTCTCAAACGTGGCCCCATGGGGAATATGTGACATAGCCAATCCCTGCAACGGCTCATTCAATCCTCTAGCAAAACGAAGAGCCTTCTTCTGAGGAGTATTCACCATATCCAAGCCCAAACGAGCTAACTGATTAAACTTGTTCACATATTCTTTGACAGACATATCTCCTTGCTTCAAAGTCATGAACCTCTCCATTTGCATATTCTCCTCAGCAGAAGATAGAAATTTAAGCACGAACCTTGCCCTGAGATCGGCCTAAGTCTCAACGGGCCTAGTACCATTGCTGACTTCCCACCAATAAGCGGCTTCATCCTTCATAAGCCAAACCGCCAACAAGATCTTCCTCTGATCGTCTAACCCAAAGATAGCAAATAAATCCTCGGTCTCTTTCAACCAATTTCTGGCCTCTACAAAATTCTCAGTGCCTTGAAAGTTCTTGCCACCCATTGCTTTGAAATCTTTGCAAATCTTTGCGAAGTCAGCTTGAGGATGCTGAGGGGGAGGAGGAAGAGGAACCTCAGCAACAGGAGGAGGAGGAACATTAGCGACAGGAGGAGGAGGAATATTAACTACTGGAGGAGGAGGAGGAGGAACATCTGCGGGGCCGGCTTCGGTCGCCCTAGCCTCCAAAAGTCTCCTATACCAAACAGGTACGTGTACTCCCTCCGGAATAGCAAAGTTATCGGCCATACTGAAACAAAGAAAAAGACAGATTCAGAATGGAGAAAAACGAAGGAATTTTGCTAACGGCTTTTTGGGGAATAGCCTTTAAAATAAACTAGACTTTTCTTTGGAAAATACTTTATACTTGGTTTTGAAAATAGTTTTCCAAAAGTTTTAAAAACCTTTTTGTTCCTTCTCGTAAACCTGGCTCTGATACCAAATTGTAACACCCCACCTCCGCCAGGGTGGCTCTTGCAAGCACTCTGACTTTGGAGGGGCGTTTGAATCAGGTAAACATGCATAATGATATATCAAGGCAGAACAAGAACATATGTATATATGTAAGCAGAGTAAATAACATAGATAAAACAGCGGAAGATTTCAAACCATTTCAAAACCAGTCAGGTACAACATAATGTCAACTTTCCAAATAAACAAGTCTAGATAAAACAACATCAACTGAAAAACTGAAATACATAAGTACTAATCCCCAAAAGAAGTGATAGCCATAGCTAGCTTCATGTCAAACCGTACATGAGCTAAATCCCTCAAGCAAGCGGTCAGAAATCCAAGCTAAGCTCCAATATTCCCTCCTTGAGAACCTGGGGGGGGGGGGGGGGGAACGGAAGAAAAGAGGCGAAAGAAAACTGGCCAGTCAAAAAGACTGAGTAAGCCCTACTACAATCAATGTAAACTGATAAAGTTAACTGGCATGAGAAGCAGGTATGATCATAAGGATAACAACATACTAGCATGGTGATTAACTAACAAGGTAGATAAAGGTGTCATCGCATAATCAGGTTTAAGGTTTTGCACCACAGGTGTACTAGCAAACTAACATGACTTGAATAAACAAGTATTGATCCCTTGGCCCAAGCTTTGGCCCAATAACATGAAATGACCCTAATGCAAGGTCCAACCAAACGGTCTAATCGATCGGCTCCCTAAGCCTAACTCGTCACGTGTTGGTGTCAATACGGCCCAAACATAATTGTAGTCGAACTGTGCCGGGTCCACCCTTCGGGTGTATCAAGCCCTAGGGTGCCAACCCCTGGACACCATAAACATGAGTGCACAGTCTCGATCTACTGGTACCCATGGGTGACTTCTCCAAATACGGACTACGTGCACGACCATAGTCCTTCCGGAACTACATCGGCGTACCACCCGGCCGTCGTTTATTTGGTCGCTTACCTCCAGCCCAGTAATCGTGCCCCCTTCCTAGCCTAGTCCCTAGGGCTTTAGTGATACCAATTTTTGGGGATTACTGCGGAGTGGGTCCCCATTGCTAGGATTTTCTATTGGGTTAAGTACGGTTTAACCCTCTTGCTAATCATGGATTAACTTGGTTAAGTGTAACGATGAGTTCACGACTTAACCCTGCTTAATCTACCAAGCCCAAATTGGTTAAGTATTAAGTGGACCATGACTTAACCCTAATCACGAGGCATTAATTAATTTAATGCGCCTTAACCTCTCACATTAGACCTTGTTGTGGTTACTAGTTAAGCCGGGCGGGTCCGGGTAGCTTTACACCACAACTTGGTCTAACCTCGGGTTCAAGGTACAACATGGCCAACTTCTCACATTGGGTCCTATTGTTTGTAACAACTAGTTAGGCCGGTCGGTTCCGGGTAGGTTTACGCTACAAACTCAACCCAACCTCGAGTTGGTCACACTTATCTTTTCTAAGTGTCATGTCCATCATGTTTCCAAAACATGTTACAAGTTTTCAAGCAATTGGGTAGACCTAACTTAATAGGTAAATTCCCAATGGGTAGACCTAACTTAACAGGTAAATTCCCAAGCTTATGTTTTATGTCTTTTTAGTTTACCCAACCCCAAACGCAATCCCATCGCTTACATATCGCAATAGCGCATAAAGGATAGAAAGAGGGAACTTGGCATAATCATGACATAAAGGTATTGAAGCCACAAGTTCAACATGGTGGCATATGAAATGTTCATGTGTTCATATACTTGCATATTACATATTTTGGCCTCAAAAGCATGCATAAAACCAAACTTAGCATATTGGTGATACATGGTGATAAATGACATGTAGAAATGGCCATAAGTTCGCATTTAGCCTCACATGCAAGTTATCATAAGGGATATGGTAACTTACAAGTTGCCAAAATGCAACCTTTGGCATAAAGCTTGAAGCTTTATGTTCACAAACCCAAGATAAGCTTGCATAACATGATAGCATGAACAAAAATGTTCAACCCAAACTTGCATAGCATAACTTGCATATCATATGACAACTTGCATATCAAACTTGCATAACATAACATGATGAACTTGCATATCATATCATAGCATACTTGCATAACATGATAAACTTGCATATTACATCATAGAAAACTTGCATAACATGATAAACTTGCATATTACATCATAGAAAACTTGCATAACATGATAAACTTGCATATTACATCTTAGAAAACTTGCATAACATGATAAACTTGCATATTACATCATAGAAAACTTGCATAACATGACAAACTTGCATATTACATCATAGAAAACTTGCATATCATACATTTAACTTTAAAGTTTAAGTATGAAAGTAGAATAGGGCTTACAATGCTTAAGAAGTCACAAAAATATGACAAAGCCCTTATGAAATCAATTAAACCCAAAATGCAAGCAAAACCCTTGAACCAAAATGATCAAGACTCTTTCTTTATGATGCAAATATATAAACTTGACTTGAATGCAAGCTAATGATGCTCATACAAGTTTGAAAACACTTGTATGCATGGAAAATCACTTAGGAATTTATTTAGGAATTTTATGAAGAGAGTGGAGGCCATGAGAGGATTGATTTTGCCATAGTTTAGTTGTATGAATGAATAATGATGATTTAGGGTAGGTTAGGGTCTTATTTATAGATTAGACAAGTGTTTTAGGCCATAGGATTAAACCCTAGTTCCAATCTCAGCCCTCAAAACCGAATCTGGCCCCCAAGCTCAACACAATCTCAAAATGATGCACCAGGCTAAACAGCCCGGCTGGACCAAGTCGACAGGGCTGTCGACTTGGGTCCAACCAAGTCGACTCCCAAGTCGACAGGGCTGTCGACTTGGGTGTTCTGGCGGGAATTCTCCCGCCTGGCCCAAACTGGCCCAAATTTTCAAATTCAAACTTGAATTTGAAATTTGTTTTTGCTTTGGAATTTTCTGAAAACTTCGTTGGGCCTTAATCGGGTCATACGGACTCCGATTTTCGAAAACTCGGACTCTATTTCGCGTATTTTTCCGAGACGAACGCAATGGCATAGCCCGTTTCCCTTGATTCAGATTTTAGAATTAAATTCTGCCTCGATTCACGTTATTACAGATTATTGAAAATACGGGTTGTTACAGAATACATAGCATGACATCACCTAGGTCCTGCCTCTGTTGAGAGCCATGCGCGATGTAGCTGTACACAGCAACGAGTGTTGCTATGCTGACAACAATTCACACTGCTGCCTTGCGACAACTGGGGCTGCTGCCATCAGTGGTGCTGCTTTTTTCTAGAGGGTTAAACGCATATGGGACAGCTATAAGCATCAAACAATGCTACTAATATTTAATGCAGGGATGATGCCGAGATTAGAAACTGTGAATGTTAGACAATGCAACCAAAATGAATTACATTCGTCACAAATATTAGTTGGTTGCAGTTAGTGATTGTTAGACAGTGATAGTTTATTAATTCTAGTACACATATCCCAATTTTTAACGAAGGAAAAAGTAAAACTACTACTTCCAACAAATTTTCAGTTCTGAAAGTAGTTCCAGGCTCTTCAGAAACGGTACCACCCACTGAACCCGCTCCTCAACAAGAAGGGAAGACCATTAGGAACAAGAGAAATAAAAATCTATTCTATAACATAAAAAGGCCAAACGAGCCACTAAAATCCAAGTGAACAACCCTTATAATTTATTCATCGTGCTTTATTGAACAGCAGCCCTAAACAATTGCGCCACAACCCGACACCTAACCCGCCACCACCTTCTCACGACCACCGAGACCGACCATCCACCTGACCGCATCCATACTATTGTTGACCACCTACCTATTACTTCCAACCTCGAGCTGTCAATACTTGGGCGCGACCAGCTAGCTACGTCATACTCCCATCTAGCCTCCACGTGACGATACCCAACTTCACTAGGCTAAGGTTAACCAGATACTTAATTTTAGGGATAACGATTTAGGAATTGGGTAATTGTGGTTTTTCTAGTTTCATACAACTGAACGGGAGGGAAGATAGGTGAAGTGAAGGATTAGCCTAGTCAAATTTAGTTACGGTAAGGTTAGTGTTTTATGACGAAGCCATGGGAGATTTGTGAATTTGGGTGACATCGGGGAAACGAAAGAGGGTATTTGGGGAAAAAATGAGATGAAGTAATAGAAGGAGGCACATAAAATTATGACTGGTTGGAATGCTACTACATGGATTACTAAACGGATTGTTGAGGTGGATGATTATAACATATTGATATATTGATTTTTCTGTAAAATTGAACGGATAGATTTATGCTATGATTTGTGATATTTACGGTTTTTAATTCCATTGCAAATCCATGGCTGATTTGTGATCGATTTGCCATGAAATTCTTTCTCCTATATTTTACTTTTCCTACCATTTTTTTAGCCGAACTCTAACTATGTTTTTTCCATCACATATCCGTAGCTAATTTGTGATAGATTTACCATGGAATTATTTCCCGCCAAATTTTACTTTTCCCACCATTTTTGGAGCAGCAACGTTTCTACTTTCCATAGAAAATCCATAGCTGTTTTGCGATGAATTTGCCATGGAACCTTTTTCTCGTTTTTAATTGAATTTGTCAATAAATTCAGCTACGATTTTGTTGTCCATTGCAAATGCATCGCTAAATGGCAACGGATTTGCCGCGGAATATAAACAGTCATTGAATTATGTTCATTTCATACTGCTTTTACACAAAGGAAAATTAGTTACTATTCCGTCGGTAATACGTAGTAATTAAGCCATGGAAAATCCATCACAAAAATCAACGTCACTAAATTCAGCATCTCTGGTAGTGTATATTTGTAAAATGCAATTACAAATTTTCACACTTAGTTATCACAACAAACACATTTCAAGCAATACAAATAATTCGACCAATACAAAGTCATACGTTTCTATCAAGCCTAAGAGAACACTAAAACCAAACCACAATGACCAATCTTAGTTTTCATAAACATAGTAAAGTCCATATTAGTTTGTTTCACTATCATGTACTATATTAGAGTGACATAAAAGAAGAAAATAATCACAACTATGAGTCCCATATGGGCCCAAAAGCAGCAATTCCAGCTTTACTACAAGCCTGAACCACCTCCTTGCTGCCTTGAGGATTACTAGTCACAACCACCACCTCTGCCTTCCATTTCCTCGCAGCCTCCACAGTCATTTAAGCCACGTTAGGCCCCCCATAAACCGCTGTATCATGCACAATCACCCTACCCTCTTCACACCCACTCGCCATCTCCTTTATCTCCCTGCCGAAATTTTCCTCCACCCCTTTAGTCACCCACACCAAACACACATCCGCATTCCCTTTTTGCAGCAAAAATGACAAAAAAACGCATATCCTGGACCCGGTGGCCACCACAATGGCACTTCCATACATGTTCACTAGGTAGGGCAGGCTTGCAAAGCGCACAGTCTGCACCCACAAATGGGTGGGTGGGTTGGTAACTAATTTGCGAGTGAAGTCACCCACCGCGCCCGCCAGCATCATGTGCTGAGTCTTTATTGTCCGATATGATGCCGAACGCATGCCATTCTGAGAGCGGAGCACGGTTGATTCATCCGAGGATGCCGGCTAGTACTCCTCCTGCGAATTTTATGATGGAGGCGTGGGTCGAAGGGTGTGCCGTTGATACTGGGACGCGTCGTAATGTTAGCCATGGTAGGATTGTGAATGCTGTTATGGCGATTGTGATGAAGAATTCTTGGTGCTTTATGAGGGTTGATATGTTGAGGTTGCTGTAGGATTTGGATTTTGGGTCGTACCCGGTTTTCAGGATTATGAAGGCCCACAGTCAGTGGCGGAGCCAGGATCCGCGACCAGTAGGGGCCAAAAATACACAAACGTAATAGTAAAGTAATAGTTCATAACCAAAAGTACTAAACTTCATATAACTTACAATTTTAAAGTAACATTCTCATATTCATCATATCTTGGAATCTTTGCATGATCGCTTCATTGTTTATGTTCTCAAAAATATCCCTTTCAATATATGTCATGAGACAATCATTTAGCCAAGTATCACCCATTGTGTTACGAAGTACATTCTTTATAAGATTCATAGCTGAAAATGCTCTTTCAATAGTAGCTGTTGCAACTGGAAAGATCAACGCTAACTTAACTAACATATAAACCAAAGGAAATCCAATATCCTTATGCTTTTGCACCATTCTTTGACCAAGTTCTCCAACCCTCTTTAGATCTCTAAAATCTACGTTACTTCTCATATCATGAATATAATTTTCAAGTTGATCCTCAAGTGCAAGGAGATGTGGTTCATCAAATTCGAAAGGATAAAATTTAGCAATTTGAATCAACTTTTTTTTGTCAAAAGCTACGAAAGAATGACGGGGATCAAGACATGATATACATGTAAGTAGTTCGACATTCACATTATCAAAATGCTCATTCATCTCTGTAAGTTGAAAATCAACCATGGAAACAAGTATTTGAGTCTTAAAATGATGATCATTTGTAACTTTATGAATGTTACACTTTGATCTTCCATGGGGGACATAAGATTCATCCATGTTTAGAATATCAATCTCATTCTTTTCACAAAAATCATTAACCTCTACTAACAAATTATCCCAACCATCTTCTCTTAGTTATTGTAACCTTCCTTTAGCTACTTTAACCAAACCCATAGCATTTGGAAGGTCTTTATCCTTTCTTTGTATTGCTTGTGATAGATCATTGGTAATTCCTAACACTTTCTTCATAAAAAATAGTAAAAATACAAATTCAAACTCACACATTACTTCAATATGTCGGCTTATTTCACCTTTGTGGTTAGAAAATGATTGCAATTTTTTCATTTCCTCAAGCACTTCAAGTGTAGAAGAAAATAGAGCGGTCACACTAATAATAGTATAATAGTGCGAACTCCAACGTGTTTCTCCTGGACGTTTTAGAGTAATTACTTGATTCATGCCTCGTCCCGTATCCAAAGTACCTTGAGAAATTCCTTCCACTACTTTATTTGTTTCAATCAAAGTAATTCTTTTCTTTTACATGAAGCACCAATAAAATTGACCAAAGATGCCAAATAATCGAGGAATGAAGAAAGCTTATCATTCTTTCTTGCAATTGCAACAAGTTGTAGTTGATGTGCAAAACAATGAACATAGTAAGCACTTTGATTATCTTCTAGTATCAAACTTTTAAGTCCACCAATATTGCCACTCATGTTACTTGCGCCATCATAACCTTGTCCATGAATTTTTGAAATGCTTAATCCATATGTAGCAAAAAGTGACTCAATAGCACTTTTGAGAACTCGAGAAGTAGTTTCTTGAATATGCACGATGCCTAGAATGCGCTCCACTATGCATCCTTGTTTGTTTACATACCTCAAACACACGACCATTTGTTCTTTAATTGCAGAATCACGAGCTTCATCAACTAACAAAGAGAAAAAAATTCACTTCCAATATCTTCAACGATAGCTTTTGTAGTAAGAAATGACGCAGCATTACAAATGTCTTTTTGAATTGTAGATGAACTCAATTTGTTGTTCTCTGGAGCATTGTTTAAAGAGACTCTATTTACTTCATTATTATGCTTGCAAAGAAATTTTAATAATGCAAGAAAATTGCCTTGATTATTCGAATGCTCTGACTCATCATGACCACAAAAAGCCAAAGCTTGCATTAAAAGCATCCAAACACATTCAATTGTTGCATTAAGTCGAATACGGTACTCAAGTTTAGCTTGAGTTAATATTTCGGCTATCATGGTATCAACATATTGTTTTTGTTTCAACAAATCCTCACAAGCTTTTAAGCATTTATTGTGACTACTGCTATGATCACCCACATGTGTCTTTAGTCTATCTTTCTTTTTCCAATTTTGAAAACCTTCACCAACAAATGAGTCAGGATTAAATCTATGATCCCCTAATTCGGTGTTGAAAAGAGAACAACATAGACAGAAGACTGCTTCTTTGCTTTCACTATACTCCAACCAATAACGATATTCTTTATACCAATTTGGATTAAACTTATGTGGCTTTCCCGAAAACAAAGTAACAAGGAACCTTGTGAGTATTGGTTGACAAAGGCCTTTAGTTAAATACGCCCTTCGGATTTTTTCACGCTCCATAAAATTAAACCCAATTGAAGACATAGGAGGTCGTAATCCATTATCAGCTATCATTTGTTCAGCATTAATTGCATTAATATGAATTGAAATTTTACCTTCCATTGGTGAATTTGCAGTAGTTCGATTTTGACTAGATAGAGATTCTACCTAATTATCTTCTTAATTCCGACTATGTTCACCTTCAGCTTAAGGACGTTTGGTTCTTATAATATATTTATCCATGCCTAACAATTAAGTAAATTAACCAAAAAAAAAACAAGTTGAATCAGTTTAGAATCAAGAAGTTTAGACTGCAAAAGACAAAACTAAATAGAATTGATCAAGCTAAGCAATAATCAAGAGTTGGCTACTGATTTCAAAATTAAATTATTGAAGGCTTGCGTGTGTTGAATCGCAATTTCAGTTTGAGAAGAGACAAAATGATAAAAAGAAGAGCAGCCTGCATACACAAATTGAAGCCCATTCTAGGATCTAGAGCCAATTTGATTAATTTCCCCCGTTTTGTATGTAAAACAATAGCTTTGATAAAGGAGCAGTAGCCTTGATAAAGGAGCAGCAGTAAAAAGCAAAGTAGAAGAGAAATAGAAAGAGGACAACAAAGCAAACACGTTAGAAGAAAAGCACCTGTACAAATATAAAATGTAAATGTCTAGTGGGGTTCAGTGACCCCACTAGCCCTTTTTAAATCCACCTCTGCCCACAGTAGCAGCAATGCTGACAATCCCGCAAACCTACATATACATATATTTTTTCCATGGACTTTGCTAGTTTGCCCGGCTGTAAAAGCAGGTAAAATGACAAAGTTGTTGAAATCGTGGCATTCAAGGGGGTATTATGGGGGATGAATTCTTCTGGTCCCATCCCCTGTGTTCCTACCCAATGGGAGCTCTCTGATTTCCACCTTTTGTAGTTAAGTCTCCCAATTGTCACAGGAACTTAAATGCAAAAGGTGGAAATCAGGAGGCTTGCATTGGATGAGCACACGGGGATGGAAGCAGAACAATTGGCCCCTATTATGGGTATTTCGACTCAGCTCGTGGTGGTCCTCCTTTTTTTCTAAGCCGCAAGATTTGACAAAAAGGCAATCGGGTATTCCAGTTTACAAATTATAACTTTAATACCTATATACTGTAGTAAACACAGAGAGAAACTAGATTTGATATTCAGAGTAAATATTAGCAAACTTTACTTTATTACATGGCAACTCTCATTGAAGTAACTAGATCAAAGATTATGTCAGTTGAGTTTTCCAACAAGCTGTAAGTAATTTGATCAGAGTAAATAGTAGTCATGCTTCTTTATGTCATTAAACAAGCTGTTAGTCTTCGTTCAGTCTTCCATTGAATAGTGTAATTATTCAATTGATTAAGAGATATGCCATTGTGATTTCTTGGAGCAATAGGAACATATGGATTCCATTCATGTTTAGTATATTTTAGCATATTATACTTTGAAAACATGCACTAGTTTAATTTGATTTGTTCAAAATTTTGAGACGTTTTCCTACTACAGAAATTAACTGATACCAGAGTAAAGAACTAAGTAGTGGTTTACCTGTGAGTCCTCTCAAAGACACTGCGATGAAGATGACGAATGAGAGGAAAGGCGGCAATGCAGGAAAGACAGATGAGTGAGAGAATAGAGGAAGAAACAACAATGATCTCTGTGGAAGTGTTTTCCCGATCATTTAGCGTTTGAACTAAAGCGTAAAGTAACCATGCAACAGAAGATAAGCCACAGCTACTGTGTATTCCTCCGAGTGATTGTAAAAGAGAAGTTATGGCTATTTTAATGAAAAGAGGAACGTAGCTGTTGAAGTTGATCAAAGCTTTGCCATATAGCTATTGGAAGTTATTCATCTAGGGAATGAAGTATCTTTTAAGAAGGGTTGCGTTGACTTCAAAGTTTTGTTGGAAAATAAACCCAATTTATCGTGTCTCGTAGTTTGTTGCGTCATTTGAGTCAAGTGTTATGTCTTTATGGTTAAGAGTCATTTAGAAGTTTGTGTGTCTATTTAATATGAAGTGTTCCTTAGTTAAGTGTGTGTCTATTGAATGAAAAGTCATGTAAAGGCTCCTATATAAAGCCTACTATCATTTTGGTTAAAAGTTAAGAAGTAATTCAAGAAGTAATCCATTGTCTTTCTATTGTTAAAATACATCATTTGGTACCAGAGCCAGAGGGTATTTTAGGTGCTTGATTGAGTGTTTTGTGTGAGGATTAAAGCACAGGAAAACATAGTGTGAGACAATGCAAAACAACAAAAATAGTGCTGGTGGCAATGGGAATCCAGTTACCCAGTTGCCTATGTTTAATTGAGTGAATTATCACTTCTAGAGTCTAAAGATGAAAACACTCTTTAGATCACAAGAGTTGTGGAGCATTGTAGAAAATGGGTTCACGGATGATGCACCGGCTGAACCAAGCCAAGATTTGAGAGACAAACAAAAGATGGTATTTTTCTGTGTCAGAGAAAGTATGCAACAGATTTTCTTAAAAGATTTCGCATGGAGAAATCTGAAGTAGAAAAGACTCCTATGAATGCTAATGAGAAGTTACAGAAAGTAGATGGCAGTACGAATGCGGATGAAAGGATTTTTAGATGTGTGGTGGGAGGTTTGAACTTTCTCACACACACTAGACCTGACATTGCCTGTTCAGTTAGTGTTGTGTCGAGATATATGCACAATCCAACCAAGCAACACCTGGGAGTTGTAAAAAGAATTTTGAAGTACGTTGCAGGCTCTTTGGATTATGGCATTTGGTATGAAAGTGTGAAGGAGTTCAAGTTGAAAGGATATACAGATAGTGATTAGGCTGGCTGCGTTGATGATAGAAAGAGCATGTCAAGATCTGTATTTGATCTTGGTTCTGGAGATGTCACATGGAGTGCAAAGAAGCAAGATATTGTGGCTCTATCTTCATCAGAAGCCGAATTTATTGTTGTGGGAGCTGCAGCAAAGCAAGCTTTGTGGCTAAAGAAGTTGTTGAAAGACTTGTGCTGTGAGCAACAAGAGGCATTGGAAATTTGGTGTGACAACAAGTTCGCTATAGCTATGACAAAGAATCCTGCATTTCATGCAAGGACTTAGCACATTGGTGTGCAATACCACTTCATTAGGAATTTGGTAGCTGAAAAGAAGGTTGTCCTACATTTCTGTGGAACAAATTGTCAAAATGCAGATTTATTCACTAAGGCTCTGAATCAAGTCAAACATGAACACTTCATGAAGGAAATTGGCATGTGCAAGCTTGGATCAAGGGGAGGTGTTGAAGTTGATCAAATCTTTGCCATATAGCTATTGGAAGCTATTCATCTAGGGAATGAAGTATCTTTTAAGAAGGGTTGCGTTGACTTCAAAGTTTTGTTGGAAAATAAACCCAATTTATCGTGTCTTGTAGTTTGTTGTGTCATTTGAGTCAATTGTTATGTCTTTATGGTTAAGAGTCATTTAGAAGTTTGTGTGTCTATTTAATATGAAGTGTTCCTTAGTTAAGTGTGTGTCTATTGAATGAAAAGTCATGTAAAGGCTCTTATATAAAGCCTACTATCATTTTGGTTAAAAGTTAAGAAGTAATTCAAGAAGTAATCCATTGTCTTTCTCTTGTTAAAATACATCAGTAGCTTCCACAGAAGAGTTTCACAGTGAGCCAAAACACAACACTAAGAAATGCTTCGCTTCGACACAAGGTCGATGCCAGAATATTTTCCATGCAGAACAAGGCAGGTCTTTTCTTGGCATAAGAGAAGTGGTTTGTGATGGCAAGAACAAGCATTAGTATGTTGACCGTGAAACACACAATGAAAAGGCGCTTGTACAATATGAATAGACCTTGATCGAGTAAAATAACCGATAAACGAGATTGGTTGCTCTTAGGTTTGGAAGGCTTTTCAATATGCATAGCTTGTTCATCTTGCTTTTCAGCATCAACTTCTTCTTCTTCTCCATTGTCTAGGTTGCAAAAATGGCTACTGGCCATACTATTGGTTCTTATTACCAGATGATCAGGTAAAGGAACGATGTGGAAGGATGAGTTTTGGGCCCATGGAAGTCAGACCCATCTTCCTTTCTGACTGTTGGTGGGGATGTTCTCCATTTCTTGAGGGGTTTGTGGCTTTATTTCGAATGAAACTGTAACAACCCGCATTCTACGCATCGGAGGATCGTAGGATATTTATTTCTTTCCCATATGAAGTCATATGGTCATGTAACTTTGGGAAACAATCATTAGAGTCATTTTCCATGTTCATGATTTTTGCCGATTTTTAAATGACCGTATTGCCCCTAGATGATCTTGTTTCGGCCATAACTTTTGATTGGAAAGGAATTTTGACCTGAAACCACTTCCATTGGCTCCGGATGATGGTTTACTTTTCCGTAGAGTGGTCATATGTGAAAAACGGACTTACCGTTTGGGAGATATGACTGAAACAAGTTTCAGATGGTGAAAAACAGCTTAATTGGGCTTAACCGGGTAATTAACAGCTAGGCTCAAAGGGGATTTCGGGATTGGAGATGTATAGGGGCTGATTAGGGTTAGAAAACATTTCTTTCAGCTGCCACTTTCATTCTTGGAACCCTAGCAATGGCCTCCAACACCCAAATCACCTTCTAATCACTTTCAAATCAAGTTTTGGCCTAATCTGCATCGAATCAAAAAAGATCTTCACCAAATCAGTATTAGAGCTGCTGTTAGACACCAGTATTCGCCCAAATCAGCGAGGCTTCAGTTCTGAAAATTTTATTCGTGGCCAAGGTGAGTGATTAGCATTGTTTTGACACTAATTTAAGTTAATTAAGGGTAATTACTGAAGATTAGTAAATTCATACACTAATAAATTCTAGAAAAAATATCTATAAATTCGGAAATAATATTTTATGCCTATGGTAGAAATTTGTTTTGATTTGGTTAAGTTTCGTTAACCCTATGATTAGTTTTACTTAAACATGCTTAAGGGAAAATATGGGGTTTTGGCTATATTTGATCCGTTTTACATGTTATGGTTGATGTTTTAGTGTTTATGGTCACTTCTATTTGTTGCCATGACTGTATGACATGTTTTGTAATTGATTAGTATAGTTAGATTGGTCGAAAACGTCGTCGAATGGCGTAAACAAGTTGCTGGAAAAGTTGCAGAAAATTGCGCAGGGTTTCGGATCGGATCGGGTATGGGCTCGGATCGGATAGGAGAGTTGGGCAAGGAATCCGAACCGAACTGAAGTCTGTCACAAAGGAAATTTAGCAGGAAGGAAGGCCATTGCTTAGAGTTGGAGTTGGACAGAGGATCGGATTGGAGCTAGGGAGCGGATCGGATCGGAGCTAGGGAGCGGATCGGATCGGAGCAGGCAAGCGAGCGGGAACGTATCGGGCGAATGGAAAAGGATGGGATCAGATCGGGAAACCTAGTAGGGAGCAACCACCGAACCGAATAGAGGATGGGCATTATACTTCCGAACCGAACCGAGGAGGGATGGAGCACTGATCCAGACATGGACTAGGACCACTGAACCGAACCGAGCTGGAAGGTTACACCGAACCGAACTGAGCCAGACAAGGAACATCGAACCGTACGTATGCTATTACTACTACGCGACGACTTTTCTGAAGACCAACTCCAATTCGGCCAAAACCCGAGATGCAAAGGAAGTCCAAATGAGGAGCTTTGACTCAGGATCCAGTTGGGAACCAATGAGTGAGCTTCATGATTGGGCTTTGCTGCGGGACGTGTGCAAAGGGGTTGTCGATGTTTGTAGCTTTGAATCACTATGTGTAGGGAGTATCTGAACGGATTCAGGGCCAAAGTGGCCTAGGTACGACTAAAGGGGCTATAGACCAATGAAGTGGGGTCATTTGTAAAGATTTGGTCATGACTCCATGTGGTAAGCTTGGTAGTAGCAGTAGTTGTACAAGTCGAAATCTGTCACTACTTCGATGGGTCTAGTGATTGACAGTGGTGGACATCGTATGCTTTACGCACTGAGTGAGAGATATGAGGATGGTTGCTATGGTTGATATGTTTTCCCATCATTATGACATGCACACCCCACCCCCGTATTCTTTACACTATTCGTTACGGCACCTTAGAGTATTGAACGGTATGTAGTGCTAACTCTTTGGTTACAGGTCCAGGTTCAGGTATGGTTTAGTATACCTGTTATTGTTCTGTTTAGATGCTTATCGCTCATACCAGACTTTTGTCTGACCCAGAGTTTTATGTCTCTTCTTATTACTCTGGGTGCTCACATGAGCAGAGTAGAGACAGGTAAGCTGGTGATGTGCGAGTAGCTGATTCGGAGGCGAGCAGGAGGCTTCCACGTATGATACATATAGTATTCTCCTTGTATTGTTGAAGATCACTGCTTGGGCATTAGTAGTGCATCTTCTACTTTGGCTTTCTTTTGTTTTAGAGATAGTAAATTTGGAAAGTTGTAATAAGCTGTATTTGGATTTCCGCTGCTCTGATGTTGATGTTGGTTTTAGTTATCAGCTTATGCACTGTCTCACCTGTTTTATGTCAAGTATATTATTATTATATTTTGTTCCATGCGCTGTGAGACATTCTGTAGGTTCCTTGTTAGTTCATTCTATTCTTTCCTTTCTTTGGTGACCGTTCCGTGCTAGTCGGGCATGTGTATAGCGCACCTTCAGAAGAAATGCAGGCTGGTGCGGGGCGGGCCATTACACTTGGTATCAGAGCTCTAGGTTGCGTAGTTAACCTTGGGAAGTCATCGGGGAGAGATAGTATACGTATATGAGAGCGCGTATTTGTGATTATTTTGGTTTTCAAAGCTATATATATTTTATTATTAGTATAGCTAAGTATAAAATCGTACTGCACTAGCACCACTATGGAGATGGTTAATCGTTTTCTCTATGCAGATTAAGCGATGAGCCGATACGCAAGGGGTACCGGTAGAGGAGCAAATAATGGGAATGCTGCTGACATGAGGACGATGTTTACTGACCTCATGAGAGAGATGCTTAGGGATGTGCAGAGGGAAGCTCCCAATGGTGGTAATGGTGGTGATCCAATAGTGTAGGCGCCTAGGGCCGATTTCGCCAAGCTGAACAAGGATTATACTAGTCTTGGTGGGAAGCCGCTCCACCGAACGGAGTCAGCTACATATGTTCAGGATTGGTTGGATAACTGCGAGCGTATCTTTGAAGCCTTGGGTATTGAGGATGCGATGAAGAGAAAGTTGGCATCCCGTCAGCTCCAAGGACGGGCAATGAATTGGTGGAATGCTATAAAGGCAGCTACTCCCGAGGATCAGATTACTTGGGATCAGTTTAAGGTTCGCTTTAGCGATAAGTTCATTCCAGCTGCTCAGAAGTCGGTGTTGTTTAAGAAGTTCTTGGAGCTCAAGCAGAATGGCAGAGATGTCTCGGAGTATATTGCTGAATTCGACACTTTTTCGAAGTATGGGTTATCTCTTATTGATACTGCCGAGAAGAAGAACGAGAAATTCATAACTGGTTTGGATCACTACTTGGGGGAAAGGCTTATTAACCACATCGATGAGACGTTTGAATCGATTGTTGGGAAAGCATTAAGGTAAGAGAGTCTTTACCCTAAGCCAAAGACTGAGGCTGCATCTGCAGAGGAACTGAAACCGCAAGCGGTAAGAATGGCTCTTAGAATAAGAGAAAGCAGAGTCAGACTAAGGATGGCCAGAAGAAAAAGAATAAGCAAGATGTTGAGTGCTTCAGCTGTGGTAAGAAGGGCCATTATGCTAGTAATTGTCGGGCCAAGCCAGCGGATAGGAAGTGCTTCAACTGGGGCCAAGTGGGACATCACAAGGACAAGTGTCCGCAACCCCCTAAAGAAAAGCAAATGGTGAAAGCATATGCCCTTAATGCTATTCCTTCTTCGTCGAATGCCCCAACTGCGGCGGAGAAGGGAAAGAATGTCGTTATTCAAGGTATGCTTTCCGTTTATGATGTTCCTGTTAGAGTTTTGTTTGATACAGGGGCTTCCAGTTCTTTCATATCTAGTGACCTGGTAGATAGGTTGGGAATGGAGCCCGGGATTGTCGATAGACCTTTAGTAGTGACGAACCCGATTGGTGGTTCGACTAACCTTAGCATGATTTGTCGTAGTGTGGTCTTATCGAGTCATGGATGCATGTTTGTTTGTGATTGCTTTGTTTTGGGCTTTACTGGGTTTGGCATTATTTTGGGAGTAGATTGGCTCCAAAGATACGGGGTGGTGGTAGACTGTGAGGGCTTTTTAGTGACAGCTAGAGCAGATGATGGGCGGAGGATAGTGTTTGGTGGTCTACCCAGTGAGGGGGTATTGGCTAGTTTTCTAAATTCCCTCGACATTCCGCATAGTGAGTTGTCAGGTTTGCCCGTGGTTGGCCAGTATCCGGATGTCTTCGAAGAAGTGACCTGGCTTCCACCACATCGAGAGATTGAGTTCCGTATTGACTTGGTGAGAGATGCCAGACCAATAGTGATGCCAGTGCGTCGTATGGCACCAAGGGAGCAGCGAGAGCTCGGGGTGCAAGTCAGCGATCTTTTGAAGAAGGGATTTATTATAAGGAGTGTTTCTGAATGGGGAGCACCAGTTGTGTTTGCTACCAAGGCGGATGGTTCCCTTCGTTTGTGTGTAGACTACCGCGAGTTGAATAAAGTGATGAGGAAGAATAAGTATCCTCTACCACGGATAGATGATTTGTTTGATCAGTTGAGTGGCGCAAGAGTATTTTCTCAGTTGGATCTCGCGACGGGTTTTTAGCAGCATAGAGTGGAAGCTGAGAGTATTGCTAAAACGGCGTTTCGGACGCCGTCTGGGTTTTATGAGTTGTTGGTCATGCCATTCGGGCTGACTAATGCACTAGCATATTTTGTGGATCTTATGAATAGGGTATTCAGAGATCAGTTGAATAAGTTTGTCCTTGTGTTCGTGGATGATATTTTGGTCTACTCGAGGACAGAGGAAGAACACAAGGAACATTTAAGAATAGTGATGGAGGTGTTGAGAAAACACCAATTGAAAGCAAAGTTTTCTAAGTGTCACTTTTGGAGGAGGGAAGTGAGGTTCTTGGGCCATGTTGTTTCAGAGAATGGTATCGCCGCGGATCCTACGAAGGTGGCTACGGTATAAGATTGATCTACGCCCAAGAATGCAACGGAAATAAGAAGTTCAAGGGGTTAGCTGGATATTATCGTAAGTTTATCCAAGACTTCTCCAAGATAGCAGCACCATTGACCAATTTGACCAAGAAGAATCAAGCTTTTGTCTGGGACGAAAGATGCGAGAATGCATTCAAGAGTCTAAAATAAAAGTTGACGCACGCACCAGTGTTAGTCATTCCTAAGGGGAATGAAGAGATGATGGTATACACAGACGCATGTGGTACCGGACTAGGTGCTGTATTGATGCAAGGCGGTAGGGTTGTAGCTTATGCAAGTCGGCAATTGAAACCGCACGAGAGAAGATACCCTACCCATGATTTGGAATTGGCAGCGATCGTGTTCGTGTTGAAGATGTGGAGACACTATCTCTTGGGAGAAAGATTCGAGTTGTTTACAGATCATAAGTCATTGAAGTATCTTTTCTCTTAGAAGGATCTAAATCTCCGACAGCAAAGATGGTTAGAATTCTTGGCTTCCTATGATTTTGACATCGCATATACACCAGGAAAGGGCAATGCAGTAGCCGATGCATTGAGTAGAAGACATGCCAGTTTAGGGGCTATGTTTCTTGAATGGAAGCAACTGGAGTACATCGCTGGGTATAATTTCAGACCAAAGTGCGAATTTGATCCAGAAATGTTAGCAAGTTTGACGATCAGATCCACTTTGATTGAGCGGATTGGTTCCAGTCAGAGGAGCGATCCTAACTTATTGGAAGTCATCTCCAAGTTAGAGATGGGTATCGACGAGGAGATGAACAAGTATGGGCTTGATCGAGATGGATGGCTTAGAAAGAATGGAAGACTAGTTGTACCTAATGTCAATGGATTGAGAGATGAAGTGCTTAGAGAATGTCATCTCTCAAAACTGACTATACACCCCGGTGGTAACAAGATGTATCGAGATATGAAGCAGACCTACTACTGGGAAGGGATGAAAAGAGACATTGGGAAGTTTATATCCAAATGCATGAATTGCCAGCTAGTTAAAGCTGAGCAAAAGAAGCCTAGTGGTTTGCTACAACCATTAGAAATTCCAGAATGGAAGTGGGAACAAGTCTTAATGGATTTCATTGATGGGTTACCAAGGACTAGATCGGGCCATGATAGCATTTGGGTGATTGTGGACCGATTGACTAAGAGTGCGAGGTTTATACCCGTCAAGTCAAATAGGACGGCAGCTAAGCTAGCTGAACTATATGTAAAGTGGGTAGTGAGATTTCATGGAATACCCAAGGGCATTGTGAGTGACCGAGACTCGTTGTTCACTAGTGGATTTTGGAAGAGCTTACAAGAGGCGTTAGGATCAGAATTACATCTCAGTACCGCGTATCATCCTCAAACCGATGGTCAAACAGAGAGGGTGAATCGTATATTGGAAGACCTCTTGAGAGCTTGTGTACTGGATTTTGGTGGATCATGGGATGACCATTTGAATCTAGTAGAGTTTGCATATAATAATAGCTACCAATCCAGTATCGGTATGGCTCCATTTGAAGCTTTGTACGGAAGACCGTGCAACTCGCCGTCATGTTGGGTAGAAACTGGTGAGAAGTTTGTGCTTGGACCCGATGTGATAAGAGAAACTTCGGCTAAGATTAGGATTATCCAACAGCGAATGATGGTTGCCCAAGATAGGCAGAAAAGTTATGCTGATAAAAGGGGAAGAGAATTAAGGTTCTCCATTGGCAACTTGGTGTTTGTCAAGATTTCTCCGTTAAAGAGCATAATACGATTTGGCAGGAGAGGCAAGTTAGCACCAAGATTCGTTGGTCCATTCCCAGTTCTCGAGCAAATTGGGAATTTGGAATATAAAGTTGAATTACTAGAGAAGATGGCAGGAGTTCACAATGTATTTCATGTTTCCCAGTTAAGGAAATTCGTGCATGACCCAGATGTGACTATTTCACCTGATCAGTTGGATGATATCGAAGTTGAACCCGAGGCGGTTGGGAACCGCAAGCCTATGCGTATTATTGGGAACGATACGAAGCAACTTCGAAGGAAAGCGGTGAATCTAGTCAAAGTCCAGTGGGGCGAGAATGAGAATGACTGTACTTGGGAGACAAAGGAGAGCATTAGGAAGACGCATCCAGAACTCTTCACCTGGTAAGATTTACTTTGCGATTTAGTTATTCCGCATGCTAGGATAGACTTGTTTTGCATGTATGATTGTTGTTTCATGACTGATAGGCATGCGGGACCCTTTGTGTGTTTTGGTTAGGGAATTTCGGGGGCGAAATTTCTTAAGGGCAGAAGAATGTAACAACCCGCATTCTACGCATCGAGGGATCGTAGGATATTTATTTCTTTCCCATATGAAGTCGTATGGTCATGTAACTTTGGGAAACAATCATTAGAGTCATTTTCCATGTTCATGATTTTTGCCGATTTTTAAATGACCGTTCTACCCCTAACTGATCTTGTTTCGGCCATAACTTTTGATTGGAAAGGAATTTTGACCTGGAACCACTTCCATTGGCTTCGGATAATGGTTTACCTTTCCGTAGAGTGGTCACATGTGAAAAACGGACTTACCGTTTGGGAGATATGGCTGAAACAAGTTTCAGATGGTGAAAAACAGCTTAATTGGGCTTAACCGGGTAATTAGCAGCTAGGCCCAAGGGGGATTTCGGGATTGGAGATGTATAGGGGCTGATTAGGGTTAGAAAACTTTTCTTTCAGCCGCCACTTTCATTCTTGGAACCCTAGCAATGGCCTCCAACACCCAAATCACCTTCTAATCACTTTCTAATCAAGTTTTGGCCTAATCTACATCAAATCAAAGAAGATCTTCACCAAATCTGTATTAGAGCTGCTGTTAGACACCTGTATTCGCAAAATTAGCGAGGCTTCAGTTCTGATAATTTTATTCGTGGCCAAGGTGAGTGACTAGCATTGTTTTGACACTAATTACAGTTAATTAAGGGTAATTAGTGAAGATTAGTAAATTCATACACTAATAAATTCTGGAAAAATATCTATAAATTCGAAAATAATATTTTATGCCTCTGGTAGAAATTTGGTTTGGTTTGGTTAAGTTTTGTTAACCCTATGATTAGTTTTACTTAAACATGCTTAAGGGAAAATATGGGGTTTTGGCTATATTTGATACGTTTTACATGTTATGGTTGATGTTTTAGTGTTTATGGTCACTTCTATTTGTTGCTATGACTGTATGACATGTTTTGTGATTGATTAGTATAGTTAGATTGGTCGAAAACGTCGTCGAATGGCGTAAACAAGTTGCTGGAAAAAGGTGCAGAAAATTGTGTAGGGTTTCGGATCGGATCGGGTATGGGCTCGGATCGGATAGGAGAGCTGGGAAAGGAATCCGAACCGAACTGAACTCTAGCACAAAGGAAATTTAGCAGGAAGGAAGGACATTGCTTAGAGTTGGAGTTGGACAGAGGATCGGATCGGAGCTAGGGATCGGATCGGATCGGAGCAGGCAAGCGAGCGGGATCGGATCGGGCGAATGGAGAAGGACGGGATCAGATCAAGAAACCTAGAAGGGAGCAACCACCGAACCGAACAGAGGATGGGCACTATACTTCCGAACCGAACCGAGGAGGGATGGAGCACTGATCCAGGCATGGACTAGGACCACCGAACCAAACCAAGCTGGAAGGTTACACCGAACCGAACCGAGCTAGACGAGGAACACCGAACCGAACTGTACGTGTGCTATTTACTACTATGCGACGACTTTTCTGAAGACCAACTCCAATTCGACCAAAACCCGAGATGCAAAGGAAGTCCAAATGAGGAGCTTTGACTCAGGATCCAGTTGGGAACCAATGAGTGAGCTTCATGATTGTGCTTTGCTGCGAGACGTGTGCAAAGGGGTTGTCGATGTCTGTAGCTTTGAATCACTATGTGTAGGGAGTATGTGAACGGATTCCGGGCCACAGTGGCCTAGGTACGACTAAACGGGCTATAGACCAATGAAGTGGGGTCATTTGTAAAGATTTGGTCATGACTCCATGTGGTAAGCTTGGTAGTAGCAGTAGTTGTACAAGTCGAACTCCGTCACTACTTCGATGGGTCTTGTGATTGACAGTGGTGGACATCGTATGCTTTACGCACTGAGTGAGAGATGTGAGGATGGTTGCTATGGTTGATATGTTTTCCCATCATTATGACATGCACACCCCACCCCCGTATTCTTTACACTATTCGTTATGGCACCTTAGAGTATTGTACGGTATGTAGTGCTAATTCTTTGGTTGCAGGTCTAGGTTCAGGTATGGTTTAGTATACCTGTTATTGTTCTGTTTAGATGCTTATCGCTCATACCAGACTTTTGTCTGACCCAGAGTTTTATGTCTCTTCTTATTACTCTGGGTGCTCACACGAGCAGACTAGAGACAGGTTAGCCGGTGATGCGCGAGTAGTTGATTCAGAGGCAAGCAGGAGGCTTCACGTATGATACATATAGTATTGTCCCTGTATTGTTGAAGATCACTGCTTGGGCATTAGTAGTGCATCTTCTACTTTAGCTTTCTTTTGTTTTAGAGACAGTAAATTTGGAAAGTTGTAATAAGCTGTATTTGGATTTCCGCTGCTCTGATGTTGATGTTGGTTTTAGTTATCAGCTTATGCACTGTCTCACCTGTTTTATGTCAAGTATATTATTATTATATTTTGTTCCATGCGCTGTGAGACATTCTACAGGTTCCTTGTTAGTTCATTCTCTTCTTTCCTTTCTTTGGCGACCGTTCCGTGCTAGTCGGGCATGTGTACAGTGCACCTTCAGAGGAAATGCAGGCTGGTGCGGGGCGGGCGGTCACAGAAACGCAGGGGCAGCTTGATGATCTTGGAGCTGTTATTGGTTTCCCCATTGATGGATGGTTCAGTTGAAGGGGAGATGATGGAATATGTGCAAGTGTTGATTGGGTTTTCTTTGGTGTGCTTGATATGGTGTTCATGGTGCTTATATATAGTTAGAGATTGTTTGAAGTGACAAGTGCTTGGGGGCTTATGATATCCAAAAACTTGATCGTCGCTTTCCTATGAACTAGAAAAGCGCGAATTTTAAATTAAATTACTGCAAGCGCACAAGTGTGTAGCATACTGGTCGAACACAGGGAGGCAAATTAAATCAAGTTATTTAAATAATTTCTTGGGCGAGTTAGACAAAATTTGGAGGTTGATTTTGAAAACAATAAAAATTGAAACTGCGATCCGATTCAGAACAAATCTAATTGAACCGACGGTCAGATCACAATTATCAATTGGAAATTAAAATGCAAAACAGAAATAAAATACAGAAATTAAAATTGCAAGAAAAGAAGAACAACAAAAAGTAAATTAGGATTGTCGTTGAAACTAATCAAACGACTAATCACTAATAAAAAAAATATAAAACACAATTGGTGTTCTTCTAAAACTAATTATGAAGACAACACCAATTGCTAAGAAAAAGAAAATTGTAGAAAAATAAAAGAGAAATAGAAACTTTATTAATGCAGAAGAAGAGAAAATAGGATACATAATAATGGATGGTGGCTACAATGATATTACAAGGGTATATATAGGAGATAACCAAACCCTAACCCTAACCCTAATACAATGATAGATGGGCCTTAGGGAATTCACCAAAAGAGTTTACAATGAGAATCTCAAATGGGCCTTAGTTATATCTATTAATTTTTTTGGCCTTTCTTCTTTTTCTCTTGGTTCTTTGACAAGCCTCCCTTGATTTGAGATGTGCATGGACTTTTTATAAATCATTTTGTTATCCAGCAACAACTAGATGTGGGATCTTCCTCTACAATTCTTCAAAATGTACATATATAGCAATCTGATCTCCATTTCTCTACTTTTCTGGTTGCATGCGGGCTGGGTTGGAATATCTGTGAAAGTAACAAAACAATGCCCAAGTAATATTTATTTATATACAAAAGACAAGATATAAGAGCATAAAATAAACACATTTCTATGTCAATCAAATACCCCCACACTTATCTTTTACTCGTCCTCGAGTGAAACAAAAATTAAAAACTAAAGTAGATAGGTCACACTTTCGTAGGAAACACGATTGCATTGAGCGTATGCAATAAGCCGTTAAACCTCTAGGTGTCCCTAGTAGGACGAGTGGTGTCTCGTGAGGGTTTTCAGCGGATACTACCCACAAAATCCAAATGCAGTATGTGTGGTTCTAATGTAACTTCATGAATGCAAAGGACTTATGAAATTGAAAAAAAAAATTGAAAACAAAAATTGAAAACACGACTTGTTTCAGGAAAGTGGTACAACAATTTAAGTTAACAATTTCTAATCAGTTGATTTTATTTTAGATACCTCAACTTGTTACAAATTTTCTATATAAATCAAGTTTTCAAATGTTAAATTCTAGTTTGGCCAGTTGGTTCGGTCTATAACATAGTGTAGCCATGAAATAGATTCTTAGTTTGCTTGGCACAGTTTGTAAAGTGGTATTCTAATTTCCTTGTGTATGGCTAGTCAAATCAATATGGTCAAGAAATGTTTAGGCATCATCGCTTATTCTCTATTCTATAAAATTTTAAAATTTATGATTAAGTTCATACACCTAACTTAGAAAACCAAGGTTTACCACCCATGCACTGCCTCGCGGACTAACGGAGAGTGGGTAAAGAGCTTGGCGGATTGTGCAGGCCGACTTTGACTTTGTCAACAACGTGTCGGTAATCCTTAGGTGTCCAATCTCATAAAATGAGACCAAGATATTCCAACGCTGACTTTGTCAACAACATGTCGGATAGAGCTTGGCAGGTTTGCACACCAACGCTAGATATACAAGCAATGTTGGATACCCTTGGATTTCTATTATTATTATTGAAATTATAAGCACAAAAGAGAGTTACGCGAATTCAACTTAACACAACTTAGTTTTAAATATTTTGAAAAGCCAATATAAGTATTTTAAGTCCTCCACTTATTTAAACAAAGACTACAATATAGAATAGATTTCATGGCCATCACCTAAGAATCTCCCTCTGTACCGGTTACACTATTATCCCTCAAAATTCAACTTTTCATTATATATCTTATTCGATCTAAGTTGAGAGAAAAAAATACTATCAACTGAATAAAAGTCGTAAACTTATTTCGTAGTATCACTCTAAAATGAGTCGTGTCTGTGTGATTGTGTGTTTTTTTTTTTAAAAGATGATGTAATGCAGATTTGACTCCCCCACACTAGATTGAGAGAGTGTCCCAACTGTCTAGGGTATGTTGACCAAAATGGAAGAGAAAAATAAAAATAAAAGAAAACAAAAGGAACATGTACCACCTGATTTACGGTGGATGATCATGAAGATCGATAAGGTCATTGTCTTCGTACTGCTCGATTTCCAAAAATGTTTTCAGTCGTTGACCATTTACTTTGAAGATTTTTCCATCCTTAGGATTTTCAATTTCAACTGCTCCATGAGGATATACTGTTTTCACAACATAAGGTCCAGTCCATCGAGATCTGAGTTTTCCTGGAAACAAGTGAAGTCTAGAGTCGTATAAAAGAACTTTTTATCCTACATTGAATTCCTTACGAAGTATGTTCTTGTCGTGTTGGGCTTTGGTTCTTTCTTTAAAGATTTTCGCGTTTTCATATGCTTCATTTCTTAATTCCTCTAATTCTGAAATTTGTAACTTCCTATGTGCGTCGGCCTTCTCTAAGTCAAAATTCAAAAGTTTAATTGCCCAAAGAGCACGATGCTCTAATTCAAGAGGTAAGTGACAGGCCTTCCCAAAGACTAACCGATATGGTGACATTCCTAGATTGGTTTTGTAAGCAGTGCGAAAAGCCCAAAGTGCATCAATCAGTTTTAAGGACCAATCTTTTCTATTGGAATTCACGGTTTTCTCAATCTTTTCTATTGGAATTCACGGTTTTCTCAAGAATTTGTTTGATTTGTCTATTGGAAACTTCTACTTGCCCACTAGTTTGTGGATTGTAAGGGGTCGATAGCTTGTGTGTGATTGAGTATTTCTTGAGCAAGGACTCAAAAGCACGATTACAGAAATGAGTGCCATTATCGCTAATGATAGCTCGAGGCGTGCCAAAGCACAAAAAGATGTTTTCTTTGAGAAATTTGATAACAATCTTGTTGTCGTTGGTTTTGGTCGGGATGGCTTCAACCCATTTTGAGACATAGTCTACCGCAAGCAAGATGTAAAGATTCCCAAATGATTTAGGAAATGGTCCCATGAAATCGATGCCCCAAACATCGAATAACTCAATCACTAAAATGGGGTTGAGAGGCATCATGTTTCGCTTAGTGATTCGACCCATTCTTTGACATCGATCGCATTTAGAGCAAAATTCGAAAGCGTCACGAAACAGTGTGGGCCAATAAAAACCGCTTTGCAATACTTTTGCAGTAGTTTTTCTTGGTCCAAAATGACCGCCACAAGCATGGTCATGTGAGAAAGAGAGAATACTTTGGTGTTCATGATCGGGTACACACCGTCGAATGATTTGGTCTGGACAGTATTTGAAAAGATATGGATCGTCCCAATAGAAGTTTCGAACTTTAGAAAGGAATTTTTGCTTATATTGTTTTGACCATTCAGCGGGTGTTTGTTGTGTGACAAGATAATTCACAATGTCAGCGTACCAAGGGGTGTTAGAGATGGAAAGAATTTGTTCGTCGGGAAAATAGTCATCGATTTGGGTGTCATCAATATTTTCATGCATAATTCGAGAGAGATGGTCAGCTACAACATTCTCAGAACCCTTTTTATCTCGTATTTCTATGTCAAATTCTTGAAGAAGAAGAAGGATCCAACGAACCAAACGGGCCTTAGCATCCTTTTTAGAAAGCAAATATCGTAAGGCAACATGGTCAGTGTAAACTATGACTTTGGATCCTATGAGATATGGTCTGAATTTCTCAAGAGTGAAGACAACTACTAAAAATTCCTTTTCAGTAGTTGAGTAATTCAATTGGGCCTCATTTAAGGTTTTGCTAGCATAGTAAATGACTCGAGGGAGTTTATCGATTCGTTGGCCCAAGATGGCCCCAATCGCAAATTCAGAAGCGCCACACATAAGTTCGAAGGGTTGAGTCCAATCAGGGGGTTGAATGATGGGAGTTGTGGTCAAGATTGACTTAAGAGTTTCGAAAGATGTTTTGCAATCATTGGAAAATTCAAACTTGACATCTTTGGCAAGTAAGTTCGAGAGAGGTTTTGAAATTTTCGAGAAATCTTTAATGAATCTTCTATAGAACCCCGTATGGCCAAGAAATGAATGAACATCCTTGACAGACTTAGGAGGAGGTATATTAGCAATCAAATCAATTTTGGATTTATCGACTTCAAGGCCATCTTTTGAAATGACATGACCTAGAACTATCCCCCTTTTTACCATGAAATGACATTTTTCCCAATTAAGCACGAGTGATTTCTCCTTACAACGTTTTAGCACGAGTTCTAGATGAGCGAGACATTGGGAAAAAGATGATCCGAAGATTGAAAAATCATCCATAAATATTTCCAAGAATTCTTCCACCATATCAGAGAAAATACTCATCAAACACCTTTGAAAAGTCGCAGGGGCATTACAAAGACCAAAAGGCATGCGACGATAAGCAAAGGTTCCAAAGGGACAAGTAAAGGTGGTCTTATGTTGATCCTCTAAAGCAACAGGGATTTGGTTATAGCCAGAGTATCCATCGAGAAAACAATAGTACTCATGACCCGCTAGGCGCCCGAGCATTTGGTCAATAAAAGGCAAGGGAAAATGGTATTTTCGTGTGGCTGAGTTGAGCTTTCGATAGTCGATACACACACGCCATTTTGTTTTGATTTTTGTTGGGACGAGCTCATTACTTTCATTTTTGATCACTGTGACTCCCGACTTCTTCGGTACAACTTGTACCGGACTCACCCAAGTACTGTCAGAGATGGGGTAGATGATGTTATTGTCCAAGCATTTGATTATCTCCTCCTTGACCACTTCTCTCATGTTTGGGTTTAATCGCCTTTGAGCCTCACGGGTGGGTTTAGCCTCATCAATTAAATGTATGCGATGTTCCACAATTGACGGGCTAATCCCTTTTATATCGCTCAGTTCCCATCCCAAAGCATCTTTATTTTCCCGCAAAATTTCTAAGAGTTTTTCTTCTTGGTCCTCGGTAAGATCAGAGGCCAAGATTACAGGAAGAGTTTCTGAGGAGTCTAAGTATGCGTACTTAAGGTCTTGTGGCAAGGGTTTGAGATCTAACTTAGGATGTTCTTGAGTGTTAACATTGGTCAACATTCCTTGGTTAGATTCAGAAGACGAAGGATTTAAGTCAAGAAATTCATTCAGTTCAGAAATGTATTCGAGTTCATCGAAATCGAAGTCGAAATGGCCAAGACACATTTTCAAGGCTTCAGAAATGTCATTATAGATTTCATCAACTGTGGTTTGAATCATGTCGATTTCCTCGGTCTCAAAATCCCTAGGTTGTTTGTTGAGATTGAAGATGTTTAGCTCAATGGTTAGGTGCCCGAAGGAAAGTCGAAGTTGACCGTTCCTACAATTTATGACAACATTTAAGGTCGCTAAGAAAGGCCGTCCTAAAATCAACGGTATTTGAACATTGGGATTTGAGACAGGCTCTGTTTTTAAAACTATGAAATCGACAGGGAAGTAAAACTGTTAGATCTGTATCAAGACGTCTTCGATTATTTCCAATGGCTTTTTGATAGATCGATCAGCTAGCGGAAGAGTGATGTTCGTTGGTTTAAACTCCCCTAATCCAAGTTGACGATAAACAGTATAAGGAAGAAGATTGACACTGGCACCAAGATCGAGTAGGGCACGAGAGATGTGAGTGCTTCCTATTTTGCAATCAATCGTAGGGCAGCCAGGGTCTTTGTACTTGACTGGGGCAGGGTTCGAAAGAACAAAGCTTGTATTCGCAGTTAGAAAGGCAGTTTTTGGGACATTAGTCGCACGTTTTTGTGTGCACAATTCCTTAAGACATTTAGCATATTGAGGAATTTGTTCAATGGTGTCTAAAAGAGGAATGTTCACATGGACTTGTTTGAAAATTTCTAAAATTTTATCGAAATTCGCCGCTTTCTTCTTATTATTGAGTCTATGGGGAAATGGAGCTATTGGTTTTTCGACTCTGTGATCAGTTTCATCATTCGAAGAAGAAGGTTTATCCATGGAAAAAGAAGGTGGTAAGGTTGTAGAAGATGTAATGTTGGTATTGCCTACATCGATTTTCGAAGGTGGGTCGGGTTTGCCGACACTAGGAGAGGAACTGTTGGGATTGCCAACATTTGAGGAAAATGGAGGTGTAGAAGAATTGGCATTTGAAGCCAATGGGTGTTCATCAAGATTTGGCATTGGGGTTGAGTTAGAAGGCTCGCCAGGGTTGCCCACATTATTATCAATCCTCTTTCCAGATCGAAGGGTTGTAATAGCATTGACCGGATTATGGTTTTCGTCCTCATAAGAATTTACAGCACGAGTGTTATATTTTGGATTCACCTCAGGTTGACTAGGCAACTTTCCTTTCTCATTATTTTTCATTAATTCTTTCATCATATTCATCATTTTTCGAGTTTGACATCTTGATTATTTATTTGTTTCTCTAATCGAACAATATTTTGTGAAGATTGACCAGATTGAGAGGACAGGTTCGATGATTGAAAATTGGGATGCCTATAAGGTTGTTTGGATTGAGATGCAGTTTGAGAGGTTTGAGAATTGGGAGGTGGAGCTTGAAAATTCGGATTTGGAATAAAGGGTTGCACGTGAGATGGGTTAGCCGAATTATTGGGGTTTGACCAAGAAAAATTTGGGTGGTTCCTCCAACCAGGATTGTATGTGGATGAGTAAGGATTATTTTGAGCTATAGCATTAGCTTGGTCCTGAGAGTAATAGTGGGGTAGCCCTTCTCCGGCTTGAGGAGTTTGATTTTCTAAGGGAATTTTACTTGGGTCCACGACATGCACTCCTCTAGTAGAAGTACGAATGGGAACACGAATTGATTCCCACTGCATGTCCTTTTCAGAATAATCTTCTAAGAATTTCCAAGCTTCATCGGCCGTCTTAGACATAAAGTCTCCTCCACACATTGATTCTAATTGAGTTCTAGTCTGATAGTTTAGCCCTTCATATGCAATTTGACATAAGTGATCTTTTAGAATTCCATGATGAGGACAACTATATAATAGTTGGTTGAATTTTTCAAAGTATTTTGAAAAAGTTTCCCCCTCATTTTGACAAAATTGATTTATCTCGGTTCGAATTTTGAGAGTTTTATGGAAAGGGAAAGGGAAAAACTTTTTCAAGAATGCAGTGACAAATTCATCCCAACTTCTTATGGAATGTTTTGGAAGAGAATTTAGCCATCTTTTAGCGCTTTCAAGTAGTGCAAATGGAATTAGCCTCAGCTTGATCGATTCGTTAGACAGTTGTTGCATTTTTGTTGTGGACGCATACAATTCAAATTCACTTAGAAATTCATAAGCATTTTCAGACCCAGTAAACTTTGGTACCCCTTGAATAAAAGAATGTTTAAGCTTAAAATTGCTTCCTTCAGCTGGTGGGAACACGATGACAGAGGTTTGGACAGTCCTAGTCGGAAAACATCGATCACGAAGAGACAAGGGTCTATCCATTTGGATATTGAGATTTTGAAATTTTGATTTATTTGATTTTGATCTATCTCGTTTTGAAAGTTTTGGTTTATTTGAGAACCCCTGGGAGAATTATTTTGGCTAACACTTTTTTCACCCATTGTTGTTAAATGCAAGCACAGAAATCTGCTACAATGAAATTTTCTGTCCTTAATGGCTCCTAACCCAAAATTATAAAGTGACGGGTTTGATTACTTAGATCAAAAGATTTCTCAGCCAGTTAACGGACAGGAGTTATCGGTGCACCAGGAATCACCCTAGCAATGCAGCCGAAGGTTTAAGTACCTTCAGAGTAACAACCGATATAATATTTACGAATCATCGTAATATTTATAAACGGCTATTTCTCTGCCGTAGTCTAGACACCAAGAAATAATTCGTTCCAAATGAATCAACTATCACAATACAATTAAGCCCTAGATGAGCCCGTGACTCCCTTAAGTCCAACGTCTAACCATTATTATTAGTCAGATTCTACGATGAAATGCAATTTGTGGGCTAAGGAAAGGGTGATGAAATCCCTCACCTTATGTGAATTGGGGTATTGCCCTTAACAGAATGACTAAAAAGCGCAGAAATAACAACAATCACACAATTTAATTGCAGAAATTAAAAAATTTACATTCAAGCCGCTGCCCCTACAGAATTTTTTTACAACAATTGTCTATATTTTTTTATTTTGCAGCAGAGCACCTGTAGAGTTTTAAAAATTTCTCACCTTGATCGGCAGTCCGTCCAGTGAATTTGAGTAATGCTCACACTTCGAACTCCACTGTTTGCAAATTGGTTGACCTCTGAATTTCTTGCGTTTGCTTGAGTTTGTTCCTTGACTTTGATCTTTGATTCTTTTTCTTTCTTTTTGGATATTTTTTTTGAATGAAATAAACAACTTAAAAAAAACAAGAAAAAGAAAACTAACAAGGAATTAGAAAAAAGAAAAAGAAACTAAATTAACAAAATAAAAAAACTAAACTCAGAAAAACAAAACAAAAACTAAGCTAAAGAATCAAAAGGAACTAGGCTTAACAAATACTTCTCACAAGCTTCCCACAAAGTTCTCACACACTAAAAATAAAGGCAACACAATACAAATCTCGCCTCAAATATGCTGCCCAAATCCCGACCCAAATGTGCCACACAACCCCAAATCTCGCCCCATATTTTTCCAAACAGATCGTGCCAATTTTTTTTTGAAACAAATAGATTTAACAACTTGCACACAAATAAATAAAACAAAGCCACGCACAAAGAATTTAAACAAACGGTCACAAACGAATATGAAGAAAGGAAAATTCTAGCCCCAACAAGTTGACAAATGGAAAGACTCACAACAAACAAGTCAACCACCCCAACTAATTAGGAGCACGCCCAACTTGTTAAACAAACACACCATCCGAACGAGTTAAATAAACAAATTAAAGTACCAGCGATTTCTCAAATAAATAATCACCTCCTTCTTCAACAGACTGCGATTACACCCACAAAAAAAAAATCTCAGCTCTTTTTTTTTTCGAAGTCGATTCAATTCAGAACTGAGCCTTCTCTCAATTCAAAATTTCTCGCACTCAGATATTAGGGTTCGGGTGGTATTCGGCTTTCAGATCGAGTTGGGTTTTGAAGTTGCTGAATTGGGTTATTTCGTTTTTGGGGTTTCGAATCGGTTATGGGGTACTTCGGTTGAATGAGCTTGTTCGAACTGCAGCTTTTGGGAGGAAGCGGTTTCCAGTTGTGGTTGCGTGAGAAGAATATGTTGTTCGAATTTGGGTATTGCGGTATAACGAGGATTTGGATTTCAGCGCAGGCTTCGGTGATGGCAGGACTGGACGGTGTGTTTGAGATGAGTTTGTGTTGATGTTGAAGCTCCCTGGAGGGGGACGTCGGTCTGAGACTTGGCGAGGATGACGTTGGGTGGACGGATGGTTGGTACGTGATTGGGAAGAACTGCGGTGGTGACTAAAGGAGTGTGAAGATGTTTGTAAGTGGGTGATGGATTGTGTTTGAAAGGTGATGGCACGGTGAAAATGGTCTGCGATGTACGTGAATACTGGTACGGGTGCGAAAATTTGATGAAGATGTTGACAGAACGGTGATGGGAATATCTGATGAATTTGTGGATAGAGGTGGATGGTCCTGGGTTGAAAAAGAGTTTTGTGTGGATGGTATTAGTTGACGGTGAGCAAAAGTATGGATGAATACAGGAAAGAATTTAAAACAGAAGGACCTCAAGAGAGAAGAAGAAAAGAAAATTTGTAATTCTCTCTCTTTTTTTTTGGGAATAAATTGGAGACAAAAGGAAAGAGAGATTGTAAAATTGGGAAGAAAATAAAAATAAAAGAAAAAGGTAAGAAATCAAAATAAATTGGCAAGTTTTTGTTATGGCTTGCGTGGTAGATGAGGTGCAGGAAAGTGACGATGGCTTAGATGAAGAGAGGGGCCAAGTATGAAAGCTGTCAGGTTGGAGTTTAGATCACTGAATTGAATGGTTGTGGAATTGTTTGTACCTATGGTTGATGTAGGGATGGATTTTACAGCGTTATGTGAGATAGTGGTAATGACGTGAAGTTAGGGGGATTGGATGTGAAGAGTAAGAATATAGGAAATCGGCAGAGTGAAGGAGGAAAGAAAGCAATGAAAAGGAAATTGCAAAAGATTTTTTTTATTTTAATTATGTTGAAAAGTGGAAAGAATCTGTAAAAGAAAAGGAATAGATTGAGAAATAAAAGGGAAAGAAATCAAAGAAAAACCAGAAAGATTTTTTTCTCTTGTATAGAAGATTATAGTATCATTAAATAATACTGAATCTTACCAATCAAGATTTTTTTTATATATATACAAGAAATCAACAAAAAGAAATAAAAAAATAAAAAAAACTAACACGAATCAGAAATTTAATAAATAATAAAATTTAATCGTTACCTCCCCGGCAACGGCGCCAAAAACTTGATCGTCGCTTTCCTATGAACTAGAAAAGCGCGAATTTTAAATTAAATTACTGCAAGCGCATAGGTGTGTAGCATAAAGGTCAAACACAGGGAGGCAAATTAAATCAAATTATTTAAATAATTTCTTGGGCGAGTTAGACAAAATTTGTAGGTTGATTTTGAAAACAATAAAAATTGAAACTGCGATCCGATTCAGAACAAATCTAATTGAACCTACGATCAAATCACAATTATCAATTGGAAATTAAAATGCAAAACAGAAATAAAATGCAGAAATTAAAATTGTAGGAAAAGAAGAATAACAAAAAGTAAATTAGGATTGTTGTTGAAACTAATCAAACGACTAATTACTAATAAAAAATGCAAAATACAATTGGTGTTCTTCCAAAACTAATTATGAAGACAACACCGATTGCTAAGAAAAGGAAAATTACAGAAAAATAAAAGAGAACTAGAAACTTTATTAATGCAGAAGAAGAGAAAAAAGGATACAGAATAATGGATGGGGGCTACAATGATATTACAAGGGTATATATAGGAGATAACCAAACCCTAACCCTAACCCTAATACAATGATAGATGGGCCTTAGGGAATTCACCAAAAGAGTTTACATTGAGAATCTCAAATGGGCCTTAGTTATATCTATTAATTTTTTTTTGGCCTTTCTTCTTTTTCTCTTGGTTCTTTGACAAGCCTCCCTTGATTTGAGATGTGCATGACCTTTTTATAAATTATTTTGTTGTCCAACAGCAACTAGATGTGGAATCTTCCTCTACAATTCTTCAAAATGTAAATATATAGCAATCTGATCTCCATTTCTCTACTTTTCTGGTTGCATGCGGGCTGGGTTGGAATATCTGTGAAAGTAACAAAACAATGCCCAAGTAATATTTATTTATATACAAAAGACAAGATATAAGAGCATAAAATAAACACATTTCTATGTCAATCAATGATATTCTGAAATGATCTATTAAGACATAGGGGGAAGGAAATGGTCAGAGTAAAAGGTCCATTTTTGGACTCGATGAGCACCAAATGGACTCGTAAAGGTAGCCGACCTTGTGTTAATACTAAGAATTGTAATGAAACTTTTCTCAGCTATTTATCCGCAAATTTCGCAATGTCTCAGCGTAAAAAAATACAAAAAAAAAATTGAGACCGCTATTTTGAACACAAATCGGAAGACATAAAGTCTAAAAGTTGGATTTTTTATATGGAGATGTGGCATTAAGGAGAAATCCAATAGTAGATATCACTTGTATGACCAGTTGTGTCTAAGTGATAGATGCAAACCATGGGATAATTCTATAATTCAAATTTTGTGTTTCTCAATTTATGTCAAACTTTTTTGTTTAAATAGACATTCCAATATATATATATATATACACACACACATATATACATATATATATATATAGAGAGAGAGAGAGAGAAACTCTAAAGAGACACAAAATTTTGACACAAACGGTGACACAATTGGATCACCCCATGAATTACACCTCTCCATATAAAAACAAAAAGATCCAACGGTTGAGGATGTGTATCTCTCTCTTTGTGTCTAATTTTGTGTTCAAATAGTCACCTATATATACACACACACACACACACACACACACAGATATATATATATTTATATACACACCAGTACGCAAGCACGCCCGATGGACGTGTGCATAGATATATTTGACCAAAGCTGGAAATGATGTTTAGAATTAACAATCGTTGCAGCGCATTGGGTGTGCAAATGTAGGATATCACAAATATGAAAGAAGAAAAATGAAACATAATATGACAATAGACCATAAAATGCATATGGTTGGCCTTTTCCCATGAAGTTGGCAATATCCCAAACTAATGTGACACATGCGTAGGTTTGCCCGGAAACTGGTGTGAAACAAACATATGGAAGTTAGCTGTAATAAGAAATGAGGTGAATACAGCAGGAAAAATGATGTTTAAGATGCTGTACATAATACCTAGAACTGATGTGAATCATGTTGAACATATATAACGTAATAAATTAAGCAGAAAACTATAAAAAAAGCAGCATAAATGACAGCATAGAACTCATTGTTACAATTTGGAGCATTGATTTTTTTATGTCTTAGTAATGAATGGAGAGAATATATTCGTATCTCCGTTATATTTTCCTACATTATACATTTTTAAACTTCATTTGTCTATTGGCATTTAAAATATTTTCTACCTTAACCGAATTTATAACATTGCACGGGAAAGGATATAATACTGAATAGCTTGAAACAAAAATTAAGTACATTGCACTAACCAACGGGAATTCAGTAATGTTGAACACAATAAATGTATATTATTACATGATAAATTAATGAATGAACGAAATAAGAACTAAAAGTGAATGCCCATGCATGCATATTTTCTGAAAATGGAAGCAGTCCTGGTCTTCTTGATCCCTCCAAACACCAAGGTGTTTCATCCCTTTCAATCCAGCATCCATTTAAAGACATACTGTTACTGCCCGTATGCGATTTTTATTTTTTCATACCTGAAGCATGCTTGATTTCATAAATTGATAATAACAGATATATCAAGTTAATGTGATTTATATATAGTTGAGAACTATCAATTTTCCATACCTATGTTATTCAGATTTAGTTGGTCCACAAAAAACAGTAAAACATTAGCAACATCTCATTTTCTCCTTGAAATCTCGTATAATGAGCTAAGAACGACTACTGTGGTAGCAACTGCAACCCAACAGCTCTCTGTGCAAGTATAGCACCCACCTTCGCATCACATTTAGCAACCATGCCCGTGCGAGGAGTAAATCCAAGATCAGAAAAGTTCTTGTGTGACTCTGCATAGTCTTTAAAGAAGGCTTCCTCATACTTTGCATACAAATCGACATAAGGTCTGAATTTTGGATCCTCCACCAAAGCCTTATCAGTAGGAAGATTCAGAAGCCCATCGTATCCATTCTTTAACAACTCAATAAAGTAGGAGTTGTCGAATTTGAGAGGTTCTTTTGTCCAAGCACCATCAAACCCTAATCTATCTGGATGAGCTCTACCCAAAGTGTGAGCACCGGAAAGTGCCACAATATCCTTGTCTAACAAACCCATCCGGTAAGAAATCTCTCAAATGACCTGAGCCTTGCTTGGCATCTGGTAGACGCCCTTCTCCTGGACATACTAAAGAATCCCTCATTCCAGGAACAAAGTCAATAGTAGGACCTCCAGTGACCTCAACAGCAACAACTCCAGCTAGCCGGTAAAGATCTGCATATGTGATTCGTAGATGTTTTGGTTTGATTGGCTCCAAAAGTTCAATAGTTATTTTCAAGCCAGAATTTGCACCATGAGAGTATTCTTCTTCAAACCTGATCGAGCCAATTGGGCCACCTATTTTTGTACCGACGTCATAAGTTCCAGCATCATGGCAAGGCAGACGAAGCATGATGGGGGCATAGTTCTTGCTAGAGATGAGAGATTTTAGATCTCTTCGATCCCGCCCAATTTCCTTCAAATACTCGGCATAAACAATTGGAGCTGCCATTTTCATATTTTATTTTTGGCCCTGCAGAAATAGTGTGACCCATATGCGAATTTGTTGTTCAAGAATCAACTCAGCACATTAAATATAGATATGAGGATTAGGTCATTTGGTTCTGAGTAATCTTGGTTCTAATACCATGACGGAAATAATCCCCTGAAAACTGCTAAAGACAAAACTCACATTGTTAATTGAAGAGAATGTGAAAAGCTAAAATAATGAGTAGAAGAAGGTAAACCTCAATGCCTTCTTTTTTGAAGATGCACATCGCACAGAGCCTCATTTCCATTTCCACACTTCTTATACTTTTCGTTTAGTCTTCATTTAGACCTGTAGCAAGAGTGGCACCGCTGCGTACATGTATAAATTTCTGACAGATTTCAATTTTTTGATTTTTTTTTAATCTTACGGGAATGTAAATCGATCATAACTGGAACTCATTCTGATGGTTCCTGATTTCCACAAAAGAGTGGAATCTTCACTCGCAGTGCTGAAATTGTAGGAAATCAGTAAGCTAACCAATAATAATCAGAACAAAAGTAATATAACAGTCCTGAGTACGTTAACCATGATAGTTTAATATTAGCCCTGGAAAATCTAATTTCATTGAAGATTAAGACAATAAAATATACGATATAGATATGTAATTTGAATATGCTTGTTAGTTGTTGGATACATATACAGAAAGCATCGTATTTGCATGTATATTCAAAATTATTTTGTAACGTAGATAAAATCAATTTGAAAATCAACATGTGAACAGATAGTGTGTTTAAAATTGAACTTAACGGATGTCAATTCATTCAGTGTCACAGCAGGAAAATTTCATTACACGATCATGCACTTGGTAAGTAATGGATTGTACTGAGAAAAATATTACATTTAATTTGCCTAGGCTGTCTGTTGATGCACTGCGTAGTACGTAAAACATAAATCCATTGAAATGTTTACTTCCTATAACAAAAGTAGACACTACAAAAAAATCAAGCAGAAAATGTGTGTACATTTTGCATGATAAGGACATAAACTTTATTTGTTCATTTTGCTTCATATTTATGAAATTTTTTTTGAAGAAAAAAAATCATAAAGAAGCACTTTTATTCACTGGCACAAACACATTTATGGTACGTAGAGCTCTATTAACAAATGAACTTGCCTAATGAAGCAGAGGAAAAATATACATGACCACTTATACCATTATCTGAGATTAACCCCATTAACATTAAGTTAAGTGCATAACTGAGTAGCCAGAGAACGCATATTCAGACATTATAAAACATCGATCGTTTATTATGATTAAGTATTTATAAACATCGAGCAGAAAGTCAGTGGCAGATCAATGTGCAGTTTACCATTATAAAATATAAAATATATCATTGCTGACTATCCATGCATGTAATAGCTCTTACTATGTAAGTAATACAGATGGATGATTCTTCGCTTCAGCCATCTTTCACTATGTTCACCTCAATTTTTCATATATATTAACTCAATAAGCTTCATTGCTAATTTCCCATCTTTCTCATCAAATTACAATAATCAACGTAACTTATTTGATAAAAACACACACTGCTAACCCCATCAAAGAATAATAATACACCGATTTAAATTTTAAGAAAAATAGATTACACGAATAACAGGAGACCGATCAGGAAATCAATAAATGTATAACTGTTTATAATACGCTTTTGTATCAATCATTCAATCGTAACAAAAAGCAACATAAAATCGTTCTTGAGTAAAGTGAATCATAATGACGATCCATTGCAATGATGCTCTAAAGGCAGAGCAAACTCCAATTTGATTGTCGTCGTTCCATCTTCAACCAACCCAGTGCCTACAAGAATGACAACGCTGACAGCTGAATTTGCACAATAACATTCAAAGTGTAAAAATAAAACAAATGCACCGTAGCTAGCAACAAATCTGCAATTATAGAAGGTGGATGTTGCAACCAGCCCAACCAATACCACAAAGTAATGACAATGATGTTACTAGACCCAGAAGAAATAAGGAGATACCCAAGCATTTCTTGTGCTGAAAGAAATGGCACCAAGTTAGTTAGAATTTGTTAAGAAAGTAGCAAACAATGTAGTCTTTTACTTTATGCAATTTCGGCCAATATGTTAGCCATAGAAAAGTTAGTGTACTGTAGCAATCTGGACCATCCACGTGTAAAGGTTGGTGGCAAATTGCTTTAAGTATATCTGTAACCAAAAGAATAGTTATGCAGAAATATGTTTGTGAACTCTCTATTGTCTCCTACCTCTCCTCTAATGTTCTCTGTCTAGTATCCTTTCCTCTTTAACCCCCTTCAACCGTATCACTGGTGCTTTCGCTAAGGATCTCTCCTCCCTTATCTCCAGATCTTCTCCTTCACCGTCTGACCTCTCTTTCCTTTCATCTACCTCCTAATCAACTTTCACTTCAACAACATGGCCAGAGCTGATGATGCTTTTCAACAGTTGGCAACTCAACAGGAAGCCATCGATACAATCAACACCACCCAAGCCTCCCACAGTTCCATGTTAGAAATCCTGACCACTGATAATACCGACATCAAAACAGCCATCCAAACACTAACAACCCAAATGACCTCTCTCAACACCCAAATGGCCGAGCTCCACTGCAAAATCGACAGCCAACCACTCCTGTCGCCAACCAACCAATCATCTACCACCAACCCATAAGAAATTAGCAGTCGTGTAACACCCCGTAATTTTAAAACGGGACATAAGAGATAATTAAAGAATAATTAATTATTAAAAGAAGAATTAGATAAATCGGTTTATGCCATTGCGTTCATCTCGGAATTCTTCTTGAGATATAGTCCGAGTTTGAGTAAAACGGATACCGTATGAAGAAGATATGGACGAACGAAGTTAGGCAGAAAAATCGGAGGTCGACTAGAATGTACTGGCGCACTTCACAAGTGCGCCAGTACAAAAATGCACTGGCGCACCTGCCAAGTGCACCCATACCGATCCAGCACAGAATTCTGGAGTGTTCTATGATGATGTGTCTTCTTCTGAGTGGCCGGATGATGTGTATTTGAGCTGGGTGGTTCTGATGGACTCCTAGTTCATCTAAGGGCTATAAATAATCATAGACATCTATATATACGTAGCTAAACCTAAACCCTAATATCATAACCCTAAAACTATGATGCCGTCATGATGTTCGTCTACAAGCTATCCTAGCCTCCTTCATCCTCTCCAAACTAGAAAATCAAATCCAAACTAGTAATCAATTAAGAAGAACATCAAATCAAACGTCTACATCAAATGATAGCTTTTCAAATTCAGAAATCAGATCCCAGAAATCAAGATCCGTCCTTTTTCTGTAAGTTCAGTTATTGTTCCGATTTATACACGTAATAAGAAATCATGACTGTAATAACTGGATCTAGAACTATGCCTACTTCTATTCGTGCCTATGCTTTTGTGAATTCTGAATTTCTTATGCCTATTGTATTGTTGTGACTGACAAAGAAAAACCTATCATACCTATTGGACTGTTGAGACTGACATAGAAAAACCTATCATACCTATTGGACTGTTGAGACTGACATAGAAAAGCCTATCTTGCTTATTGGACTGTTGTGACTGACATAGAAAATCTATCATGCCTATTGGACTGTTGTGACTTATATGATGAAACCTATCATGTTATACATCCTATGCCTTTGAGACTATTGGGACTGATACATTTGAACTTATCATGTTGTATTAAATTTGTGGTTCTTTTATGTACATTGAATTACATGCTAAGTTATGTTCATACATGTTATATGTTAGATCCAAGCTAGTACCCATGTTTAAGATCTATACAAGTTCATGCTTATACAATTAGACCTATGCTAGTTCGCATGTTAATTGGATCTAATTTAAATGCAAAATCACGTTCATGTGCTTAATTAAGTTTATGTCATTCTATCCCAAATTTATACTACGCATGTTGATCTATATTGTTTATGCCTGTTGAAATATTACACATCCCTTTCTTTTCCCTTTTGTTTATAAGTTAGGCTAATTTGCGAGCCTAACGTTCTATGTGAATTATGCGAACGAATAACGGGGGAGACGTTGGGGAAAAATATTAAACTACATGCTATTGGCATAGATTGGCTCATAATCATGTAAATGATTAGTAGCATGAAATGGTAGAATTTGTATACCAAGAATTATGGACATAATTTAGAGGGTAAATGAGGCGTGACTTGAATTGACAACACTGGTGGATAATTTACATATAAACATAAATTGTAAATACGTAAATTAATTAAAAGATGAATATGCCTAACCCGATGTTAGATTGAGTTACGGTGTAAGACTGCCCGGAACCACCCGGTACATCCAGCAACCATAACAATATAGATCTAATGTGAGAGATTAGCGGATTAAGCCG